>JAVGWX010000004.1:112224850-112912350 GCA_036924085.1 Ariolimax columbianus | reverse complement strand
AAACCAGTTTTCATATATGTTCAACTCTTACCGAATGTCTATATTTGCATTTTTCACTGTCCAGGGTAATCTGAGGATCTTTCTGTAACATTTTGACTCGAAGGATTCGATTCTTGTCTAGAGGTTTTGGTAATCGTCCATGATTCGTAGCCATATGCTGCCACTGGTAAAACACAGGCTCTCAAGACTTTCACATTCGTCGTTTTGTTGGTGCTCTGCCATAATTAATTAGTATATAGATATATAAAGATGGTAATAGATTTGAAACTATCTCTCAGTATTTAGTAATAAATGCAGACTATTATATAACTTAACTTAACTTAAGATCTTTATACTGGTTTAGAAGACCCTGCAGAGTCTGTATACAACCAGTTACATTTACATCACCTTGCTCTAAAAGCTGTGCGCATCCAGTTTATTCTTAAATGCATTAACTGTCCCTGCCTCCACTACCTCCCCTGGCAATGCATTCCAAGCAGACGCCACTATCTGACTAAAAAAATAGTTCCTAATATCTAATCTGGACCTGTCTTTAGTCAGCTTGTAGCTATGCCCTCGTGTTATTGTGGGTGGCTGTATTTTAAAAAACATGTTATAGTCTAATTTATCCATTCCTCTGATCATCTTATAAACCTGTATTAAGTCACCACGAATTCTTCTCTATTCGAGACACTGTAGGCCGGTTTTTCTGAGTCGTTCCTCATAACTATAATTCTGGAATCCCACTATCACCTTTGTCGCTCTTTTTTGTATTCTTTCGAGCATGTTTATATTCCCTCTATGATAAGGACTGCACACATGTACACAGTACTCCAATCTAGGTCTAACTAAAGCTTTATACAGTTTGACGATCACTTCCTTGCTCCTATGTTTAATATTTCTTTTTATCATACCTAACATTGCATTTGTCTTTTTAACTGCTACCTTAACTTGCTCACTCACCTTTTTTGTATGATCTATTATAACCCCTAGGTCCCTTTCCTTAACTATCTTTCTAATATTGATTTCTCCCATTCTGTAATTATGTTCCATATTGGATCTACCCATATGGATGACTACATTTATCTACATTAAACTCCATTTGCCAGCTTACAGACCATTCTCGAATTTTATCTAAATCCGATATCAATATATCCACTTCCGCTTTAGATGAGACACTACTGCATAGTTTTGTGTCATCAGCAAATTTTGCAATCATGGATCCCATATCAATGTCCAAATCATTTATATATATCAAGAACAAAATTGGTCCCAAAACCGAGCCCTGTGGCACACCACTTTTCACTTCACACCATTCAGAGTACTCCTTATTTATGCCCACCCTCTGCCTTCTTCCCGTTAACCAATTTTCAATCCATTTGGCAACTTCCCCACCTATTCCATGTGATTTTAACTTTTGAAATAATCTTTGATGAGGTACTCTATCAAAGGCCTTTGCAAAGTCTAGATAAATAACATCCACTGGCTCCCCCTTATCTATGATTTTAGTAACCTCCTCCATGAATTCTAATAGATTTGTTAAGCATGATCTCCCTCTAGTAAACCCATGCTGACTATTTCTAATTAGATTAAATTTGTCTAAATGCATTACAATGTTTTCTTTGATTATTGACTCTAACAATTTACAGACTATGCTCGTTAAACTCACTGGTCTATAATTTTGCTGGATCTGATTTTTTGCCTTTTTTGAATAAGGGGATCACTCCTGCACCTTTCCAATCCCGTGGAACAATCCCTTTTGTAAGTGATTGAGAACATAATATAGCCAATGGTTTTGCTAGTTGGTCTCTAATTTCATACAGCAATTTTGGATGAATACCATCTTGACCTGGACATTTATTCACTTTCAACCCCTCCAATTTTTAAAAAACCATTTCCTCTGTAATACAGATTGATCCTAATCCCGCTGTATCCATGTCTCTTTGAAAAATATCTATAGGCTCTGGGATCTTGGAGCAGTCCTCTTTTGTGTAGACTGTGCCAAAGTACTGATTGAACAGATTAACTGCCTCCCTATTCTCACTTATTATTTTCCCTTTACCTTCTATGAGAAGGCCTACTTTGTCTTTCGTTCTTTGTTTATTTCTAACATAAGAGAAGAAGCTTTTACTGCCAGTCTTGATCCTCTGAGCAAGTTTTTTTTCGAAGTCTATTTTTGCTGTTTTATTCGCTTTCTGAGATATGTTCTGCTTGTCCAAATATTTTACATATGTTTCTTTTGATTTACCTGCCTCTATATATTTTTTGAATGCTTTATTTTTCGCTCTTCTACATTTCACTACAAATCTAGTTATCCACTTTTTACGCTTGGGGTTTACCTCCCTACATGGAACACATTCCTCTTTTAGCGTTTCTAGAACTGTTTTAAAACTCTCCCACTCCTGTTCAACATCTGTTCCTACGACAATATCTTTCCAGATTATGTGGTTCGCTGCCTCTTTCATCCTCTTAACATCTGCCTTAGAGTAGTCGTATGTTCGCGTGTTTATGTTTACTTCTTTCCCTGCAATAAGATCCGAACGGATGATTTGATGGTCACTTGAGCCAAACAGTTCCCCAACGGTAACGTTTTCAATCATATTTTTCTCTGTAGTAAAAACTAGGTCGAGTATGTTTTTGCCTCTGGTGGCTGCTTCTACATGTTGAATTAAAAAATTGTCAGTTATGCACTTAATAAAAGGTTTTGACTCTACAAGTGCTTCTGCCATATCCCATTTTATTTCTAGAAAGTTGAAATCTCCCATTAATAATAATTTCCCTTCACGTGCCTTTGCTATGCTACTAATCAGCTCCTCATCTTCCTCTTTTTGACTTGATGGACATCTATAGCACACTCCAATCACTGTTTTTTTCACCCCCACTTTCTATTTCTCCCCATACACTTTCATTTTTGTTACCACATGATAAATAATCTTTGATCGTTATATTTACAGCATTTATACAGTATAATAAAACGCCACCTCCCTTAGTCTTGTCTCCAACTATCCTATCTTTCCTTAACATTGTATATCCCTCTATTTCAAGTTCACTATCTGCAATCTCCTCATATGTCCATGATTATGTTAATCCCATTATATCTGGTTTTTCTTCTTCTACATACAGTTCGAATTCTTTTATTTTATTTAATATACTTCTCACATTTGCATAAAAACATTTTAGTTTGTAATGTTGTATATATAGCTACAGTGTTACCGGTGTCCGAAAAGGGAGAGGAGAATAGTAGCGCCGTAACCTTCGTAAAAGGTGATTAACGAAGGTTGGGCATGGTGCTGGCTCACCAATCCCACACACATTTTACACCACAAAAACTTTAAACAGATATAGACGTTTGTCGACTTGGCATGTATTTGTTGAGGACTGATGCTTCACAGGTAGCTGAACAAAATTGTAGTTGATTGATTATCATAACAGACACTAATGTTGGGATTGTTTTGTGCTTCAGCTTAATGGGAGGTGGGGATGGCTTGTTCCCTTCCTTGCTGTCTTTCTTTCCTCAACAGCAAAACAGGTATCGATTTACTACTGGGTTGACAAGATAATGTCCATTACGGCCATTGAACCCGATACCTTTGGTGTGATAATCGAAGGCTCTATCATTTTGCTACTCATTCGTTCATTAAAGGTAGCTAAGCTGCATGATCGCGTACGGGTTTTGTCTCGTATAGGCTTTCTCGTATGGGCTTTTCTCGTATGGGCATTTCTCGTATGTGCTGTTCTCGTGTGGGCTTTTTTCATTTGGGCTTTTCTCGTATGGGCTTTTCTCGTATGTGCTTTTCTCGTATGGGCTTTTCTCCTATGGGCTTTTCTCGTAAGGGCTTTTCTCGTGGAACACGTTTATGTATGTGGTATTCTACGTATTTCAGTCCCTGTGAATGTGTCAATATGTGTGTTTTTCTGTGAGATGTGTGCATGCCACATGTGTATGTTTTTATTTGGCTGTATTTTCGTATGTTTCATGCCTGGATTGAAAAGAATGTAACCTTCCAAGCAAGCTGTTAAAGGTGGCTAAAGAGGGTTGTGCGTGCGACCTGCAACCTTATAATGTTAAAATGTTGCTGCAAATGCACGGATACATCATCATCATCTCCTATTCTGTTCCTTTTTTGTGAAATTTGTTTTATAGTTCCGTCCACAGTTCAACTGACTTCTTCGATGACCAACCGCAGAGATGTTTCTTGGCCCCTTCTTACGCATCTATTTTGCTGCAGGTTCCAACCCAGTCCGTGTCTGTTTATACTGTACGGTTACGTTTTGAGAGTGCGTCCTATCCATCCCCGCCTTCTCTGCCTAATTTGCTGCTGTATTGTTAATTGCCGTTTTCTTTACCACAGATATGTATATGCCACTACATCTGGCTGGCTATCTAAGACAAAATGTGCGAAGTAGACACTTGTAGATTGATGGTTGCAGTCTAGACCCCCACTCTTAGTTACATGTCCTGACTCAGATACAGGTTTCCTGAGAACATGCTTCCTGTATTGGTGGTCCTTTGCTTCACTTAGTGCGAAAAGTTGAATCATCATCATCATAAATGCATGTTTGTGTTTTGGTCTGTGGGTGTGTTTTGCACAGACGTGTGTGTATGTTCAGGTCCGTGAGTGTGTTTAAACAGACGTTTGTATACGTTCAGGTCTGTGAGTATGTTTGCACAGACGTGTGTATACGTTCATGTCTGTGAATGTGTTTACACAGATGTGTGTTTATGTCCAGATCTCTGAGTGTGTTTACACAGACGTGTGTTTATGTCCAGATCTCTGAGTGTGTTTACACAGACGCGTGTATTCGTTCAGATATGTTTGTATTACATGTACGTGTCATTTACTTGTAAAGTTTTTAGAAGGAGAACGGTTAGATCGCCTGTGTCTCACATCACTGAGGCCAAGTTTGCACACAGTTGTGACACATTCTTGTGTACCCAGCTGTAAATGAGTAACTGACTTACATTTAAGAATAGAATGGTAGCTAAAGGGAAACCGGTCAAACCACCTCACAGCAGCCGATACATGGTACAAAGAGGTAGATCTCACTTCATCCCTAACAGCAAAGTCTGCTATACATTTTGTTTGTCAACATACGTTCAGTTAACTTGCTTTGCGGTTTGTTTGTTTTTTGCCATTGACAGTTTCTTTTCTTTGGCATACCTGTTGTTGAATCAGCAACTGTATTCCCGTTCGTTTCAGTTATCTGTGACGATTCGTGAAACAGACTACACCCGGACAGTCTGGCTGAGACATAAGGTTTGAAGAGGGAAGACAAACCTGGTCTAAAAAATGTGCTGTGCTGAAATATTATGTGTCGGTCCGAATGGTGCAGGTATCGCTGCCTCACTGCACAATTTGGGACATCGTAACCAAACGTCATTTTCAGGTTGGACGACGAAGAGAAAACAATAACAAGTGTGGTTAAAAGATGGCGGTGTGTGTATGTTACATATGTTGTGTGTATGTGTATGTGTGTACTGTGTGTGTTACATCTGTTTTATGTATGTGTATGTGTGCGCTGTGTGTGTTATGTTATCGGTGGCGTATTATACGTTTGTGTATGATTGCTTTCATTTGTCAAAGATGTGTGGCTTTATTCTGTTATCACTCACACTGACTATGGTAAAAGTACATCTAACTATCTGACATTCTATACATCCACCAAGAAACTGTACTACATGCCTTTACGCCCGTCCGTCTGTCTGTCTTTTCATTATTAGAATGTTAATGTTTCTTTGTAATATTTTTCAAACGCCTTGTGTCGAATATATTTCAAGACAGAAAACAAAAACGATTCGGTCATCTCATGAGATGCAACCAATTACCACTGCATGCATACATCACGAGATGTTTTGCGGATATAGAACACGATGAAGAACACGGGGCTGATAACATTAGAGACAGTCTGCAGCAAACGGGCTTACAACACCAGCGCAGTACGCCTGACCATGAAGAGAGATGTTGGCTTCCTACGGCGCTTGATCATACAGATGGATGAACAAGTCAATCATTAAAACACATGAAATAAGCTTCCATTATTTCAAACCGTTTCTACAAGCACACAACGTGGTCATCAGTTTTTGTTCTTCTTGTTTGGTATCTCTGGTACATATTGTTCATTTGACTGTGTTCCTGTACCGTCTGATGTTGGTTATCACGTATTTCATTCTTTACTTGTATTAGTCTTGTTTATCACTTATAACTTCTTGCAAAATGTACACCCCACTACTACCGGTCTCAACGAAAAGAAGAGCTAAAACACGTGATCCCAAGGATAGAAAACCAAAGTGAAAGTCCCTTTGTCTATCCACTCTTTCGCTTATTTCTTATCCGAATCAACAGGCAATAATTCTGCCGTCAGTTCTCATTGGTGAGTCACTCCCAGCAAAAATGATGGAACGTCCAGATTGCCCTACGCAGCACTCTTCCAAAACACATAATGACCAAATAAGGTCAGTTGGGGAGTAGTTTTTCAATTTGCACGGTTCCAGGCCTGGGGTTGTGCTTCCGAATAATGAGTACCCAGGGATTTAATGAAGGAATGCGTGCATGCATGTTTTCGCAAATGTTATAGTGACCTCCTTTGTATGCGTGTTAGCCCCTGCTTGCGCTGGTTTTTAATTATAGATATCAGCCGTGGTGGCAACTCAGCAATCAGCAACTGGTCACTACTCTAAGGTAATTCTGCCATCTCATCGTGAATAACAAAATACTAGAGTTAGTGAATCAATGAAATAACGCACGTTAGATTGTGTATATTGGACAGTAATATTTAGAAAGGCTATGCTAGAAAAGTATTAGAGACACGAATAAATGATCCAAGAAGAGCACATTCCTCAGGGTTTATAATGCACACACTAACACGCGCCCTGGGGGTGAGGCCCTTCCATTGCACTTTGGTTGGGTTCGACCAATACGATCGCTCTAACTAGCATAGTTACATACAGACGCACACACGCAACTAAGCACTGGTTAATACATCCTGATATCGCCTAAAAGACTACGGTCCGGGGTGGAAAAGGGCGTGCCTCTACCAGTAGCATACAGAGACAATCCTATAACAATTTAAAAACAAGGTTCAAACACTAGAACAGGTCTGGAACTTCTCTCTTCCCAGTCTAAAAATGGAGGAATGAAGATGGGAATTCTTCGACTTCTTCTTCATCGTTCGTTCTCACACTCCCGCTAACAAGCCCCGAAACGGCTTTTGCTAGTAGCAGGATGTAGCGCGAAGAACGGAATACGTTATGTCGCTAGTTTACACCTTGATTGCAATATTTGCACCTTTCTGTCCGACACATCCGTCTTCGGCAGCTACAGCACAGTGAATGGGCAGACAGCAGCCAGTGACTCACAGCTGGCTGTTTGCCTTCGGGTCAGCGAACCACGGCTGACCAAAACTCTATTGCCGTGGTCATGGAAATAGACTGCACTAGTTTATTCTATCTGGGAGAATAAGCATTGCAGTGGAAAGGCAAACACGGTACTCAAAAAAATGTCGGCTGAAATCGGATGTGTCAGGAAGAAAGGCACATATATTGTTTCTTGACTGTAAACTATGCCAACACGTCACGACGTGACGAACAAGAGGAAGAAGAAGAAGAAGAAGAAGAAGAAGAAGAAGAAGAAGAAGAAGAAGAAGAAGAAGAAGAAGAAGAAGAAGAAGAAGAAGAAGAAGAAGAAGAAGAAATCAAGAATAAAATACAACTAGCCAAAACTGTTTTCACAAATTGACACAGATAATGATATCGAACAAAATAACTTTGACATTACACGTGAGGGTAATCAATTGTTATGTATATTCGACATTATTTAATGGCTTAGAAATATGAACAATGAACATTATAGTCTTTATGGATCACGTTGAAAACATAGCCTGCACACTACACTGTGAGGTCAGCATTGTCATGACCTTGTTCGCCAAGTGATAACATCCATCCGGGCTACTAGTCAGCTGATATTACTATCGGACCCCACAATGGTCAGCGTGATTTACTGCATAATTTCCTGTGGTGCCGAATAGGATGGTGGTCTCGAAACTGGCCCACATTTATTGGCGCAGTACACTCAGTTCTGTGAGTTAGACATGTCGGTATTTACTCTCTAGGAAGACACGCTTGAATGGCGTGAGGCGTTGTTAGTGGGTGGTAACTGTGCTTGCTATTATCAAGCCTTTTTAAACCTGTCTTTCTTGGTTTTCTTCGATAATTCTTTTTTTCCAAAGCCGTTCACTCTCCTTTCTTCTTTCCCTTCTTCATCATCGCTCTGGTCGTTTCGTCTGTCCACTAAACATGTAGGTTCCCCTTCAATGTCTCTCCAGTGTTTCTCCAACGGCTCTTCAATGTCTCTCCAGTGTTTCTCCAATGGCTCTTCAATGTCTCTCCAGTGTTTCTCCAATGGCTCTTCAATGTCTCTCCAATGTTTCTCCAACGGCCCTTCAATGTCTCTCCAGTGTTTCTCCAATGGCTCTTCAATGTCTCTCCAGTGTTTCTCCAACGGCTCTTCAATGTCTCTCCAGTGTTTCTCTAGTGTTTCTCCAATGGCTCTCTAATGTCCCTCTAATGTCTCTACAGTGTTTCTCCAATGGCTCTTCAATGTCTCTCCGGTGTTTCTCCAATGGCTCTTCAATGTCTCTCCGGTGTTTCTCTAGAGTTTCTCCAATGGCTCTCTAATGTCCCTCCAATGTCTCTCCAGTGTTTCTCCAGTGTTTCTCCAATGGCTCTCAAATGTCCCTCCAATGTCTCTCCAGTATTTCTCCAACGGCTCTCCAATGTCTCTCCAGTGTTTCTCCAATGGCTCTCTAATGTCCCTCCAATGTCTCTCCAGTGTTTCTCTAGTGTTTCTCCAATGGCTCTCTAATGTCCCTCTAATGTCCCTCCAGTATTTCTCTAGTGTTTCTCCAATGGCTCTCTAATGTCCCTCCAATGTCTCTCCAGTATTTCTCCAACGGCTCTTCAATGTCTCTCCAGTGTTTCTCTAGTGTTTCTCCAATGGCTCTCTAATGTCCCTCCAATGTCTCTCCAGTATTTCTCCAACGGCTCTTCAATGTCTCTCCAGTGTTTCTCTAGTATTTCTCCAATGGCTCTCTAATGTCCCTCCAATGTTTCTCTAGTGTTTCTCCAATGGCTCTCTAATGTCCCTCCAATGTCTCTCCAGTATTTCTCCAACGGCTCTTCAATGTCTCTCCAGTGTTTCTCTAGTGTTTCTCCAATGGTTCTCTAATGTCCCTCCAATGTTTCTCCAGTGTTTCTCCAATGGCACTCTAATGTCCCTCCAATGTCTCTCCAGTGTTTCTCCAGTGGCACTCTAATGTCCCTCCAATGTCTCTCCAGTGTTTCTCCAACGTCACTCTAATGTCCTCTGCCCTTTGTTGTGATGGTACAACTGTATAGGGTAGTGCATGGCTTTATTCTGATGACGATAGTGTTGTCTTCCATTCTCACATTCGTCCTGAACGTTTTCTCCAAGAAAGATGTTTAGTGAGAGCATGTTTTTTATGTGCCAAAAAGATATTAACTGTCTGACTGATTTCTATCTGGGAGGGGTGTGTGTGTGTGGGGGGGGGGGGGGGGGTTTTCGCTATAACGGAGAAGTGGGCGTTCACCTCTCAAGAACGAGAACACACGAGTGCAAGAAATGGTGTGTGTTTCGAGTTCCGGAAGTTTCAAGCGTGCCTTGTTCTCAAGGGAGTTGAAATCGACATCTAGTACTATTGGACATGGACGAAAAACTTGGAGGTCCCGTGTTCAGATTGTGCAGAACCAGCGGCAGTTGAAAGCTGAAAATATGACGCTTTTAGCAGATGTCTGGGTATAAATGCAACTAAAAAAAAAAATTCCTACACAATAGTGTCCATCATGAAAACCAGAAAATAAAGGCCCCTCCATCGCGCAAAAAATAGGACAATCGACTTTTTTGCCTTAATAACAAAAACTCTTGACATGCCTACTGGGGTAAATGAGGAAGGATTAAGTGAAAGGTAGGGGAGAGGAGATTGGCGTCTGGTCAGACAAAAAACATTCAGTTCCAGCAATGTTAGTCAGGATTTGCTGAAAGTAAGGGGAGAGGAGATTGACGTCTGGTCAGACAAAACATTCAGTTCTAGCAATGTTAGTCAGGATCAGCTAAAATATATTCATCAACACCTAACTTAACTTCCATGCAGTTCACACTGGAGACATGCTGTTTCATGGCAGTTTGGCTAACAAGGTGGGGATTGATGTGATCCCCATGGTAGTGGAAGTCACAGAGATGAAACCAAGCACAGACAACAACATGGAGGACCCGAGCTCACTTTCAATAGCACGCGCGGGATGACAGAAAAGCTACTGCAACCCACCTTTTTTTTCAGGGCTGACAGAAGAGTAAACTTACCTTAGGCATTCACAACAAGTGAAAATGAGGTGTTTTTGTTCTTCAATTCTCTTTGTTCGTGAGGAGGGCGTGAACGAATAGTTTCGATGCCTCCCCCCCCCCCCCCCCCTGTCGACAAGTAGAGCAGGGGTTCGAATCCCCGGTATGGCAAATGTTGTTTTTCTGTTGAGGGTGAAATAAACAAACATAGCCAGCACACGACTTGGCGACAGCAGTGGTGAAGCGGTCTGTAGTCCTCAGCCTAAAAACCCCCCAACTACCATAGCAATGGGATAAAGTCGTAGGACAGTTGTTTTTGTTTGGGCAGTTTTTGTATTCTCGTTGTTCTTATAATTTATTGGATCAAGATAACGAGCACGAATGAGCTGCAGTGGTCAGCGACTCATAGCTGACTGCTAGCGTCAGGGCCAGCGAACCAGAGCTGCCAAGACCCTTCTACACCTCCAAGCGGTGATCCTGGATAATAGGCTGCAGCAGGGCAGACTGGCTAAGGAGAGGGGATCGAAGAGGGAATGCTAACCCGGTACTCAAAAAATTATTGCTGAAGTCGGATGGGTTGGCATGACCAAATGGGAAACCGAACATACTGGATACACAAAAAACGATGCATATTACCGGTTGAACAGAAGAGAGCAGGTGTTGGTCTTCAGACTTCGCACTGGCCACAATAGACTTAGGTACCACCTATTCAACAAATTGAAAATAGGTGGCACTGACGAATGCCCGTGTGGTACCGGGAAAATGACCGCTGAGCATTTGCTGCAAAACTGCCCGACATACGAGGATCAGAGAGAGCAGATGTGGCCATAACCAGTGGCAACACTAGACAAGCTCTATGGCAGTGTCGACAGCCTCAGGATGACCGCTGCTTTTTTCGAAAAAATAAAGGTTGATGTCTGACTGCGTACGAAGAAGAAGAAAAAAGATGGGTTGGACCGGAAGGTGCAAATATCGCAGTCAAACTGTAAACTACGACACAACGCATTCCGTTCTCTTGACTACATTCTACTACTTAAGCCCTTTCAGGGTTTGGTAGCAGGAGATTGAGAACGAATGAAGCCAACCCATAATTTATAAAATCATTTATTATTTGTTACAATTTCTTTCCAAAAGATATCAAATTTCTTTCCTCACCCAAAAAACTCTTCAACTACCCTAGTATTGGGATAAAGTTGAATGACAGTTATTTATTTTTGTACAGATTTTGTATTCTCTTTGTTCATATAATTTATCAAATCTTTTATTTTTTTGTTTCAATTTCTTTCCAAAAAACGCACCCCATTCTTATATATTCACATTTCAAGGAAATCAATTCTTCTCTCTATCTATTTGTTTGTTATTCACTGTCATAATTATCTTCTCTCCTCAGTTTTTTTCCCCCACGAAAGCAGAATGCGTTAACCGTGAGTCATCATTCCCATTTCCTGTCAGTAACACACTGACTATATTCAACCCTGGTGACCGCTGAACCAAAAGGCGTGCCTAGCTAACGCTATCTGATTCTACTGGACTTTATTATCCAACATTACGTCATTGGAGTGGGTTAGTGAAAATTGTTTTCTGGACTGACGCTAACAAAATACTTTACCTCAGGTCTCTCTTTGGTTGAGAAGAACGGTTTGACAACCAATAGGAAAAAATCAGGGGACGACAGCCGTTTAAATTGCTAGTAATAGGCACCCTTGGGGAGACGAGCTAGCTGGTTTGTATTTACTCCTCCGGTGAATTCTTAATTTGGCCTAGTGGGTACCAGAAATAGACAGGTGGGCAGATGTGTTGGTTAAAGGGTAGTCTATTCATTCTATGTGGCAAAACTGCTCGGAGTACGACAGGCTGTCCTCACTAAGAGTTGCAATCCTTATCAGGACTAGACATAATATCGTATACAAAACTACAAGAGCAACACATAACTCCAAGAAAGAAATTTAAATAACACAAGGCTGCAGCAGCACTGTGAATTAAAATAAAGTGTAAAAACATGAATAGGTATGGTCAGAAACCGCACTTAGACAAAAACGTACTTAGTCGCTCCTCTTCTACCGTGAAGTGTAGAGGTTTTAGACGAAAACACAAACGAAAATTACATTACAACCAATACTTCCCTGTTGAAGGCCTATTGATCGAAACGTAGGTTTAGTTTGTGTTTTCGTCTATGTCTATTTAGACAAACCTGTTTATGTTTTTATTGCGCTTTAAAATATCAAGAAAAACTAAAAGAACAGGACAGCAAATCAAGAAAAACTACATCATACAATATCAAGAAAACCGATAAGACAATCACGCAATATCAAGAAAACCGATAAGACAAACACGCAATATCAAGAAAACCGATAAGACCATCACACAACATCAAGAAAACCGATCAAACTAGGACACAATATCAAGAACACCGATAAGACAAACACACAATATCAAGAAAACCGAAAAGACCATCACACAATATCAAGAAAATCGATTAGACCATCACACAACATCAAGGAAACCGATCAAACTAGGACACAATATCAAGAACACCGATACGACAAACACACAATATCAAGAAAACCGAAAAGACCATCACACAATATCAAGAAAACCGATTAGACCATCACACAATATCAAGGAAACCGATCAAACTAGGACACAATATCAAGAACACCGATACGACAAACACACAATATCAAGAAAACCGAAAAGACCAACACACAATATCAAGAAAACCGATTAGACCATCACACAACATCAAGGAAACCGATCAAACTAGGACACAATATCAAGAACACCGATAAGACAAACACGCAATATCAAGAAAACCGAAAAGACCATCACACAATATCAAGAAAATCAATCAAACTAGGACACAACATCAAGAAAATCGATCAAACTAAGACATCAAATGTTCTTTGCGTGCTCAACCAGTATGTGTCGATGCCTCCCAGATTGTTCTGTTTTTCCTAACTCTCTTACTTTGTCACACAATACTCCATTCCATCCTTCCTAAGTACGTATTCAAAGAAGCGTTATCATTCTTATGTTCACTTTTATTTATCAACGATTTTGAGTGTATCTCTACTTCGTATTCTTTTAGGGATCAAGATGATGAACAGTACATGGGCTGTATCGGCAACCTGCAGCTGACTGCTAGCGTCAGGGCCGGAGACCCCGAGCTGCCAGAAACGCTATCTGCCTCCCCATGGTTATCCTCAATTACAAGCTGAACAGTGCAGACTTGCTAAGAAGAAGGGATCGAAAGGGGATTCTGGTATTTAAACAGGCATGTTAATGTATGTTGCAGGTAACCGAAGGCGTCAGATATATGTAATAGGTATTTTAAACTTCCTGTGGCTTGCTTAACCTGGTGGAAAGTACACAATTTGGGTAGATTTTTCACAATAATTCCGATCTCACTATCCAGAGAACAGGAAATTTTTACCAGACGATCCGCGTAAAAAAATTCCCGTGTCCACCGGGGTCCGAACTCACGACCTCCTTACCTCGAAACCCAGCTTATAAAAATGCCTGCTGAAGTCGTATGGGTTGATAAATATGTGCAAATATCGTAGTCAAGCTGTAAGCAGCGACACAGCGCATTCCGTTATCCGAACTACATCCTGCTACTAGCAAATACATGTTCAAAGCTTGGTAGCTGAAGTTTAAGACCGGACAAGGAAAAAAAAGAGGAAATTTATTTTCAGATGCCATCTTCAATATTCTACACTTTCTTCGGCGATCATTCTGAAAAAAGAGGTGGAAGATTATAGCTTTGTTGTACGACTCCGGCAGCATCAGGGCTTTAGCCCTTCGGACCAATGCCATGAAATAATATCTGCATGTGCTAATCAGTTGTTGTCTAGTGCCATACAAAGAATTCCATATATCTGGTCTAGGAGGAAGAAACAAGAATACAGGGAGGCTGTGATATCTGCGCCTTTTTTGCCTGATACATCGGGTTTTATCTGGGTTTTTTAAAATACCGGGTTTGCCTTGAGACTCCGATCCCTTTTCTCTTAACCAGGCTACATCAGTGCGGCCTGTTTTTAATGCCGCCGCTAGGACGCAGAATAAGGTCTTGGTCAGCTCGGGTGTCCCTGGCCCTGATGCAAGCAGCCAGCAGTTCCCTAACCCTGATTCAAGCAGCCAGCAGTTCGCTGACCCTAATTCAAGCAGCCAGCAGTTCGCTGACCCTAATTCAAGCAGCCAGCAGTTTGCTGACCCTAATTCAAGCAGCCAGCAGTTTGCTGACCCTGATTCAAGCAGCCAGCAGTTCGCTGGCCCTAATTCAAGCAGCCAGCAGTTCGCTGACCCTAATTCAAGCAGCCAGCAGTTCGCTGACCCTAATTCAAGCAGCCAGCAATTCGCTGACCCTATTTCAAGCAGCCAGCAGTTCGCTGACCCTAATTAAAGCAGCCAGCAGTTCGCTGACCCTAATTCAAGCAGCCAGCAGTTCGCTGACCCTGATTCAAGCTGCCAGCAGTTAGCTGACCCTAATTCAAGCAACCAGCAGACCCTGATGCTAGCAGCGATCAGCCAGCAGACCCTGACGCAAGTAGCCAGCAGACCCTGATGCTAGCAGCGATCAGCCAGCAGACCCTGACGCAAGCAGCCAGCAGACCCTGACGCAAGCAGCCAGCAGACCTTGACGCAAGCAGCCAGCAGACCCTGACGCAAGCAGCTATAGTCGCTGCCCGATGACCGCTGTCAGCTGTCGTGTTGCACCTTTGACCCCCATCTTGAATACAACGACAGCAAACAGTAATCAGCCAGAAGCTATTGGGGAACTTGTTCGAGGCTAACTCCTGACGACGATCCTTAGGTAGCCGGTTACAGTGGTTCTTTACATCCAGAGGCGTAGTTGAGAAAATGGATAGGTGTTCTCCTACTCAGTAAGCTAACCCCTATGAGCACCGTGGTGTCTATCCCCACCTCGCTGGCTAGGCTGCTGTTACACCGCCTGTTTCCATGAGCACCAACAAGGATGTCAGGTGGGGACGACCAGAATGTTTCACCTGGCGCTAACTACTGCAATTATTAAATTTGAAAAGAGAAAACAAGCTGGGATATAATAAAGTAAAGATAGTAACACACAACTTTAGGTGTATGCGCACGCACACATACAAAATACAGAGAAAGAAAAGCAAAGATGGATATAACACAAAGAGGTAGCAAGTCCCTACAAGTTTTCAAACATGTGCTCAAAAAAAGAAAACAAAATTGTATAATGGTTAAAACAAAACTAAACAGAACAAAACTTTATGAAAAGGCAGAGACAAATAAAGAGAGGAATAGACACAGAAATAGATCACTAAAGAAAGAATTATAAAGAAGATTTTAACAGCAGCGAGTTGCATTATAAACAACCTGTCATTCAGAACTGGCTGCGACTCGAGCACGTTTTCTGAATTTTTTCCCCAGAGTGATCTGCCCACTCCAGACGCGGTTCTCATGGAGATTGCGCAATGCTTTTAGTTGTACGTGCCACGCTTTCCGCAGTGTTGGGACGCCTGTTAAATTGCCAGGCCTGTCAGACCCTCCTCGACGGGCCTGAACGACTGACCAGCCACCTCTTATCGTCTCAGCCCTTGGCTTTGCGCGATGCATGTGCGTAAGCTTGGTGTGCGTAATTGCGTATGTACGTGGAAATGCATGTACGCTGGAACGGCAGGGTTGAAGTGTACATATAGGAACACGTAGTCCCGTACCGGACACTGCTGTTGTCTATTGTGTCAGCCCCAACCTACCAGGTTAAAATATTATGGTCTGTTTTTTCATGGTATGACCGCTTCTCTAAGTCGACCCAGATGTAAACGGGTACCTGATAAAGACATGGGAACATTTAGGAGCCACTGCGGGAGATACGGAGTCCATGCCTCTGTCGTCGGCACTTTCAGCATATAAGAGGATTTGCATATGGGGCACGTTCAGGTGTAATTCAATTAGATTTAACAGAGAGAGAGAGAGGTAGGAGATGGAGTGTATGTGGTAAATATCTTCATTGTAATAAGCCGATGCAAACAATGTTTTGATAAAGGATCAGCGACGAGAGTAAAACATAACCAATTAGAAGAACTCACGTTACGCCATAAGGCTTTCGTCAGGGACAAAGAACCAACAAAAACACCTAACAATTCACTAAATAAGAAAGCAAATACAGGCATAAACTGGCAGCCGTGTTCGCCAGAGAGTGGTCAGGAATGTGGGAACAAGTCATGCTAATTAGGACGGAGCAGGTCAAACAAGAAATGATGACATGAACAAATTAGTAAGACCGTAACATTGGGACTATTTTGTTTCTACAGCAGTGCGACCTCTGAACCTTTTCTTCTGCCCCCCCCCCCCCTCCCCTTCTCTCTCTTTCTCTCTCTCTCTCTCTCTCTCTCTCTACACACACATTTATAAATATATATATATACGTATATATTTCCGAGCGAAGAAAATCAATTTCACTTTGCAATCCTTGTCAATAGCAGACATACTTTGTTTAAGTTACATAGAACGGTTAGCAAACAGCTGTCGTTGATATGAATAAAGCGTAGCTGTTAGTAGTGGTCTCGGGGTAAAGGTGTTCGTCTCGGGTGCTGGAGGTCGCGGGTTCAAATCACTGTGGAGACTGGGATTTTTTCACGAGGATCGTCCAATACATATTTCCCCTGATCTCTGAGTGGTGAGATCAGACACCCGTAATCAGTGTCGCGCACGTTAAAATACCTGAGCATATTGAAATCGAAAAGAATAGGCCTAACGGCCGGTGCTCGGGAAAAATTAAAGTTAAAAACCTACTCAAATTAATCTAAGGAAATTCGCCCCACAGAGAATATGTCGCAAAAAGAGGACTGTGTTGCTATAACTTCAGGTATTGGTTATACGATTAGCGGAGCGGCTTAGATGGCGCATGACAGGCTGCGGGTCTACCTTGATCTAATTTATGCTTCCACCTCCACTAGTCTCCAAAATAGGCGAATGTATATTCCAGAGCCTAACATATGCTGGGATTGATCTGGCAAGTCACCAGTGAATTTTCACATGCCTAAAAATATGAAGAAAAAAAGTCACACCTCCCCACGACGTCTAAAGACATATGTGGACTGAAAGATAGATAGATAAATAGATAGACAGACAGACAGACAGACAGACAGATAGATTAATAGATAGATAGATAGATAGATAGATAGATAGATAGATAGATAGATAGATAGATAGATAGATAGATAGATAGATAGATAGATAGATAGATAGATAGACAGACAGACAGACAGACAGACAGACAGATAGATTAATAGATAGATAGATAGATAGATAGATAGATAGATAGATAGATAGATAGATAGATAGATAGATAGATAGATAGATAGATAGATAGATAGATAGATAGATAGATAGATAGATAGATAGATAGATAGATAGATAGATAGATAGATAGATAGATAGATAGATAGATAGATAGATAGATAGATAGATAGATAGATAGATAGATAGATAGATAGATAGATAGATAGATAGATAGATAGATAGATAGATAGATAGATAGATAGATAGATAGATAGATAGATAGATAGATAGATAGATAGATAGATAGATAGATAGATAGATAGATAGATAGATAGATAGATTATTATTATTGCGAATTAACTGTATGGTCGGACGATAAGTCTGAAACAGAGCGCCACATTTGTAATTTGTAAGGTATGTGGTTATTTGACAGCGAAGAAAAAGGGTCTGTCGAGTTATGCATCTCATCGGTCGCCATTTTGCACCAAATTAAGCGTAATGCGACCACATAAATGCCCTGCATTTTACACAAATCCTCTTTCAAAGAATATGTGTGTATCATTGCTTTAAGGGTTTATATAGCAGTTCATTAAACACTGAGGTTCGGCCTCCTCTCCCTTCCCCCAACTCCCCTCCCCTCCTCCGGTACACCCTCTCTGGTAATCACGATTAGAAGCTTTACTGAGACACTATTATGTCGTCCACAAGTATCACAGTGGTGTTACACAGTTTGTATTGAACAGGTCTGTACTACATTTCAAATCACTCTCCGGATTGTCCTGTCCGTCATGGGGATGTTAAAACTTCGAACCAATTTTCACTCAAGTATAAAGGATTAATTCAGGTACAGGACAACAGCGTGTCTGTTCCCTCTTTTCTGGGGATTTATCAAACAATAATATAAAGTGCATGCATTTCCTCAGGCTATGCTAGACCCCGTACCGACATCCTGAAGCTGCAGTAAGTGTGTTTGTTTAAGGGGCTCAAACTGGCGGTTGTGATTGGGTGAGAGAACCTGTACCAACAACAGGTTTGGGGGTTTTATGTTCCAATATGACAGTTTGACTGCTTTTGTTGTGGCCCACCTCGTGCGTATGCAAACAGTCTTGTAGAAAAATGGCAACAAAAGCAGAGAATAAAACAAAAGTCAGTGATTCACCACGTCAGTGAGATTAAGACATATATCACGTCCTAGACAAAAGAGAAGAAACACGGAGACTAACAAGAAATTTACCAACACGTACATGTTTTAAAATGCCAGAAATTCTAACAAAACTAACAGATAATACAACAAGAGGTGCTAATCCAGTCAGTATTATGCGAGCATCACAGAGAACGATAAACACTAAATCGGAAGAATGGATAAATGTCTGTACTGATGGGTCTGCTTTTTAGGCAACCATTTACGCGGGATAGGAGTCTACGAAGAGTATCCAGACATAACATATAATGAGAAAGCTTGATGCCTGTCAGGAGATATGTTCAAAATATGAGACAGAAATAGCAGCATTGGAAGTACCTCTACTATTTGAGGTCTGTGTTTGAAGCTTTCCCATCAATAGTCCAAAGCATCGTAATCTTTACAGACTCAGTATATGCCCTTCAATCTCTGGAAGACGGTGGTCATTGTAAGCCTGTACTTACCCAAATATCCCTAGATGTCAACTAACTTCTCACATCCCATGAAGTCAGAATAGTTATACAATGGATCCCTGGTCACTCAAAAACACCTGGCAATGGCAAGGCAGACAGACTGGCTAAGAATGGATCAAATCAAGAACAACAATACACACCAACAACCCTACAAACGTCCAAACAACTACTGAAGAATGTGAACAAAGAGGCCTTGCTGAATAAATGGGCAATGGGAAATACTGGAAGAGAAATCTACAAGCATATGGCCATCCCAAATCACAAAGACAACATCAACCAACCCGAACATACCCCAGAGTGCTGGCTGTGCACATATCCCTATGGAACTGTTGAACATCATCTTTTTGAATGTCCGGGGCTTGCCAGTGTTAGGAAAAATCTTTTTCCTCTGAGGTCAGACAAATGGAACACTTTGTTCGGAACTGAAAATAACAGCTTACAAATACTTTCGGAAACCACTATATGGCATTGGGCCAAAGAACAGGAGCAAAATTGGCTGCTGGATCAATAACCAACCAACCAACCAACATCAACCTGATCACAGAGGCGAAGATTAACACTGTGATCCCCATAATGTGAGAATATTGATAAGTCTAGCTTTGCACTACATCCCGGAGAATACATTTTCGTCAGCTGGCATCAGGAAATAATAAACAAATCGGAGTTGCAGTTGGTGTTTCTTGTTTGGTGTTTGTGTGTTTTTTATCTGTTCATGTTTGGTGTTTGTGTATTTTTGATCTGTTCATGTTTGGTGTTTGTGTGTTTTTTATCTGTTCATGTTTGGTGTTTGTGTGTTTATTATCGATTCATGTTTGGTGTTTATGTGTGTTTTCTTTTTAACTTTTCATGTTCTCATCTGTTTTTGTCTGTGTGTAGTCATATTTACTATTCATGTTTGTTCCACCATATTTCATAACCGGCATACCGGTTCTCACACGTTTTTGGCCACTTTCCTGAAACAATACATTTTACATCGTGTCTTGTTTGTTGTTATGATTTGTTGTTTTCGTTATTTCTATGTCCCCAATGAAGGTCTTGGTGACGTAACGTAGGTGTTTATTTGAATTTCCCTGGTGCGTTCCTAGGGTATTACCTATACATCTTTTTGAAAAATCGAAATAAGAAGAACCATTGTAATCTGTAGCCAGAGAAAATCGTCGGTCAATTGGAACAACAGCAATAACGTGGTTATGAAAATATATTGACTATATTAATGCAATGTAACCATATCCTTTTGTGCTGTATACGCGCAGTGGTAGTTGACCAAGTCGTTGTTGCATGGTTCTCAAGAATCTATCTTGTTATGTTTTAGCACAAAGAATATTTTTCACAATATTTTTCTTGTCATTACTTCTCATTGTAGACTGTCACAAACAAGTTGGAATGCTACCTCAACATACTATAGGAGGTATACATTATAAAGAGACCAAGAGGTTTATCTGATGTAGATACCGAGACAACTGGGCACACAGGTCAACAATGGAATGACGCATATTACCAGCTCAACAGAGGCGACAAGACGGTAGTATGTACAATGGAGTGGGACACCATCTATTCAACAAATTAAGGATAGCAAATACAGGTGAATGTGTCAGTTGCAATGATTTAATGGCCGGTGAATATCTGCTATAAAGGTGTTCACTGAGCTCATCTAGGAGAAAGGCAGCTCACTCGTCTAGGAGAACGACAGCTCGTGTAGGAGAACGCAGCTCGCCTAGGAGAAAGGCACATCGTCTAGAAGAAAGACAATTCGTCAATGAGAAAGACAGTTCGTCTAGGAGAACGACATCTCGTGTAGGAGAAAGCAGCTCGCCTAGGATAAATACAGTTCGCCTGGGAGAAAGACAGATCTTCTAGGATAAAAGCTCTAGGAGAAAGGCAGCTTGTTTATGAGACAGCACGCTCGTTTAAGAGAAAGGCAGCTCGTCTAGAAAAAGGCAGCTTGTATAGTTGAAAGCCAGCTCGTCTAGGAGACAGCTCGCTCGTCTAGGAGAATGACAGTTCGCCTAGGAGAAAGACAGCTCTTCTAAGATAAAAGCTCGCTCGTCTAGGAGAAAGATAGTTCGTCTAGGAGAAAGGCAGCTAATCTAGGAGAAAGGCAACTTGTCTATGAGAAAGGCAGCTTGTATAGGAGAAAGGCAGCTTGTATAGGAGAAACGCAGCTCGTCTAGAAGACAGTTCGCTTGTCTAGGGAAAAGGCAGCTTGTCTAAAAGAAAGGCAGCTCGCATATGAGAAAGGCAGCTCGTCTAGGAGACAGCTCGCTCGTTTAGGAGAAAGGCAGCTCGTCTAGACGACAGGCAGCTCGCATATGAGAAAGGCAACTCGTCTAGGAGACAGCTCGCTCGTTTAGGAGAAAGGCAGCTTGTATATGAGAAACGCAGCTCGTCTAGAAGACAGCTCGCTTGTCTAGGGAAAAGGCAGCTTGTCTAAAAGAAAGGCAGCTCGCATATGAGAAAGGCAGCTCGTCTAGGAGACAGCTCGCTCGTTTAGGAGAAAGGCAGCTCGTCTAGACGACAGGCAGCTCGCATATGAGAAAGGCAACTCGTCTAGGAGACAGCTTGCTCGTTTAGGAGAAACTCAGCTCGTCTAGAAGAAAGGCAGTATATCTAGGAGAAAGGCAGCTCGGGATTTCAAAACCACTAGCTCAAGTACAGATTAAATGCTGGCGAATCAAAGGTTGTCGTAGAAACGGGAAGGCAACCCAGGTAGATGAGACTCACTAGCTTGGATGACAAATCATCCGGGAGACGCTGACCAGATACCACATGTTGCCTTGTAGGTAGAATGGGGACAGTCAAAGACTACCGGAGACTTTACATCCCAAAAACGTTTTAGCCGGGAGTGATCGTCTCGATCCAAAGTGAGCAGATATCGCAGTACAACTGTTAAAGATATCATGATTGCCAGAGCGAACGCCGAGGTAGTAGAACAAGCAGACTGAAGTGCAGAAGACTGCACAACTCATAGTTTTGCACACGTTGCTATTCACACAATCTCCCCACCTGCTGATTGTGGGATAGCATTTTGAGTTTGAGTGAATGCTATAGGAAAAATACATCATACAGGTTACATCGTTATAATTTGAGTTCTAAGACTGATGTCAGGACCAAGTAAAATATACTGACCAAGACACCGAATTAATACCACGTCTTGATCATTGAAACAGACTGTTTGACAACAGCCTGGATAATGATATGGGATTTGCAAACACTCTGATATTCAAAATGGAAAGCATACGTGTAGCCTAGTGGACAGTTAGCTGGCTTGCTAGACCAGGATTACAGTGTGAGCCGACAGTGAGCTGGCTTGCTAGACCAGGATTACAGTGTGGCAGAGTTGGAGATCAGGTACGGCCAGAAAAAAATTCGAGACATGGTTAGTGCCTCGTATGACCGCTGCGCAAGTCAACACAGCTGTAAATTAGAACTTCGCATATGAGTTGGAAAACGGAAAAAAACAGCAAGAAAGGAAACTGGCCACCCCACCTAACAGAGTACGTGATGTTATCTTCATGCCCCATGGCAATTACTGCAATGGGACTAACATTTATTTACTGACAAGTCTAACGTTGCACTACAGTTAGGGGGTATCCTGAGAACTCTCCTGTATCTTTTTAGACGGAAAGATTTAATTTTCTTCTTCAGTGTTTGTGTGATTTTCCATGTTCCCCATCCCTACGTTGCTACTGGGAAGATGCATGCTCTCAGGATGGTGATTTTTGTTGCTGTTAATTCTGCCGTAGCTTTCTTGCTTGATTCTACCTTTGCACGGTCATGGCCATTCTAATCCTGATTACATTTGGACAGTCTCCATTGTTGCTGTAAATAGAACAGATATATTCGAAATTTGTGACGTTTTTGGTGTCATCATTTCTAATGTAAATTCAGGTCTATCTTGTTAGTTTGTTTGATTGTTTTGTTTTGTTTTGTCGGTGTTCAAAGATACATTTAGTTCTTCGCTTTGTTGTTTAACAGACATGATCATCTTTTCTAGTCTTTTTGTGCTGTTTGAGAGGATAACTGTGTCAACTGTATATCAAAGTTCTGTTATTTCGTTTCCATTGATTGTAAGACGCTCTAACTTGCCGTAATTTTGATTGTTTCTTACATTTCTCATTAAGGTTTTACTGCTTATATGAGGAATAGAAGAGAGGAGATCAGAGTAGAGGAGAGGAGAGTATGTATCCTTGTCTTGGACCCTTTCGAACTTCAAACCAATTCTGATGCTTCACCAGTTGTCCTGACCGTTGCTTCTTGCTTCTGATTTGATGTTTTGATTAGTTGAACCAGGAGCAATGGGAACCCCACGTTCACGGCGATGTTGCACAGGAATTTGTGCTGCCCACTGTTAGATTGATGAATTACACGTACGATCTGGCTTATAAAGAGCGGCAGGAATTGGTGTTTCAAGTCAGAAACAAAAGTCATGTATATGGATTGGGCATCATTAAACACAGACTATTATAATTAGCAAAGTAGACTCGAAATCTACTCTACAAACACAAATAGACAGTCAAATGCTGGAGCAGCTTAAGAGATTCTGCAATCTTGGAAATATAATAACAGAAAATGGAGAATACGAAATAGAAATAAGGAAAAGAATAGAGAGGATCAAATCTGTTTTCACAAACATGAGTAGTATATTAAATTCCGGACTGCTAGCGTCCGGGCCCGCAACTCAGAGCTACCAATATCCATCTCCACCCTCCATCAGGTGATCCTGGATAACATGCTACAACATGGCAGGTTGGATAGGGAAGGGATCGAAGAGGGATGACTAGCCTGGTGCCAAAAAATGAATGCTGAAGTCGGATGTGTTGGACCGAATAGGGCACATATCATAGTTAACCTGTAAACTACGACACAACACATTTCGTTCTCCTGACAACATTCTGCTACTTGCAAAGTCAATTTCAGGGCTTGAAAGCGGGAGTTTGAGAACGAGTGACGAAGATATTTCCAAGCAGCTCACTAAGAATTTACAGATGATAGTGAACACGTGTCATGTCTTTACTGTAAGGCGCAAAAACACGGACAATGAACATACGATTGGAGAAGACAACAGGTGCTTTCGAAATGTGGATATATAGAAGAATGAATCACATCTCATGAATAGAACAAAATAAGGAAGTCTTGGAGAAATCAAGAGCGCAAACAAACAAAAATTGTTTGAGCGAAATATGTCTGAGAGTTAAGATATATTGGTCAAGTCAAAAGACACAACACATCGCTGAAATCAATACTGGGCCAACATGTCAGAGATAAAATGGCAGGATATCATCTGAAGATGGACATGGAAAGAATAGTAGATTGTGCCACCAATGCAACAGACATAGTACATTGGAGATCTATTGCAGCCGGCCATCGCCGTTTAGATAGCCTTGAACTAAGGTCTTTCTTTTCAACCACATCATCAACTACAGCAGCCGGTCACGCCATCGTGTATCGTTTTCTAGTTCCGAAACGAAAACGGTGGTTAACAAGGAGGAAGTAACCCACAACACCTGTCACCACCTCCAAGACCGTCTTTTGCCCGTAACGCGAGCAGGGACCAGGGGTCAGCCCAGAGGTGAGCAAATGATTCATAAACCTCAGGTTAAAGCGTGCCTTGGGTCAGAGGTCGGCTGTGGAATGGTGGAACTAAATGCCGGAACATTCAGTGATTAGCTGTGCAAGAAGCCCAAATATAAGCGCGTGGATAATGGCATGGACTGGAAATGTTTTTCACAAAGTCTGTTAACGCTGCGAGAGTACCATAATGCATGACATTATAGCCTTCCCCAAACTATGAAATGGCATAAATTGAATGGCGGCGACGGAAGCAGTGATACCTGTGTCTCGTTTGGTCGACTTTCCTTATAGTTTGCATAAGTGTCATTTTTCTTGGAAGGTGATTGTTTGTTCGTTTTGTTCTTGTGTTGTTCCCTCCTTTGTCAACATGTCTGATGTCTCATTTCCTGGTATGCCACAGTGTGTTGGTATCCACTATATCATTACCTTTCTCTTGACTTTCAGTTTGCTCAAGACGTTCTTAAGATCTGGTAGTTTACCATTCTTGAGGGCTTGCAGAACTGCCATTGTATCTGTTAGGAATACGGCCTGCTGTCATTGGCTTTTTGTGTTGTTAATCGTTTCTGCAGCAAAAATTAGTGCCTGTCCTTCAGCAGAGTAATTTGGACATAATTTACCAGTGGATGAACTAGTGGTTTCATTTTCTTTATCTGGGTAGACAACAATGATTCATACGTTTGCATAAAATCCCTGCTCTTGTTGTTCATCCATCAGTATATACCTGGATATATCCTTCTCTGTGGCACAGTTGATTTGTTATGTGGCTTCCTGCTGTTTTCTTTTGGGGAGCAGATATAAATGTTTTGATGCGATTCTCATGCAGTTTAAAGGGGTATTAGATGCATCTTCTTATTGGTGTTTTGTAATTCATCTTATATGTTCTGATATTTTTTTGGGGGGATCTTTATACAAATCTTCTTTTCTTCTATTCATTCTTTCACTGGACAGATCTCCGAATCTGATCTTCGTGGACTTGCTGTCCTATTCTTGTACTGTTCTGCTTGTATCAGGGCCTTGGTGTCCCGTCTATAGGACAGAGGTGTGATGGCCGTAATTTTTTTTACATTTCATTCATTGGAGTGGTCTTCCTGACGCCGTGATCACACTAAGCTGTTGTACCTGAAGGTTTGTAGGTGGGTTTTGGCTGATGTGGACCATGCTGCTGAGTCATATTCCACTTTAGGTCTTATCGCCCCATTATATACGTTCTTAAGCGGTTTTTTATTTGCTTCTCAATTCAATCCAGCTACTCTTCTGAGTGTTGTTAGTTGTTTCCTTGCCTTTGGGGAGAGATGGAGATAATCCAGCGTGAAGAAGAAAAGTCAAAGGTGATGATGAAGAAGAAGAAAATAGATAATACGAAGAAGTAAAATTAGATGAAGAAATTGAAGACAACTAAGAAGGAAAAATTGAAAAAAATTACGTAGAACAACATGGAAATTATGAAAATGGAAAATAAACCGAATGGGAAGAAATAGAATGGAAAGAAACAAAGTGGGAAGAAGTAGAGCAGGAAGAAGTAGAACAGGAAGAAATAGAATGGAAACAAACACAACGGGAAGAAATTGAATAGGAAGAAGTAAAATAGAAAAAAACTGAATGGGAAGAAGTATAATAGGAAGAAGTAGAATGGAAAGAAACAGAATGGGAAGAACTATAATAGGAAGAAGTAGAATAGAAAGAAGTAGAATAGGAAGAAGTAGAATAGGAAGAAGTAGAATAGGAAGAAGTAGAATAGGAAGAAGTAGAATAGGAAGAAGTAGAATAGGAAGAAGTAGAATAGGAAGAAGTAGAATAGGAAGAAGTAGAATGGAAAGAAACAAATTAGAAAAAAGTAGAATAAGAAGAAGTAGAATGGAAAGAAACAAAGTGGGAAGAAGTAGATTAGGAAGAAATAGAATGGGAAAACGTAGAATAGGAAGAACTAAAATGGGAAGAGGTAGAATGTAAGGATACAGAATAGGAAGACGTAGAATGGAAGGAAATAGAATGTGAAGAAATAGAATGGGAAGAAGTAGAAAGGCAAGGAAATAGAAAGGAAGAAGTGGTTGGTTAGTTGGTTGGTTGGTTACTGATCGAGCGGCATATGGGCTCCTGTTCTTTGGCCTATTGCCTTATAGGGGAATCTACAAGTCTTTGTAAGATGATGTTTAGTTCCGTACAAAGTATTCCACTTGTCTGACCTCGGAGGAAGAAGCTCTTTCCTAACACCCGCAGGGGCCAGACATTCAAAAAAATTATGTTTAACAGTTTCATAGGGATGTGTGCACAGCCGGCACTCTGGAGCATGTTCTGGTTTGATTCTGTTCAAGGGCAGCTAAATTGTATGTGTTGAGCGCGAAGTCGGAAAATGGTGCGTTGGTCTCTCTTTTTCAGGAGGTTGATGTTGTCTTTGGGATGTCTATATGTTTGTAGATTTCTCTCCCAGTATTTTCCATTGCCCATCTATTCAGCCAGGCCTCTTTGTCCACAGTCTTCAGTAGTTGTTTGACCGTCTGTAGGGTTATTGGTGTGTATTGTTGTTCTTGAATTGCTCCCTTCTTAGCCAGTCTGTCTGCCTTGTCACTGCTAGGTGTATTTAAGTGGCCAGGGATCCATTGTATAATTATTCTGACTTCATGGGATGTGATAAGTTGGTTGGCATCTAGGAATAATTGGGTAAGTTCAGGCCTGCAGTGACGACCTTCTTCCAGAGTTTGAAGGGCAGATAATGAATTTGTAAAAATAACAATGCTTTGGGCTTTTGGTGGGAAAGCATCAAATACAGTCCTCAAATGGTACAGAGCCACTTCCAGAGCTGTTATTTCTGTCTCGTATTTTGAACATATCTCTCCACAGGCATCAAACAACTCATCGGATGTTCTCTCTGGATACTCTATGTAGACTCCATATCCCGTTTTAATGGTGGCCTTTAAAGCAGACCCATCAGTATAGACATGTATCCATTCTTCTGGGTAGGTGTCAATCGTTCTCTGTGATGCTCTCATACGACTGACTCGATCAGCACTTCTTGTTTGATTGAATTTCTGGGAGAAATAGAATGGGAAGAAGTAGAATGGGAAGAAGTAGAATGGGAAGAAGTAGAATGGGAAGAAGTAGAATGGGAAGAAGTAGAATAGGAAGAAGTAGAATGGGAAGAAGTAGAATGGGAAGAAGTAGAATGGGAAGAAATAGAATGGGAAGAAGTAGAATAGGAAGAAGTAGAATGGGAAGAAGTAGAATGGGAAGAAGTAGAATGGGAAGAAGTAGAATGGGAAGAAGTAGAATAGGAAGAAGTAGAATGGGAAGAAGTAGAATGGGAAGAAGTAGAATGGGAAGAAATAGAATGAGAAGAAGTAGAATAGGAAGAAGTAGAATGGGAAGAAATAGAATGAGAAGAAGTAGAATGGGAAGAAATAGAATGAGAAGAAGTAGAATGACGACGGTCATTTTACAGAACTGCACTGAATAATTTGTTGTTTAAATGTTGCATCTATGATCCCACTAAACTTATACGTACTTAATTATGTAAGTATTTACATTTTACGTCCGTTTTACTGAAGCTCTTGTATTTTTACGTTGAAAGGTAGCTCTGGAAACATTTTCTCAAATGTTCATTGATATATGCACAAATTTACTTTTCAAAGCGGCTTCTGATCAACTAAGTTGATCAAAAGGATGAAGAATATGATAACGAACACGATTAAGAAAAATGGAAAAGATGGAGAAAGTTGTTTTTTTAATTAGACGAAGAAAGAAAAAGGTAAAGAAACAAGTTGGAAAAGAAGAAAATGGGTAAGAAGAAAAGGAAGACGAACGGTAAGGAAGAAAGTAGAAAGAGAAGAAAAGAGAAGAAAAATTAGATTGAAAAGAGGAGAAAGAAGAGGTAGTAAAAAAGAAGATGAAGAAGACGCTGTTAAAAAGAAGATATAGAGAAAGATGGTGAGGAATTTAATTGTGATAAATTACAAAAAGAGGATGATTAAAATGAAGAAGGAAAAGACGCAGAAGAGGAAGAAAATAGAAGAAGTTACACGCTCTCATTAGGAAACTAAACTGAGTTAGAATGAACGAGATGGCAAACTAAGTTTTGTTTCACATAAATGATGTTTTAGCCAGTGATCTGAAAGCACATTTTTAAAACAGATGACGCCCACCTAATGTGATTGGTCGCCTGGAAACTCCCGCCCATCTAAAACACAAGTTAGAGGACATTTGTTTACCCGGCTCACCGAGCGCGCGACGAGGGTGTCAACAAATTAAAGAGAACAAAACACAAGTCTGTCTTCTGTGATTGGCTGGGTGTCGAGATGAGGTTTAGGGAATCGCAGAGTCTGGAGATCGATGATTGGTTTCAGCGGCCACAGCTATTTAACAGAAAGTTGTGACATGTTTGCATGTATTGAGACATAAGACAAGACTCTTATAATATATTCTTGCTAACCCGTCAGGTGAGATGTTCACAGGGACTCATTGTGGTCTCCTTCCTCTTGTTCTTCTTCTTCTTCTTCTTGTTCTTCTTCTTCTCCTTCTTGTTCTTCTTGTTCTTATTCATGTTCCTGTCATTCTTCTTCGTTTTATTTTTATTTTTCTTCTCCTTCTTCTTGTTTTACTTTTTCTTCTTCTTCTTAATAATATTATTATTAATGTTATTATTATTGTTGATGCTATTTCGTATAAATAGTACTAATATTACATTTCAATACTTATTAACCCATGTTTATAATCTGTTTTAGAAAGGACACAGATGATGTCGACCTTCGACAAAAATGCCATTATGTGTCTTTGTATTAGCTTTGAGTCCTCTCTGTGTCCCTCCCCTACGTTTTTTTTCCTTTCTTCTCACTCAAATGAAAGAAAGAGGACAATGAAGATGATGATACTGTAATTGGGAAAATAGTAATTCATTTGCAGCTTCACCTGCGCGTTCATTGTCAGGTAAGCGCGTGGCCTAGGGATTGTGAGATCAGTTTATAATCTCAACGTACCCTGTTCAAATCTTGTCAAGTTTGGTTAGACAGGCCTGGTATTTCGTGGATTTCTTCATGGTATGACCTCTTCTTCCTGTCAACCAAGTGGCAAACTGATACCTGGTTAAGTCAGTGGAATGTTTTGAAGCCGCCGTGGGAGGTACATAGTTCCCTTTCTGTCATCATCACTTTCAGCAATGAATGTGATTCAGCACGTGTGGGCTTTGCAGAAAGAACTTAGTTTCTGAGTTAAAAGATTGTTATTTCTGTGTTGCACTTCATTTCTTATGAATTCCCGCAAATTCCCAGATGCAGTAATAGCTTCTAAATACGATTGGTTTCTTATTTTCATATATGAAGAGTCTGTGAAGAGTTATCTTCATTCCAGACAGCAATTGTTGCCGTGGTAACTACCTGTGCCTACACTACCAAGATATAAGACTCACTCCACTTCTTATCTGGGTGTGTCTCACCACACAATCTGCTTATCATATTTGTTCTTATAATCTTGTTTTTTCCTCTGTGTATTTCCCAGTCTCAACTTCTGATGTATCTTATCAAGTATACTTTTATTCTGTATGTGTTTGCATCGATCCAGATCAGTAAGCTGTTTTCTCAAATTCCAGTTTGACCAACAGTAAAGGGTTTACAGTTACTAACGACAAAACAGCGAGGAAGGAAACTGGTATCCCCACTTCATATAAAACTGAAATCTAGTGCAAATGAAGTCTCTTAACACGGCAGTCCCGACGTGTGTATGTTTGCTATACGACTGCCTTGTCTTTATTTGACAACAACAGATATTCTTTTTGTGGCCGACAAACCGGTGCCTGGTCAAGGAAAACAAAGCTACGCGGAACAAGAGAAGTCTAAGTGCGAACACCGTCATCTGTGGGATAAACCCACGTGACTGTCCCTGTGACCTTATGAGCCAACTGTCTCCCGTTGTCGATGCTCCGGGTACTTTACGGACAGATGTGTGGCTGCCCCCTGTTTGAAAGCTTTAAACATGAGTCAAAGAATGAACCATCGCATTGATTGCCTAGATCTTCTTGCGTTTGCTTGAAAATATCATGTCTATATCTACAATGTTGTGTCTTGTACGAACTTCACTGTCTTTTGTAGTTCACATATTGGTTCTATATAGTTTTTCGTCCATTGTTGTTTCTCCGGGCCAGTGGATTTTCTCTGTTAATAAACTCGGAGCAGTTCTGTAGTATATCCTCTATAGTCCGAGTTGCCTGTTCTCTTGTCTCTTTATCTTATGGTAGTTGTCTTGTGTTAATGTTGCAGGCTCTCTGGATGATTTCTTCTGTTGGTATGTAACTGGTACATTCGACTGCTCGTCTGCAGCACCCTCCTTTGCCAGTCGATCTGCTCTCACGGTATTCCACAATGAGAAGGTGTAGATTGCATGACCCAACAGTTTCCCATGCTTCAGTGCTTCGCTTGCTGATCGTACATCAGCTAGAAATACTGCAGATTGAGCCCCCACCGGTTTCTCAGTTGCCAACTTGATTGCCTCAATTTCGGTATCATAAATATGTCTGACAGCGTAAGAAGAAGAAGAAGAAGAAGGTATCATAAATATGACAGTATTTCCCGGTTGATACTCCGACCGTTTCCCTATTACTGTTTAGATATTCGATGCACACTCCCGCTCCACCATTCTTTACTGCACTCTGCGCTAACCCATCTGTGTGTACCGTGACCTAGAGGTCTTGTATGTATTCTTTATCCATGAAACTGAGAGTAGCTGTCGTACATTACTGCACTGTGCTGCTCTTCATTGTCAGGTAGTTAGCCTATTTGGGTGTTGCAAACGTAAATCGGACATACATGTGTGGGTTATTTGGGTGGGTGTGGGTGGGTGGGTGTGTGGGTGGAGGTGGGGGCTCCCGGGGGTAGGGGTGTGTTGGTTTGGGGGAGTGGGGGTGGTTCGATGGATGTGCATGTTCTTTTTGATAACCCCACTGTTTAATTATTGTTTGGACGACTATCGTAATAATGACAGAAACGACATACACGAGTGACAGAGAGAGAGAGAGAGAGAGACAGAGAGACAGAGAGAGAGAGAGAGACAGAGAGAGAGAGAGAGAGAGGGAGAGAGAGAGACAGAGAGAGACAGAGAGAGAGACAGAGAGAGAGGCAGAGAGAGAGAGAGACAGAGAGAGAGAGAGAGAGAGACAGAGAGAGAGAGAGACAGAGAGAGAGAGAGAGACAGAGAGACAGAAAAAGAGAGAGAGAGAGACAGAGAGAGAGAGAGACAGAGAGAGAGAGAGAGACAGAGAGAGACAGAGAGAGAGACAGAGAGAGAGACAGAGAGAGACAGAGAGAGAGACAGAGAGAGAGAGACAGAGAAACAGAGAGAGAGAGACAGAGAGAGAGAGAGACAGAGAGAGAGACAGAGAGAGAGAGAGACAGAGAGAGAGAGAGAGAGACAGAGAGAGAGAGAGAGTGAGACAGAGAGAGAGAGAGAGTATGAGAGAAAACAAATGTGAGTGACTGAATGAGTTAGTGAGTGAGTTAGTGAGTGAGTGAGTTAGCTAGTGGGTTAGTGAGTGAGAGAGTGAGTTAGTCAGTTAGTCAGTAGAAAAGAGCGTGCGTTGCAGAGTGACAGAATTCTGCTCCACATTTAGCCGGACACTGACACAGTCCTTTTAGTTATATGTTGACTGTGTGTCAGCCGGTCTTAAATTATTGTTGGAGAGAAAGTAAGATAGTGATTAGGGGTGTGAGATAGAGAGTATGGGAGAGAGAGAGTGAGTTGTGAGAGGAGAATCAGATAAAAGGTAGAGAGTGGGAGAGAGTGATCGTGAGTGAGAGATATAGGTAGAGAGAGTTATTGTAAAAGATTGTGAAAGTGAATTAAAGAGTTAGTGTTCAAGAGAGAAAGAGAGAATAGAGAAGAGAAGGCGAGGATTAGTACGAGAGGGTGAGGGAGAGAGGGTGTAATAGAGTAAGATAGACCGTGAGAGAGAGGCCAGAAGAGAGAGAAGAGAGTGAGAAATGAGTAAAAGAGCGGAAGCATGAGTAGAAGAGGAATGTGTTTTCAACCTTTTCTGGTCACAATAAAGGAACGAGCTATCCACTCGTGTATCCATGTATCATATTTAGAGTGTTCGTCTGATCACAATAAATGAACAAATTATCCACTACTGTATCCATGAATCATATTTAGAGTTTTTTTTCTTGGGCTTTATTTTAAAACCAAGAAGTCTACTTCACATTTACCCACACACATAGATAATCTCTTTAGTTATATGTTGACTGTGTGCTCGTCGGTCTTAAATTAACTGGAATATTGAACGGGTAATTTTGAATTAAATTGTATTTGTTAGAGCATGAAGCGAAGAGCAATTAGGGTCAGGTAAATTATACTGATCAAGGCCACACCTCACGCACTGGTTTCTGTTCCTGGCAACAGGCTATGTCACACGAGTCTGCAGCGAGGTGGGGATCGGCACTATCATCCCCATAGTGTTGAGCTTAATGAGGATCCTCGCATTGCACTGCGACCAGGAGTACATCCTCTGAAGTACGCCTCATGTATAAGAAAAGCCCATGTGACCTGCTACTAAAGAAACATCGTTAATAGTTAACTCAGCTCAGCAGGAGTAGCCTCGAACAGCAAGGAGACGTCTTCATTAGCTCTTTCCGTCTTCTCAGACGGTAGTAATTGTGCTTTGAAAAAAAGGTGTGCATGAATGTGACTCGTAAGACCAATCCGGGCAGAGAAGCGCCTTCCACAGTGTGTGCAAGGAAAGTCAGGACCGGTTGCGGCATCGTACGGCGAAGCGTGTCGTCCCAAACTCTGATTCTTTAGGAGACGTCTGGCAGAGTATTAAAACAGGACAGGGTGTTCTTCAGCAGACGTAAACGCTGGTCAGGAATTAACTATTAAAGACTTCCATTTACGGCACATCATGTGTGGATAGGGATGACCAGTTCCGTTCTCCAACATTAAAGAAGTTTCCAATTTACAGCTCGGTCAATTGGAGCTTGACGGTTGTGGAATTTGAACTCGTACTTTTACCCAGAATAGCTAGTGCTCTACCACTATATTAATCAGACGCTTCGATAAAATATTGGTGTTCCTAAAATATAATTATTCATACAGAAAGAAATTAAAATAAAGATTCTCTGGCAAGACAACAAAAACGCCTCGCTTTAAGAAAAAAGAAAGTTGAGGAATTCGGTCAGCCGAATAGGCCCCACAAATGGCATCACTAAACTATCATTTCGTTACGTCGAACCATCATTGTCAGTAACTATGACAGCAGCTGTTATTGCCAGCTCTCCCCTTCATCAACACTGGATGGAGACATCAAATATCATGTGTGTTTCCCCTACCTGACAGGGGAAATCGAAGCGTCATAACACATTATCACAGGGAAAGAATCATCCAAAAATGGACTCGCTCAACTAATTGATTTCCCATTGGAACGAGTGAAGCATAGAGTGACTACTATAGAAGGCCATTTACATGAAGCCTATAACCGAACATTTGCAGGTCCGTTTCATAACAATGGTTTTTATATCGTGAAGCTGCTGGTCAAATACACTACATTATTTAGTAATCTTTTATTTTGTGATTGGAAGGTTACAGTTGTCCAATTATTTTCAACCCGTGTACAATTCGGGTGAAGGTCAACTAGCATTTATAGAATGTAGACCTTGTTCCTCAACTAGCATTTATAGAATGTAGACCTTGTTCCTCAACTAGAATCTATAGAATGTAGACCTTGTTCCTCAACTAGAATCTATAGAATGTAGACCTTGTTCCTCAACTAGAATCTATAGAATGTAGACCTTGTTCCTCAACTAGAATCTATAGAATGTAGACCTTGTTCTCCAACTAGCATCCATAGAATGTAGACCTTGTTCCTCAACTAGCATTTAAAGAATGTAGACCTTGTTCCTCAACTAGAATCTATAGAATGTAGACCTTGTTCCTCAACTAGAATCTATAGAATGTAGACCTTGTTCCTCAACTAGAATCTATAGAATGTAGACCTTGTTCCTCAACTAGAATCTATAGAATGTAGACCTTGTTCCTCAACTAGAATCTATAGAATGTAGACCTTGTTCTCCAACTAGCATCCATAGAATGTAGACCTTGTTCCTCAACTAGCATTTAAAGAATGTAGACCTTGTTCCTCAACTAGAATCTATAGAATGTAAACCTTGTTCCTCAACTAGAATCTATAGAATGTAGACCTTGTTCTCCAACTAGCATCCATAGAATGTAGACCTTGTTCCTCAACTAGCATTTAAAGAATGTAGACCTCGTTCTTCAATGTTCCTTTGGATACCGAACGTGACGTGGGGCTGGCAACAGAAGAGTCACACTTAGCAGACACGCAGATGCGCCATGCAGAATAAAACAAGAAGGGATACCTCTTCGCGGTCAGTTTCAAGACATAAAAGATATTAACCAATCTGCAAGCACCAAAATGACCAGTGGTCAGTCATTGACAAGAAAGACAACTCGATTAGGATGATTTTCTGGCGAGTAGGAGAAGACATTTGAACACTCGCGTCACTTCTAAAATAGAATTAGTCATTCATTTTCTCTGACTGGAAAACCCGAGGTAGTGCTGAGGGTGCCCCCCCCCCCCCCCACCCCCTGAAACCACTACCCCAACGGAAGTGATTACGAGAGCAGTGTCTCTCAATATCTTTGGGTGGAGTAAGGAGTAGATAGTGGGAAAGTAAACAATAGTGGTGAGGGGGGGGGGGGGGGGGGGGGGGGTTCATGAATGGTTGCAAAGAGAAACGAAGAAAGTGCAAATGTACGTCAAACATGCACTACCTCACAGAATAGCCATAAACGCACACACACACGCTCTCACACAAACATACTCTCTCCCTTACACACACTCACACATACACACACCGACGTATATATCTTTATATACCAAAATGGCTGTCTGTGGTTGAAAGAGATCGTGCCTTCGTCATAAGTGAGCCAAACTTTCCAAACAAACCAAAAACAGACAAGCACATGTCAAGAACACCGCACTAATACATAACAGATTACGACTGTCTGGTAACAAGACAGAAGAGTTCACTGAAACATAGCAATATCACATGACTGTGTTGTTAACAAGACAGAAGAGTTCACTGAAACATAGCAATATTACATGACTGTGTTGTTAACAAGACAGAAGAGTTCACTGAAACATAGCAATATCACATGACTGTGTTGTTAACAAGACATCAGAGTTCACTGAAACATAGCAATATCACATGACTGTGTTGTAACAAGACAGTAGAGTTAACTGAAACATAGCAATATCACATAATATAGATGCAGTAGGGCTGGATTACTGAGCCAACGTTCCCTGGCGCACAAATGTGCCGAGAAATGTGTGTTTTTTTCGGTCCACCGATAGATCAAGATTGCATAAAATAACAATGGGTTTTTAAAAAAAACAACTAAGTTGACAATTTGAGTAAGTGACAGATCATTCCTGTATGATGTAAGTGCGCAATTAATAGACTGTAGTGTCTATGACCACAACTTTGACATTCAGTTTGATTCAGTATTATCAATATCATTTTTATGATATATATCGAATTACCATCGATGTCCTACAGGTGATGGTGGCACACCGGATCGGACTTTGATTTGATTGAGTCCCTAAGTTGGCTAACCTAAATGTCGCTTTCAGGCCCCTTGTTAAAAAATTGCAGCAAAAGGTTTCACAACACTTGAAAATATATACTCACATGTCATTTATTATTTAATAGCAAGGCATTTTAAGTGAAACTTTTAATTTATTTTCAAATGAATGCATTTATTAGTTACACAGTAATTATCCACTGGTATTCGTACGGTTGATCGGGGTTGTCAAGTGGATCAGTTGCGGTTAATTTGAAATAGGAACGTAAATTCAGCGAAAAAAATAGTTTACTCCCGAAAACAAATTCTGAAAATGTTTTAGACCTCCGTGGATTTTGAGGCCCTAAGCTGCAACTTGCGTAGCCAAGGCCTATATTCGGACCTCATCCAAGACCTCACACAATGGCAGGTTATCGGTTGCCCTCCCCGGCAAAGGCAAAGTGCAGATATATATATATATATATATATATATATATATATATATATATATATATATATATATATATATATATATATATATATAAATTCCCTGGGAGGCTAAATGTCGGCAGCGATAAGCCTGGAAGCTGCATACCCCAGAGCTGCGCCTTCCCCAGACCTAGTAAGTCGCACGAAGGAAATCACCGACAAACTTACTACCAATAGTCAAATGTGGGCAACCCTACAGAAACGCCTGTTGAAATCGGATGCACTGAGCCACAGGCTTAACAAAACAAAACAGTGCAACGTAAATATCGCTGTAAACAGCGTACGATGAAGAAGAAGAAGAAGAAATGTGAGTACAAAACAAAAAAGCGAGACAGGATTTGACCCTCTAAGGGCCAGTCACATAGATTTGCTGAATAGTCGTACAGGTTTGGCTGCCTGACATCGGGCACTGTTATGTCTGATTGTGTACCAGGATTCCAGTACACAAGCCAACACAATGAGCGAGAGATCACGCTGATGCTTTCTAATGGCGCTTACGTTCTCTGGTGAAAACATTACTAAAAGGAAAGGTGAACGATAAACATGCCATAGGTGGCTAAAGGTGGGAGGTTAACATTTTTTGTTTAAATGAAAAAAATGCCTGACACCCTCTGTGCCATCAAGGCAAGAGACAGAGGACTTGGGAGATCAGCTGAGATAGGCAAGCAAAGCTGATATAGGCAAGCGGTCAGTGCTAGTCCGACCTGGTGGATGTAGGCAAGCAGTCAGTACTAGTCCGACCTGGTCAGCGAACTAGGCAAGCGGTCAGTGCTTGTCCGGACTGGTCAGCGAACTAGGCAAGCGGTCAGTGCTAGTCCGAACTGGTCAGCGAACTAGGCAAGCGGTCAGTGCTAGTCCGAACTGGTGCATGTAGGCAAGCAGTCTGTGCTAGTACTCCGGAAAGAGCGCCAAGAAATTCAGCAATAACAACTCATCTCTTTCTCATAAACATGAACTTGTTTCAAATGTGTTTTATAATTAGAGATGTAATAAAAATGTGTTTTATAATTAAATCTGCAGTAAAATGTGTTTTATAATTAGAACTGTAGTCAAATGTGTAATGGTTCTGAAACTTCTTCCTCTTCTGCGTTTGTTCTCAATCTCCCGATACCAAACCATGAAAGGGCGTAAGTAGCAGAATGTAGTCCAAAGAACGGAATGCGTTGTGTCGTAGTTTACAGCTTGACTGCGATACTTACACCTTTCGGTCCAACAGATCCGACTTCAGCAATAATTTTTTGAGTACCGGGTTAGCATTCCCTCTTCGATCCCTTCTCCTTAGCCTGTCTGCCCTGCTGCAGCCTGTTATCCAGGATCACCGCGTGGAGGTGTAGAAGGGTCTTGTCAGCTCTGGTTCGCAGGCCCTGACGCTAGCAGTCAGCTATGGGTCGCTGACCACTGCAGGTCATGCGCTGCTCAGCGTATTGATCCCTGTTTCTGAAACAATATCCGCTGCTTGCACTGTAGTAACTGTATCACTTTCTATAGAGTTCCAAGATTGTTGTTGTAAATATATTTTCCTCTATTATTTATGATTTTATTGCTTTTTAAAACTATTTTGATTTATTGAACAGTCGTAACAAAGTCTGCCGAGTCGTCCTTATCTGTAAGAAAAGTTAAAATGTACAACTCGGTAGACTGGAGCGTGTCAAGACTGAGGATTTTTATCTTCTCGGTCTCTTATTTTCCAATGAAGAGCGTTTTATTGTGGACAGATCATGTGGGGGTACTGGTTTGTTGATTCCCAACATGTGCATGTACGAGTCCCGAGCCATGTGACTAAAACTCTTCCATAACCAGTTTCCAGAATACGGAGGGTTGAACCCACACGCTTCGCCATGGGACGTTAGCGTTCTAGCCACACCACTGCCCAAACGCTCACATTAAGGAACCAGTGGAAGTCGACAAGTAACCTTCCAATAAGTATTTATATGAAAAAAATTAATGCCATTTGTTGACTTGTCGTATTGACTCCAACATTTTTGCTGAGTATGTAAAACGCACTGGTTGAAGACATGAGATGAGGAAAGCCACGTCTTCTTCTATTTCCCTCCTCCCTTTCTGGCTCATAAAGTGATGAATGACGTTTGAATTATCATCGCAGGGATGAAGAGGATGACAATATCTGTGATGTGGCCACGTGATGGAGGTCATGCCATCTGTGAGAGGTGATATAATTATCTGTTGGGTTTTTTCCGAGCCGGAAGCATTTGGACATGTTGAGCAGTATCCTTTGTTGTAATGACTAATGTAGTATTGTATTTATTATTACTATCTCTTACTGTATCGGTTGCCATTATTATTTTCATGTCCGTTGAGGGTCATCGTCAGTGTTCTACAGGGTGTTTAAATGAAGCGAAGAAAAGTAACGTGCTCTGTATAATGGTAGTCGTGATTAAGGAGGGGTGATGGTTATTTCACTTCTGGTAATGGCTGCCAACTCAAAACGTTTCGTATATCTGCAATTCAGCATGTCTTGTTTTGCGCTGTGATTTGTTATTTCTCTTTGTTCTTAGTCCCTGACGAGGGATTTGAGGCATCAGCGTGGTCTCTGTTTTGTGTTTGTCCTGTTGTAGTCACTGAGCTATTACCAAAATACATTTTTATTGCATCATAAAAGTGAAATTCAACACAGAAAGCAATGACGTCATTTCTATACATGAACTACCAGTCACCAAGGCCCACAATGAGCCAAGTGATACCCGAAATGAAAACAATTTGTCTACTGCCATCTTCTAAGTATGGCATAAACGACGACTAAAGAGGGTCCTGCGTGGGACTGGCAATTTCATTATGTAAAAAAAACATTGTCATTATAACGTCAATGTAAACGCTTGAATACAACCTTGTAAAAGGGACTATCCACACTTGTAACATGTGCATATGATTGGATCGATAAGGTGAATGATTGAAAATACTTGGAATAGGATTCCAATAAAAGAGATCATCTGAGATAATAAACAATGTGTTGCAAACAAAATCAATAATGACACGCTGTGCTGTTTGTTACCAAGAAACACAGGTAAGAAACGCTGTTATACCTTCCAACAAATGAAACATATTTTTTTCTAGTGCTAGATGCGAAAATAACCGGGGGTTATATATTGTGCTAAACATTTAGAAAATAAACAAGGTTAAGAAACCAAATGCAACTAACATGAAACTCTTATAGACACCATTGATCAGCCAAGATAAAGAAGAGAAAAGATATATTGTGCACCAACAGGAAATAAAGATAATAAATGTTGTGGAACCAACAGGAAATAAAGATAATAAATATTGTGAAACCAACAGGAAATAAAGATAAGAAATATTGTGGAACCAACGGGAAATACAGATAAGAAAAATGGTGGAACCAATAAGAAATAACGACAAGAAATATTGTGGAACCAACAGGAAATAAAGATAAGAAATATTATGAAACCAATAGGAAATGATGACAAGAAATAATGTGAAACCAACAATAATCAGGAACAACAAAGACACTGAGCAGCTAGCAAGAAACGTTTTTTTTTTTTAAAACCACCGTGCAACCAGCTAGACACATTGAATAATAAACACTATGCTAGCTTAAGGAAACTCGTTACAAATCAGCGAACGTTATAAACCGCCGAAGGGGACACACATCAAAATGGAGGTCAGTGCATATGTTAGAACGAGGCTCTAATGGCGGGAGAAGATGCTTCACCTGAAACGTTCGCACGTGCCATCCTATTGTATTTATCCAAAGGGGTGGGAACGACAGGTGGCCTTCTCTCAGGTCAGAGAAACCGAGGAAGAATGTAAGGAGTTTAATGGAGATTTTACGGTTCAAATAGGAATTGTAATTTATGATAAGGTTTACAGGGGGGTGGGTCCATCACACTTTTTTGTTGCTGCTGCTTTCACTGCTTCCATTTCGGGACCGTGATCTGTATAGGTGTCCAAGAATCTAGGTCTAGATCTGTAAATGTGTCCAAGAATCTAGGTCTAGATCTGTAAAGGTGTCCAAGAATCTAGGTCTAGATCTGTAAAGGTGTCCAAGAATCTAGGTCTAGATCTGTAAAGGTGTCCAAGAATCTAGGTCTAGATCTGTAAAGGTGTCCAAGAATCTAGGTCTAGATCTGTAAAGGTGTCCAAGAATCTAGGTCTAGATCTGTAAAGGTGTCCAAGAATCTAGGTCTAGATCTGTAAAGGTGTCCAAGAATCTAGGTCTAGATCTGTTAAGGTGTCCAAGAATCTAGGTCTAGATCTGTAGAGGTGTCCAAGAATCTAGGTCTAGATCTGTAAAGGTGTCCGAGAATCTAGGTCTAGATCTGTAAAGGTGTCCGAGAATCTAGGTCTAGATCTGTAAAGGTGTCCAAGAATGTAGGTCTAGATATCTAAAGTTGTCCAAGAATGTAGGTCTAGATCTGTAAATGTGGCCAAGAATGTAGGTCCAGATCTGTAAATGTGGCCAAGAATGTAGGTCTAGATCTGTAAGTGTGGCTAAGAATCTAGGTCTAGACTTGTAAATGTGGCCAAGAATGTAAGTCTAGATCTGTAAAGGTGTCCAAGAATCTAGGTCTAGATCTGTAGAGGTGTCCAAGAATCTAGGTCTAGATCTGTAAAGGTGTCCGAGAATCTAGGTCTAGATCTGTAAAGGTGTCCAAGAATGTAGGTCTAGATATCTAAAGTTGTCCAAGAATGTAGGTCTAGATCTGTAAATGTGGCCAAGAATGTAGGTCCAGATCTGTAAATGTGGCCAAGAATGTAGGTCTAGATCTGTAAATGTGGCCAAGAATGTAGGTCCAGATCTGTAAATGTGGCCAAGAATGTAGGTCTAGATCTGTAAATGTGGCTAAGAATGTAGGTTTAGATCTGTAAATGTGTCCAAAAATCTAGGTCTAGATGCTGAATACTTTGTTTGACTCATGTGCACTTGTGTAACCACGACAACAATGTCTGTCGCAGCAGGCCAATCACCTGTGTTGACTGCACACTCGATTGTAAGTAAATACGAGGGCCAGTCAAAAAGGTGACCTTATGCAATATTCAGATTTTTATTGTAATCGTCCTCGTACAAAATAACATCTATATCCCAAAAGGTAGAAGAGAAGCGATTGAGAGAGAAAGAAGAGTGAATCTCTATGTTTTTTCCTCCCTTTTTATAGCAAGTACTTCCGTCGTGGATGATGTGTTAAATATTGAATTGTACAAGGACCTAGGACTCCCTACAATCCATTTCCGGAAAGTGCCAAGTACTGATTTTCAACTAGGTTGAGTTCAGATAGTTGATTACGAGAATCGAATCCGTGAGCTTTGTGTCTTACCGCCCCTGCTGCTCATACGTGTCAATGGTGGGTAAACGTTCTAGAAAGGGAAACAACTCGAGGCAAGAATCGAGAAGATATTCATACTAAAGGTTCTTTTATAACATACACATGTGGATAGAGGACTAATGGTCCGATCAGGCAAAAGATACTGATTATATTATCGTATGTTAGTCAAGGTCAGGTGAAACATACTGATCTGACAATGTTAGTCAGGGTTAAGTGAAGCATAATGGTCAACAGGCCTTTGGTAGGAAAAGTGGGGCTATTTCTGGATTTGTCTTTTCGTGGTTTCTGATCAAGCCTTAATATGTTTTGTGTACACCATCTTTACATCGAGGTCAACAAATGGATCTCTACTGTCCCTGTGGATGGAATTGATGGAGCGTCCTGGCAGGACTTTCTCTGGCCAGCTCTTGACGTTACCCTGACACCTTACCTTGGTTGTGCCGACTCACAGGATATTCTCTGACCATTTCTGGACGTTACCCTGCCATCTTGTTTGTGTAGCCATACATACTTTTCTCTGGCAATCTCTTGACTCTTGACATTACACTTGCATCTTGATTGTGCGGACAGACATATTTTTCTCTGGCAATCTCTGGGTGTTACCCTTGCATCTTGATTATGCAGACAGACATACTTGTCTCTGACCATCTCTTTATGTTATCCTCCCATTTATAGTTTTGCCATCAATTGCGTTTGCCCTATATTTTTGTCACAGAAATGACTTTCGGCCAGATCTTTTGACAATTTCAATTTTTCAGTTGGAACCAGAAGTAACCAGAGCCAGGTAAAGTATATTGATTCAGACACCCACCTCAAGTCTCTTTTCGTGTTCCAGAAAAAATATTACGTCCCAGCAGTCTGGCCAACGAGGTGTGGATATACACTGTAATCCCTAAAGTGATGGCCTTACTGAAGATCCTCTTACTGCACTACAGCCAGGAGAACGTCGGTCCACATTCTCGAGTACGAATCGGGTTGTAAGAGAACCACTGTCACCCGCTATCAAATAAAAGACGTCAAGAGCTAAATTAACCCAGTATAAACGATTTCAACAGCAGCTATATGACAAGGTTGCTAGCCCCATGCTCAACTCTCTCCAGTCATATTTTACGACATTCTTTGAAGATTACGGCGTTCCTAGTTTTGTCAACCCCGAAAAGACTCGGGTGACATATGATGTAGATGAACTTTGAAGGACTCATTCCAAATGAATCCTCTATATTTTGCTTAGTTGTATGTACTTTGTACCCCTATTAAACTCCCTGCTGTTTTTACACATTATCTTCGAGTGACTGGGTCGGGGTTTCCCCAGCCTACGCTTCCTGAGTCTAGGATAGAACATGGCGCAGCAGATGTGTGCCCTGGCCTGAACTATGCCTCTGACACGAAACTCAGGCTGACCACTGGCTGCAAATCTGAAAGCTTTGCCGAACTGTCGCAGATAACAAGGGGATGGACGTCCACTGCCGACTGTCAACCACTGTGTGGTGTGAGACAACGCCAGGACAGTCGTAAAGAAAAAGTGAAAATAATAAAAGAAAGCGAAGACACGAAATTCAAACAGCAGGGAAGACACGAACATTAAAAGATGAGCATGCCTGGTGTCATCCGCAGCTGACCAGTGGTCAACTCGCAGTCACCCAGTCCCCCCAACTTCGGCCAGACTTGACCCCTGGGTGCACACACGGATATGTGGACAGAAGGCGAGGACTGGTTATTAGTTACCACTGTTAAAAAGCCATTTACCAGCGCGGGTTGAGCACCAAAAAGACGAGTGTGACATGGGCTGGGCCTCTGAAAAAATTTCAGTTTGACCTGCATGGCAAGGTGCTTCATGGATGTGGCCTTGTTTACCTGTAAGGTTAAGGTCGTTGGTTGCGCCTGCGAGCACACATAGAGAAACAGGTAAATTAGAAGAGGTGAGACGAGGTGGCAGATCGGAAGAATCTGGCTCATATGAAGGATTTGAAGGAAGAGTGCCGGTCTTGTAATATTATTACAACGGCTGTCGCTTAGTGGTCTATTCTTAAACTACAGTTGTTTCTTGGTGAAACATTTTATATGAGGTGTTTCGGGGAAGAGCATATGTTTTGTAATAATCTTAGATAGACTGCGTCTTAGTGGTCTATTCTTAAACTACAGTTGTTTCTTGGTGAAACATTTTATATGAGGTGTTTCGGGGAAGAGCATATGTTTTGTAATAATCTTAGATAGACTGCGTCTTAGTGGTCTATTCTTAAACTACAGTTGTTTCTTGGTGAAACATTTTATATGAGGGGTTTCGGGGAAGAGCATATGTTTTGTAATAATCTTAGATAGACTGCGTCTTAGTGGTCTATTCTTAAACTACAGTTGTTTCTTGGTGAAACATTTTATATGAGGGGTTTCGGGGAAGAGCATATGTTTTGTAATAATCTTAGATAGACTGCGTCTTAGTGATCTAATCTTAAACTACAGATGTTCCTTTGTGAAACATTTTAAATGGAAGATTTCGGGGAAGAGCATATGTTTTGTAATAATCTTAGATAGACTGCGTCTTAGTGGTCTATTCTTAAACTACAGTTGTTTCTTGGTGAAACATTTTATATGAGGGGTTTCGGGGAAGAGCATATATTTTGTAGTAATCTTAGATAGACTGCGTCTTAGTGACCTAATCTTAAACTACAGTTGTTTCTTTGTGAAACATTTTAAATGGAAGATTTCGGGGAAGAGCATATGTTTTGTAATAATCTTAGATAGACTGCGTCTTAGTGATCTAATCTTAAACTACAGTTGTTCCTTTGTGAAACATTTTAAATGGAAGATTTCGGGGAAGAGCATATGTTTTGTAATAATCTTAGATAGACTTCGTCTTAGTGATCTATTCTTTATCTCTACGCTTTCTCACATTATTACTACATTTCTCTCACCTGTTCATGCGTATTGAAAACATTTATCAATTATTTGTAAAAGATATTGCTTTTATTCGGTGTCGCCGTGTTGTCAGGGCTGAAATACAAGCAAATAATATCAATACTGTAATCTGCCTGGAATTTCGTAAGAGGCACTGCGGAAGATATGTCCATTGAGTCGGTTATCCCCTATGTAACAAAAATAAGAAAGATCATTTGAGAAGGAACGAACAAGGATTGAAGAAGGAGACGAAGTAGAAGAGGAAGAAGAAGAAAAGACCCAAAAAATGTAACACTAGTAGTAGTAGTAGTAGTAGTAGTAGCGGTATTAGTAGTAGTATTAATAGCAGTAGTAGTAGTTCTTGTAGTAGTAATTGTTGTTGCAGTAGTAGTAGCAGTAGTAGTAGTAGTAGTAGTAGAAGTAGGGGTTGTAGTAGTAGTAGTAGTAGTAGTAGTAGTAGTAGTAGTAGTAGTAGTAGTAGTAGTAGTAGTAGTAGTAGTAGTTGTTATTGTTGTTGTTGTTGTTGTAAAAAGGAAATGAAAAATGAAAGAAGAAAAAGTTAAATGGGAATTTAAAGAAGAAGAAAAAGAAGTAGGAGCGGGAGAAGTTAAAGAAATGAAGAAGTGAACGAAGAAGGACAAAATAAAAAGCAGAACAACAAACAAACTGAAGATTTAATTCAAGACGAAGAAGCAAAATAATAAGACAAAAAACAGAAGAAATAGAAAAGTAGAAGAAGAAGAAGAGGAAGAGGAAGAAGAAGAAGAAGAAGAAGAAGAAGAAGAAGAAGAAGAAGAAGAAGAAGAAGAAGAAGAAGAAGAAGAAGACGCAAAATAATACAAATAAATGAGAAAAAGAAGAAGACAAGAAAAAAAAAAAGGATCGAGACAAAATAAACACATTTCCAATTGTTTGGTATCTCCTTTCTTATCATTGAAATTATCTTCAATGGTATTCCCCCGTCTTCTAGAGCAGATGGGCTCGTGTCTGCCTATTATGATCTGAAGACGGCTCTGGGGGTAGGGACGGATAGGGGCATCATCCCAGTGTCTGTAAGGACACATTTGGCCATACTTGACCACTGCCCAGCAACTGTCCACCCCAGACTAGGGTCATCCTTTTGTCCGTCGCAAAACTTGGGTTCGTTCTTCCATTGGGCGGGCGTTCTGTCGATCGTTGTTCAAATGGGGGAAAAAAATGTGTGAATATATTAACCCAGACAATACTTGAGGATTGAACTTTTAAAAGTCCAACGCAGGTTTTATGAGGATTATAGACACCTTGTCTCCAAGGTGATAGTTTTATTACCTCCATAAACCTTACGGTCATCATTTTAAATACGAAATCCGTTATTGGAAGCAAGTATTTTTAGTGGATATTGTTAATATGGTTTGCAGATTACACATTATTTATTATTAGCAAGTATTTTTTTTTGTCAGTAGATTTCGTGGGTAGATTACACATTATTTATTATTAGCAAGTATTTTTAGTGGGTATTGTTAAAATGATTTGTTGATTACACATTACTTATTATTAGCAAGTATTTTTTCGTCCATGGATTCCGTGGGCAGATTAATTAACTACGTGTTATTAACAAGTATTTGTTCGTCGGTAGATTTCCTGGGTAGATTACAAATTACTTATAAGTAGCAAGTATTTTTTTCGTCTGTAGGTTTCCTTGGTAGATTATTAATTACTACTTAGTAGCAAGTAATGTACATATTGAGCCTCTGGATTAGTGTACTCACCTTCCATAGAAAGGTACGGGGCTAGTGGTACTGGCATGCTCTGGCCGATCCGGATGTATATGGGTATCTGATCTATGACTAGGGAAGGAGAGGCAGCGAGGAAGGGAACTGGTCACCCGGCTCACACAAGCTGTAGCTTAGCACAATGCAGTATCTAACACTTCATCCATGAAAGAAGTTTCTGCTACGGGACATTTTTTTGTTCGTAAAAAATATAACGTGTGGCTAAGTGGTTGTAAGTTTGCTATACAAATCCAACGTTAACAGGTTCAAATCACTCGATTTAACAGATGGTATGACTCCTTTTCCCAGTCGACCCAACTGTAAATGGGTACCTGACGAAGACCGGGGCCATAGTGGGCGTTACAGAGTTCGTGTTCTGTCGTCAGCACTTTCAACAATGAAATGGGTGATAAGGTGGTCCAGGTACAATGGCCCGGGTATTGTAAGCCATTTTTCAATTTTCATTTTTTACTAAAATGTTGATTTGGGGTGTACATTATTGAATTAATGAATAGTAGCAAGTTGTGTCGAGATAGCGCAGTGATTAGAGCACTGGTATCACAGCTGAGAAATCAGGGTTTGGTCCCAGTCGGTGAGGGATTTTTCTCGATAGCAGAATGACTCCTACGGCCAACCCAGCTTCAAAAATTGGGTACCAGAATAATCTATGAATGCAAAGGCGGCCGCCATGATTGTTGACCACAACACCACTTGTGCAGTTAGTCAAAACAAATATGGATCTATCACGGCATTCCTAATATGCCTAACAAGCGTGAAATCAGGGCGTTTACTTTACTTAAAGTGTTCACAGAATCGATCATTGATCTTCTATACTGCTGTCTCTATTAGTGTTTTTCAGTCCTTATTTGTGCTACATTCACCTCTGTGGTCATACTATTCGTAATCTCTAATAGTTTAGTTTTTTTTCTATACACAGGCTTTCTGGGATAAGATGAGTACTGCACAAATATACAGCCAATAAGAAAAAGATTTTTTTTTAAACCGAATTTTGACCGTCCTCTATTGCTGGTGTTCACCTGTTTGGAAAGGGTTGTGTCAGGATATTTAGATGGCGAAGGAATAAAGACAGTTTGCCGTTGCAGTATTCGTGCAATGTGTAAGCTTTGTCACTCCCGACAGAAAAAGCACATACGCTTTCATCGCATGCTAACTGAACTTAGACTTGCCTTAAGAAAGCAATTATCAACCTGAGGTTATACACATCTCCACAGATCGTGTCATGTGATGGTACTGGTGATGGTCAAATGTGCTTTCTCTTATCTCCGTAAAGTCAGCACTTTTGTATCAGATGGTCAGCACTATTTTATCAGTGTCTCTGTTATATGAATTGGTAGCTTTTGTCTTTAGTTTGTTGTAAAAAATGGTATATCAATCTGTTTGTCTCAATCGGAGTCTAAAGATGGCCACGTCTGTTGAGCCGGTAACATGTACAACAATTGTGATGACATGTGTGCCTTACTTCCCCTGTTTCCTCTATCTACATGTGATAAACCTCTTTATGGTATACTTATATTGCGTTCAAGCAGCTTCCTCCTTCATTTAATAATATGTCTGTATCTTCATTGACAAGAAAGTTGTAATGAAGTGGTGTCCATTATATAGTTCATAGAGCAAGGTATCAAAACACATGTTCATGTATGGTTCAGATACCGATCGCTGTGTATTTAACGAAATATCACAGAAAAAAAGTAACGATGACATAAATAAACTACACACAGAAGAGATCAAAGTCACATCTTTCAGTTCCGAACAGGACATACCAGAGTATAGAGCCACTTGAACCGCATGAATTCCAAGCACCTGTCCCTGTGCAGACATTGCTCTCATCCTGATGAAACAGTTCGATATCTACTCATTGAGTGCAAGGCGCTTACGGGCATGGGGAAACGATTCTTACAAGCACTGCCGACAATTACCAACACACTGTACGGAGCAGTGACACAGCTGAAGAAGACATGTATATATATTAGAATGGCATTGGGCTGCCAAGAGCTTGCTCAGCAGCTATGGCATAACAACAACAACAACATAGTTCAGATACGTCGTTTGGGCGGAAACAAGAACGAAATCTACGTTACGACTAAAAAGCCTTCTTCGCCGACAACGACAATACATAAATAAGTTACATTAATAGGGCATTACACTTAATTTAGTTACAACATTTGTGGTTTCTCCATGCAGCAACCGCTGACAGTGTATATGGAAAGAATGCCACTTTTCTCTCTGTATTTTCATCGTTATATTCAGATTTGTTTTCCAGTTTCAAAACCTTGAATGTGTTTATCACGTTACAGACAGGCTTTTATTTTCTTGTGTACACTATTTTTAGACTAAAAACGATTTCTCACTAATCTCAGGTTCACTGATGATATAGCAACAGCGTAAAAAAAACAACGGGAAAATGCCAGTGAGCTCAGCAGATCAAGCGATGCAGTTGGCCTCCAAATCAACAGAAAGAAACCCCAGTTCAGGCTCAACACTTTCTGCCCCAAATGAAAAATGCACATTGAAGATTGTCCAGTTGAAAACATACATTCGTAAAGCAACTTGGGGAAAAAGAATACGAACTATCAGTCAATAAACCGTGAGATCTCGCGAAGGATAGCTACAGACTGGCTACGTTTCAAATCTATCAAACTCAAGTTGCAGCAGCGAAACGACAGCGCTAGAGCTCATACCTACAACAACGTAGTTACTCCAGCCATCGTAAATGGCTGCTAGGTGTGTAAACTAAGGAAAGCTGAACGAGCGATGGACCGAAGATGTGAAGATCGCCATTCGGGACCAAATCCGTTAGGTAGAGAGCAGACGTGAAACCTCCTTCACTGACATCATATATGTCCCGCTGTTATGGAAATACAGAGGGGCCTGCCATGTAGTATGCATGCCGGATAACAGGTGGACACATAGAGTGATGTCCTGGTAGACCTACATCTTTAGGCGTCGTCGAGTTTGGGGAGATGATTGAAAGATTGAATAATATGGTACAGTAAGGTAAAAGAGCGAAATGAGTTTAATCAATATTTCGCTACATGGCATCAGACACACGTGCTTGAATACTCAATATTTGGCTGCCTGGCATCAGACACACGTGCTTGAATGAATACTCAATATTTGGCTACCTGGTATCAGACACAAGTGCTTGAATGAATACTCAATATTTAGCTGCCTGGCATCAGACACACGTGCTTGATTGAATACCAGGTTTTAGAGATTCAGAGAAACAACTTCTCCACCTCCATTCTGTTTTACATTTGGTGTTGATCCATTGCGGTCGACATTGTATTCATCAGTCATGGCATTGACGAGGCCCAACGATAATTTAATTACCTAGATTTTGGTTTGCAGAGATGCAAGTCTCAGATTACTAAAAAATAAAACACAATGTCTGATAAACCCCTGCGGCCTAAAGCGAGAAGTAAAACTGGGGGATCAAATCATTTAGGACTTTAGTTCCCACGTCTGTCCACCTGGTCCAAGAAATAAATGCCACAAAATGGATCGCGAAAACTTTTGGCGGAGAACACTGGCTGGATATAACTTCAAATGAATTCGACCGCAACTAAAACACGAGAGACCACGTCAAAACACACCTTTAATTCTGCGGCGATTACTGCCATGACTGCCGACTATGAAATGTGGCAATTGCGAAAAGCAGATGCTGAAAAACTAGGAGTTACTCAAAGAGCTACGGAACAAGATGTACAAAATATATCAATCAGAAACATATCAGGAATGAGGAAAATCGACATCAAACTCTATTTCGGGACTTTATTTATGATCTTATGAGTGTACTCGTTCACTGGGCCGGCTACATAAGCGCACAGGAATGTTTGATAAAAGATCTATATTGGCTCTGGTACAGCACAGCAAAGGATGCACAGCACAGCAATTGATGCACAGCACAGCAAAGGATGCACAGCACAGCTATGGATGCACGGCAAAGGATGCACAGCACAGCAATTGATGCACAGCAATGTATGCACAGCACAGCAATTGATGCACAGCACAGCAAAGGATGCACAGCACAGCAATTGATGCACAGCACAGTAAAGGATGCACAGCACAGCAATGTATGCACAGCAATTGATGCACAGCACAGCAAATGATGCACAGCAAAGGATGCACAGCAATGTATGCACAGCAATTGATGCACAGCAATTGATGCACATCACAGCAATTGACGCACAGCACAGCAATTGATGCACAGCACAGCAATTGATTCACAGCACAGCAATTGATGCACAGCATAGCAATTGATGCACAGCAAAGGATGCACAGCAATGGATGCACAGTACAGCAAAGGAAATACAGCACAGCAAGATGCTGTTGGCTTCCTCACATACGATAGATCTGACGGATTGACCTCGAGCATAATCTGATAATGTGTAATATGTAATATGAACATATGTAATGTGATAATGTGTAATGCGATAATGTGTAATGCGATACTGTGTAATGTGATAATGTGATACTATGTAATGTGGTAATGTGTAATGCGATATGTGATAATGTGTAATGTGTCATTTGATAATGTGTAATGTGAAATGTGTAATGGGTTATCCGATATGTGAAATTTGATAACGTGCAATGTGATAATGTGGAGATGTGACGTGTTGATCCATCTGTACGTTATTGGTCTAGATTTTGCTTGAACTGTCTTTCTCTGTTATTTGTAATAGTTATTGTAAGTCTTTTTGTTTTTGTCTAATTGTTCTTCTCGTTCATTCCTGGAATGTGTTTTCATTTTGTCAGTTCATACAACCACTGCCTTTTCCAAACAGGGAGCATGTGTGTAACATGGGTGTGGTGTGCATGTTGATATGGCATTCCTGAAATATCTTCTGCATTTTGTTCCCCTGATGCTACAAATTTGCTCCGCTTAAGTCCTTTAATTCCAAAGTTCATTTATTTTCTGGTAAATTGTGTGGTTCATTAGCTCTTAACCTTCTGAAACCCATTGATCGCACGTTTGTAATCTGTTTTAGCTTTTGGGTATGATGATGAAATGCACGTCTATTTCGAAGAACTGGTAAAAGTAATCTTCTTCTTCTTCGTTCTCAAACTCCCGTTACCAAGACATGAAAGGGTTTTGCAAGCAGCATGATGTAGTCCGGAAAATGGAACACGTTGGGGATGAAGACGCTGAGCAGCGCATGAGCTGCAGTGGTCAGCGACCCATAGCTGACTGCTAGCGTCAGGGCCAGCGAACCAGAGCGGCCAAGACCCTTCTACACCTCCACGCGATGATCCCGGATAACAGGCTGCAGCAGGGCAGACTGGCTAAGGAGAAGGGATCGAAGAGGGAATGCTAACCCGGTACTCAAAAAATTATTGCTGAAGTCGGATGTGTTGGACCGAAAGGTGCAAATATCGCAGTCAAGCTGTAATCTACGACACAACGCATTCCGTTCTCTGGACTACATTCTGCTACTTAATCCCTTTTAGGGTTTGGTAGCGGGATTATGAGAACGAACACAGAAGAAGAAGAAGAAGAAGAAGAAGAAGAAGAAGAAGAAGAAGAAGAAGAAGAAGAAGAAGAAGAAGAAGAAGACGTTGTGTCGTAGTTTACATATTAAGTACGACATTTGGGTCTTTCGGTCAGACACATCCGACTTCACCAGGCATTTTGGGGTACCGGGTTAGTCTTCCCTCTTGTATCCCTTCTCCTTAGCCAGTCTGCTCTGCTGCAGCCTGTTATCCAGGATCATCGCGTGGAGGTGTAGAAGGGTCTTGGCCGCTCTGGTTCGCTGGCCCTGACGCTAGCAGTCAGCTATGGGTCGCTGACCCTGACGCTAGCAGTCAGCTATGGGTCGCTGACCCTGACGCTAGAAGTCAGCTATGGGTCGCTGACCCTGACGCTAGCAGTCAGCTATGGGTGGCTGACCCTGACGCTAGCAGTCAGATATGGGTCGCTGACCCTGACGCTAGCAGTCAGCTATGGGTCGCTGACACTGAGGCTAGCAGTCAGCTATGGGTCGCTGACATTGACGCTAGCAGTCAACTATGGGTGGCTGACCCTGACGCTAGCAGTCAGCTATGGGTCGCTGACCCTGACGCTAGCAGTCAGCTATGGGTCGCTGACCACTGCAGCTCATGCACTGCTTGGCATTGTGATCCAGAAAAGCAATCGATAAGGTCCCTTGGAATGCCTTTACATCCCAGCACTCTTCATTTGCACCTCACAGATTTTCAATATTAGGAAACCAAATATCGGAGAAGTTCCAGGCGACATAAGACAGGATGACATTATATCCCCATACCTCTTCATATTCTCATAGAAGTCATCAAAATCTCACACTAGATAATCAAACAGTTATAAATTGGGTACTGGAAGAAGAGGCTGTATATCGGAGCTGACGTTTGACCAGGATGTGGCCTTGATTACCATAGGATTAACACGTCTCAAGACCAACCTTCAAATCTGGAAAGTTAAGCCAGGGAAAAGAAGAATGGCCATAAGAAGTTCGAAAGCAAAAAACATTGTGGTCTTGCCAGAAAAGAAAAGAAACCACATTTGTGACTGGGCAAAAAGTTCAAATGAATGGGAACTGTAATAAACAAGAAGAAAGATAGTAAAGAAAAGTTGGCTACGCGAAGGTCAACGACTGCTAGCTTTTTCATGGCATAAATAGAGCATTCTTGAGAAAAATATAAATGAAAAAACTAAGATCGCTAAACCAGCTTCGACTTATGGCTCTGACAACACAGACAATCCAGCTCCAACGACTCAAAAATGATATATCTAAGGAAGGTGGTATACGGAACAAGAAGATACACGACCCGCAATCAGACGTAAAGACAAGATCTCAAAGCCTAGCTCCTGCAGATTCGAGTGGAGCAAAATCTGGAACCAGACTAAGAGGAAAACAGCGGACATAAAAGTTTGGCGCCCTTCCTGAAAAATCTACCCCAAGTTGTAGATGAGGGGCGACTAAGTAAGTAAGTAAGTTTAACTTGGCTGGTAATACTCTTCAACTTAAAACACAAAGGGTATAGAGAACATCCCGAATCTGATATCGCAGAATCAAACTAGTCTAGTATCCAAATAGCATTACTGCCGTAGGGGTGTGAGGTGTTAGCATTTCAAAGGCTCGCCGCTTTTACTTCCCGGTACCCATTTAAGGCTGGGTCGACCCGGGAGCCATTGCGGTCTGAAAAAAAAAACATTTCCGCCTCAACTGGGGAATGACCCTAGGACCACTCAGATGCGAAGCCAGCGCCCTAACCACTGCGCTACGCGGCTCCACAAACTACACCTACAAACTACACAAGAATCAAACTACACCTCGCCAATAAGAGTATCAAGTTACAATATTCAGACCTTACTTGCCAAAATGAGAAGAATAGTACAAAAATGGGATATAGAGGCAACATAGTAGTTATGAAGTTAAGTACAGATCAAAATAGAACAGAGACCACCCTGGCCGTTAAGAAAATGACGTCTTCCACCAACTCTCCAGGCCATATCTGGTGGTCATCTTCCAGCTACGCACCAGACACAACAGACTGAGGTGTCATATTTATAATACATTTAAGATTGGCACTATGGACCTTTGTACCAGAGCCCCCATGACAGGGAATACCTATTTCAGCCCTACCTGTTATACATTGGTGGAAGAAGCAGCACACGGTAACAAATGTCCTTTCATGAAAAACTGAACAGGAAGTGTGTAGAGCCTTGAGTTGACTTATGCCTTTGTTAGAGTCATTGAAGTCGAAGTCTGATGACGGATGAAGAAGAGAAAGAAGAAGATGAACAAGATCAGTCCTGTATGTTTCCAATCCACTGGAAGCAAGCGTTTGTGAATATAATATAGTCAATGACTTTACTAACAGCTGCCTAATGTCAAATAGCAATTTTGGATGAATACTATTTTGACCGGAACATTTATCCACTTTCCGGGACAATTATCCACTTTCAACCCCTCTAATCGTTTACAAACCATTACCTCCGTAATACATATTCATTTTAATCCCACTGTATCCATTTTTCTTTTGAAAATGTCTATGGGCTCTGGGATCTTGAAGCAGTCTTATATTTTGGAGAGCGTGCCAAAGTATTGATTGAATAGATTAGCATCTCTATTCTCTTTTATTATTTCTCCTGGGCAATGTCAGGCTATATTTGACCTTCGTTTTCTGTTTATATCTAACATAAGAAAATAAGCTCTTGCTATTTGTCTTGATCTTTAGAGCAAGTTTGTTTTTTTCAAAGAGGGAAAGGGGAGACGAAGAAGAAGACGAAGAAGACGAAGAAGACGAAGAAGAAGAAGAAGAAGAAGAAGAAGAAGAAGAAGAAGAAGAAGAAGAAGAAGAAGAAGAAGAAGAAGAAGAAGAAGAAGACAAATCTTTCAGTTGCTCCCAAAGCTGAGTAGTTAAATTGTTTTCTTAGTTGACGATCAATGACTTTTACCTCTCCCGATTATCTATATCTTACATGGGGTTGAACACGGACCTCCAGATGAAGAGACTAGTGTCCTAACGACTTGATCTGAGAAGAAGACATAAAGGTAGTCCAATAGCTGACACTTCGTTCAAATAAGAAGTATTGAATACAGTGTTGCACACGGTCTCGGATTTTTTTATTGTGATGGACGTCACCATTTCCTCTCCTCTCCGCCTTGTCTTCATAACTGTAAGTCGTGTACCCATTTACAGTTGAGTAGACTCAATCGTATGGGGATCCGGAAGAGAAGCCGGTATCTTTGTCCTACCCTAAATAAAAGGGAACATCCTGTTATTCACACCCTCTGCAAGTGTGACAGATACCACAATGTGTTCACGCTCTTCCCTACAAATGGCCGATGCCCTGGAAATTAAATCTGAATTTAAGATGAATCAAACACATCCTTCTTAATGTCAACCAGGTTATTTCCATCTTTTAAAAAATGGAGGCCATATGCACTGTCTTCTGCAACTGTCCAGTCCAACTGTCCACTCGCAGGCCGACATCTTGTCCACAACCATGCCGGGGTCAGAACGAGGGAGAGTCGTGGACAACGCTAGAAGAGAGGTCAGCGCATCCGTTGAACCCCAGTCTCATCACTCACACCTTATCATTGTTAGACCGTCCACCAGACCACGCCATCCTCCCACTACTTTTTGTTAGGGCACCCTTGAGTATCAGTTCTGTGGTTACCACTTTCTGAAATGATTCATTTCTGGCAAAATTAAAGTTCTTGATTAGTAGCTATTAGAAAGGAGACCCCACTGGAACGAAGAGCTTGTCCAGGGACACCCCTTCCCTTATGTCATATCTGGCTTTGTATTGCTGTGTCGTGTTTGTTATGTCTCTCACAATTCTCTTTGTTTCATTTTTATCATTTCTTTCATCTTCAAATTTCTTTTGTCAAATCGTTTTCATTTGTTTTATCTTTAATTTCCTTTTGTCATTTGTATTGCCAATGTTTTCATCTAAGCTCTCGTCCTCTATTTCCATATGTACTTATGTCAGTCTCTGCATCTCTTGCCTTGATGATTAAAAACAGAGACTGTCTTGTAATCGTATCAATTCGTTTCTCAAAGCCAACCTCAACACATTCTCGTCATATTGTGTTCTGCTGATATATGTCAAATTATTTCCAACAGTTCTACATTAATGATATTATCATACCATTTCAATCTCTCTATTCTACACAGGCCCCTACTTATTCAGGTCTGTACTTTTGGGAACTTTTTTTTAATTGTTTTCCATTGTCTCCGCGTCGCATACAAGAACCGATTTCCCATTGGAGTTGAACACTTTTATTGTTGTGCTTGACTTAATTTATTTGGGAAAGGTTATTAAAACAAAAATAAAGAAAAAGTAAAGATAATTACATAGTAGACACTGTTGTTGAAAACACCATTGAATAACTGGTCAACAATGTTTAATGAAGGACGTGAGTTAACGCAAGATCAGGCACATACTGTTGCGCCAGAAGATGCCATCATCAAAATTGGTGCAGCAATTCGGGTGGACCGTCGCCGGGGCCTACGTTCGCCACACTTTTGTCACCATACACTGCCTGCATTCTGCGATGAATGTCAACTGGTCAACATCATTCAGCTGTTAGAAACAGAATCACCGCTCGCTGATCAACTCTGGACGGATTCCGTATCACACCCGTCATGTTTTTAATGGTCTGCTGAGAAATCTATGAGTTAGAGAATAATAAAATTTTGCAAACTTGACGGTTGGTATGTGCTGTTTACATCAGAAGTGATGTCATTATGCGCACCGTACGTATGTTAACTTTGTGCAGTTAGGTCCGGTTTCAATTGAACACGCCTCATAGTTGGCGTCCACTTATTGTGACATGTGCTACCCATTTCCAATTCTTGTCGCATTGCCTTCCCAAGTCACTTCACCACTCACACGCATGTAAGAAAATTGTAGTGCTAAGATCAGAATGACATAGTAGCATAAAAGTGTATGTTAACACCATCTCACGAGAGTGGAACCAGAGGAAGTTAGAGAAGGCCCACTCTTGTACTTCAAACATGTCCCAACATGCGATTAGGGACCGAATACGCAGCAAGTAATGAGTTCACAGCTGCCAGTGACTCGTAGCTAGTTGCTTGCATCAGCGAGCCATAACTGACCAAGATCATGTTTCACCTCCACGTGGCGACCCTGGAAGCAGACTGCACTCGAGCAATCTGGCTAAGAGAATAGGCATTGAATGAGGAAGTCAAGATCAGTCCCAAAAATACCATGCTAAAATCGGATGTGTCAGGCCGAAATGTCCAGATATAGAAGCCTCGCTGTAAACTACGACAACGTTCTTTTTAGAACGATGGTCAGAAATGGAAAGAATAACAGGCGACTAGTGTATTATTCGTTGCGCTAGCAAACTCAGGAGGAGTAAAACCAGTTGACACCTGAACCATAACTTCAAGGGAGCGACAATGCTGTAGTCCAGACTGCCTATAAGAGGATCAGTTGTAGTTGATGTTCTAAACTTCATTGGGGACAAAAGTGAAAGCAGAGAAAAGCTTTGATAACTTCATCAGCGAAGGAACAGTCAAAATATTCCCCGATAAATGGGACAGATGAAAGAATTGTTTGCAACGGCCCCCAAACAAATAATTCGGCGATTTAGCGCGTAGCCGAATGATTTCCATGCCTGCCTGCTGACAAGGATGGCAGTGGATCGAATCCCGGTAAGACATTTGTTGTTTTTCTGTTGGTGGTCAAATCAATAAACAAAGCCAGCACACAGCGTGGCGACATAGGCCTTTAGTCCTCTACCTAAAAATCGCTAGACTACATCGGCAATGGAAGTGAAGTCATACGACACTCGCACACTGACCTTGACACACGTATTGCTATTACGTCATATCTAGTCTTTTGGTATTTTCTCTTTTTACGTAACGGCTGTGGCACGATTGACAATTCATTTGATGTGGCTTTCTTTTTTTTTTAGATCAAATAACATGAAGGACTACATTAGACAAATGTCATTTACGTTTGTCATAGACGTCCATTTTATTTTCTCTTCATATGTTCGCTCTATTTCTTTAAACGCAAGATAAGTGGTATCTGTCTGATTATCTCAGCGGGTTAGTAGCGTGTGGTCTAGGGAGTAGAAGCTTTGCATACAACCCAAAGTACTAGATTCAAATCACGCCATCCTAAGACCGGACATATTGTAGGTTTGTCCTGGTATAGGTCAGTGCCAGTCGACCCAGTTGTAAATGGTACCTGACGAGGTCAAGGGACAATTTCGGAGCCGCCGTGGCACACTACGGAGTTTGTGTTCTGTCATCGGCGTTGAAAGAGACTGATTGCCCAGGAGCAATGGAGACATTTCTATGAACCATGTATCATAACACAGTGATACAGGTCGTGTCTTTTAATGAATGGTGCTCAGCAGCCGCCACTGCCACGCTACAGTCGATCCCGCTGTAAATGGTTACCGTGGTTATCGTTAAGGAAGAAAGAAATTAAAGAAATTGGCCACTCCCCGTCATGAACAGGCTGTGGCCTAGTATAATGGAGTCCGTAAAACTTCATCTCCGACAGCAGTGTCTGCGATCGCACAAGCGATGATGGCCAACTCATAAGACAGTTTTATTTTGATGATGTAACTTGCGCTGTATTTGGGTTATAGTGAGGAACAAGCTGCGTTGGTCATCAACCTCACTCTCTGGTCTAGAACTACATTGAGCCAATGGCAAGACATGACAAGATAACTGGAGATAATTCAGAATGCAGGCACTCTGGTCCCACCTCCTTTGAGACCAGTGGTCGCTTGAAACCTGCGGGGATCGAACACACGTTGTTTCCGTTCATTGCTTTGATAGGCGAGTGTTTTATGTTGTACTACAGACGTCGATACTACATTACGTATAGGCATGGCACAGTTAAGTCACCAGAACAGAAGCAAATGGAAAACCTGGCTGAGGTCACAAGGCCGTCATCACGGGCAAGGGACAAAGAAAATACCTAAGAAGCCACAGCAATAATTTTTTTCTTTTTGCGTTCGCCTTATTTCTCTATTCCCCAAGGCGGTGTGCGTTGCACTACGGTTTTTATTTTGCGCCCGTCGACCCAATCACCAATGCATCCGACTTCGGCTTTCATTTTATGTAATGGTCTGATTCCTCCTGCATTTTATAAAAGTTTGCTTCCCCGGGGTAACGGCCGGTGCTGTGATGGGGATCGAACCCAGCACCTTCGGATTTGTGAGCCGTGTCACTTAACCACTAGCCCTCCTCGTCCCCAACCAGAACAATAAGTATGAACCTGACAACAATATAACGACTTCATTCGGCAGCCATTAGCTCGACAGTGACCAGAAATATATCAAACACAATATGACAGTTATGGCAGCGTATTTCAAACAAGAAATGATGAATATGATGTACAGAAAAACACATATATTGTCAATTGTGTATAAATGTATTAGGACATACGTAGACAAATATATATAAATTCATGAAACCATGAGCACAGGCCCTAACGCATACCCGTTCTGCCTTAAAATCACGCTAACCTCAGCATGACAAAGACAAAAGATCCAAACGGGATCCTGGAGGTTCAAGGACAGTGTCCACAATCCAGCCATGCCATAATCAGCCCTTTTATATCTTCCGAATCAAGGATCGAGAGTCATAAACGATGACGACAGTTATAAAAGAGGCCTCAACCACCTCAGAGCCGGTAACTTTGTTAAACTCTGTCCCGCTATTATCACAAGGTTACATATTTTATCATCACTCGAGTGGATTTAATAAAGGCATGGTAGACAGCAGTAAGTATTACAGATACAAAGTAAGTCTTTTTGATTGCCGATGAAAAAAATAATAGAAAAGAGAAGAAGAGAGCGGTGACTTGACGACAGCAGAAATAACAATTAGGATTTAGTTTGTGGAAACCGCGACTAGGTAGTTAATCTTTCGCGGGTCTCAACCCTGTGACCAACCCTAGTAGTACCAGTATATTTTTTTTTTAATTTAGGGAATGGTGGAAGTATAAGAATAAGGGGATATGATGCTCGTCTTTCAAGAAATGAACGAACGAAAGCATGAAACTGTGTTTCAAGCATCCTCTGGTCACGACGCAAGTGAGAGTAAAGCCTAGTCCTAGCGGAGAGGGATGATAAACTCTGATGTTCTGTTTAAAACATGTGCACGTAAAATAACCATTGACAGCTGCCAATAAAAACCAGCAGGCTGTTAACCGCCAGAAACTAGATGAGGAGGAAGAGAAAAAGGTGAAAAAGGAAGACATAACAGACGAGAAGAAACAGAAAAGGGAAGCGTAGGATGCCGAATAAGAAACATAAAACAGTTACGGAAGTGAGGGGAAAGAGGGAAGGTGAAGGGTGGATGAAGACGCGAGTTATGATTATGAGAAAATGATGACAAAGATAGAAAAATTGTGGAGGATAAGAGAGAAAAGAAAAGGAGCAAAAAGACGAAAGGAAGAAATAGGATGAGGAAGAAAGGAAAAAGATGAGAAAGTGAGAAAAAGTAAGTTACGGATGAGTAAGTGGGAGATTAAGAGAACGATGGGTAGGGGGGGGGGGGGGCTAAATGAGTAAGTGCGAGATGAAGAGAACGATGGAGGGAAGACTGGATGAGTAAGTGGGAGATGAAGAGAACAATGGAGGGAAGACTGGAGGAGTAAGTGGGAGATGAAGAGAACAATGGAGGGGAGACTGGATTAGTAAGTGGGAGATGAAGAGATCGATGGAGGGGAAACTGGATAAGTAAGTGGGAGATGAAGAGATCGATGGAGGGAAAACTGGATAAGTAAGTGGGAGATGAAGAGAACAATGGAGGGGAGACTGGATGAGTAAGTGGGAGATGAAGAGATCGATGGAGGGGAAACTGGATAAGTAAGTGGGAGATGAAGAGATCGATGGAGGGAAAACTGGATAAGTAAGTGGGAGATGAAGAGAACGATGGGAGGGTGGGTGGGGTGGGGGGGGGGGTCTGGATGAGTAAGTGGAAGATGAAGAGAACGATGGAGGGGAGACTGGATGAGTAAGTGAAAGATGAGAACGATGGGATGGTGGGTGGGGGGCTGGATGAGTAAGTGGAGGATGAAGAGAACGATCGATGGAAAACTGGATGAGTAAGTGGGAGATTAAGAGAACGATGTAGGGGAGACTGGGTGAGTGGGACATGAAGAGAACGATGTAGGGGAGACTGGATGAGGAAGTGGAGAAAGATTGAATGAAATACAAGGAAGAAGATTACGACAAATAGTAGGAGAAGAGCAAGGAAAACGAAGGAAAGAAAAAATAGCAGGCGGAAGAGGAAAGAGATGTTCGTCTGACCTTTTGTTCATAAGTGCATTGTACACTGGCCATCTCCAAGAGTTAGACCGCAGTACAAGGGCCGTTATCATTCTAGTATCCTCCAACGGTTATTCAATTATCGACCGTTCCATTTTCGCAAAATCTCGGAAATTTATCAATTTATCGTCACATCCTTCCATGCTGTCCCCAAAATGGTTGATCTCCTATTTTTCCACATGGGTGAAGCGTCCATCTTAGGATGTCTTTGCCGCCAATTACTGACCAGTGGTCACATACCAGAACACACTAGAAGCTAATGGTGAAAGGACCAGCCTTAGATATTAGCAGAAGTGATACGCTGGAAGAATAATCTTCTTCCTTAGAGTACAGGAGACAGGAGGGTAATGGGCAAACATCGTCAAAGTGGAGCTTCTATCGTTTCGGTATCTTTCTTCTTCTTCTTCTTCTTCTTCTTCTTTTTCATCTCACTTGTTATTATCTTAATGGAAAATGCTCCATTTTATGGAAGCGTGTGACCTACGTCAAACACCAGATAGTATTCCTCAAAAAGCAACGCTATACATATACACTGGATACAAAGCCAAGGACCATTCCTGCAAAATATGAGTAGCAGAAATAACAGAAGCGGTAAAGCTACGACTGTATGAAACACATACTAGGGCCCGGTCAAGAAACGCCTTCATAACCTGACGCTGAAAAGCACAAGCACAACAAACAAGCGAAAAGAAAGAAAAGAAGAAAGTGTGGCCTACAGGGTGTGAGCTTTGCTTACAATTCCAAGGCACGATGTTCAAATCAAGTCATGCTCAGACGTCTTGTCCTGGTTTTTTTCCTGGCATAAACAAAGATGTAAATATGTACTTGATGAAGTCAAGGGGAATATCTGAGTTGCCGCTGGAGCTGCGGATGTATGCCGTCGACATTTTCAGCAAGGAAGGGGACTATGCACATATGGGAGCGCCCATGTTTAAGGAAGTAGGTTCTGTCATCCATTTCACTTTTCTATATTTGTGTAAAACGGTGTTTCTGTGTCTATTCCTATCAACTTAACTGAACTTCACGAACGAATGAACTATACGAGTTTAGAAGACTGCAGAGTATGTATACAACCAGTTTTTCTTCCCTTGATCTAAAAATAACTATGCGTATTCAATTTAATATGGAGTGCATTAATTGACCTTGCATTAACTATTTCCTGTGGCAATTCATTCCAAGCATTCACCACTCCCTTTCTAAAAAAATATTTCCTAGTATCTAATCATGACATTTCTTTAATTAATTTGTAGCTGTGTCATCTTGTTCTTGTTGGTGGCTGTACTTTGGGGAAAGAATATGTCGAGACCGACGACCAGGGGTGCGGCGGTTGGTAACCTCATTATGTTATTCCATTGCCACTGAAATCGCGCTGCAAACAAATGGATTCATGAAATCTTAGTAGCTGGGTAAGCAAACCAAACCTTGATGCTGGTTTGTGAGTTTTGTGGGCAATTAATGAATTTGCACAAACCTCACGGAGGTTACTGATCCATTTTATGGCAGCCTTATTGGCAGTTCCTAGCTATGATTCACAGAAAGCAATGCTAGTCATCTCTTTACTCAATACATGAAGAGAATAATCTTCCTATATGACAGACGTGTGCCCTCTAACCATGTGCCAGAACGAACAGGAATGTCCTGCTGACATGTGCGACATCTCTAACGATCTTGGTGAACTGTGAGAGACATAACAAGTCATGACACGTTTTTTAGTACACAGTCCGACGGTGCGTATAAATCGTCTTTCCTGCGAAAACTGCACACAAGAAGTTATTTTCTTGCGGTGCAAGAAATCCATCTTCCACGTACGGAGCTAGATCTGAGAATGATATTGGACATACGTATACCACGCGACTTAAAAGTATGGTGCTTCGTGTGGCTACATTCTACTAAATTTGACCTATTATAATCCGTGGGTGAATTAACACACAACTACCAATGTGGCGATAAATTCGGTAGATTACTCTAGCTTGGCCACAGTTTCTGTGTCACCCGTGCCTTGCACGTGTTGATCGGTGGTCGCCGCTTGTGGATTCAGTGGGGAAATACGTCGACTGATGATGTAACGGACCCACACTACAATTAGCATATCTGTTATGTAGCAAGTGGTTGTTACAATTCACGAACGCTTCAGTGTGTACATATGCAGGTGTGCACATATGTAGGTGTGTAGATATGTACGTATGAGTATATATATGTATATATATATATATATATATATATATATATATATATATATATATATATATATATGTGGACATTTTAAGTTACACTTATGTATGTATATATAGGTTTATATATGTATATCCCTTCTGCGGGCATCCTCACCACTATATATTTACACTTAATATAATTATACTACTACATCAACTTTATTTATCTATAATTATTTAATCAATTATCTACCTTTTTATTGTTCTTTTGTTGTTTGTTTAAAAATTGTGATTTCTATTCCTGAGCCTACAACACATTCAACACCTAATTAACTGCGAGAGCTAGAGGGCACAGGTGAAACGAAAGATCTACAAAGTGACACAAATCAGTAAATCGCTTAGAAGTTGGAGTACATGGCTGCGATAGAAAAATATATGAGAGCAGACAAAACCTGATACACCAAAACCAGACGGAAGGAAGTCAACACAAATGGGCCTCACACCAGAAGGAAGACCCTTTTCAATTAATTGATATTGTACTCTTAATCCTTATGTATCAAGTATATTGTTTGTTATATTTCCCAATCATTCCATTTCATTCATTATCGTTGTACACCTCACTACACTGCATCTTCACAATTGTGTATAAAATGTATGATAGTGTTTTATTTAAAAAAATATTTTTTTTAATATTAAAAAAAAGGGGGGATATATATTTAAATCAGGAAATAAATAAAGAGATCCGAATCAAGTATGAACGAAAATAAATATACTCATTCCCAAAATGGTCCCAGAAAAACAATTGTGCATATCTGTGCAAATACTTACGGTGGACAACGAGGATCATCAAAAGCGAGGAACAACGGGAGGAGCATCACGGAAATACCAGGCTAGGTACAAACAGATACACACACGCATCCAAGCACTGGTTTATGCGTCTTAGTATCGCCCAAATTGTCTGCGGTCTGGGGCGGAATAGGCGCGCCTCCGCCGGTAGAAACTAGTGAGGCAAACACATAAAAAAAAAAAAAAAAAAAGCAAACCAAACGTAGCCCTCAACCTATTCTCAAATATCTGGAGTAACAGATCAATGATAATCAACAAGGAAGGGCCCATTGGCCCTGCAACTGTCATTCACTGTACAGACTAGTGTTTTTATTTTAATATTTTTGCTCTTTTCGAAAAAGAAAGACAAACTTATACGTTACCCAGGTTTTGAACAAATGTCCTCGTGACCACACAACCGACATTCAAACCACTCAGCCAGACGTTGATAATTGTTCAGGTATCATTGTTGTGGCGCCGCTGTCTTACTGGGGCGGACAGGGGAGATAAGATGAGTAACAGTGTTCTAGAAACATGTAAGGGGTGACTACTCCATCACGCATACGTTATAGACACGTGAAATAGAAAATGCAACATTTACAAACCCACGGTAGAAGTGAGGCAATGTATTCTTCTGCTTCTTCTGGTGATCACTTTTATGTGAACTCTGTTAGATATGATCATGTGAACTCTGTCAGATATGATCATGTTAACTCTGTCAGATATGGCTTGCCTTAGCTTCGTTCATTCTCAATCTCCCACTACCCAACCCTGAAAGGGCTTAAGTAGCAGAAAGAACGGAATGCGTTGTGTTGTATTTTACAGTTTGACTGCGATATTTGCACCTTTCGGTCCAACAAATCCGACTTCAGCAATCATTTTTTGAGTACCGGGTTAGCATTTCCTTTTCGATCCCTTCTCCTTATCCAGTCTGCCGCGTTGCAGTCTGTTATCCAGGATCACCGCATGGAGGTGTAGAAGGGTCTTGGCAGCTCTGGTTCGCTGGCCCTGACGCTAGCAGTCACCGATGGATCGCTGACCACTACTGTGTCAGATGTGGTTATGTGAACTCTGTCAGATATGATCATGTGAACTCTATCAAATATGATCATGTGAACTCTTGTCAGATATGATCGTGTGAACACTATCAGATATGATCATGTGAACTCTTGTCAGATATGATCATGTGAACATTATCAGATATGATCATGTGAACTCTATCAGATATGATCATGTGAACTCTTGTCAGATGTGATCATGTGAACTCTTGTCAGATATGATTATATGAACTGTTGACAGATATGATCACGTGAACTCTGTCAGATAGTATTGCGTGAACTGTTATCAAATATGATCATATGAACTCTTGTCAGATATGATCATGTGAACTCTTGTCAGATATGATCATGTGAACTCTATCAGATATGATCATGTGAACTCTATCAGATATGATCATGTGAACTCAACGGTTCTCTTGAGATTCTCTTTAGCTCCATAAAGCAGGATCGAAGAATAATCCAAGTCAGGTTGATGTTGTCGTGGAAGCCACTCGTACTGAGTTAATTCAACTCTTGATAAAAGGTTACAGTGACTCTTCTAACATCCAGAAGCGTACTTGAAAAGGGGAACATCGCTGCTACAAACAATCTGTGCCAAAAAAGTCTGTTTAATGCAGTGGGGATCGACACTGTAATCTCCAAAGAGGTGAGCATACTAAGAAGTCTGACGTTGCACTACAGACGGGAGAATCATTCTCCACCTTTTAAAGTACGCATCGGGATGCAAGAAAAGCCACTGTAACATACTAACAGAGATATCGCAGTCCAGCTTTAACTCAACTCAGCTCCAGTAACTTCCAACAACACAAGAGCTCTGTACAACTTTGAGTTGAATGATGAAACGATGCACTGATCCGCAGGCTGTGAGGGTTGCGTGATACCATGTTTCCGGTACAACAATCCGGCCCACAATCGCTGTCTTTGTCACCTCTTCACTAGGAGAGTGGGCTCATCACTGGCCCAACTAGTTAGGTTGAAGAACGAGTTTGTCTGAATCCCCCCATGTTATCCAAACAGGTACCCGATAGGGACTGTGATCCCAAACTTCAGATGGATCAATGGAAAGAACAGGGCATACACCTGGTAGGTGAGGTAAGCTTGGGCATGCGAGGCTAAGAGACATTTGGTTTGTGAATCCTATGTTAAACACCATGCCCCATTAGACCCCAATGAGAGTCATATGTTATAAACCATGTCCCATTAGACACCATTGAGAGTCCTATGTTATACTCCATTCACCATTGAAGGCCCCAATGTGAGTCCTATGTTATACATCATGTCCTATTGGGCTCCATTGAGAGTCCTATGTTATACACCATACCCCATTAGACCCCATTGAGAGTCCTATGTTATACACCATACCCCATTAGGCCCCATTGAGAGTCCTATGTTATACATCATACCCCATTAGGCCCCATTGAGAGTCCTATGTTATACACCATTTCCCATTAGGCCCCATTGAGAGTCCTATGTTATACACCATTTCCCATTAATCCCCATTGAGAGTCCTATGTTATACACTATACCCCATTAGGCCCCATTGAGAGTCATATGTTATACACCATTTCCCATTAGGCTCCATTGAGAGTCCTATGTTATACACCATTTCCCATTAGACCCCATTGAGAGTCCTATGTTATACACCATACCCCATTAGACCCCATTGAGAGTCCTATGTTATACACCATACCCCATTGATAGTCCTATGTTATAGTTATACATCATGCCCCATTGAGAGTCCTATGTTATACATCATACCCCATTAGGCCCCATTAAGAGTCCTATGTTATACGTCATATCCCATTAGACCCCATTGAGAGTCCTATGTTATACATCATACCCCATTAGACCCCATTGAGAGTCCTATGTTATACATCATACCCCATTAGACCCCATTGAGAGTCCTATGTTATACACCATGTCCCATTAGGCACCCTTAGGCCCCAATGGAGCAGCTAGATCCAAGCCATGACATAAAGAGCATTGTTTCTTATGTCATATAGCAGAATATGTCCTCAGGGATGAAGTGTTAGAGATTTAGTTGTACTAAACCACAACTTGTGTGAGGTGGGGTGGCAAGTTCCCTTCCCGGCTACCGTTCTTACTCTAGTCGTAGTCTAGTACCATTTACAAATGCCCCCTTCTTCAGCTGGGCCAACTGAAGCGTGCTGCTGGTTGTTGCTGTTGTGGAATGAGTAGATTTACTCTTTTGTGCACACTGAAAAAGACGTTAAGTGGCGGTTTGTTGTAGCTTTCGCCACATCCCGAGAGTGCTGATGGAGATGGACTGGGGTCCTCCAAGCGGTTGTGCAACGTGTGGCGTCTTCGGTGTGTCGCCCATTACTACTAGAATCACGTCGATCCTTCACCACGTTAACCAGGCTGCCATGAAAACAGCCCGTTCCCATGAAAGACTAGGGGAAGTCGAGGTAGGAGTCTTGGCCAGTATATTGTTCCTGACCCTGACTAATATGTCTGATCAGTATATTTTTCCTGACCCTGACTAATAAGTCCGATCAGTATATTTTTCCTGACCCTGACTAACATGTCTGATCAGTATATGTTTCCTGACCCTGACTAATATGTCTGATCGGTATATTTCTCCTGACCCTGACTAACATGTCTGATCAGTATATTGTTCCTGACCCTGACTAATATGTCTGATCAGTATATTTTTCCTGCCCTGACTAATATGTCTGATCAGTATATTTTTCCTGACCCTGACTAACATGTCTGATCAGTATATTTTTTCTGACCCTGACTAATATGTCTGATCAGTATATTTTTCCTGGCCCTGACTAATATATCTGATCAGTATATTTTTTCTGACCCTGACTAATATGTCTGATCAGTATATTTTTTCTGACCCTGACTAATATGTCTGATCAGTATATTTTTCCTAACCCTGACTAATATGTCTGATCAGTATATTTTTCCTAACCCTGACTAATATGTCTGATCAGTATATTTTTCCTGACCCTGACTAATATGTCTGATCAGTATATTTGTTCCTGGCCAGACGTTCTTCCTCCTCAAGCATGTCGGTAACGGGAGTTGAACTCCTTACTCGTGTCTTGAAAACCGAGTGCTCTAACCATTGCGGAACTATCTTTCAAACACAATCCGCGCTGTTGTATCCTCTGGCGAGTCTTCTTTCTATTGTGGCTAAACCACTGTAGTCGCTTCTTATGTGTTATCGGTATGGCATAGCTTCTCGTCTGGCCTCTGTAACACACATTACAATCCCAGAAACCACTTGGGCAAACTATTTAGATGTTGAATGATCTCCCCTAGTGGTCTCGGTTTCCGGTAATAAGCAAGAAACAAAATGGCCACCATATGATTCTAGTTTGTTGGTCTTAAAAGGATACTAAGTAGGATTGTGAATGTGGTTGGCAAGCCTACCGTGTTAAACAAAATATAACAGAAGCCCCAGTCTTTCTGAAAACATGTAATTTGTAATTGCAGCGCTCGTGATGTTCTGTCAATAATCTCATAAGCAACGTCACAACACTTCTGGCAAACTAATAGGTGCACTGTCTCTCTTAGCAAACCGCGAAGAGCGTGGTTACTGATGGTTCAAATAGCCCGCTGGTTGCACATACTGCTGCTGCGTCCTTTCAGGCAGCTATTCGTTCTCCTATATTACCGATATTAAAATAGAAGCAGTGATATAGTGTATATTTGCTGAAAGAGACTGAGCACCTATGGGTGTGCCCGGAATGCAGCTAAGTCGATTCTTAGGAACAGAACAGAAAATTCCGGCTGGGATCAAATTAAATATGACTTCATTTTACTATAAGTGTTACAGGATCGCTATAGCTGACAGTCAACGCTCACCCCTCAAGAATAGAACGCACAAGAGCTCCACACGATGTATGTTCAAATCTTACACGCCACAAGAGACCTTTGCTCTCAAAGAAAGTGAGATCGACGCCTAGTTCTATCGGAGATGGACGACGAATTTGGAGGCTCATGTATACACACTGAGCGTAAAAATAGAAAAGAGCAGGATCTTAGCCGCTGTCTCGGCACACACACTCTGAAGATAATTAAATTCCTACCCAACAGTGACCTTGCATAAAGGTTAAAAGGGGTCTATCCCTGCATCTTTCTAAAACACAGGCTAAACACCTGTTTTACTAAATACTCGATTTAAATTAAATACAAAAAAGACGTGCACACAAGGTTTAGAATAGAAGGGAGCGAGAAGGAGTACCGTATATACCTTTATATGGAATGCGGTTCCTTGTTAAGCCATTTTGCCTTAACAATCCAAAGTCAGTTCCCATTTACATCTCGGTATCACGGAGCGTAAAAACACGTTAACTATCCACTGTTAAAGGATTAGACTTTGGTTGGCCGTATGTTCTGCCCTTGATTTCTTCTTTAAGTTCAATCTGACCAGACCAGGAGCAAAGAGGCGGTGCTCAAACAATTTCCTCTGGTCATATTTCAAAATCCTCTTTTCACGGGATTCAAACGGGTCGAAGGGTCAAGTCGAAAGCTGTTTCTTCAAAAACATGCTTAGGACTTGCTGAATGTCCAAAACTGACCATGAATCGCGGGGCACCTGTCAAGATTTTAAAAACTGGACCTCAGAGTGGACAGAGGTCAACCCTTTGACCAATCGGTCACAAAGAACTGGCAGACATCGTCCCCCAACTGCCCAAAGATTCTCTTTGCGCTCTGCGCAAAACACGCGAATGGACAATGCGCACTGGCAAGGGACACTGCGCCACACAACCGTGGGGCTATTTTTACTTGACCAGTGGTCAGTATTTCTATAGCAATTTTTTAGTTTGTACCCCTACCCGTCTTTGATTGATTTGAAAGCCCTGTGGACCATCTATTTTTTTTCATCAAACGCTATTTGGATTCTAGTTGGAACAAAGTGTGCCCATTTCTACCGCTGGCTGTTTTTCCAAGCCAGTGCCACAAAGGACTGGTCATTTCTGACCGCAAAGCTTTGAATGTATAATGGCTGGACAACAGACTGCCAGCTGTAATTCTGATCGGTATTAAACAAAAATGGGTCGCGCGTACGTACGTGCGCGCCACAAAGAAACACACACGCGCATGCATGCGCACACACATACACCACACGCGTAAACAACTAGTCTCTTCACAAAATGGACGATGCCACTTATGATCTACATTTTCTTGTAAGATACATTTTTTTAAACTTTTCTTTTTTGTGTTCATTCTCATTGCTTAGATTCATCGGCTGGATTGATAGAGCTGAGGAATAAAGGCAGTTCGCCCTTGTAGTTGCAACGCAGTGAACAGGCCTGGCTTTTATTTTCTCGCGACAGAAACACCTAAACCATAACGAGGTTTTGAACGAATTTTTCCTTGGTCAGTTGACAAATGCGCATGCATTAGTAGTCTCATAGCATCTACTGACGTCGGGGATGGGGTGTTAGAGACTTGAATGTATATGTTTTCAGTTGTTTGTTACTGTTGTTTATGTATGTATGTTGATGTTGTTACCAATTTGCAATGTTGTTACAATATCTTCCTTACAATGAAACAGGCATTCATTTACAACTGGGTAGATTGAAGCATTCGAAAGATTGAATCATGTGACCTATGCCACGAAAGAAAGCAAGCTAGCCACAGTGCTGCTCAGATTATGTAGTGGTATGTTTTAACTTGACTATAATCACTCCTTTCTACGGTGGGGTGTGGAACGAAGAGTGATCAGGATCAGGTGAAATATACTGATCAAGAGTAATCAATGACAGGTTAAACATACTGATCAAGGTGGGAGAGAAGAGTAATCAGGATCAGGTGAAATATACTGATCAAGGTGGGAAAGAAGAGTAATCAGGATCAGGTAACACATACTGACCAAGCCACGCCTCTATCCACTCCAGACCACAGTCCTTTGAACGATATCAGGACGTATTGGTCAGTGTATGGATGCGTGTGTGGATCTATTTGTAATTTGGACGTATTGGCCAGTGTATGGATGCCTGTATGGATCTATTTGTAATGTGGACGTATTGGCCAGTGTATGGATGCGTGTGTGGATCTATTTGTAATGTGGACGTATTGGCGTGTGGTTATATATTTGTAATGTGGACGTATTGGCGAGTGGTTATCTATTTGTAATGTGTTCCACTGTTGCAGTACAGTAGTTGCGCCAATCCTTTGTGTACTTTTTCTTACGGCTTACTTTTTATGCAGCGCTGAAGATGCTAAGAACGAGTTGAAAGCAATTCCCGATTCGTAGCTGACTGTTTGCCTCAGGGTAAGCTACCCAGAGCCATCCATGACCTTATTCTGTCCACACATGGCTGACAAAATATACATCGAAAATAAAAGGTAATCATCGGTCCAAAAATGTGCCATGCTGGAGTCATATGTGTTCGGCCGAAAGATCAAATAAGGCAGCGGGATCAAGATGCTGAGCAGCGAATGAGCTGCAGTGGTCAGCGACTCATAGCTGACTGCTAGCGCCAGGGCCAGTGAACCAGAGCTGCCAAGACCCTTCTACACCTCCACGCGGTGATCCTGGATAACAGGCTGCAGCAGAGTAGACTGGCTAAGGAGAAGGGATCGAAGAGGGAATGCTAACCCGGTACTAAAAAAATGCTTGCTGAAGTCGGATGTGTTGGACCGAAAGGTGCAAATATTGCAGTCAAGCTGTAAACTACGACATAACGCATTCCGTTCTCTGGACTACATTCTGCTACTTAAGCCCTTTCAGTGTTTGGTAGTGGGAGATTGAGAACGAACGAAGCCAAGCCAAATAAGGCAGCGTCGCTGTATACTTCAACACCATTTATCAAAACATTATTTTTTTAGGAGACTGCAATTAGAGGGCAGACAAAAAGGGGGTTATTTTCACAGAAGCCATGTCAGTGTTAACAGCCCTCATGAACCAGCACAACAATTAACTCGGTGCCCTATTAATATCATCCGGACGCTTGGCTAAGTGCTACAAATTAAAAGTTCATTCCAGTGGCTACCAGCTCACTGCCACATTCCAGACAGCGAAGAAGCAGACAGACTTGCCAAAGAAGGAGAAATACTGCAACAAAGTGAGGGAGCGACAACATATGATGAGACAAAAGCAATTATCAAGACCACATACAGATCAAAATTGAAAACAGACAACATTAACCATACAGAAAATGACGTGTCCTATCAATTCGCTAGATGGGGTCATGTGATCATTTTTTGGCTACGCACATTACACAACAGACTGAGATGTGATCTTTACAATAAATTCAAGATTGACACTACGGACCTTCGTACCTGCTACACAGCTTCCATGACAGCGGAACAGCTGCTGCAGTCCTGTCCCATCATACACTTGTGAACGGAATAGCGCATGACAACAATTAATGTCCTTCCAAGAAAAACTGAACGGGTTGACTGCTGCAGTTATTTGAGTCGTTGAAGTAAGAAGAAGAAGAAGAAGAAGAAGAAGAGGAAGAAGATACTTTTCAGGTAGAGCGATGAAGAAAGTGGTAAAGAATATGATAACAGGACCTTTATTTGGTTTGGCTTGGCTTCGTTCGTTCTCAATCTCCCGCCATCAAACCCTAAAGGGCTTAAGTAGCAGAATGTAGTCCAGAGAACGGAATGCGTAGTGTCGTATCGTAGTTTACAGCTTGACTGCGATATTTGCACCTTTCGGTCCAACACATCCGACTTCAGCAGGGGTCCTTTATTTGAATGGACTTAGTTATTCCACCTCTACCATGGTGTGTAGGTCTCCATTGATTTTTCTTGTAGTTTATGTTTTCTGTAGGATACCAGCGCCATGTCTAACGCTGTTTAGTCGCCTATAGCAATATGCCTGACAGGTTGTAGTTTTACTGTTCCGAGCTCCCCATTTGGGCTCCGGTGACATAAGGACGTTACCACATATTTTGACTGTTAAACGATGTATTATTGCATTAGTCTGCGTACCTGCATAAGCTAAAGTAACTAGTGCTTCTTAATAGTCTCACACATTTACCACTACAGTAATCGTGTCAGTTGTCTGAAGGATTTGTAGCTCGTAAGGGTATGAAAGTTTGGAGGCTCATTAGTATGAACGTTTGTAGGTTCGAAGGTTTGTTGGTATAAATGTTTGAACGTTTGGAGGCTTGACTGTATGAAGGTTTGGAGGTTTGAATGTATGAAGGTTTGACTCTATGAAGGTTTGGAGGTTTGACTGTATGAAGGTTTGGAGGTTTGACTGTATGAAGGTATGGAGGTTTGACTCTATGAAGGTTTGACTCTATAAAGGTTTGGAGGTTTTACTGTATGAAGGTTTGACTGTATGAAGGTTTGACTGTATGAAGGTTTGGAGGTTTGACTATATGAAGGTTTGACTGTATGAAGGTTTGGAGGTTTGGCTGTATGAATGTTTGACTCTATGAAGGTTTGGAGGTTTTACTGTATGAAGGTTTGACTCTATGAAAGTTTGGAGGCTCAATAGTATGAAGGTTTGTAGGTTCGAAGGTTTGTTGATATAAATGTTTGAACGTTTGGAGTCTTGGACTGTATGAAGGTTTGACTGTATGAAGGTTTGACTGTATGAAGGTTTGAATGTATGAAGGTTTGGAGGTTTGACTGTATGAAGGTTTGACTGTTTGAAGGTTTGACTGTATGAAGGTTTGACTGTATGAAGGTTTGACTGTATGAAGGTCTGGAGGTTTGACTGTATGAAGGTTGGGAGGTTAGACTGTATGAATGTTTGATGTATAAACTCCTACCCGACGCTTAAAAGGTAAAATGAAGATCTCCCCAAAAAAGTATTCACAACTTCAACATAGATCCGTTTCGCAACGCTGAGACCTCCTATCTAACTAAACGCTCTCCCGTCCCCCTGAATAAACCCTTAACGTTACAACCGGCTTGGAGAATCACAAAGCCGTTTTGGCGTTTATCCCGCAGGCATTTTACGTAATTTCTGAGTAACTTTGAGTAACTTTTCCGCGTTGATGTCGTAACCTATTCCGCTTTGCTGCCGACGGGCATCTGTTGAGGAGGGATGGATTGTGTTTTTAGTTGACGGTACATGAAGGGAGCAACGTTTTATATAGTCGTTCCGGCGTCTTTGTGAAAATATCTAAAAATAGTTTTACAACTCTTGACTACGTCGCTCAAGGTTCAAGCTGCTTATAACATGAGGTTCAAAGATACACGTCAGAGTGGGCCAGGATGTCACAGGAAATAGGTCAGATATCCCGAGAAGACGAAGCTGCAGGCAATGCAAGTGGAGATGTACCCAGATTTTCCCATCATTTCAGCCTGGATAAGCAGAAAGCTCTTGCAACACCGAGAAGTCAAATGATAGCATCACAAGGGAAAACATCAACCAAGAACTCAGTAGAGAGTTACCATGTCAAGGTCGCATCTTCCTATAGTCAGCATGATTGAAAAGCTCGCATCTTCCTTATAGTCAGCATGACTGAAAAGGTCGCATCTTCCTATAGTCAGCATTATTGAAAAGGTCGCATCTTCCTATAGTCAGCATTATTGAAAAGGTCGCATCTTCCTATAGTCAGCATGATTGAAAAGGTCGCATCTTCCTATAGTCAGAATGATTGAAAAGGTCACATCTTCCTGTAGTCAGCATGATTGAAAAGGTCGCAGCTTCCTATAGTCAGCATGGTTGAAAAGGTCGCCTCTTCCTATAGTCAGCATGATTGAAAAGGTCGCATTTACCTATAGTCAGCATGATTGAAAAGGTCGCATTTTCCTATAGTCAGCATTATTGAAAAGGTCGCATCTTCCTATAGTCAGCATGATTGAAAAGGTCGCATCTTCCTATAGTCAGCATGATTGAAAAGGTCACATCTTCCTGTAGTCAGCATGATTGAAAAGGTCGCAGCTTCCTATAGTCAGCATGGTTGAAAAGGTCGCCTCTTCCTATAGTCAGCATGATTGAAAAGGTCGCATTTTCCTATAGTCAGCATGATTGAAAAGGTCGCATTTTCCTATAGTCAGCATTATTGAAAAGGTCGCATCTTCCTATAGTCAGCATGATTGAAAAGGTCGCCTCTTCCTATAGCCAGCATGACTGAAAAGGTCGCATCTTCCTATAGTCAGCGTGACTGAAAAGGTCGCATCTTCTTTTAGTCAGCATGATTGAAAAGGTCGCCTCTTCCTATAGCCAGCCTGACTGTAAAGGTCGCATCTTCATATAGTCAACATGATTGAAAAGGTCGTATCATCCTATAGTCAGCATGATTGAAAAGGTAGCATTTTCCCATAGTCAGCATGATTGAAAAGGTCGCATCATCCTATAGTCAGCATGATTGAAAAGGTCGCATTTTCCTATAGTCAGCATGATTGAAAAGGTCGCATCTTTCTATAGTCAGCATGATTGAAAGAGTCGGATCTACCTACAGTAGGCATGATTGAAAAGATAGTATCTTTCTTTTTTTTCATCAAACCACTTATGCCAATATGCGCCAAGAAACTAGACATGTCAATATGTATCATGAACCAGACATGTCAGTATGTTTCCTGAACTAGACATGCCAATATGTGTCGTGAACTAGACATGCCAATATGTGTCGTGAACCAGACATGTCAATATGTGCCATGAACCAGACATGTCAGTATGTGTCATAAACCAGACATGTCAATATGTGTCATGGACAAGACATGTCAGTGTGTGCCATGAACTAGACATGTCAATATATGTCATGAACCAGACATGTCAATATGTGTCATGAACCAGACATGTCAATATGTGTCATGAACTAGACATGTCATTAAGTGTCATGAACCAGACATACCGTTGAGTATCTCGTGAAACAAACTGTAAAAAATACCGTCCTTGAAAAACAGAAAATTATAATTTTGAGATAGCTACCATTTTCCATAACACGTTGACAAAACGTTACTGTGTTCAATACTTGATTTTTGTCAACAAATAAATGCGAATAATGAACGTATAAACCACACACAAGCTATTGCAGTATTCATAGAGAAAGTCACATATATTCAACATTGGGGTGTTAGTTGCTTTACACTGAAAAGATTTTTCGTTTCTGTATTCACCTGAAGACAAAATGAGTATAGTTGATGAGAGGTCACAGAAATTGGAATGAAAAATACACAAACAACGCATAAGAAGGTCACTAATGGGATAATAAAACCAATAGAAGACTATGGATCGGCAGCATGGTCCACAGCATCTAAATCACACCTACAAACCTTAGATAAGGTACAAAACCAATCGCTTAGGGTGATCATGAGTGCCACGCAATCAACTCCAATAAAAATAAATGGGAAAAATCACAGGCGTCAGACTTATATCCTATAGACGCGACACCAAAACCATGATACAGGCAGAAAAATACAAAACATGACAGTACACCCAATGAAGACCAGATTCGAAGATCTTGCCAGTGAAAGACTGAAGTGAAGTAGCTTTGTACATCGGTCCAGAAAATTAATGAAAACATGTAAAGATGAATTATCAGACACCACTAAGGAGGTAAATGCAATACCCTTTACAACCCCATGGAAACAAAACCAAAACCTCAAGATAGAAACATTCATAACTGACATCTACCGCATGGAGACCAAAACGTTCTTCAAAAGAACGCAGCAGCATACCACATGATCAGTGAACTGTACCCCAGAGAAGCATGAATCCATGTATATACTGATGGATCAGCAATAAGTGCAATGAAAAATCTAGGCGCATGAGTTTGTGTTGTCTACCCAGATAAAGAAAATGAAACCCACTAGCTCATCCACTGGCAAATTCTGTTCAAACTGCTCGGCTGAAATACAGGCACTAATTCATCATCATCTTGCAGCATGTCCTTTGTAGAACGTCGCTCCCATCACAGTCTGTCTGAAAGAAACTCGTTCCCTTGCCAAAACACCAGCTTCCGCCACTGTCATACTCAGGCATTCCTGGATATCTTGGTGCCATCGTCTTCTTGGTCTACCCCTTCCTCTTTTGCCTGGCACCATACCTTCCATCACCGTTCTCTCAAGACCGTTGTGTCTCTTGATGTGACCAAAGTATTTGCATTTTCTAGCCAAAATGGAATTGATAAACCAGTTCTCCTCTATGCTCAACTCTTGCCGAATGTCTACATTTGTTCTTTTCTCTGTCCAGGGTATTCTGATGATCTTTCTGTAACATTTTGACTGGAAGGATTCGATTCTTTGTCTAGAAGTTTTGGTAATCGTCCATGCTTCACAACCATAAGCCGCCACAGGAAAAGCACAGGCTCTCAAGACTTTTACTTTTATTTTAATTTTATTGCTGCAGAAATGATTAACAACACAACAAGCCAATGTCAGCAGGTTGTATTCATTACAGATGCGATGTCAGTTCTGCAAGCCCTTAAAAATGATAAAATGCCAGAACTTAAGAAAACCTTGGGCAAAATAAAAGCCGAAAGAAGGGTAGGGCTACAGTGGATACTATCACACTGTGGCATGCCAGGAAATGAGACAGCAAATAGGTTGGCGAATGAGGGAGCAGCACAAGAACAAAACAAACAAACAATCACCTTCCAAGAAAAGAAGACACTTATCCAAGCAGTAAGGAAAGTTGACCAAATGAAAGACAACTATCACTGTCTTGATTGAACAGAACAAGTGAACCAGTTCAGCTTGAGAATTGGACATAACAGATTGAATTTTCATTTCCACCGTCTTAAACTGGCTCCACCGCCAATGTGTATGTGGGGGCAGGCAGCACAGACATCCGAACATATCCTGCAAAACTGTTATTTGCATAGTCAATTGTGTACTGAGCACTGGACCACGGAGGCCAATATCCACACAAAGCTGTTTGAAACACCAGAAGAACTCGCCACTACGGCAACGTCTATCCAAAGAGCTGGACCACGTGTAGACGAAACAGGAAAAAGCATGGCGACCGAAAAGAAGAAAAAGAAAAAGAAGAAGGAAACACAAAGACCAAAGAAAAGTATTACGTTGAATGCAACTAATGGCAATTCGATTGTGTTGAGAGACTCACTTCTGCAAGATGTCGAATTGTTCTTATATTTTGGTAGAAAAGCAAAGAAAGTTGCAAGTAGATATAAAGATGTTCAAATAAGAATACCAGAACAAACGAGAGTAGCTTTTGTTCCATCTTGGAACTTATAGAAATTAAATCATCAAATCTAATGTAAAGCTCGTCCTATTGTATGACCCTGAAACATGGAAATCAACACAAACAACAGTAAAGGTTCAGGTTTTCATAAATGGGTACCTATGCAGTTAAGAGGAATTGAAATGGTATCATAAGGTCACTAATGTGAAACTGTTGGAAAGAAGCAGACAGCTATCAGTTTAATATGGCGGGAGGAGAACACGCCGTGGTTGGATAGGACATACATTAAGGAAACAAGCTGATAGCATTACAATGCATTCTCTGTTCTGGAATCCGTAGGGTAAGAGAAATACAGACAGGCAAAAACACACACGGAGCAGACAAACATAAAACAAGGCAGAAATGGACAGAGCTTAAAAGGATGGCTCAAGTCAGGAAGAACTGTGTGTGTTAACACCATTTGCTCCACAGGGAGCTGAATGGTGTTGTTGCAAAGAAGTATTTAAACCAGGTCAGTCGTTGTTTCAAGCTCGCAATCCATGATTGAGAAGTTTGTCTACGACATGCACGGGACTTCAATCGTGTTGAAAAAGTGTGTTTGATGTGTGTTGTGTGTGTATGTGTGTGATTGCGTATGTATGTGTATGTGTTGTGTATGCGTGTGTGTGTGTGTGCGTACGTGTGTGTGTGTGTGTTGTGTGTGTGCGTATGCGTAACGAACCACATAAGCAACAGATTGGTTAGAGCCTTTATCCTTCGTGACAAAGGGACATGGCTCCTGGTTCCAAACGGTCCAGTCTACCCAGCTGTAACTTGGTGTATCTTTTTAAAAAGGTAAGGTAGCGAGGAAGAAAACATATGATCCTATGTTATAGAAATAGTTCACAAGTGGTAGTCTCTGTTATCTCTGCGCTACCAAAATGTACAGGGTACCAGAGATCACATGTCCTTTAGGACATCCCTAAGTTGCTTTCCTATTTACAAACTGAATGGATACGTACATACTTTGAAGAGTCATGGAGCAATCAAGTGAGTCGTCAACAATAGCGAGGAAACATTATTAGCTCAACAAAATCATTGATAAAATCAGCATCAAGGCGCTGAGCAGAGCATGAGCTACAGCGGTCAGCGACCCAAACCTGACTGCTAGCGCCAGGACCAGCAAACTAGAGTTGCCAAGACCCTTCTACATTCCACGCGGTGATCCTGAAGAACAAGCTGCAAGAGAGCAGTTGGCTAAGGAGAAGGGATCGAAGAGGGAAGGCTAACCCGACACCCAAGAAGTATAGCTGTGTCGGACCGATAGGTGCAAATATCGCAGTCAAACTGTAAACTAGCGACACAAAACAATCCGTTCTCCGGACTATATCTTGCTACTAGCAAAGCAACGTTCGGGGCTTGGTAGATGGATACTGAGAACGAACGCAGAAAAAGAAAAGATTTATAAAATCGCTAATTTGACTTCTATAATTGTGTATCAATTATACACACGGCTACTGTGACCTTGGGAAGAAAACTAAAATGGGAGTATGCCCCACTACCTAAGTACATATTAAAATGTCTACATGATAAAGTCACCGGCCTCATGTCTAACTCTCATGTCTAACTCTCCTGTCTAACTCTCTTTAGTCGCTTCTTAACGACATGATTGTCAAGTTTCAAGTATTACTATTCTTTGCTCCTCTTTTAGGCCCCGACAACACTCAAGACAAAAGGGACTTATGGCTACAAGTATATGACTACTGTATCTTCATGTACGCCGTAAAGGTGACTAAAGAGAGTTGTGGATAGGGCATGCAACCTCATCATGCAAAACAAATTATTACGTAGACCACCACTGTAAGAACACGCAAAGTGCTCAGGTCTCCTGAAGGAGGGCAACTGTAGTGGTGGCCCTATACTCCGGATGGAGCGAATACAGGACAAGTAAAAGTAGTAGCCTTAGCTGTGAGTTAACGTTTATAATGGTGGTCTAAAAGTAGGTAGGCGATGATGTATTCAAGAATTGTGCGGTCTTCTGCCCACGTGTTGTCGAAGTACAAAAGGGGATCAAAGAATAATAGCACTGAAAACTACGTAGTAGACAACCAAGAAGCGGTGTCCGACTACCCAATCTAGTAGAAACTATACTCCACAAGACTGACAGCTTCGTGTTCATATCTTCATATTGTGCATTCATGCCTTCCTCCTTTATTCGCTACTTCCTGTTGTTGGTGGTGTCTGTTGTCCCCAACGAAGACACTTAGGTCGTAACGTAGGTTTTCTTTCTGTTTGGGCCCGAGTCCGGCATATTGTTAATGTATTTTCTCAACTTTACTCAAATCCACAGCACCGCTGCAAGCCTCGCCTTGCTTTCAAGATTGAAAAAGATAACTTCACACTTAGGGTAGAAGAGGAACGACTAAGTATCAGGTCTTCCTGACGTCGGGTAATGGGTTCCATTCTACGCTGATCAGAGCATCATGCCATCATAATAGTATCAACACCCATGTCTCAATTTCTAGCTAGCAGCACTATAACATACTTAGCTCAGGAAAAGGGTCGGAGACGCTAAAAACAAAAAGGCAAGGATGCCTAGAAGTGAATAAGTAAATCTATCAGTTTTATGTGGAGTAACTTTGACCGCAATCAATTATTTGTAAATGCCCACATGGCGTGGCCTTCTTTCTGGTTCATACGCTTTCTCCAGGCATGACCTTGAAATAAATGACCGCAGTAAAAGCCCGAACTCTTATCTCCCTTTCACACTTAATAAATGCCAAGTTTATTAGTACTGTGGGAGTGGTCCGACTCGTGTTCAGTTTGCTGACACATTTAATCTAGGGCGTTCCTTCGAGTTGTTGTTGTCCGTTGAATAAGACTTAATCTACTGTGGGCTCTTTTGGGCTTGATTAAAACGTATTTTCCTTGGCGTCTCTGAAGTCTCACTTTTTAATGCCCACTTATTGTTGTGCTTACCTTTGTTGTTGCATTGCCTTCATCTCGCAACATGGGCGAGAATGACTTATTTATCGTGTCCTCGTTATAAGCTGACAAAAGAGCTGGTTTTCTTTTGTTATCCCGCCTTTGGGCGAACCAATATAGGGCACTCTTTGCTGTCCAGTGTTCTTAACCCGGCTCCTGCACCAATTGTTATTTTGTTTGTCGGCATTTCAAGTAGTGTGGGATTAAGCTTACGTGGACCCCTGGGCTACATAACTTGTGAGACCCCTGAAAGGACATCAACACAATTTGTGTTTAAATATTTACTGCAGAAAACTGATATATATCTTTGAAGGTTTAACACCAACAACCCTCACTCTACTCCTAATCCTACCCCCTCTGTCAGATGCTCATGCCTCAACCTTACACACATGAGCTGTGAGGATACAGTCAGTAATATTTTCAGATGTAAGACAATGAAAAGAAAAAATAGTTTATTTACAAAATGTAGAGCAATAAAGATTCAAACATTGGCTTTCCTGTCATAAACGAGTGTCTCTACAAATATGTCATAAAGTGTCACTTCTTGAGAACAGTGTGTTCTCAGTGGACACAACAGCAAACATGTTTTGTGGATTTTGTGCCACGGTCAATTTGTATACATTCCTTAGATGTGTGAACATTCATTAGATGTGTGTACATTCCTTAGATGTGTGAACATTCCTTAGATGTGGGTACATTTCTTAGATGTGTGTACATTCTTTAGATGTGTGAACATTCCTTAGATGTGTGTACATTCTTTAGATGTGTGTACATTCTTTAAATGTGTGAACATTTCTTAGATGTGTGTACATTCCTTAAATGGGTGTACATTCCTTAAATGGGTGTACATTCCTTAAATGTGTGTACATTCCTGAGATTTCGTCTTGGAGACACTCCTCTCATCAGCCCTATTAGTTATCATTAAACACAAGTACACCAGCTGTACTATTTTAACATTAAGGAAGGAAGTATACCAGCACACAAGTCTGTCATGAGAACTGTTTCCAGTTTGGACTGATGTTTGAGTACATAGTTTGCTTCCTAACGTGCACCGCCGTCTGATTCCCTTCTTGTGAGATAAACTTCACAGCTTCTTGAAAACAGATGAAACCTTTAGACAAAACTTTTCTGGCATCAATTCGGTCAGACCATCTGCGCTCCCGAAGATGGATGTGTCGGACCGAAAGGTGCAAATATTGCAGTCAAGCTGTAAACTAGCAACACAACGCATTCCGTTCTCCGGACTACATCCTGCTGCTTGCAAAGTCCTTTGGTCGCGGCTTTGTAGCGGGAGATTGAGAACGAACGCAGTAGAAGAAGAAGACTATTTGCGACACTAGATTCACTTTCAGCTTTCGGGCATGGACGCATTATTGACCAACGTTCAGTTAAACCAGGAAAGTAGTTGCATAATTTGTGTATAAGATCAAAGAATGAAACAGCTCTCGTGAAGCTTACCAAAGTCACCAACCACATAAAGAGATTGTGCATCATATGGATTGTAATGTGCAAGATGATGGTTATGCATGCACACACACACACACACACAAACACACAAACGCACACACAAACACACACTACATTACTGGATTCAAACATATGCATGCTTGGGTTGGCAGCCGTGTCACTAACACCTTGGATAATCTGATGACAAAGATAAACATTGTTAAAATTCTAACCTGTGGTATGTACAAATACATAATAAAATAAAATCATTAACAATTTTAGATCTAGTCATAAACAAACCACATACCAGATACACATAAAGCTAGCCCTCTGATGAACTGTCTAATGCTTGCCGGAAGGTTTGCTCCAACTATGAAGCTGAGATCACTGCACTTGAACCCGCTTTGTACCATCTGAGGATCGTTTTTTATGCCTTTCCTTCAAAGGTCCAAAACACTGTTATTTTCACTGATTCAATGGCAGCTCTTCGAGCCTTAGAAGTTGCTGGTCATTGTAGACCTGACCGTATCCAAATATCTCTAGACATTGACCACATTTTCACTCCCAGTGCTGTTAAAATAGTTCTTTTCTACCCTGATGTGTAGTGTCTTCTACCTTACCTACTGATTATTCTCTCTACTGTCTTCCTCTTGGCCTGGTGCCAGTTTACTCCTCGCTCTTTTTTAGACTGCGTTATATTGTCATCCTAGCGGACTTTGTGTTGTCTTCGAGGTCTGGATCCTTGGTTCTTTGCTTCCCATGACTGTTGTCACAACCGAATTTGTTCCATTCTGCAGACATGGCCAAACTCCCTAAGTTGAACTGCACCACTAGTCTGCAAGAGCTGGATTTCAAGGTCATCCACATTATACAACCGAGGACACTGTCTCCGCTTTTTGCTAGAACCGTGTTCCTAAGATATCTCGGGGGAAAAAACAATTATATAGTACAACAATAATACAGCCAGGATGCGGTATTGCTGAAGACGGGGTATAAAAACAAAAATGATTATGACTCAGATAACACATCGAAACAAAGCCGCGAACGAAACAAACATTATGACCAAATGGTCTTCATCACAGACAAAACCACCGCAAATTAAAACTTATCATAAATCATTCGAGCAACGATCTACTATCACAAAGGATGTTGTTGCTTTTGTTCGAATTTACTCTTGATGAGGTTTCATTAGTAGCAGGTTACAGTGACTTCTCACAACCAGTGAAGGTGGATGGGGATCATCTTGACTGTAGTACAATATTAGACCTAAAAGTGAGCTCACCACTATGGGGATGACACTGCTGATCCCCAGCTCATTGGTCTGACTGCTATAACATAGTCTGTTTCCAGGAAGACGAACGAGGACGTCAGGTATCATCTTGATCAATATGCTCCACCTTAACTTAACTTCTTTATACTGGTTTAGAAGACTCTGTATACAACCAGTTCATCTACTGCACTTGATCTATACAAAACTATGCGCATCCAATCTACTCTGGAATCCATTAGCTGACCTTGCCCCCACTGTTTCCAGTGGTAATGCATTCCAAGCAATGCTCACTCTGAGACTAAAACTATATTTCCTAATATCTAATCCAGACCTTTGTTAATTCCTTTGTAGTTTTGCCCTCTTGTCATTGAAGCCGTTTGTAGTTTTGCCCTCTTGTCATTGAAGCCGTTTGTAGTTTTGCCCTCTTGTCATTGAAGCCGTTTGTAGTTTTGCCCTCTTGTCATTGAAGCCGTTTGTAGTTTTGCCCTCTTGTCATTGAAGCCGTTTGTAGTTTTGCTCTCTTGTCATTGAAGCCGTTTGTACTTTGAACAACCTTTTATAGTTCAGTTGATCCGTTCCCTTGATTATCTTATAGACCTGTTTTAAATCACCTTTAATTCTTCTCTTCTCTAGACACTAGACCTGTTTTAAATCACCTCTAATTCTTCTCTTTCCTAGACACATGCATATTACTATTCGCTCCTGACTATCGTAGTTAAGTAACATTATGTTTTCATATGTACTTTCATGATGTGTTAGATGTTTACAGTTGTGATATTCGTTGTCCCTGGTGAATATATTTTGGATGTAAAACAACGTATCATTCATTTTTTTTGTGGTCATACACGCAATCTGAGCAGTACTTAGCCATGCCTTTGTACTCATTAAGTTAGCGTGCCAATCCTCATACGCTGCGACCTAGATGGCAGCCTGCTGATATCACCCCAGGAGGGTAGCACTTTGGAGAGCAGAATGATAATTAACCAGGACTCTAGTAAATACAAGACTCTAGGTCACAGTGCTTTTTAGCGCTGCACAAGATCGCAGGCATGACTTTCTACTATTTGTGTATCGCACATACGCTCTCGTATACCCAAAACGACTGGTTGATTAAAAGTGCCGCACATTCGCGTGGAGAAGCTGCAAATCCGTAACGAACAACAGAAGAAGTACGGACCCTCAAACCGTGGCGTTACTGCTCATCGTTCAAGTCAAGTTATTTACAAAAGAAGCGATTAAGAACAGCTGCGAGTTAAGCCTATTGCAAACAAGAGCAATGCAATCCATACTACGGAAGGGAGGTTTCTTCAGTTAGGAAAACAAATAGAAAATAAAGACTAGGCCGGGAAATAATCGTCATTGCGAAGAATGGAGAGGGAGAAAAAATCACGAAGGTCAGAAGGCGACCCCCTGGAGCGCGGGTGTGAAGGTCGACCGACAAGAAAACACGAGATGTGAATTAGAAAAGCAGCCAATGAGAGTTGCCAGGAAAGAGGAATGAATGGATTCAGATTAAATATCTTTTTTCTCGGCGCTACTCTTCAGATGCGTTCCCTGCGAGTACCTGTTGTTTGACGGCCCGGTGAAAGGAATGTGTTTTTCCTTGACTTTTTTGTGGGCCGCTCCTAGCTTGACCTTGGAATTCTTGGATGTTACTGTTTGGTTAAATGTACCCATACTGTTTGGTCAGGGCGGTCTGACATAGGAACAAGGTCAAGCTGGATATATGAAACTACCTATTAAAAAGAAACTGTTTTTTCGGTGTTCATTCACCAGGAAGATTTATAGGAATGTGGAATAAGGACTACATGTTTACACATGTGTTCAAAACCTCAGTAAGGCATATTTTTACTTTTGTTTCTTAATAGGTGAAAAAAGAAACAAAAGTAAAAATATGCCTTACTGAGGTTTTGAACACATATCCATGTGGTTAGGAGATTCATATACAAACTGAGCTACAGGGTCAGGTGAAACATACTGATCAAGACCCTACCTCACGTCAGAGTCAGGTGAAACATACTGATCAAGATATTATAACACGTCATGGTCAGGTGAAACATGCTGATCAAGACCCTACCTCACGTCAGGGCCTGGTGAAACATACTGATCAAGACCCTACCTCACGTCAGCGTCGGTGAAACATACTGATCAAGACCCTACCTCACGTCAGGGTCAGGTGAAACATACTGATCAAGACCCTACCTCACGTCAGGGTCAGGTGAAACATACTGATCAAGACCCTACCTCACGTCAGGGTCTTTTGAAACGTACTGATCAAGACATTATCTCCCGTCATGGTTAGGTGAAACATACTGATAAAGACCCTACCTCACGTCAGAGTCAGGTGAAACATACTGATCAAGATATTATAACACGTCATGGTCAGGTGAATCATGCTGATCAAGACCCTACCTCACGTCAGGGCCTGGTGAAACATACTGATCAAGACCCTACCTCACGTCAGGGTCAGGTGAAACATACTGATCAAGACCCTACCTCACGTCAGGGTCTTTTGAAACGTACTGATCAAGACATTATCTCCCGTCATGGTCAGGTGAAACATGCTGATGAAGACTACCTCACGTCATGGTCTGGTGAAGCATGCTCACGAAGACACTACGTCACGCCAGGGTCAGGTGAAACATACTGATAGAGACCCTGCAGGTTGTCTTACAATAGCCTGGCCAACGAGGTGAGGATCAACACTGCATCCCCTGTAGCGATGGACCTACTGAGAAGTATCATACTGCAGTACAGCCTGTGGAACACATGTCCACCTTCACCAGAACCCCTCTGGATGTCAGAAAAGCCACTGTAACCCGCTACCAAAGAACCGTCATCAAGAGCTGACGTGTAACTCACGACGAATAATGTCGAACAGCGACATATCTCAACCTAAGTTTGCGGTCTATTAAGAACGGGTAAATTAATGGCCGCTTAGTCTTCCTAGCAAAGGATGAAGAGTGTAAACATGGAATGGTCCAATAGCCCGTTGAGTGTTCATACTCCTGGTCCATCATATCAGTCTGTACTCCCTGCTCAACTCAAATATACAAATATTTAAACATAATGAGTTATCTTCCATCTTATAATAATGATTCTTGTTCATAATGGAACACGGCTCAATAACAAGTATTCTCCATCGGTTCCTAATTAGAACCGATTTCTTGAGCTGATGTTTTCAGACTATCTGGCCTAATCTCATCTTCCAGATAATCATCTCATGGCCTCATTGTAGCTCCCCATGAAGCATATGGCGGTCACTGCAGCTACACTCATTTATGTATTCTGGATGAAAGCAAGTATGTGTTCTCTTGCACTGTAACGCCCCCTGTTATCTGTGATAATGTTGATGTCTCTATGCACAGACCTATAGAAATGTATTATTCTTCTTCTTCTTCATCGTACGCGGTCAGACAGTAACCATTATTTTTTTCGAAAAAGGCAGCGGTCATCCTGGGGCTGTCGACACTGCCATAGAGCTTTTCTAGTGTTGCCACTGGTTATGGCCACATGTGCTCTCTCTGATCCTCGTATGTCGGGCAGTTTTGCAGCAAATGCTCAGCGGTCATTTTCCCGGTACCACACGGGCATTCGTCAGTGCTACCTATCTCCAATTTGTCTATTGTGGCCTGTGTGAAGTCTGAAGACCACGACCTACTCTCTTCTGTTCAACTGGTAATAGGCATTGTTTTTTGTGTAGCCAGTGTGTTCGGTTTCCCATTTGGTCATGTATCTAGCTCTAATAAGCCGTTTTGACTCTTCGTATGTCATACTAGTACCTGGTTGTGGTAGTTATAAATGTTTACGACATACTTGTATAGTTAGACTGAGTCTACTCGTTCCTCTCTCAGCCGGCACTTGATTAAACCATTATTAGCCGTGTAGTTTGTGTAAGGACGCTCTGCTTCCTCTCTTGTGAGCTCCAACTAGCGTGTGCCTTGTTAGGTTTATTTCTGAGATGATGAAGATGCTGAGCAGCGCATGAGGTGCGCAGTGGTCAGCGACCCATAGCTGACTGCTAACGTCAGGGCCAGCGAACCAGAGCTGCCAAGACCCTTCTACACCTCCACGAGTTGATCCTGGATAACACGCTACAGCAGGGCTAAGGAGAATGGGTCGAAAAGAGAATGCTAACCAGGTACTAAAAAATTCTTGCTGAAGTCGGATGTGTTGGACCTAAAGGTGCAAGTATCGCAGTCAAGCTGTAAACTATGACACAACGCATTGCGTTCTCTTGACTACATTCTGATACTTAAGCCCTTTCAAGGTTTGGTAGCGGGAGATTGAGAACGAACGAAGCCAAGCAAAAATTATGTCCAATCAATCTCCACTTTCTCTCCAACTTCTAGCTGTATGTATTTTTTTATCAACGGATCTGTATTGTACGTATATTGTATCTGACATCTAGATGAAGTATGTAATGTAGACACCTATTGGAGAAGGTCTGAAATAAAGATGAGAAGAAACGCACAGTTGAACGACATGTTCCGAGCCGTATCATGGACCGATTTTTACATTTTCTGTTGACTGAGTAATATTGTCTTCAATCAGCTGGGTGCAAAAGAAAGCCAAAATACCATCTCCTTTTTGGCAACAAAAGTAATCTACCCTTCTCGACGTATCAAGAGGGTTTTCCGTCCCTGTATTCTGTGACCGGGGGGGGGGGGGGGGCAACGCTATAATCGTCATCGTGCATTTGTTTGTGGCTTCTGCGGTAGTTCTAGAAACTATATTCAGTTTTCTATACCTTGGCGCTTGCTTTTAGCATAAGGTGTACGTAGATGCTCTCGTTTCTTCTTTCTAGTCTTCTTGGAAGCGTGGTCAGTGATTGCCAAAGCGGCCAATGACAATAGCGTCTTAATAAGCAGCAACGCCTCCATATGGTGCCTCAGCTTTTATTCATGATTTCCATTTCGAATTCTGCAGTTTTTCATCAGATTGTCTTAGGAAGGCATCTCTTTCTTCTTGCCTCTGGGGGTCAACACCATGGCGATTCTGGTCAGGTTCACTTCTCAGGACATGAGCGATCCAATTTCAGCGACGCCCGGCTGATAGTGTGTATGTTTTTGTTGCTGCTCCGTGCACTTCCTTCGTGGGCGTATCGCTTATACAGGTTGGCCCAAATGCCAAACCCTCCTTAGTCATCTCTTAGCCAGGCCGGTTACAGTATTGTAACGTTTTGCTTTTCTTTCGCATCCCGATAATGCGCCTTTGCTCGTATGTGCTCCAGGGTGACAGAAGATGTTCAAGTGAATTAACTGACAACCACCACCGACTCGTGGCTGACTGCTTGCGTGGGGATCAACAAACCATAGCCGACTAAGACGCTATTCCGTCTCCACATGGCGGCCCTAAGAGAATAGGATCGCAGAGGAAAGACTCAAAAATACCTTGCTGGACCGAGATTTCCGGACCGAAAGTCGATGATATAGCAGCCTAGCTGTAAACTACGGCCCTCCGTCCTTTTTTTGGATTAACGCTAGAAGGAAAGAAATAGAAATATGCAACAAACGGATCAAGGAATTAGTTACTCCTTTACCCGAATATCTGAAGATGAAGAACTTCAAATGAGACGCATATTTTAGTGGCAGTTGATAATATTGTCCCGTCAATATTGCTAGTGTCCGGTCGCGTAGTCCCGGTGCTTGCTGCTATCTTGTGCACATAATAAAACACCACAAATCCGCAGGTCCAGTCTAGCAACCTTATTGGATTTTCTTAGTCTCTATGCAAATATCCTCAGGCCAGGCAGTAGTAATGAGCAGTTTTCCGTGCTACTAAAACGATATTTCATGTCAGCCAAAATTCTTGCGCTCGTGAGATTTATAGATTTCCTGCCTTTTGGGGGGGTTTCTGAATTAACGTGCAGGAATAGAAGAAGGCTACTAATACAGAAATAGTGTGTATGAGACGGCATGCTGTTGTCGTTTTTCGTGGCTATTCCTTGTGAGTTATTCTTTACTCTTTACAATGTTTCTTTCCTAGCAGGTTTTAATTGCTGTTTCGATTAAATGGACTTAAGAAGACCGGCATGGGTCCTCCAACATGTAGTGCAATATTAGACTTCGCAGAACACTCACCATTAAGAGGTCTACGGTGTTGATGACCGCATCGTTGACACGGCTGCTGTAGTACTGCTTGTTTCCATAAAAAAAACTGTGTGGATGTTAGATATATCGTCAGTATATTTGACCGAGCCCTTACGTTAGCCTCTGGAAAGGATGAAAAGCGACAACAAACGGGATACAATAGGGAACAAGGACAAATAAGGTACACGAGAGAGTACATATCCTCTCCCAATTCTTCTCTGGTTCACTTGAAAATATCATCTCTATATCTTGTCTCTTGTTTAGCTAAACTTCACTGTCTTCTGTAGTTGATTTGTAGTTAACTTGAAAATATCATCTCTATATCTTGTCTCTTGTTTAGCTAAACTTCACTGTCTTCTGTAGTTGATTTGTAGTTAACTTGAAAATATCATCTCTATATCTTGTCTCTTGTTTAGCTAAACTTCACTGTCTTCTGTAGTTGATTTGTAGTTAACTTGAAAATATCATCTCTATATCTTGTCTCTTGTTTAGCTAAACTTCACTGTCTTCTGTAGTTGATTTGTAGTTAACTTGAAAATATCATCTCTATATCTTGTCTCTTGTTTAGCTAAACTTCACTGTCTTCTGTAGTTGATTTGTAGTTAACTTGAAAATATCATCTCTATATCTTGTCTTTTGTTTAGCTAAATTTCACTGTCTTGTGTAGTTTATTTGGTTCACTTGAAAAAATCAACTCTATATCGTGTCTCTTGTTTAGTCAAACTTCACTGTTTTGTGTAGTTTATGCGTAGTCCACTTGAAAATATCATCTCTATATCTGCAACTGTGTCTCTTGTTTAGCTGATGTGTAGGTCCACTCACTGTCTTGTGTAGTTCATGTGTAGGTCCACTCACTGTCTTGTGTAGATCATGTGTAGGTCCACTCACTGTCTTATGTAGTTGATGTGTAGATCCACTCACTGTCTTGTGTAGGTCCACTCACTGTCTTGTGTAGGTCCACTCACTGTCTTGTGTAGTTGATGTGTAGGTCCACTCACTGTCTTGTATAGTTGATGTGTAGGTCCACTCACTGTCTTGTGTAGGTCCACTCACTGTCTTGTGTAGGTCCACTCACTGTCATGTGTAGTTGATGTGTAGGTCCACTCACTGTCTTGTGTAGGTCCACTCACTGTCTTGTGTAGGTCCACTCACTGTCTTGTGTAGTTGATGTGTAGGTCCACTCACTGTCTTGTGTAGGTCCACTCACTGTCTTGTGTAGGTCCACTCACTGTCTTGTGTAGTTGATGTGTAGGTCCACTCACTGTCTTGTGTAGTTGATGTGTAGGTCCACTCACTGTCTTGTGTAGGTCCACTCACTGTCTTGTGTAGGTCCACTCACTGTCTTGTGTAGGTCCGCTCAATGTCTTGTATAGTTCACGTGTAGGTCCACTCACTGTCTTGTGTAGATCCACTCACTGTTATGTGTAGTTGATGTGTAGGTCCAATCACTGTTTTGTGTAGGTCCACTCACTGTCTTGTGTAGGTCCACTCACTGTCATGTATAGGTCCACTCACTGTCTTGTGTAGGTCCACTCATTGTCTTGTGTAGGTCCACTCACTGTCATGTGTAGGTCCACTCACTGTCATGTGTAGTTGATGTGTAGGTCCATCACTGTCTTGTGTAGTTCATGTGTAGGTCCACAGAGTTTCTCTTCCAGTGTTGTTTCTCTGGGCCAGTGGAGGTTTAGTGCTAAGTATTCTGATAAGTCTAGCATTGCACTTTATGTTGGAGGATCCTTGTCTGCCTTCTTCAGTACTTTCAATCGAAAGAACCACTGTAACCTGCCACCAGAGAAACGTTGTCAAGAGCAAATGGAAGCTCACAAGGAACAGCTTCGAAAAACAACAACAGCATGACTTCTCATACACACTAGTTCTGTATTAGTAGTCACTGTATGTCCTATTTGGGGCAGTTCTGTATTAGTAGTCACTGTATGTCCTATTTGGGGCAGTTCTGTATTAGTAGTCACTGTATGTCCTATTTGGGGCAGTTCTGTATTAGTAGTCACTGTATGTCCTATTTGGGGCAGTTCTGTATTAGTAGTCACTGTATGTCCTATTTGGGGCAGTTCTGTATTAGTAGTCACTGTATGTCCTATTTGGGGCAGTTCTGTATTAGTAGTCACTGTATGTCCTATTTGGGGCAGTTCTGTATTAGTAGTCACTGTATGTCCTATTTGGGGCAGTTCTGTATTAGTAGTCACTGTATGTCCTATTTGGGGCAGTTCTGTATTAGTAGTCACTGTATGTCATATTTGGGGCAGTTCTGTATTAGTAGTCACTGTATGTCCTATTTGGGGCAGTTCTGTATTAGTAGTCACTGTATGTCCTATTTGGGGCAGTTCTGTATTAGTAGTCACTGTATGTCCTATTTGGGGCAGTTCTGTATTAGTAGTCACTGTATGTCCTATTTGGGGCAGTTCTGTATTAGTAGTCACTGTATGTCCTATTTGGGGCAGTTCTGTATTAGTAGTCACTGTATGTCCTATTTGGGGCAGTTCTGTATTAGTAGTCACTGTATGTCCTATTTGGGGCAGTTCTGTATTAGTAGTCACTGTATGTCCTATTTGGGGCAGTTCTGTATTAGTAGTCACTGTATGTCCTATTTGGGGCAGTTCTGTATTAGTAGTCACTGTATGTCCTATTTGGGGCAGTTCTGTATTAGTAGCCAGCTTGTATGTTACCTATTTGGGGTAGTTCTGTATTAGCAGTCAGCTTGTATGTCACCTATTTGGGGCAGTTCTGTATTAGTAGCCAGCTTGTATGTTCCCTATTTGGGACAGATATGTATTAGTAGTCAGTTTGTATGTCCCCTATCTAGGACAGATCTGTATTAGTAGCTAGCTTGTATGTCCCCTATTTGGGGGCAGATCTGTATTAGTAGCCAGCTTGTATGTCCTATTTGGGGCAGTTCTGTATTAGTAGTCAGCTTGTATGTCCTATTTGGGGCAGTTCTGTATTAGTAGCCAGCTTGAATGTCCTATTTGGAGCAGTTCTGTATTAGTAGCCAGCTTGAATGTCCTATTAAGGAATGAAAGCCATATAGTCATGCTTACAGATGCCTTGGCCGTAGTCAAAGCACTAAAAAGCCAGAAAAATACTGAACTTAATGATTTAAGAGCAGTACTCTGTCAGCTATGCCAGCAGTCCGCACCAAAAAGGGTAGTGGTACAGTGGGTTCCACCCCACTGCAACATCCAGGGCAACGAGGAGGCAGACAGACTGGCAAAAGAAGGTGCAAGACTACCACAACCAGACACTAGTATGACATACAAAGAGTCAAAACGGCTTATTAAAGCTAGATACATGACCAAATGGGAAACCGAACATACTGGCTACACAAAAAAACGATGCCTATTACCAGTTGAACAGAAGAGAGCAGGTCGTGGTCTTCAGACTTCGCACTGGCCACAATAGACTGAGGTACCACCTATTCAACAAATTGAAGATAGGTGGCACTGACGAATGCCCGTGTGGTACCGGGAAAATGACCGCTGAACATGTGCTACAAAACTTCCCGACATACGAGGATCAGAGAGAGCAGATGTGGCCATCACCAGTGGCAACACTAGACAAGCTCTATGGCAGTGTCGACAGCCTCAGGATGACGGCTGCTTTTTTCGAAAAAATAAAGGTTGATGTCTGACTGCGTACGATGAAGAAGATGAAGAAGAATGTCTTATTTAGGGCAGTTATGTATTATGTGTTCTTCAGTCTAGGGTGTCTGTCAGGTTGTATAAATGGTTAAGTTGTCAATCTTCAATTATGTGTCCTGGTCTGAGGCGCAACACAATAGTTTGCTCTTGTCTTTTTCCCGTATGGCTAATATTGTTGGCTCTCTGATCCGATCATCCTTTACTTCTGTTGGTGTGTGACTGGTAAATCTGTTTGCTTGTCTGCGGTACCCTCATTTACCATTATATTTGATCCCTCGTATCACAGCATTTTACAATGAGACGGTATTACTGCATGGCAATATATACATATCTGCGTCTATCGGTCCCACACATCCGATTTCTTTGATCCCTAATATCCGAACTAGGCTTCATGTGTTGATTCTACTTCCGTAAGACAAGTATATCCATCCACAGAACGCATTTGTCTGTTCAATGTCTCCGTAAATTCGCATTTAAAGACATACATAGAAAGGCGCGATAGTCCTCTCCCTTTCTCCTTATTAAGAGACCCTGGGAGCCACACAGAAATAAGAGTACCTAGTTGTCATTATTTTCTGGATCGCTAATTATCTCTGCTAACAACTGACCACTGTCCAGTTTTAGCGCGCAGACACTGCCAGAAGTGGCGATTGTGGACCTTACTGCTTAGAACCCTTAGAGCTATACAGTTATTTCCTTTTAGGAAATATCTCCATAAATTTGCACTTTTTCTGCGCCTATGGCCTCAGGCTCGAGTTGCTGCCATAGCAACCGACTGTTAGATTTGCACAAATAAGCCTTAAGAAGATTACAATAACCAAGATGTCCCAAGGTCATAATTAATGTCAAGTTGAGTGATAGATTGTTGGAGTTTGCCAAATTAAGAAATGGCCAAGATCCTGGGTACGTCTCCATTTTAAACCATATTGAAATAAGTCATGCACGATTTTTCCTGCATATATATATATATATATATATAAACCGTACACTCTTTCTATTCGTTGGCTTTCAGACTTTCACTATAACTTCTGTAGGGGAGAATGTCTGAACATTTAACAATTCTGCAATTTGTGGGCAAGACATGTTCTGCTGTTGTTTCGCTAAAGCTTTTCTACTTCTGTTTTTCCTCCTCTTCCATCTTCTTCTACTTCTTCTTCTTCTTCTTCTTTTTCTTCTTCTTCTTCTTCTTCTTCTTCTCCTTCTTCTTTTGCTTCTTCGTTTTCTCGTTTGCCATTGTTTTATTTTGTCTAAGTGTGAACGGGAATTTGCTGGATAATGTTGGTGTGGTGAAGAGTTACTGGAGGCTCCTGGACAGTGTGGGCCAGTGCTCAGTTCGTGATTGCCTCAGCTTATGGCAGTCTTGTATGATTTGGCGTGGCTTGGCTTCATTTATTCTCAATCTCCCGCTACCAATCCCTGAAAGGGCTTAAGTACCAAAATGTAGTCCAGAGATAGGAATGCGTTGTGTCGTAGTTTACAGCTTGACTGCGATATTTGCACCTTTCGGTCCAACACATCCGACTTCAGCAAGCATTTTTTTAGTACCAGGTTAGCATTCCCTCTTCGATTCCTTCTCCTTAGCCAGTCTGCCCTGCTGCAGGCTTTTATCCAGGATCACCGCGTGGAGGTGTAGAAGGGTCTTGGCAGCCCTGTTTCGCTGGCCCTGACGCTAGCAGTCAGCTATGGGTCGCTGACCACTGCAGCTCATGCGCTGCTCAGCATCTTGATCCCTTGTATGATATATTCGGTTATCTATGCTGCTCGTCCACACGTACACATATATTGGTGTTGGTTTTGTTGTTAATGCTCAGTATGTATGTTTACTCTTTCGTTCGCCCTGAAAACCGCTTTCCAGATATTCCGAGCCTGCTGATGAAGGTTGACCGAGATCTTCCAGGCTGTTGTGCTATAATTGACTTCATCTACGTGCCAAACTACTACGAGGATCACGTCAATATCCAGCTCTTTAGCCAGACTGTCATGGAGCAGTTTCTTTCCGATGAGAACTGTATAGAAGTGAAATGGGGATCTAAGCATGTTTCCCCTGTCCCTTACTAATAATAATAGCAATAATAATAACTGTTGCAGTCGATGATGACAACAGCCGTCTGCCATGTTGTGTTGTACCTCACCGTTGAGTCCGGAGGTGGCTGTAAAGTCCAATTCTGCACAGAAATCCCTTTCACATAGGCAACATATAAGGTCAAGGTTGGGAATGTAAGTTTCAGTTATCTTTTCGCACAGTTCATTGTCTCCGGAAATCCGGTGTTCCACAGCAATGGGGGCTAATCTTATGGTGTTTCTGCGCCATTTCTGGCGGTCTTGTGCCAGTTACTTCCATGAGTTTACATCAATGTTGAAGCGTGTCAGATATATTTTCAGGACGTCTTTGAAGCGCCACTTTCGCTCACCGACCAGTCGCAGACGATCTTTCAGCTCACTATACATTAGTTATTTGAAGATGCGATTTTCTAGCAATGGCACGGCGTGGCCAGCCCACCTGGTCTGAATCTTCTGCAATAATATGTGGATGCTCAACGTTTTGGTCTACGTGCGGATCTCGGTGTCTGGTACCCAATCCTGTAATTATTCACAATCTACGGAGACATCTTGTTTTGAAGTTGTTTATTTTTCTAGCATGCCTGCTGTACACAATCCACGTCTCACTGGCATACAAACGGGTGGTGAGTACTTCGGCGTGGTAGACTTTTAGTTTCGTATCAAGGCTATTACTGTTCCGATCCCACACGTTTTCGCCCAGCACTGGCCTTAGCTGCTGAAGTTGTTGAACTACCACAGTGAGTAAGATTACTCCTTTGTGCGTCATGTTAAGTGGCGGGTTGCCTTTCCTCACATCCCGAGTGTGCTGATGATGGTAGACCAGGGTCCTTCACACTTCTTCTGCTTGTCGCTCACTACTATAGGGATCACGTCGATCCCCACCTCGCCAGACAGGCTGCCATGAAAACAGCTTGCTTTCAGTGAGACCTGCTTGAAAGTGTGTTGGGGATCTTCGTCAGTATATCTTACCTGACGTACTAGCATGTGCGATCAGTATATTTTGCCTGACCAAAAGTTAGTCTCCTTTCTCCCAACTGGCCTTGGATATTCTTTTGTTGACCTCGGCGCCAGTTCCCTGGAGAGGGTGCTGCTGAGGTAAGTGAATTTGTTTACTGATCGGAGGCGTTCTTCCTTGACACTGATATCTGGCTCGCGATGTACGTCACTTCCGGTTTGTTTATTAACGATGAGACCGAACATGTCACAGGTTGGAGAGAACTTGTCCATATATGTCTGGATGTCTCTGTTAGTGCTGACAGTAAGAGCACATACGCCAGCAAACAGTAGTTTGGAGATGGTTGTATTCGTTTCTTTGATGTGAGCCTACAGCCACCTAGTACTGACAAGATTTCCGTCAGTTCTGTATTATCTTCCACTCCGTTATCAACACAACTCCGAGGGATATCGCTGATGATGGCAGCGAACATCATGATGAAAAGTGTTGGCGCTAGTTCCCAACCTTGCTTGACGTCATTCATGTGAGACAGGAAAGGCGTTAGATGTTTCCTCATCACTGAGGACATGAACATGTATGTCTTCATGGCATGCTTTAACGATCATTGTGAATCTGCTTGGACAGCCACATTTCCATATCATCCTCCAAAGTCCATCTCTGCTTTACATTTCTCCTGAAGTTGCCGAGCCAATCATATCATCCTCCAAAGTCCATCTCTGCTTTACATTTCTCCTGAAGTTGCCGAGCCAATCATATCATCCTCCAAAGTCCATCTCTGCTTTACATTTCTCCTGAAGTTGCCGAGCCAATCATATCATCCTCCAAAGTCCATCTCTGCTTTACATTTCTCCTGAAGTTGCCGAGCCAATCATATCATCCTCCAAAGTCCATCTCTGCTTTACATTTCTCCTGAAGTTGCCGAGCCAATCATATCATCCTCCAAAGTCCATCTCTGCTTTACATTTCTCCTGAAGTTGCCGAGCCAATCATATCCATTATTCTATGACCGGATCTAAAATCCAGAGAAGACAATGTTCTAGGCGATAGATCAATCGGTTGAGGGCACCTCGTGGCAATATTTTGTCAACAGTCAATTCTTCTGTAGTTGTCGCAGGATTGGCGGCATCCTTTTCGCTTGTATAAGTATACGATAGTAGCATCATTCTACTCTTGTATTCGCGGTTTGTCGGTCCATAGTTCTGAGCCATCTGCATTCAAAATTGGAGTTACTAACGAGGGTTGTGAGTAGCGGTAAGATGTAAGGGTAACAAACAGTCTTTAGAAATCATAAGACCTTTTTTGAGTCGTTTCTGTTCGCATAAAGATGAATTTCTTCTTACTTGCTGTTCAACCATGTGTTCTTCATTGTTCTTAGATATCTTTGGACCTCTCTCTGAAATCTGTGCCATAGACGGATGCCTAGTCAGTCGCTGCGTCCATCTGAGATCTGCGCCATAGACAGATGCCTAGTCAGTCGCTGCGTCCATCTGAGATCTGCGCCATAGACGGATGCCTAGTCCGTCGCTGCGTCCATCTGAGATCTGCGCCATAGACAGATGCCTAGTCAGTCGCTGCGTCCATCTGAGATCTGCGCCATAGACGGATGCCTAGTCAGTCGCTGCGTCCATCTGAGATCTGCGCCATAGACGGATGCCTAGTCAGTCGCTGCGTCCATCTGAGATCTGCGCCATAGACGGATGCCTAGTCAGTCGCTGCGTCCATCTGAGATCTGCGCCATAGACGGCAGTTTTTTGTTTATTTTTTGTTTGTTTGTTGTTTTGTTTTTTGTTGCGGATTTGTATTTCTGAAAGTGAGTTATATTTTTGCTTTAGGAAAATAACGATTTTCTTCCTCTTCTTCTTCAGTTTCTGCTTTGTAATCCCCAAGGCATGAGAAGTAGAGGCAGACCCAAACACTCGTGGAGAAGAGATCTTGCTATTTGGACAAAGACCACACGGAAGATGTGCACATAGCTGGAGAGGATGACACAGTACTTCTTCTTCTTCTTCTGCGTTCGTTCTCAATCTCCCACTACCAAACCCTGAAAGGGCTTAAGTTGCAGAATGTAGTCCAGAGAACGGAATGCGTTGTGTCGTAGTTTACAGCTTGACTGCGATGTTTGCACCTTCCGGTCCAACACATCCGACTTCAGCAAGCATTTTTTGAGTACCGGGTTAGCATTCCCTCTTCGATCCCTTCTCCTTAGCCAGTCCTGCCTGATGCAGCCTGTTATCCAGGATCACCACGTGGAGGTGTAGAAGGGTCTTGGCAGCTCTGGTTCTCTGGCCCTGACGCTAGCAGTCAGCTATGGGTCGCTGACCACAGCAGCTCAGCGTCTTGATCCCCGATTTTATTAATTTGGTAAACTTGTGTTTACAGATGGATACGTTACGTCACGTCACAATGGTTGTCATTCGCTATGTTGGGGGGGGGGGGGTGAACGCGTGGGGTGGAGGGAGGTGTACACAATGTCCTGTCTTACCTGGATCTCTTACCTGGCGATTACGTGAATCGAACAAAAAGTGTTCCATCATTGCTGTTCCTGGAAGATGCTCCTACTGAGTTCATTTCACTCCCAATGACGATATTTGCTAGCAGGTTACTGTGGCTCTTCTTACAAACAAGGGGCATGCTGAAGTTTTAGCAAACTGAATCTCCCTTTACACATATTAAATGTGGAGCCACCACCTCTGAGCACGTGCTGACAAGCGGCACAATCAGACGAATAAATCTTACCAGAATGTTCTATGATGGAGCAACAGAACAATGAGCTTTGTCCCGCACGAATCTTCATATACAACTTTTGGGGACCTTTAAGTTCAGAGAACTTGCCTCCCCGCGCAGGCATAATAAAACAATGGCGAACGAGAGTACGAAGAGGACGAAAAAGAAGAAGAAGAGTAAGCAGAAGAAGAGGAAGGAGAAGAGGAGGAGGTAGGAGGAGAAGAAGAAGAAGAGGAAGAAGAAGCAAGAAGAAGAGGAAGAAGAAGAAGAAGAAGAAGAAGAAGAAGAGGAAGAAAAAGAAGAAGTCTTTTTTTGCGAAATAACAGCAGGATGTGACTTCTCAAAACGGTTGAATTTTCTTGAGAAAATTTAACGCCACATACACACACCGACGGAGACACCCACATGCACAACACCGCTAGTCACAATCAGCTCGGTGCCCTTGTGTATGGAGCGTAACCTGGAGGTCAGATTGGTTTCGTAGATTTCCGGGCCGCAACCAGGGTTTTCCCCGCTGATCAAGAAAAAAATGGTGGAAAAGGCGAGTAGTAACTGGCAACCATGCTAGCAACGCTCTCGTCATTTAGGTCATGATGACCAGGGTCTGAGTGACGTCTGTGCCGGTGTTCTCGCGCGTGCTTGCTTACGTATTTTTATAATTCCCGCTTTTGCGAGCATTCACAGCCGAATTAACGAGAAAGATACACAGAGAATAACGGCCCTCGGTTGGTTAATGGCATGTAGGCCCAAAGTGATACGGGGGAAGAGTGAGGGTTGATTGCTGGCATGTGGGCCCCAAAGTGATACGGGTGAAGAGGGAGAGTTGATTGCTATCATATGGGCCCTAAAGTGGTAAGGGCGAAGAAAGAGTGTTGGTTGATGGCATATACGCCCCAAAGTGACGTGTGAGGAATAAGAAGTAGAGGAAGAAAAGAAGAAGAAAGGCGAATTAGTCATTTAGATAAGAGAATCATCACATTTTTGTTGCCCCATGTAGAGCATATGCTTTCAACAATTATACCCCATCCCCATCACATCACCGGCTGTTATCTCTGGGAAGCAAACCCTTAGAAAATACAGGAGGAAGCAAACCCTTAGAAAATACAGGAGGAAGCAAACCCTTAGAAAATACAGGAGGAAGCAAACCCTTAGAAAATACAGGAGGAAGCAAACCCTTAGAAAATACAGGAGGAAGCAAACCCTTAGAAAATACAGGAGGAAGCAAACCCTTAGAAAATACAGGAGGAAGCAAACCCTTAGAAAGTACAGGAGGAAGCAAACCCTTAGAAAATACAGGAGGAAGCAAACCCTTAGAAAATACAGGAGGAAGCAAACCCTTAGAAAATACAGGAGGAAGCAAACCCTTAGAAAATACAGGAGGAAGCAAACCCTTAGAAAATACAGGAGGAAGCAAACTCTTAGAAAATACAGGAGGAAGCAAACCGTTAGAAAATACAGGAGGAAGCAAACCCTTAGAAAGTACAGGAGGAAGCAAACCCTTAGAAAATACAGGAGGAAGCAAACCCTTAGAAAATACAGGAGGAAGCAAACCCTTAGAAAATACAGGAGGAAGCAGAACCTTTCATAAAATACATGCTGAAGTTGGATGCACTGGGCCGACAGGTCCAAAATCAAATCACAGTGCAACGCTCATTGCCTTGGGGAGTAGAGAAATAAGATGAACCCCAAAAAACCACACACAAAAAAATAATTATACGCCAAGTCATGAAATGTTGACTTGTACATATCTAGTAAAGTTTTTTTGGTTATAAACTTACACATAATGTGATAGCCAACCTAATGCCAGAACCATTTTTTAACGACTTCCCTGGAAAGACTATGGGCCTCCAATGGTTCGACAAGGTTCTTAACGAAAACTTGTGAGAGAGAACAGGACACAGATAGATAAAACATGATAATCTTTGGAGGAAGACGTCGATAGATAGAGCACTCACTGCGTGAGTCCCATGTCGGTATCACCAAACATTTCATTTTCTGTCATGGAACCCACAGATAAAAAGAGGTAAAAGGAAAACTAAAGAACACATGGAGAATAGAGTAATACAAGAAAAATCGGCGCTGAAAAGAATTGGAGAAAATAGTACGTAATGGTTGGTTGATGGCCTATGCATCGTAATGTGATGAAGAAGAAGAAGAAGAAGAAGAACAAGAAGAACAAGAACAAGAAGAAGAACAAGAACAAGAAGAAGAAGAAGAACAGGAAGAATAAGGTCTCAAACTCTTCTTATTCGTCTTTTGCAACTTGTCCAGCATGTTACAGTTTAAGTATTCGTTACTACCCTTTCAGGCCCGACACAATACCTCACAAAAGAGACAGTGGTAATATAGCAACATTTGTGTGAGATTTGGATCAGATTTTTGAAACAAATCTCTTAAACAGTGACCAACGTTCATTTGTATATCGCCTTATACCTTACGTATTTGGCCTCTGTTATCTTATCAGACAAGTGGACTGGGAATGTCAGGGAACGGCCAGTTTTCGAGAAAAACATCTACCAAATAAATCAACCTTTGGACTGGTCACCTTATCATTAATGTAAACACGTTGACAGGACTTCACATCTGATGTCGGCCAGGGAAAAACGGAATTAGTGAAATAGTGAACAAATGTTATTTGAAACTGAATTAGTGAAATAGTGAACAAATGTTATTTGACAAGACTCGAAGAATGCAGATCCCGATTTCAGAGACTCACACGTTGTACGTAAATATGTTATCAATGAAAGAGATTCGTAGCCAGATTGAAAAGGCGTAACTAGTTTTGGTGCGGTTGCTGAACCATTAACTGTGTATATCGATTATTGACCTTTAAGTACTATTGCTGCATATCTACTGTCCAGTGTCTTTCTGATAATCTGTCCTATCCATCTCCACTTCCTCTGTTTAATTTCTTGCTGTATTTGTTGTTGCGTCAATGCATTTGTGAGCTCTTTAAATGTTGGTTCTTGTAGCATTTCGTTTCATGTTATATGTTTTATGAGATTGGGGTGGCTATAGCTGATTAATACGGAGCTCGTCTCTGAGCAACGAGTGAACGAAAGCGCGAAACTGGGGGTGTTCAAATTCAGCAAGCTTCGTGCATCCCCTTGTTTAAGTGAGATTTAATCAGGATGCTAGTTTTATCGGAGATAATGATAAACTCTGAGATCCATTGTACACGCTGTGCACGTAAAGGAGTCTTTTGCAGTTGAAAATCGAAGACAAAAAACATGTTATGAGAGTTGATGTTGGAGAGCCAGAGAGCGGCAGAGTTACAGGTGAACAGCAAACATCAAGATGTGGTCAGGACACAGTTTGGCTTAGTATACAGATGAACAGTCAACATCAAGATGTGGTCAGGACACAGTTTGACTTAGTGTACAGATGGACAGTCAACATCAAGATGTCGCCAGGACACAGTTTGGCTTAGTTTACAGATGAACAGTCAACATCAAGATGTCGTCAGGACACAGTTTGGCTAAGTGTACAGATGAACAGTCAACATCAAGATGTGGTCAGGACACAGTTTGACTTAGTGTACAGATGGACAGTCAACATCAAGATGTCGTCAGGACACAGTTTGGCTTAGTGTTCAGATGAACAGTCAACATCAAGATGTGGTCAGGACACAGTTTGACTTAGTGTACAGATGGACAGTCAACATCAAGATGTCGTCAGGACACAGTTTGGCTTAGTGTACAGATGGACAGTCAACATCAAGATGTGGTCAGAACACAGTTTGACTTAGTGTACAGATGAACAGTCAACATCAAGATGTGGTCAGGACACAGTTTGGCTGAGTGTACTAATCTAGCCTGGGAAGAGACAGATGGAGATCCATTACAGTCAACCTCCAATCCGGTGGCAGCACTTGATGATGATGAGTTGCTCTCTGAGCAAAAATGACAAAGGTCACATCTAATTTGGCGTTCGTCCTGAAACGCACGTTGACATGTTGCGTTGGCTGTTTAAAGAGGGTTGTGATATCTGAACCTTTCAGCCCGATTCATATTCTTCTTCTTTCGTTCGCTTAAAAATATTGTCTATATCTACAATGTTGTCTCTTGTATAAACTTCACTGTCTTTTGTAGTTCACATACAGGTCCATAGAGTTTCTTTTCCAGTGTTGTTTCTATGGGCCAGTGAGATTTTCTCTGTATATCATATTCGGGGCAGTTTTGTAGTATGTGCTCTGCTGTCTGGGGCGCCTGTCCGCATGTACACATGGCTGAGTTGCCAATCTTCATTTTTGTGTACATGTTGCTGCGGAGTCGGTTGTGTCCTGTTCTAAGGCGCAACACAACAGTTTGCTCTTGTCTGTTCGTGTTATGGTAATCGTCTGGTGTTACTGTTGGTGGCGTTCTGATTGATTTGATCATCCTTATCTTCTGTTGGTAAGTAACTGGCACATCTGGTTGCTCGTCTGCAGCACCCTCCTTTGCCAGTCGATCTGCTCTCTCGTTTCCTGGTACTCCACAATGAGAAGGTATCCACTGCATGACAATCTTGCGCTGGTTGCTCAGTTCAGACAGTAGAGCCTGTAGACCTGGCAGTTTCTCAAATTTAAGTGCTTGGAGTGCTGACTGTGCATCTGTAAGAAATACTACAGGTTGTGAATTGACTTTGGTGTTCAACAGTTTCTCAGTTGCCACCTTGATTGCCTGTATTTCTGCATCATATATATGACAGAATTTCCCAGTTGGTACTCTGACTGTATCCCTAATGTTGTTTGGATATTCTATGTACACTCCCGCTCTACCATTCTTTACTGCATTCTGTGCTGACCCATCTGTGTATACTCTGATCCAGAGGTCTTGTGGGTATTCTTCATCCAGGAAATTGAGGATCACTATCCTACGTTGGACACTGTTCTGTTCATCCTTGTCTAATATTCCTTTCACATTTGTTTGAATGCATACTGATAGTCCATGCTCCTTTCTCCAAGGGGTTTGTTCTAGCACAGACTTTAGAGCCCGACACATCTTCTTCTTCTTCTTCTTCGTTCATTCTCAATCTCCCACTACCAAACACTGAAAGGGTAATTAGCAGAATGTAGTCCAGAGAACGGAATGCGTTGTGTTGTAGTTTACAGATTGGCTGCGATATTTGCACCTTTCGATCCAACACATCCCACTTCAGCAAGCATTTTTTGAGTACCGGGTTAGCATTTCCTCTCCGATCCCTTCTCCTTAGCCAGTCTGCCCTGCTGCAGCCTGTTATCCAGGATCACCGCGTGGAGGTGTAGAAGGGTCTTGGCAGCTCTGGTTCGCTGGCCCTGACGCTAGCAGTCAGCTATGGGTCGCTGACCACTGCAGCTCATGCGCTGCTCAGCATCTTGATCCCCCCGACACATCTGACTTCAGCTGACTTCTTTGAGTACCGGGTTTGCCTTCCCACTGCAATCATTATTCCTTGGTCAGGCATCGCTAGGGACTAAAATATCATGTTCACTTACAGTGCCGCCATGTGGAGGTGGAATATGGTTCGCTGGATGACCCTGACGCAAGCAGCCAGCTATGAGTCGCTGGCTGACCCTGACGCAAGCTGCTAGCTATGAGTCGCTGGCTGACCCTGACGCAAGCTGCAAGCTATGACTCGCTGGCTGCTGTCAGCTCATTCACTGCTGAATCTTGGTTCCACAAATGTAACGAATCCCTACTACACAATAGTGGCATGCATAGCGATTAAAAAGAGAACAATGTCTTCCCCAACCCCTCCCCAAATCATGCACATGCACAACTAGCCAATCACCTGGCACACACGATCGCAAGTACATACTAGGATGACACGTACACCCCAGGAGTAGACGATGAACGACTAATGAAACGCGGTTCATTGGATCAAAACCACGACAAGACCTAGATTTCTTTCTATAGAACGTAGGTAAAAATAAAAACCTGGCCTGCGTATGTTGTGAAGACTACATGGACAAACTGCCTTTATTCCTTAGCAATGTAATTTTGTCAGTATTCCCTAGCAACTTGAATAAACGCTACTGCGATAGCTGATAGATAGTGCTGCCAGCAGACTATCTGCCAAACCCAGACAGGTATTACTTAGTTTGTAGGGTTTGGTTTTTGCGAATGACGCATTGCCCAAGGTCAAGAGTCGGAGAGTCCTCTACCCTGGGATGTTAGACGACCTTGTCAATCATGTTCTCAGTGTAGTGGTGTTACCAATATCGTCCATGGCATCTGAGGCCCTATAGTGGAATCACTCGTACTGGCGACTCGAGTCGTGCTGAAAATGACATAGTGTTTTCTGTTTTGTTTATTTTTTTTAAACACGTGTCACTAAAAGAGGGTCATTGTGGACAACGTGTAACACAAACTCAGGAAAAGTGAATAAAAATGTATTTTTGAACTTCTGTGAATCGTCTGTGTCCAGCAACAAGCGTTTAGTCCATTCGCCTGTACAGGTGTTTGTCACGTGGTACAAGGATGGGCGTTATCAGTTTGGATGTTTGCTTTTTGGAGACTGGTTGCCAAACGACAGGGGGGATAAACGCGAACCCTTATCGTAGTAACTCGAGATGTAGTTTTAGTAGATAAAGTCGTGGCAGTGGTTGTAGAGGTAGTAACAGTTGTGAAATATTAGTAGTAGTAGTATTAGTAGTAGAGTGGTGGTACTAGTAGTACAAGTTGTGACGCTGGTACACGGAGCAATAGTAGCAGTCTATGTGGTAGTAGTACTAAATGTGATAGCAGTGATATCAGTACTCGTTGTGAGAGCTGTCGTGGTAGTAATACCGTTCTTGTGGTAGTAGTGGTTATATTAAAAGTAGTATTTTTAATAACAATAGTAGCAGTTGTGGTGGTGGTAGTGGTTTTTGTGTTAATAGTGGTGACAGCAATAGTCGTGGTATTAATAGTAGATGAGGCAATAGTGATGGTACTGATAGTGGTGGTACTGATAGTGGTGGTACTGATAGTGATGGTACTGATATTGGTGGTAACAGTTACTGGAGCCATGCATACCAAAACACGTGGTCATTCGCAGACATAGTTTGAACCCCATCCCCGTAGAGTCCAACATCCAGATGCACAAGTCTGAGCCATGCATGTTCTACACATCACGGTGCATCACAGCGGAGGAGTGAGGAATCTCTGTCCCCGCTTGAAACAAGCTCTCTAACCTGTTTTTCACAAGACATAATATGTACAAGAAGAATGAGAAAAAAACATGAAAGAAACTAGTAAAAGTTGATTAAGGTTGAGCTGAATCAAAATTTAAAAATGGGTATGGTCTATAATCGTACAAGAAGAACCAGTGTTATCAACTGAACTTTCTTTTTTTGCTAGCGACATCTTGTCAGCTTATGAGCATATCACACTCCATTCAATGTTGTTTAATGATAACCATTTGGTGATAATATGGCGTAATTAATTGTTAATTTGTTGTGACCAGTTCTTGTTAGTTACATGTTGTTAAGCTAAGTAGTCTTTTAGTTCATCTTTATATTGTTTTGCTTTAGCCTTGAGACGTACTTTCATGTATGGTAATGGAAGTTTGTAGTACTTGTTGCGTTATGTCTTTTTGTTCTAAGTCGCCTCTCTCTCTCTCTCTCTTCTATCCCTGTGGATATAAACATGCTATTGAATGTGCAGACAAATATATTATTGACCTGTTGGGTCTTTGCATGATGAAAGGGGTGACAACTTACGATATCGTGAATTATTGAGTAGGAATTTCCTTACATTTGTCATTGTTGTCATGCCAGGGGCTTACATTCTTCTCTTTTTGGTGTTTAATTGTCAATAGTTATTTTACGTGCGTAGCGAGCACACAGGACCTCTCAGTTTATCACTAGTCTCCGATAATACAAGACGCAAATCTCGCCACCCTTGAGACAAAGGAGTACTTGAAACTTCTTTGATTCGAACAGATACCGTTTCGCACTTTACGTGCGTGTGTTTCTCGAGTGGCAATATTCATTGTCTGCAAATCTCCTCTTTTTCCCGTTGGACTCAAAGCTGGACACACCTGTTCTTAACCTGTTCAGATATCCCCACGTAATATATGGCAATAGATATAGATAGATCGAGTATGTAATTAGCGTAGTTGTGGAGCACTCACTTTTCATGAAAAAGGTTCGAGGTCCCGATACCACTACGCTCCAGTCCATCTAGTTGGTATTGAGTACATATCTTACAGTTAGGGAAGAGAAGGCAGCGAGGAAGTGATCAGGTCACCCCATCTCGTTCTCGCTGTGACTTAGTATACTGAAGTCCTAAACATTTCATTTCGTAGCCAGCGGTTAATTCTGCTGTGGGACAGACCCCTTTTATTTTTATGGCCAAGATTCGCTACTTCAACATTGGTTATTTATGATAGGGCACGATTGGCCATTGTTGGTTGTGACTATGTTACTTTGTATGCTGTCTGGGAGGGAGGGAGGGAGGGAGATGGGGGGGGGGGAGTTGTACTGACGAGCATAGTTGGGCGTACATGCCTACATCCTCTATGAGAACGGAGATGGATGCAGTGACCTCAGTTATCAGATGGTTATTTTTTTTTTTTTTTTTTTTTTTTTTTTTTTTTTTTGCGTCCGCATTATTTCTCTAATCCCCAAGGCGGTGTGCGTTGTACTGTGGTTTTTATTTTGCGCCTGCCGGCCCAGTGCATCCGACTTCAGCATGCATTTTATGTAAGGCTCTGCTTCCTCCTGCATTTTCTAAGGGTTTGCTTCCCCGGGGTAACGGCCGGTGCTGTGATGGGGATCGAACCCAGCACCTTCCGGTTGTGAGCCGTGCCCCTTAACCACATAGATGCTTATTTGAGACCTCTTTAACAATGGCAGGCATCGTGTCAGACTCTTAATATTACTTAAAGAAGCACAGAAGAGTTGGCTATGGCATGGGAAGATAGCAGCTGTAGAGGCCTCAAACATCCAGTGGCTAGTGTGGATGTACTGCCTATTATGCTGGGGTCCCGGTCAACGAAAGAGCTGATATGCTTGCTACACAAGCACCTATTGTGGGCTTATAGGACATGGATATAGGGGTGACATTTTGAAGTCTTTCGATGACCGCCTGTTTAATGACGCCACTAAGTAGATATATACTCCGTTTAAGTAACATGTACCTGTCGCCTAATGCGAACGGTAAGTGGTTTAGTCTCAGGCTGCGTGGATTTGACCTGACCAGGGGGTGCAATTGAGGGCCCCGAGGGTGGGGCCGAGATTGGGAGGGCGCTTCTCATTCTCGATGTCCTTGACCTGCTTTAAGAGCTGGTAGGTGTGGCGCTTCCCGGCAAGGTGAGTCACATTCCAAATAGGGCCAAACGGCGACAGGCAAGCATGAGGAATGTGCTTGCAGAGCCTGTCCATTGGGCAACTTTGTCGTTTGTGACCTTGTCATGCCTGTATGTTGTCAGAATGCCGCTCTAGCTGCGCATGTGGAACTCTTCAATGCGTTTGTAATTGCTACACAGAGTAGTCAATGTTTTGGAACCATACAGTAGCACGACGAAGGCACATGGTGTGTAAATCCGTAGCTTGGTTTTCGGTGAAAGTCCCTGCTGGTTCCAGATTTGACGCAGAGCGTTCATAGAGGCAACAGTCAGGTCAACTCTTCAAGTGATATGCCGATGGCTACGTGCATCTGAGGGTTGGCTGCTACCTAAGCTACATGGCATCCTTAATGACATAGCTACCATCGACAATAATTCATATCGATGTGGGTTGCAGCCAAGATTTTGTATCTTGATTTCTGCTCACGAGGTGTGAAGGTCTAATGTAAATGCAGGATCTTCTAGGTACTACAGTGACGTCAAGATGGGATCTTGGTATGACGCCATCTGTTTGGTTGAAGGTAGTCACATACAGTTCGCCAACTGTGACTCCTGGGTTGTACATATCCAGCTGATCAAAAATCCGATCCATGCCGCGACATAAGAATGTCGGAGTGGGGACACATCTCCACCAGGCATCGGTTGATCTAGAGAACCTATAAGAGAGATGGTGACTCAGTCAGACTCTTGCTACAGAGTTTCAATGTAACTGGTCAATTAGGTGTTTCAGTGTGTTGGGAAATCTCACTTGTTTTAAATCATTCCACAAGACAATCTTGTCTACTGAGTCAAAGGCAGCCTTAAGTCGACGTAAGCGACACATGGGTTTCGGTTGAATTCCTTGTGCATATACAAGGGGTTGTTGTTGTTGTTGTTGTTGTTGTTTGCGAATGTCAACAGTGATAAGGTCACTCTTTAGTGCGCCATGAAAAGGACGTTAAGTGACGGGTTGCAGTAGCTTTCTTCACATCCAGAGCGTGCTGATGAAAGTGGATCGGGATCCTCCAGACGAATGTGCTATGCTTGGCTTCATATGTGTGTCACTCACTACTACAGGGACCACGTCAATCCTTCAGCACGTTAGCCAGGCTGTTATGAAAACCGTCGTTTCCATGGATGGCTACTAGGAAGCCGATGGGAGGGTTTTGACCAGGACGTTTTGCCTAACCCAGACTAACATGTCTGATCAGTATATTTTGCCTGACCAGATATTAGTCTTCCTCCCCTATCTCCATGAGGTAGACGATGAATACGGATGGCATCGATGGGTGAACGAGAGGCAGTCAAGTGAGACTGTTAGGGATGCTGATTTCTTTTCAGCAAAGGTTGGATGAAAGGGAAGTACGTGGACAAAGACACTGCAGCAGATGAATCCTCAACACTACAAGAACTTGGCAATCTAAAGTGCGTAGTGGGACCCGTGATAGGCCAGAGATGGAGTGTGCACAGCCAATGACCTACAGGTACTTGGCAATCTAAAGTGCGTAGTGGGACCCGTGATAGGCCAGAGAAGGAGTGTGCACAGCCAGTGACCTACAGGAACCATCAGTATCATCCCCCTCTGTCATTTACTGGGAGAGACTGGACAGCTTCGAGTATGCCCAGGGAGCAGTGAAGTTGGCTCTAAAGAACAGAACAGGGTCAGAATCATTGGTCTGTGAGCGCTGACTAGAACTTTTATATTAACGGATAGTAGAGTTCTTGTTTTGAAGATCCGTTCTAAATGTGGTCATCTACTGGGCTCAATGGACGAGAAACTCTTGAATGTGTCTTGGATCTCGTATACTGTACTCATGACTTACTTTACGTCTTTTTCGTCTGACTGTTTTTTTAAAATGTTTTTTGGTAAGGTTACTGTCTTCTTATTGTATGAGGTTCAACTCCCGTTACCGGCATGCTCCAGCTTACGCAGCTGTAAATGAATACTTGGCTAAATACAAGGCATGGACCGTAGTCAACCTACCCCTTGAAAGAAGCTGTGGCCTAGCACAATGAAGTCTCTAATACTTCATCTCCGACAGCAATATCTAATGAGAGACTACGTTTACATTTCACGCTCCTTTCAACCATAAACGTAAAGCATCACATGAACTCTTGAGCAGTACTATAAAGCACTTTCCCCTGAGAGGACTAGCTCTTTTTTCTCTTAGTCGACCTCTACTTCTACCGAGACGGATGCCTCTCTGCAGGTCCCAGCTCTGTTATGATTTGTAGCCGGAAGGAAGATTTCCTGCTTAGTGGGCTAGGCTCGAGCAGATTATTACTCCGCTGCGTTGGGACCAAGTGCCGCGGAAGGTGGTTAACCGATGTGCGAGTCTATCTTAATAGACTGCAACACTAGAGCAAAGTAGATCCGCAGCCTAGTAGGCTCAATCTATGCTGCTCTAATCAAACCACCTAACCATGAAGTGGTATGCCAAGTAACACAGTTACGACTTGCTCTCTGTGGAGCAGTGGCGCTGTCCTTGTCCTTGTCATACACAAAGTCCCCGGTGGTCCACTGGGGATAAAGACTTTAGCCCGCCGAACAACAGACTGTCGATGTAGGATTATTGACTGACCGACTGACTAACTGGCCGACTGACTGACTGACAGACTGACTGACTGACCGACTGACTAACTGACTGACTAACCGACTGACCGACCGACTGACCGACCGACTGACCGGCCGACTGACTGACCGACCGACTGACTGACCGACTGACTGACTAACCGACTGACTAACCGACTGATTGACCGACTGACTGACTAACCGACTGATTGACCGACTGACTGACTAACCGACTGACCGACCGACTGATTGGCCGACCGACTGACTAACCGACCGACCGACCGACTGACTAACCGACTGACTCACCGACTGACCGACCGACTGATTGACCGACCGACTGACTAACCGACTGATTGACCGACTGACTGACCGACCGTCTGACTAACCGACTGACTAACCGACTGATTGATCGACCGACTGACCGACCGACTGATCGACCGACCGACTAACCGACCGACTGACCGACTGACCGGCCGACTGACCGACCGACTGACTGACCGACTGACTGACATACCGACTGACTAACCGACTGATTGATCGACTGACTGACCGACCGACTGATTGACCGACCGACTGATTGACCGACTGACTAACCAACTGAATGACCGACCGACTGACCGTCCGTCTGATTAACCGACTGATTGACCGACCGACTGACTAACCGACTGACCGACCCACTGACTAACCGACTGATTGACCGACCGACGGACTAACCGACTGATACACCAACTGACCGATCGACTGATTGACCGACTGACTGACCGACCGTCTGACTAATCGATTGACTAACCGACTGATTGATCGACCGACTGACCGACCGAGCGACTGACCGACCGACTGACTGACTGATACCATAGATGAACACAAAGTGCCATGCACATTTGATAAAACTAGGATGTGTCAGTCTTTGTTTTTGTTTTCTAAGGTTGACCTTACTTATGATCATTGTGTTCCTTCATGTCTTGATTGCACATTCCCAACACTGACAGCAACTTTCACGACGACATGAGGAGGAGTAGACTGAGCAAGCCGAGAGAGGAGGTGGGCGTCACCAACCGTTGTGATATGGAAATGGCAAACGGCTCATAGAACAGACGTCATTACATTTGAACGTCTGCATATTTGCCGAAAGTTCAGATGAAATGAATGAACTCCGTAGCTTTGTCGGGTACCCATTTACAATGTGGTTGTAATTGGGAGAAGCAATTAAACTATGAAAAACACCCACGATCCGTCAAACCGAGAGCGAGATGATTTGAACCTGATACGCTGGGTTTGTAGAGCAAGCCCACAACTCTTTGGCCACACGCTCCCTCTGATGTGAATGAAGGTGAGTGGAAATTATTTATTCACTAAACATATTTTTTAACTAACTTCACTTGTAAGTCAGTCAGTCAGTAGTTCGGTCGGGCCGGTCAGTCAGTAAGTCAGTCGGTCAGTCAGTCAGTCAATCGGCCAGTCAGTCAGTCGGTCAGCCAGTAAGTCAGTTAGTAAGTCAGTCAGTCGGTCAGTCAGTCAGTCAATCGGTCAGTAGGTTAGTCAGTCAGTCGGTCAGTTAGTCAGTCGGCCAGTCAGCCAGTCGGTCAGCCAGTAAGTCAGTCAGTAAGTCAGTCGGTTGGTCAGTTAGTCAGTCAATCGGTCAGTAGGTTAGTAAGTCAGTCAGTAAGTCAGTCGATCGGTCAGTCAGTTAGTCAATCAATCGATCAGTAGGTTAGTCAGTCAGTCGGTCAGCCCATAAGTCAGTCAGTCGGTCGGTCAGTCAGTCAGTCAATCGGTCAGTCGGTCGGTCAGTCAGTCGGTCGGTCAGTCAGTCAGTCAGGGTTAAATCGTGTATTTGAAAATTTAGACACTCCTGATAAATTAGAGAACTGATACTTTCAGGACAGGTACAAACCCGATGACAATACGCTTTAATGGTATTTTTAGTCAATATACTTTAATGGTATTTTGGGACAATATACTGTAATGGTATTTTGGGACAATATAATTTAATGGTATTTTGGGACAATATACTTTAATGGTATTTTAAGACAATATTGGGACAATTTGGGAAAACTGTTGAAAAATGTCTACATTTTGCTGATCTCTGTATGTATGTGCAAAGGTACGTATGATTGTTTGCGTGCGATGTTTCTCCAGGCAAAACCAGTTGATCATTCTCTGGCTTACGCACAGGACACAACAGACTGAGACGTCATCTGTACAATAAGTTCAAGATTGGCACTACGGAACTTTGTGTCTGCGGCATAGCTCCCATGACGGCAGAATACATTTTGCAGTAGTGTCTACTGTAGTGGTTGTAGAGGTAGTAACAGCTGTGAAATATTAGTAGTAGTAGTAGTAGTAGTAGTAGAGTGGTGGTACTAGTAGTAAAAGGTGTGACGCAGGCACAAGAAGCAATAGTAGCAGTCTAGGTGGTAGTAGTCCTAAATGTGATAGCAGTGATGGCAGTAGTCGTTGTGAGAGCTGTTGTGGTAGTAGTACAGTTCTTGTAGTAGTAGTGGTTATATTAAAAGTAGTAGTTTTAAAAACAGTAGTAGCAGTTGTGGTAGTAGTTTTTGTGGTAATACTGGTGGCAGTAATAGTAGTGGTATTATCAGTAGATGAGGCAATAGTGGTGGTACTGATAGTGGTGGTACTGATAGTGATGGTGCTGATAGTGGTGGTACTGATAGCGGTGGTAGTGGTGGTAACAGTTACTGGAACCATGCATAACACGACAAAAAAAAGTAGCATTTGGCAACAGTCAGTATCAATACAGGAGAAGCTGTACGGAAGTGCACGGAGTCTTGAGTCGACTGCTGCTTTCGTTAGAGTCCAGGTCTGAAGACGAACAAGGAAGAAAAATATTACAGACACACGTGAACGTGTGAGTGAGTCATATAATAACATCATATTATAATTTAATATAAAAGAGATTTCACATTTTCGAAAGACAAAAAGAAATTAATTAATTAATTTAGGGATCAAGATGCTGAGCAGCGCATGAGCTGCAGTGGTCAGCGACCCATAGCTGACTGCTAGTGTCAGGGCCAGCGAACCAAAGCTGACAAGACCCTTTTACACCTCCACGTGGTGATCCTGGATAACAGGCTGCAGCAGGGCAGACTGGCTAAGGAGAATGATCGAAGAGGAAATGCTAACCCGGTACTCAAAAAATGTTTGCGAAAGTCGGATGTGTTGGACCGAAAGGTGGAAATATCGCAGTTAATCTGTAAACTACGACACAACGCATTCCGGATCTCTGGATTACATTCTGCTTCTTAAGCCCTTTCAGTGTTTGGTAGTGGGAGATTGAGAACGAACGAAGCCAGGCCAATTAATTAATTTAAAAGTGATTTTTTTTAAAAATAAGGCTTTTATTTCAAAATACACTACAAGAAATACACTATTTTAGTTCTGTTAACCAAGTTTTACTTTCCTTCCTTACGAGAAGCACTCATTATGTTTTATCATAAATACGAGACAAAAGCGTGGGGCGCTGATACTTTACTAGACGTATGCCAGATATATTTTCTAACAATTTTCACTTGAAGATACTCACAGAGTTTACTTTGTTTTCTCTTATATTACAAATTGTCCGCGTCGCACGCTTTTATTTCATATTTGTGATGAAACATAATGAATTATTGGCGTAAGACGCAAAGGTAAAGTCAAGTTCATAGAACTGAATTATGTTGACTTGATAATGCAACTTAGAATTAAAACGTTTTACTTTCATTTTAATTTATTGTAATTATGTCTTTAAATTGGCAGGATTGTAATTGTACTGCTACAAAACCGTCCCACCTGTATTATGGTAATATGAGGGAAAGTACTTTTGACTTATGTACGCTCTATTAAACTATATACATCATTTACAACTACATTTACTGCCAGATATAGTGTTTTGTTAAACCTTCAAACCAAAGGGGACTATTGGACCCTCGCTGCCCGCTTACTGGGAGTGACCACAACAGCCCACTACTGACACGCACGCAGTCTCTGCGAGAGGCCGTTTCCCCTCTGAGTTACGTGTCACTGACCAGCGCTCGGTAACACTAGCTGACCACTGGACAGACTGACTGACCAGCTGAAGATCTGAATCAACCAACGGATGGAAGCAAAAACGAGTGGGGGGCAAACGAAACAGGCAGTGGAAAATATAGTTTGTAGTAGATTTGTATTACTTGCCAAGCAACCCACTGGGAGGTCAGTTCAGTGAATGAACACTATCGTGTTGGTATCTATTGTCGAGACAGGAATCAACTCGTTTAGTATACACTGACTCGAGCTCGTCTCTCAGATGTGCTTTTATTTCTCTCGAGTATCCGGGTTATCTTCGCTTCTACGAGGAACACATTTTTGGAGATAAATTAGCTCGTTTTGATATCAAGTTAATTTTCTCCAACGTTCAATGAAGTTTAGGAATTGTTAATAGAAAAAGACAAGTTATACATGTGAAACGTGAAGGCCAGATTCAAGGACAAATTCTACAGTCCAACCAGCGTCGGCAACTACTATTTCATTTCGTATCAACAATAAAAAAAAGACATTTCCAAATGGGACATCCTTCATGTGAGTATTATTAATATGTTACTTTTAATATCTTATAACTATGTGTGGTCTATATAATGTGATTTGAGTAGTCTTGACCTAAAGTAAAGTTTCATTCGCCTTTTGTCTTAGTGAAACACAGTAACACCACCCTAATTATGATCTTACATGAAGCCTCTGTCCGCATATTTGCAGTGGGGAGTTCATAAGAACAATTTAGCAAGTTGAGGACATAATACTAGCCCCATGTACAACTCTCTTTAGCCATTTGGAAGTTTAAGCTACAACTTACAGTGGGCCTATTCTGTTCAATCTCGGAAGAAGGAGAGTGCATTGTGACTATGTTAGTTTATTTTGTTGTGACTTTCTTTTTACTAACATCTTTTGGTTTCAAAACATTTTCACAATATCTATATTCTAGGTCTATTGAGGTTACAAGTATTTCCTATCCATTGAGCGAGATATTTTCTAGACGTGACATGGGGGATGTCTACTTATTCTGTATAAAATGTAGTCTAATGCTGACAGAGATGTAGGTAGATGTCAATCCAATGATTGCTTCAAGACTTTGAATGAATTTGTTGAAGACCTATGCTCCGAAAGGAGCTGAAAACGGTTAGATGACTGATGGTAGTTCCAGTGTAGCAAATACTGCCTCTACTTCTAGTGATGAAGTTTTCAGAAGTAATTATGAGGTCTTCTTGCGAGTTTAGGTTACCAGTTGCATGTGTCCACTGATACTGCGCTTTATTCTTTTAATGTAATCTTAGCCGCTGCAATACTGTCGCTATGGATGAAGTGTTACATGTCATTTCGTGAGGTTGATTTGGGTGAGGCGGAGTGATCAAGTATCTTCTTCACTGTTTTGCCTTTCTTAACAGTCAAGTACTCATTTATCAGCTGCATAAGCAGAAGCGATATACGCAGAGGTTATTCATGACTCCACATCTTGTAAATGTAGCAATGTTTTCTGGCACCACTGCTCGTGATTGTCTGTACTGTTTGATTGTCGTCAGCTTTCTCATAGACCTCTAATGGTTGTTCTTTCTCCATGCGTTCTGTCACAATTTTCGCCAGCTTTTGCGTACAAGATATTGATAATGTAAACAGGTGTTGGCAGAATGAACACTTTAGACACTACGGGGATCATAATGTCGATCTCCACTTTGTTGGTTAGGACACTGCGTGAGGATGTTATGTGGGTCTAAGATATGTCACTTGATCTTAGCGCCAGTCTTATCATCGATGTGTGCTAGAACGACGTTATCGTCGGTGTAGCAATAAGTTTCAGACTGACCGTCACTATTATGAGGGGTATAGATGTTCCAAGTTATAAACTGTATAGCAGCAGGAGAAATCTGAGACAGACCGACACTATTTTGAGGGATATAGATGTTCCAAGTTATAAACTGTATAGTAACAGGAGAAATCTGAGACAGACCGACACTATTATTAGGGATATAGATGTTCCAAGTTATAAACTGTATAGCAGCAGGAGAAATCTGAGACAGACCGACACTATTATGAGGGATATAGATGTTCCAAGTTATAAACTGTATAGTAACAGGAGAAATCTGAGACAGACCGACACTTTTATGAGAGAAATAAATGTGATTACATGAGATATCAAACGTATGATCACTACAGTTTCACGAGACACGTTGCCAATGTTATCAAGGAAATAGGTTGGATTATTTGATAGAGAAAAATGAGAACACTAAACGAACGTGTACTACCACTGTCCATATGTTTGTTGTATCGGACGTAAGTACTTTGTTATGGGGCGTTGGCATTGGAACTTATTATTCTTTTGTTGTGCCCAAAATAATTATGCAGTTTTTATTACCAAAATAAAAGTAGATGAAAAAATGTATGAACAAATAAAGAGCCATTATAAAAGCTTGGAAACGTTCTTCCATACGTGGACAAACTACAATTCAAACTTGCTTCACATTTAAACGAAAATGCGATAACATAGAAACGGTCTTCCGTAAGTTGACAAACTACAGCTGAAACCTGCTTCACATTGAAGCGAACATGCAAGAGCTTAGAAACGGTCTTCAGTATCAAGGAGAACTGCACTGGAGGCCATTGCTAAACTGTGGAGCGAAATGGTGAATGATGCCATATACATAGCAAACGCGGACATCGTACAGAGAAATTTGGATCAGATTCGTTAGAGCGCATTCTTTTCAGGGAAAATGTATCGGGTTCGTTTCCATATAGAGCAACGATCCAATCTGTACAGTTGCAAATGGTTACCCGCCTTAGCGTTAAGGATTAAACAGCTTGGAAGGAAACTGTTCCAACTCCTCACGAAGGCTCTATAACCCTACACTTTATCCCCGACGACAGTCTATGAAATTGGAATACCTTTGCATTTTAAAGTTTGACGATTGAACAAGTCAATATGTTTCGCAACTTCTCAAAGACGCGCTGAAAGTCCAATAACCAGAAGAACTATAGAAACATCAAACTACTCATGTAAACGACAAAGCAGTCTTCCACTCAGGCATGTCACATAAAATGTCGGATATCCATTACATTAAATGTAGTAGCCTGCGGGGACAGTCCTGTCAGATGTACCAGAGTTGATTTCCTGGCCTACATCTCTGTAATGACAACCGTTTGCCTTCAGATATTAATTAAAAACTCGGTAATGTTACGCGCAGTTCTGTTTTCTTTTCCTTCAATATGCCCTTAAATAGCCACGCCAATCATTCTAGTGACGCGTGGACTCGGATTCTCGCTCTGTATACACAGTGTATTCCTCAAATAACAACAATTTTCATAATAAAACTGTCGGATTTGTCCAAGCATCTCTCCTGGCCATACAGCTTATACCTCAAATAATCGTTTTTATTCCTCTTAAAACTGACCATTCATTTCAAGCTTCTATCGTTAAGACGCAGTTTGTCCATACAATAGTTTACAACTGAGCCTACTGTTACTGTTGAATGCCCACAATGAGTAGATTTACTCTTTTTGTGCGCCCTGAAAAGGACGTTCAGTGGCGGTTTATTGTAGCTTCCCGAACGTGCTGATAAAAGTATACAGAGGTACTCCAGGCAGTTGTGCTATGCTTGCCTTCATCTGCCTGTTGCTCACTACTACGGAGATCACGTGGATCCCCAAAACTTGGACTAGATTGTCTTTTGCTCCAGTAATTTGACTTTGCAGTACAGTTTCGTATATAGTGGCCATTGTTTTTCATGGTTGGATTGCCAGCTCCATGCACAACTCTCTCTTGTCCCCCTTTTACAATATGCAAGAACAGTTATTGTTCGGCCCGGTACCACCAGCATCTTCGCTTTGCTAGTAGTAGATATTTGCCTCGCAAAACCCACGCTATACACCAGGCCTCATTGGACGTCGTACATTTTACACACATAAAAAACGAACCTACATTTAACCCTTAAAACAGGCGACCCATACATACAAAGGGGGTTCTGCTATGTATTTTTTAAGTTGTTTTACTTTACAATGAATATATTTCTCCGTACACATCCCTGTCTGTAATTTTGGTTTTGATATCTATGTATAAGCATAAGAAGCTATATATGGCAGTGGTCGATTGACGTAACGTGCCTTAGATGCCTAGACGAATATTATTATTTTGATATCTATTTACCTTTGGCTTTATCTATTACAATTGGCAACAAACTTCGAATAGATGACAAGGGGCAACGCGTTTTAAAAAGGGATACTAGATAGACAGAACTAACCTGAATGGGAAGGGATACTAGATAAACAGAACTAGCCTGGATAGGAAGGGATACTAGATAGACAGAACTAACCTAGATAGGAAGACATACTAGATGATTGAACTGACCTAGATGGAAAGGAATACTAGATAGACAGAACTAACCTGGATAGGAAGGGATACTAGATAGACAGAACTAACCTAGATAGGAAGGGATACTAGATAGACAGAACTAGCCTGGATAGGAAGGGATACTAGATGATTGAACTGACCTAGATGGAAAGAGATACTAGTTAGACAGAACTAATCTAGATAGGAAGGGATACTAGATAGACAGAACTAGCCTGGATAGGAAGGGATACTAGATAGACAGAACTAACGTGGATGAAAAAGGACACAGGATGTGTTAACAAATACCAGATTAACACGGTGACATTTGAAGAAACATTTTTTTAATTAAAAAAACGCGCTGCTGTGCGAGAGAGATGTGTGGAAACACCAATGCTGTAATCGTCTATCTGCTTTGACTAGCTCTTACCGTTCAGCCACGTCGCGGAGGAGAACATCTCGTAATGTTAGGACAGAAGTGGCACGTGTGAAGCTCCTTGTTGGTGGAACTAAACAAATTAGCTAGACAGCGTGCTAGCTTTGAGTATCCAGCTGTTTCCTCTTCTCATGTTCGGTGTGGCGTTTTACATTTTGTTCCTAGGTTTTATTTCCTAGTTCGACTTTTTAAGTCACTCACTACGTGGAGCCGATGTATCGGCTCTAGAATAAATGTCCCTAGTGCAACAAATGTTTTAATTCATTTTATTGTAGATCTTAGAAATGTTTATTCAGAGCATGTCAAACAGTAAAAACTTCACATGTCTTCCGTAAAATGTGAATATAAAGATGAGTATTTCACATAAAAAGGTGAAACTTCAAGAACATTTTCACATTGATTGTCTTCTATTGGAGGCCATTGTCCTGTTCATGTATTGCTTCATGTAGCCCAATTATTGAATACAAATAAACTGGGGTTTTGTTGCGGTCGGTGAGAAACGCTATGTCACTGTAATGTATTTTACGTTAATCTGCAACCCTACATGGAAGATTGATTGATTTATGTCTGTTCGTCATTCAATTGTGAATTTCTTAATGTTAGATATCTGACATACATCATCATTGAAGATATATGGGGGGAGGGAGGGGCGGCTATGTGACGGATAAATATAATACCTGCTGAATGAATTATGATATTTATATTTGATGCTCTGTTTCTCTTGTTCCTATATTTTTCTCGTTTCCATCTTTTTTTCTATTGCTTTCTTTGATTGTTACTGATTTGTCAGTCTTTACGCGTTTTGTAATTGATGGCAGACAATTGTACATCCATTGTAAGAGATTGGACTCAATACTACACTCATACTAAGACTGTGGCTTGGAAACTTTACATATAACAATGTATGACATCCAGGATATATTCCGTCTCTATGGGCTTACTTCGTATCCGATGGCCAGATGTAATAATAAACATGGATATGTCGCACATAACACGAGAAGAAATAATACAGTTGATAAATGGAAAGAGAGTGTGTGCAAATCGATAGGGCGTACTGTTAGGAAACAAAACAAGCGTTTGACTGGAACCGACGATAATAGTTTTTTACATTTGTATTTGCATGTTGATCTTGCAAAGAGCAACATGAGAAACCAGATCAATGTCAATCCCAGCCTCAGGACTGAACTCAAAACTAACGGAAATAGAAATCACTACTACCAGAGAAAGGAACTAATACTAGTAGAAATTTGAATACAAATTTCCAGAACATTTTTTTAAATTTCTGAAATATGAACTGATACTACCTGAAATAGAAATACATACTACCCAATGTATACACGTGTGTGTTAAGGTAATTCTGGGGCAGCTACTGTCGTCAGGGGCGAAATGTATATATGCAGAACATGTGAGAAAGCTCTCGTACCTGGGTAACATAATCTCATCGGATGAGGAAAGACGACACCGAAATTAAAAACAGATGTAATAAAGCAAGTCAAATCATTGGACACAGGTCCCCGATATTACTACGTAATCACATGCCAATTGATACACAAAGAATGCTGTACAACACAATATTCCTACCCACATTGTGCTATCGGGGCCAGAATTGGAAATTAACAAAGATTAAAGAAACATTTAAGTATTTTGGCAGTATTTTTTTGGCAAAATGTGGGATAGACAAGGAAATTGTGACTAGGTGCCAGAAAGCATCTGCTGTGACTTATCAGCTGTCGCCACTTATTAGACACCAGAGCATTAGTTTGGCAACAAAGCAATAGCTGATAAGCAGTATATTTATGTCCACTGTGTGCTGCCAGTGTCAAACATAGCCTCTGTGCAGGGCACAGAATTTCGACGTGTGAAATGAAGTGTTTGAGGACGGTCATCGGTGTTACCAGAAGAGACAGAATGCGGAACGACGACATTCGAAATATGGTCGGCACTACGTCTTGTGTCGAATACATTTCCAGGCAGAAAATAAGTTGGAAAAACAAGTGGACAATAAAACTAACTAAAAGAAACATTGTAACAGAAGAGATGAAATGCCTGCACAAAAAGTTTTGAAGCAACAAGAATTGATAGAATCAGAAACAAAGATATTATGATAAATATAGGTACACCACCAGTGCTAGCTAGACCTCATCAAGAGACAGCAAGCCAAATGGTTCGGCCACCAGACACGTCAAACACCAGACAGTATCCCACAGAAAGCAACGCTAGACAGACACAAAGCCAATGGTGGTGTTCACGAAGGAGACTGCGTTGTCTTCGCCGGTCTCACACAGTTTTTAAAGCATGGTCGTTCCCTCTTGCAGACTGTTTCTCTTTGGTCTGTATGAGTAATGCAGTTCTGTAGTATATGTTCTGGTATTTGCTTAGATGTTCCACATTCGCACGTGGTGGTGTCTCTGAGACCCATTCTGTGGAAGTGGGCCTTGTCTGAGAAACCAGAATAGTGAACAAAAATAATAAATATCTCACTGTTTTCAACAGCTTTCAACAACAACGTCTTGGATATGGCCATACATGCATTTGAAGAGAAGTTGCAACAAATTCAACAACATCATAACTTCCCTATTTGGTTGCCTTTATGACTGATGCATCAAGAACACATGTACTACTGATAGAGGAGCCCCGAGATACGGGGTTCAGTCAGATTTATCAAACTCTTCTTCAGCGGATAGCGTGGTTGAGTGGCACGGCTCCCAACCCGAAGGTGCTGGGTTCGATCCCCATCACAGCACCGGCCGTTACCCAGGGGAAGCAAACCCTTAGAAAATGCAGGAGGAAGCAGACCCTTACATAAAATTCATGCTGAAGTCGGATGCACTGGGCCGACAGGCGCAAAATAAAAACCACAGTGCAACGCACACCCGCATTGGGGAATAGAAAAATAAGGCGAACGCAAAAAAAAAAACCAACTCTTCTTCTTCTCCTCCTTCGTTCATCCTCGATCTACCGCTACCTAGCCCTGAACAGGGTTTTGCAAGTAGCAGGTTGTAGTCCGGAGAACGGAATGCGTTGGGGATAACCAAAGGTAAATTATCTTCGCGCTGAGTGTAAAACAACAAATATGAAAATCCCGTTCCAAGCCCTTTCATCCAACACAAAAGGTCAATCATGCGTTTGTCTGCACAGCCGATTACAAATCTATACAACAACGACCTCAACATCCCCTAGGATAAGAAGAGTAGCCACAAGAACGCATTTTTTTCCTGTATGTTGTAAATTTGGTACTGCTTTTGGCGCCAAATGGCACATTTCATCCGATTTCATCACGTAATTTTACAATAGATTTACTGTAGGATACTGCGTGTTTTTCCGGTGATATCGCTCCTACGCGAACGAAAAGTAATGACAGCCTACCGTATTTACTACCTGCCAAGAAACTTCTAACAACCAAACAGTGTGACAGTTGTCTGAAGCGACGTTTAGCAGAAACCATGCTACTGATGTTTCCACTCCCACAAGGGTACGACGACCTCCCGGTGTGAGAATCCAATCCCAGCAACCTCTAGTTGTGGATTGTGTCCCTAACTACTTTACTACCCCTCCACGAAAGTACATTATTTCCATGAGGCCTGGTTCCAGATAGGAGTAGAAAGTGAACGAGATTATGTTCATATTTGATCAGCTCTTTATTTTCAGTTCATGTTGGAATTTTACCTGCAGCCATCCACACCACACAAGAAAACAAAACAACCCCCAACAAACGTTCTGAACGACATCTTTCAGTTTGACCAGAGTAATCATATTTTTCAACTCTGTGCAATAATGGCCAAAGAAATCATATTTGGGCAGAGACAACGTTCCGAAATCTCCCAATTTGAGATGTTGCGAAAAAAAATCGGCGGAAAACAAAGATGAAAACGGAAGTTTGTGAAAGGCGTTGTATTCAAGCGACGGGATTTGCGCAAATAACGTCAGAGGTTACAATTTAACGCGGTTGCATTTTTTGCAAACAGCTGATGACTTTGTGAACATTTGCACACCATCGAAGTGGGAGGTGGCATATTTTCACACGTGCTCCATTTTTTGCATGGTCTCACCTCTTATCAAACAGGAAGGAAGCAGATTTGACTGACAAAATGATGTGTCGGTTGTTTGAGGAAGACTTGACTTCAGGAAACTTTCACTGGGAGAAAAAGTCAACATTTGAAGCTTTGATTGTGTCCTTGAGGTTACATCTTCTTCATAAGTTTGCTATCTTCCTTGTTAGGATTATGAATGAAACTTTGTCAATTATTATACTGTAATCCTCGTCGCAGGCGTATACACCTTCATAGCTGACGGGGGCTCGTACCAGCGGCGTTAGGTTTGGCGAAGCACAGTGCCGAAACTCATGACGTCGTCCCTCACGGTATCCTCCTGTACTGGATCATACAGAATACTTAGTACTGTTATGTGTATTGATTATTCGCAAATCTAGACAAAATCAATGCATTTCGCCAACTCATTTTCAATTGATAATGTAGACAACCTTAGCTTTGATAATATCTTCTCACATATAGATCGTCTGCAGAAACCTAGCAGTGTTCTTGTTATTGGAATCCCCACAATGAGTGAGTTTACTTGTGCGATCTGAATGGGGCGTTAAGTATCTGGTTAAATCAGTTTTCCTCACAAACAGAGCGTGATGATGAAGATGTATTGGGGTCCTCCAGGCAGTTGTGCATGCTTTGTGTAATCCCTGTAACTCACTAGTACGGGGATCACGTCAATCCATCACCTCGTTAGCCATGCGGCCATGAAAACAGCTCGTTTCCAGGGAGACCTGCGTGAAAGTGATGTGAGCGTCTCGGTCAGTGTACAACTCTGAGAGTAGTTTCCTAATCCTGACTAACATGTCAGATCAGTATGTTTTGCGTGACCAGACGTTAGTCTCATCTCCACTACAAATAGCAGAGAGATGTGATGCCCCTGCAATGTCTTAGGACTACGAGAAAGACTAGACGATATAAATATACGTATCACGTGGTTGATGCAATATAAGTGAGAAAGATAAATGCCACTTTCATGTCCTTAGTTCCACAAGAACAAATGACTCCATTCAACGATTACAACTCATATTGTCTCCCAGTTGTAAGAAGCGACGTTCTACAAAGGACACGCTACTTTTGTTTCGTATTTCTTGGCCACATCTTATTTCAAACTCTTTTCTCTTCACCTGTGGGTTCCAACCCAAAGCGCCTGGTCATGGCCATATGTGCCGTCTAAATTTACGTGTAATTGTTCCTCGCATATTCCCATATTATGCACTACAATATTAGAGAAAAGGTCAACTGAAAGGTCAGTATCAGACATCGCCTAAGAGCTCTGCTGCCCACCTGCAGGGTCTAGCAGGTTGAGGTAGCAGTTAGTCAAGAGTCTTTTGGGCTGATTGAAGTTGTTCGACGTGTTACGTCAGTCAATTAATATCAAATGCTAAGCCCATCTGGTTCCATTTAGAATGTTGGACTGCAACAGTGATCTCCACCGTTTTAGATGTTAAGTCGTTTTCTTGAGTCCCCAGCCAACCTGACTTGGTCATCTCTATTTCACATTTTCTCTCCAGGAGTTCTTTGATCTGGCTACCGTCTCCTTCTATGTGGGTTCTAATCCATACCATGTCTGTTTATATTGTCATAATTCTTTCTCAGCTTGTGTCCTATCCATTTCAACTTCCATTCCTCATAAAATAAACACTGCTGACGGGGATGACGTGTTAGAGACTTCATTGTACTATGTTTGAAAGATGTGTTGTGGTTAGTTGCGTTTCTCGCTGCCTTTCCTTCGGTAACTGTAAGCTAAAATACCGTTTGCAGCTGTGTAAACCGATGCGTATATATAACTGGGATTAAACCCAGCACCTTTGCAGTAAGAAGCGAACTTTCTACCATTTTGCCATTCCAGCGCTCCGATTCGTGCGCTCCCCTACCTTCATTTATGCGGTTTCCATCCATGAAGAAACATCAATACAATCTTTTTTTTATCAAGTTCGAATAAGCAAAGTAAGTTTCTTGAGTCTTGACCGCCTATGCAAAAGCAAACAAGCCTGAGCAAACATGTCTGGCTATCGGTATCTTGATGTCGGGGGTGGACCTTACAATATTCCAGCGGTCATAACACAGTTTTGTCACGTGAACTGTAGTACGTGTCCACACATCAATTCAATTTCTGCAGGGCTACTTCTTATCTGCTGTCCTAGAAAGCAGTGGTTCTCGGCCATTTTTCACAGCGTTGAACCCTTGCTAGTACATGTAATTCAGTAGTGTTATTAAACCAGAACTGGCCAATGCCCAATTCCACATTCACGTTGCGACTTAGAAAACAACTGGAATCAAAGATGGAAAGCAAACCCGACCACAAAAGTTTGGCCAAGTTTAAACCAACTGTGTCGGATCGAAAAACGCTGATATCTCAGCCTTGTTGTAGTTTACGACACAATGTTAACAAAACCTCTCTTTCTCAATGAAAGAAGAGAGCAAGGGGATATCCCCAAGTCACAGTTTTTATCTATTGAAAGCAATTTAAAAACCTTGTCTTTGTCACTGCATAACGACTGCAGGGACGAAAGGATTTTATTTTTAAATTAAGATCCCTACAATGGGCACTAAAGCTATATTTATATGTGTAAATGTCTTCTCTGCGATGTCTTCTATTGTCTGTGTGTGTAGTTTTCATCAAGCTTGCATTTATTTGCCTAATAATTCATAATCACGTAGTCAATTGACCCAGAGGGACAACATTAGGAGATACAACCTGGAACCAGCGAGGCCGCAAGAGAAAAGAGATGAAACCACCAACAGGTTGTCTTAGTGAAACGAACTCTGGATTTTTACTTGGCCATGACTGAAATTGGCTACTACCAATTCAAACTTGTGTTCTTTTTATCGTTCTAAATTCTTTACAGGGCATTATACAATAATACAACTTCCTTTCGATTTATTCACATAGCTTTATACAGTCATACACATTCCTTAAGATTTATTTACAAAATAAACATTTATGGTAAATAAATTAGTGCCTCTGGCACTACATATCATCGTTACGCCTCTGGGCCAAATCTGCTTAGATACAACCAAAAGGTATGGCATATTTCAAATATGGACTATGCAGATGTGTGGTTAGGAACACGATAAAACATGTTCTAAATAATCACAGGTCAGCGTCATTTCGTAGACAACTCATGAGGGCCAGTTAGGGCTTTGATAACGATGTCTGGGGTAACTTACGGTAGCTTGAGAATCGTTCTAAAGGTCAAACATCGGTCGCGGTGATAACACAGATGGATACCAAATTTGTCAACCTTTTATGAAATGCGAGATAAACAAAAATGTACCTCGTCTTTTTTCCACCCCCCACCCCCAAATCCCACCCCTAACAACACGATAACAGCTGCAAGCATATGAATGAATGCTGGGAAACGATATTATAAGATCAACAGTTGTACATCGTTAGTCGTTAATGTTTCTTGACTACATTTTTGCTAACCCTGCTATCTATTTGGATGTCTCTGTCTGGATTTTTCCAGACGTGTCATTTGCAGTGATAATCGCCCAGATCTAATGATTTCAGCTTAAAGTTGGAGCATGTAAAGATTTCAGCTCATAGTTGGAGCATGTAAAGATTTCAGCTCATAGTTGGAGCATGTAAAGATTTCAGCTCATAGTTGGAGCAGACTTCCAATAAGCATCAGACAGTCCATCAGAGGATCTGTCTAGATTTTGTACATGGACACGATAATCTGCTTTGATGTGGCGACATTGAATGCAGATCCATCATTAAATACATTAATCTGGAAAGGCATCAATAGTTCTTTGTGCTTGCCGCACGGGAGTACTTTGATCTGCACTAACATGGCGTTAGTACAAACTTTTTGTTTTATTCTGCAATTTAGTTGGTAATCATCAAAATGTTGCCCCTTGGAATGATCCTATTCAATTTGCTACTTCGTTTATAAGCTTCCATAACTGCTGTATTTTTCTGTATCTCATAAAACTCCAAATTGATGTGGATGTTACAAGTCTCCCTTGGGGGTTGACCTCGTTGCCTCACCAATGTAGCTTAGGGTACTGTTCTACATACTGTCCTGTAATTTCAAGTTAGTTTTTGAACACCTTAGGACAAAGTTTTTATTCTATCGATGATCGAAATAACCAAGGTAGTAACTTCTCAAAGCATCTTCTTCCAATCCACATGATGTATCAGCAACCATCTTCAATAAATGTAGCACGTCTCACTATTTTATTCTTCACAATAAAAACATGCTCTAAATAGTGCATGGAGTAACTCACGAAGGCCCTATACAGACGTTAGATACAGGTAGCGTTCTCGTGGGTTATCTCATGGTGGCTTGAGAATCTTTCAAAGGGTCAAACGTCGGTCATTTTGATAACGCGAATGGAAAGACACACTTGTCAACATTCTATAAGATATAGAAAGAGAGACAGACAGACATAATCAATTAAAATACACAAAAAGGGCAGTGGTCGCTTGATAGAAAATGATAGGTTTTGATCGGCATGTTTCACCTGAACATGATTATTATTCTTCCCTCATTCACACGCGATCTTTTTCTGATGTACTCACAGGAACGATAACCTGGGATGTCCAATGTGTAAGATCAAGCTCAGAAACATCGATTCAGTCCCATTTCTGTCTTTACCTGCTACTCAAGCCTGGCACTCCGAATCATCGCCGTCCAATCATATTGAACATGGAGTGAGTGACAGCGGACAGTGTCTTGATGTGGCTCAAAATGATGTCTGGTAGCAGAATTTTGGCTATAGGGTAAGATCTTGTGATTTACTTTTTCTTTAGTGTTAAACAAAGAAGATTTTTCTGGTGTTAAATGAAGATTTTTCTGGTGTTAAACCAAGATAACGAACATTTTGTTTAGCCCTAAACCGAGAAAATAAATATTTTCAACCTAGTTATTGTCCCGCCCGAGATGTAGTCATGGCGATAAGAAAATCACCATCGTAATCTTCCGAGTATGACATAAAATATAACTAAAAAGGGTTGTGCGTGTGGCTAGCAACCATTTTATATAAAATTATAATAACCTTTGAGCAGGACTTACCTCACTCTGTTTCATTTGACTCTATCTCACAGTCCCACTCTTGTACAACTTTCACACGCGCCCTCATGGTGAGGCCCTTCCATTGCACTTTGGTTGGGCTAGCTTCTGAGGGTGCACAAACCTAGCATAGGTACATACAGATGCACACATGCATTCAAGCACTGGTTTATGCGTCCTGATATCGCCCAATGGACTAGGGTCTGGGGTGGAAAATGGCGCGCCTCCGCCAGTAGAAACTAGTGTGGCAAACATCTAAGCAAAAACCCAAAAAAATCACCTTTCAAAATCTCGGATACATGTTTTCCGTAAAGTGACCAGTGTGTGTTAAAACCAGTGCTTCAGATTGCATCGAATAAGGTACATCATTGCAAATACTAACAGGCTCTTTAAAGATTGGGGTGGGGGGGGGGGGGTGCTAGCCTACGCTTGATATTGCAGAGAATATGTGAATGGTTAGTACATCTTAAGATTATCTCTGACCTCAGAGTGCATTAATGGCGCATCGTACGTTCGTGATCTTCCAGGTTTCCATTTGGCTTTGCTTTATTCGGTCTCAATCTCCCGCTACCAAACCCTGAAAGGGCTTAAGTAGCAGAATGTAGTCCAGAGAACGGAATGCGTTGTGTCGTAGTTTACAGCTTGACTGCTATATTTGCACCTTTCGATCCAACACATCCGACTTCAGCAAGAATTTTTTTGAGTACCGGGTTAGCATTCCCTCTTTGATCCATTCTCCTTAGCCAGTCTGCCCTGCTGCAGTCTGTTATCGTGGAGATGTAGAAGGGTCTTGTCAGCTCTGGTTCCCTCGCCCTGACGCTAGCAGTCAGCTATGGGTCGCTGACCGCTGCAGCTCATGCGCTGCTCAGTGTCTTGATCCCAGGTTATCTTCTTGTAAAGGTCTACATATAGGAATTAGGCTAAAGTACTGATAGGTAGTCGTTACGGAGCGGTCACGACAGCCTCCAGCACGAGAAGAGAGTTCGAGGCCGTGACTTCCGCTTTGAGGAGGCCATCTCGGATATCTTTCATGAGTGCCAGAATTGTATTTGACTCTTAATTCTTGCTGAGGATGTACAGAAGAAATAGCTTTGCATGAGTGGATAGCGGGCATAGAGGTCTCGAGCCTTGAGATTCTTGTGTGGTTTGATGTCATGGACATACTTTGATTTTGGGACTGAAAGAGCTGGCATATTGGCCTCAGGTGCAGCCGTAGTGTGGATATTGGCAATGGATAGATGGGTATTGTGAAGTTGATCAACGACCGATTATTGCGTGAAGCCACTGCTGTCGATGTGGACCGGTCGCAAAGTGTTGAAATCATACGGAGGTATAGCAGAATGGCGCATGATAGGACGGATTGGAGTGCAATGGCGTCTCCTTCCTCGATGCCTGTTCTTTAAGTAATAAGTCAAGTACACATAAACAGCTTGGTCGACTGAAATGTGAAGACAATGAGCGTCGATTACAATGCCTGTGCTGTGTTAAGGAAGTGCTATCATATCTGATTTTTCGTGTAAATTTTTAGGTTTAACAAAAGGGCAATAACCATTAAATATCAATTTGCAGTTATCTCCCTATAGTAAAATAAAAGCATCGCGAAATGAAAACCAACATTAAATACTCTTGTCACAAAATATCATCGTGTGCGCTTGCACACTTTAGAGTGCTTTTAGTGGTTTTAGTCTTTAGTGTTTTTTATCAATCATTGTTATTGTCTTTCGTTTGTGGTGAGATTTTCAATTGTCACAGCACAGGCAAATCTCGACCATACCATTGGTTCTAGATCAAGAGACATAACTCGAAGTACTACTCTTTTCCTATATTCATTCATGTAATGCATTTAAATATATGTATAGCTAATAGAAGCACCTATAACAGTAGTGAGAGCAAAGTTAAGGCTTCAAGTAGCTTCACTGTTCAAAACACACTTTCCTCTAGCTTAATCTCTTTCTCGTATATTCTAACGTAATACTTTTACTCGTTTTGTTTTCCATACTAGAAAGGTAGTCGTCAGCCGAGTGACCCTCAACTCTTCCCCTTCTCTCTCACCTCACTCTGTTTCATTTGACTCTGTCCTACAGTCACACTCTTGCACAACTTTCACACGCGCCCTCATGGTGAGGCCCTTCCATTGCACTTTGGTTGGGCTATCTACTGAGGGTGCACAAACCTAGCATAGGTACATACAGACGGACACATTCATGCAAGCACTGGTTTATGCGTCTTGATATCGCCCAATGGACTATGGTCTGGGGTAGAAAATGGCGCGCTTCCGCCAATAGAAACTAGTGAGGCAAACATCTAAGCAACAACAAACAACAGGTAGTCGTCTGTAGTTTATATTTTGATTAGAACAAATATAGTAAAAATGAGGAACACTTGGCCGAATGGTTTCAATGCCTTCCTGCCGATGGCATATGTTGTCTTTCTGTTGTGGATGAAATAAACAATCATAGCCAGCACACGACGTGCCGACTGCAGTGGCGAGGCGGCCTGTAGGTCTCAGCCTATAAAACCCCTCGACAATCCCAACAGCGGGGGGGGGGGGGGGAGGAGGGAGTCGTGGGACAGTAGAAGACTCTACAAAGTATTCTTATGTTCAAGCAGATAGTAAAAATAACATCTTTTAATCCATAAAGTGCACTTATGCTAGCATGCACTTAGTTAACCAGTCTGATTGTAAAAAACACACACAAAATAACCCAGATGTCCGTGATAATATTTAACGCGTCTAACAACCACATTACTTTTAACTTGTAATTGTTCTTATTTTATTTGTTTATATCACTAACGCAATCAAATCAAATGTATACATAATCAAAAAGGGTGTGCGATATAAACAATGTCCACAAGTAATCCACAGACATGAACATCGGGCAGGTGGCTGCTTCATATCACTATGTGTCTTACCTGTGAATCCATGGTTACAAGTCAACAACGAGTGGTACTGCAAACGCAGTGGTAACTGCGAATGTTCTTAACTCGAGACTTCTCTGCATATTTGTTTTAAACCTTTGTGATCGGATGTCTATTTTACCGACAATGTTGCCTGTTTTCGCAGTGTGCTCTAACACTTCGTCTCTAAAGATATCCGCAACAACGAGAACATTCCTTCTATTGTGTGTAGTAAGCTTGACTCCTTCTATTGTGTGTAGTAAGCTTGACTCCTTCTATTGTGTGTAGTAAGCTTGATTCCTTCTATTGTGTGTAGTAAGCCTGATTCCTTCATTGTGTGTAGTAAGCTTGATTCCTTCTATTGTGTGTAGTAAGCTTGATTCCTTCATTGTGTGTAGTAAGCTTGACTCATTCTATTGTGTATAGTTAACCTGACTTCTTCTATTGTGTGTAGTTAGCTTGACGCCTTCTACTGTGTGTCGTTAGTCTGACTCCTATTGTGTGTAATTAGCTTCTGTTGTGTATAGTAAGATGACTCATTCATTGTGTGTAGTAAGTAAACTCGACTCCTTCTATTGTGTGAAGTAAGTAAACTCGACTCCTTCTATTGTGTGAAGTAAGTAAACTCGACTACTTCTATTGTGTGTAATAAGTAAAGTCGACTCCTTCTATTGTGTGTAGTAAGTAAAGTCGACTCCTTCTATTGTGTAATAAGTACACTCGACTCCTTCTATTGTGTGTAGTAAGCTTGACTCCTCCAGTGTTGATCTTCCTTACATAATTGTTATTGATATGAGCTATCAGCACACGACTCCTGTACGCGCTTCTTTAAAACCAAATCTGAGTGACTAAATTTCATGGGCAGTCACCACACGCACAAACGAAATGTGTTTATGTTTGCCTTTTTCTGCATTTTCAAATTCATATTTTAATTTCTTTTCTACGTTGGATTTGTTGTCTATTAAGAACACACAAAAAATATGTATGGATACATTTTATAGATTATTTTAATGGGTTTAAAGGTAATAATTGAATTTTGTATTTATATTTCAATTTATTTAGAACAATGTGAGGATTTTTATGTTTTTAAAATTCATTTATTTTTCTGTGTTCTTTGTAACGACCAAGTTTGTTATTAATGTTGTTTTTTTTAACTTAACTTATTTTGTTTTTGGTAGAATTATAATTTATTATTCCTTTTCTGTCTCTTGTTAAAGAATATAAGCATAAATGTGCTTGCTTGTTTTATTGTTGACGTTTGCTAAACGTATTAATGCAATATGTTTCTATCCTATTCACCCATTATTAATGTAAATATGTGTATCCACAGGAATCCAACGTCAGCTACGACCACACTTTACTTATAAACAAACAGCTCTCTCGAAAATCGCCATCTCATGTTGGTACATCTCTAAGAAGGCATAGCACATCACCTTGTTCATCATTAGCAACCAGAACATTCACAAGATCATATTCAATGGAGACACTGACAGAACCAGGTGCGCTGCCACTACCACGCCACCCCACCTCACCTTGTGGTTTCTATCCTAAACGAGAGGCAGCCTCTTACTATTTTTCTGATTCAAGTCCCCCTAGACCAGTGTTTGGTGGCTACCCAAGTTATTCACAGGTACCGGAAGCTGACTCTTGGACCAATAACCAGAAAGCGAGTCCTCGTCTGTTTTCAAGGCACCAGAGACGAGAGGAAGACATGCAGGAGGACAGAAGTGAAAATACAGGATCATATGTCCTGTCCTCTCATGCTCAGACTGCACCTCACCGTTTGAATTCTTCCTTCCGTCAACAGTCTCATAATTATACTTCTTCGCCGCTTCACATGTCACAATACTCTCACGATCATGTCGCCTCCTTGGCAAGAGAGAGGGATGATACGGACCCCCACAAACACACAGACGACAGCAACAATCCCAGTGGTGCATTGAATAAAGCAAATGATACTTTCACGTCCCAGAAATTAAAATTCGGCTTGCATGTCTCCGTTAACCAGAACGATTGTCTAAGAGCTGATCAGAACTCTATGCGCAGTAGCAACATGCATGCACCTCAATACAATTACAACACAAACGACATCCACGGAAAATGTATGGATGCCAACCAAAGAGAGATTTACTATCAACGGAATTTCCATGAAACACCACAAAGCCTCAAAAACGTTTACTCTAAAGATGCACATGGTGTTATATCCTATAGTCAAAACAAGACTAAATCTGTGGTGGCTTCTGAAGATGAACATATTGTAAGCGGTGATAATGGCATAGCTGCGACTGATTTCAAGGAGAGAATCAATAGCTTGAATTCACACAAGACATCCATAATATCAAGGGGGATAAATAAGGAGACACCTATCGAACCCGATGAACAACATCCGATATACAGAAGAGAGATGGAATACCGCATGCACAAGGGTGAAGGGAAACTAGGTGATGTATTCACGATGAGAGACAGGACTTGTCTAAGCCTGACAAGTGATCATTCGTTTCAAGAAAAAAGAATTGCAAAAACAGCTGAAAGCTTTGATTCATCTTTAAGAAACAAACAAGGGAACAGTGATAATGAAGCACTGCATCCAGCCCAGAACAACACCATGGTCCCTTCTCCCGAAAGTTGTCATAGAGAAAGCCTGAGTCACCAATATCGTCATGTCACATCGCCCAAACCGCATTGTCCCACATCACCAAATAAGCCCGATATTGACGGTGATCTTCAAGTGTCTACACAGTCTATTACTGATCACAATCTTCAATTGTCTACACAGTCTATTACTGATCACAATCTTCAATTGTCTACAAGGTCCACTGCTGATTACAATCTTCATTCACCCAGTGACAACGTTTCCGGACCATATAGCTCCACTCCAGTAAAACCAGCGTCAAGCCCTATTGAACGCAAATTCACTGGCGAAGTACCACCCTTATCGTCATTGTGTATGCTTCCATCACCTCTTCTGCCACACTTAAAACATTCACACAATGGAAATAGAATTGAAGACTATCAAAAAGCAAGACAAGTAGCTAAAGAAAACAGTGAGAGGGTGGAATACAAAGAATCCCCCAAGTCTGATAATTCTCACCTGAACGAGAAACTGTCCACAATTAATGCACCAATTTCCCAAACCCCTGAACCGCTACTTCTCAACAAAAACTCACAATCCCCATCAGCGACTACAGCTAAACTATCACCTTGCAGACTGTCTCCTGATGGGTTTGCCAAATTAAATAGCAGTGACAGCTGTGAAGATGACAGTCTAGAAGCAAAACGAGAGGTATTCTCTGATGATGCAGAAGATAACAGCACATGCGAGGAATCTATCAATCATTCCCCTACATTTTCTCCATTTCACGATCCCTCTATTGGCTACTCGCATCACTTCCCTCACCCGTTCTTTCCATCTCAGCCACATGGGCCGTTTCCAGGCTTCAGATTTCAATTTGGCTCACTCCCAGGGCCCAGCGACAGAACACTACCTGGTCCAGGGTTTCCGTTCGGATCCATGCCAGGTGTGCCCCAAGACATGGCTCTGGTGGGTCACATGCATTCCTCAAGATCTCATTTTATTGGCTCTTCTCCCTCGGGACCTGGTCCAGGCAGACAGGCGACAGGAGAAAAGGATGTCTTCTTTTGCCATCTCTGCAGCTACTCAGGTATGTAAACATTATCCAAATGTGTCGAAGTGATTTTGTAAGAGAACCTCCAATCTAGTGATGACTGGGTTGGATAGAAAAGAAACACTTTAACCTACCAAGGATGTCATCAAAAGTGACTAAAGTTGGCAGTGAACGGGGTTAGCAACATATGCATGTTTAAACCATTGCTGAGAAAGTCCTACTGCAAATACATAGATAGATGTTTCCTATTAAGGGGTCAGTTGCAGCATGAAAGTGAATCTTCAATACACGAATCAATTAATTCATGTTCTTTTATAATATCTACTCCATTTTAAAAAAATGTATATCCGTTTCTCCAATGTGTACCTTAGAAGATTTGATTGGCTACCCGATAAGCGCCACAATGATACGATGCGCTGCTGGGGATAATTTAAAAAAACAAACTTTCCTCAGAATAGGGATGGATATCTTATTGACTGATCAGGTGGTGTTCCTTGAAAAATAAAAGGACACAGTTCTGAAACAAAGATGGACGAGTTGAGATGGGCAGAAGAGATGAGGGAATGGGGTCGTTAGAGTTAGACTATTTGGCACTACCAGTTGAACAGAAGAGAGCAGGTCGTGGTCATCAGACAGGCCACAACAGACTGATGTACCATCTATTCAATAAACTGAAGATAGGTGGTACTGAGGAATGCACCTGTGGTACAGGGAAAATGACCGCTGAACATCTACTGCAAAATTGCCCGACATACAAGGACCACAGAAAGCACATGTGGCCATCACCAGTGGCAACACTAGACAAGCTCTATGCAGTGTTGACAGCCTCAGGATGACAGCTGCTTTCTTCGAACAAATTTAAGTTGACGTCTGACAGCGTACGAAGAAAAAGAAGAAGAAGACTGTTTGGCAGAAGAAGGAATAGGCTGGTTAAGGGAGAGTGAGAGAAGAGTGTAATGGCGATGTGAGGTAGACATGTGTGAGAAGTTGTGTTGTGTGTGTGTAAGGGTGCCAGATCCAAATACAGCACTCCACATTCACCTTTGTTTAAATGTAGAGATGAAGCCTTGCATACATACATATATGTACATACACGCAACCACACATACATACATACACGCAACCACACATATATACATACACGCAACCACACATATATACATACATATATATACATACACGCAACTACACATATATACATACATATATGTACTTACACGCAACCACACACATATACATACATATATATACATACACGCAACCACACATATATACATACATATATATACATACACGCAACCACACATATATACATACATATATGTACTTACACGCAACCACACATATATACATACACGCAACCACACATATATACATACATATATATATATATACACGCAACCCCACATATATACATACATATATATATATATATACGCAACCACACATATATACATACATATACACATACACACATACATATATACACATACACAAGTATTTACACATGCATTTACACATGCATATATACATACATATACATACACATACATACACACACATATACACATTCACACACACATAGACATTCATACACATGCACATACATACATGCACATACACAGATACACACACATACATGCACATACACACACATACATATACATACATAACATGGGAACCCTTTCTGAGGAGAACAGCAGTCTATTGAATCTCCACGCATGTCGTTAAAGACCACTAAAGAGAGTTGTGAATTGGGCTAGCAGCCTGACCATGTTAAATAAATGGCTACAGAAACCACCAGTGTAAAAGCACAAAACACATACAATGATTTGGCGCAGATTTGCCTAATGGATGCGACCTAAAGTAGCGGCCCTATGCTCCGACAGCAGCGAACAAGGAGCAAGAAACAAGTGGTCGCCGGGTTAACACGAATAGTTCTTGAACCTTCCAAGAAGATGGTTGTGCATGGAACTTGTTAAATCATCTTGTAGAAACGTTAAGCCACAAAAACTTCAACGATATAGCCACTCCAACGTTTCATGACTTGGCATGTTAAAGATCTATGCTCTACAGGAAGCTGACATGGTTTTGATTGATTGAATTGTGTCATAGGGGGCAACTAAAGAAAGTTGTGGATGGGGCTAGCAAGCTCATAACGTAATGTCAGTGAATATGGGACTAGCAACCTCATAATGTAATATCAGTGAATATGGGACTAGTAACCTCATAATGTAATATCATTGCTATTAAAACCGCCAATATAAATGTCGGATACAGGCTGCCTGTAAATTAGGTCACCTGTAGTAGTGGCCATCTGCGTTACTTGAAAGGAAAAATATAGGAGGAAAGGTGTAAACTTCTTCTTCGTACGCTGTCAGGCGTCAACTTGAATTTGTTCGAAGAAAGCAGCTGTCATCCTGAGGCTGTCGGCACTGCCATAGAGCTTGTCTAGTCAGTCTAGTGTTGCCACTGGTGATGGCCACATGTGCTTTCTCTGGTCCTCGTATGTCGGACAGTTTTGCAGCAGATGTTCAGCGGTCATTTTCCCTGAACCACAGGTGCATTCGTCAGTGCCACCTATCTTCAGTTTATTGAATAGATGGTACCTCAGTCTGTTGTGGCCTGTCCGGAAGACCACGACTTGCTCTCTTCTGTTCAACTGGTAATAGGCATCATTTTTTGTGTAGCCAGTATGTTCTGTTTCCCATTTGGTCATGTATCTGGCCCTGATAAAGAAAGGTGTAAACAACTTAGCACCTTCGGCGATCGATCACAAAGCACGATTTTTTTGCAAAATGGACACAACAAACCAATCACCTGACTGTCCTCGATTGCAAGTAAAAGGACATCTAGACCCCGAGGGTTAGAAGAAGTGATCGAGAAGAGAGAACGCATAAACACGGACAAAGCAGAGGCAATTTAACCTCCCTAGAAATAGTGGCATTTGCGTTTCCAATTGTCTTATTTAAAGGGGGGTAATACGAAAACCAGAGTTATCCGCAACCGTTTCGCAGAGCCCAACCCCATACTTTTGAGTGGAACGCCCATAGAAGACGCTGACGAATATGTCTATCTGGGAAGGCTCCTCAACATGGAGAACAACATAAAACCTGAGATCGACAGACGGCAATGGGCGTACTGGGCAGCCTTCAACTCCATCATGACAGCAACAGACGCCACCAAGGACACCCGACTACGTGCGGACATCTTAGACTCGATAATCCTGCCAACACTCTGCTGTGGTAGCCAACTGAGAACAGCACACGCATCTCTTGAAAGAAGCCTCGTGGACATAACTCTCAGACAACATCGGCAGCGCGAACTTCACAATAGCGACATCCGGAGAGTGTCACCCATCAAGGATATCCTACAGCACGTCAACCATTCGAAACACTGCTGGTCATATATCCAGAAAACAAAATGAAAGATGGAGTACCATAACCACCCTGTGGTATCCGTGCGACAAAAAGAGACCCCAGGGCGAGATTCACTAGAAAAATACAACCATTCACGATCCCACAACAGACAGACTACTATCACACTGGACGGCCTGCGACAGAATCTGGATCCTGAGTTGGCACCCGCTAAAGGGTGACCCCCTCTTGGTGAAGAACGGGTCGAATTAAGAACTAAGAATACGTTTACAGCACACCAGTTTCATTGACGAGAGCAGTTGAACAAAATTGGAAAGCTGATTTATATCTTGCTTCGGAGTAGCCATTTGAGATGGATTTGCCTGTCCACATTGAAATACAGAAATAATAAATTACTTTTCGTGTACATGCCTCACATTATTGCTATTTTGGTCATTACGCACAGAGCTGGAAATGGGACTGGCCGCCTTAGTGAAAAAGTAAAAAAATGAAACCCCGACAGTAGAAGAGAAACCTAAGAATCAATCAGTGGTCTCACAGTTGGACATGAACATAATAATCTGCAAAAGTAAACTGCTACACTGAATATGATAAGAAAACTAAAAACAATTGTGGATATATGCCTACCCAGATGGGTTAGCCACAAATTCAAGGGGAGGCTACGGAACACTCTCGATTTCCACAATCCCAAAGCACCGGGTTCGATTTCCATCATGTCCAGTTTGGCAGACACTGTTTATTTTTCTCGGGTGAATGCTCCTCCACGTACGGAAAGTAATGGCAACCTACCGTACTGCACACCTGCCAAGAAACTTAAAACAGCCAAATAGGTTGACGATTGTAAGAAGCGGCGAGGTTCTGTAATGGACATGCTACTTACCTATTTCCAGGAATGTTCACTTTTAGATATTGTAAAAATTCCCCGAATTGAACTGAATATTGAATGTCTTATTCCACAGGTAAATCCAAACCTGAGTTTGACAATCACATGAACACTCACTTTGAGTTTAACTGTCCTCACTGTGACTACACTTCACGGACCGAGGGCCGGTTAAAAAGGCATATCAAGGACTTCCACACAGAAGACAATTCCAGACGGAGCATGCCAGGTCGTCCCAAGGTCTACAAATGCAAACAGTGTCCATTCTCAGCAACAGAGAAGGTAAGTCGTGTCTTTTTATTATACAGTATAAACAAAGTAAAGATCCCGTCACGCCATGCGGCACATAGGAAATCTGGTGTTTGGCCCATTTTATTTTGTATCCAACGGCACTTAGTGGAAGATGTGGTTAGCATCACGCCGGCCGCCATTACTTCCCGGACTGAACCGGTAGCCATTTAAGACTGACTAGACCCGGGAGCCATTGTGCTCTGAAAACCATTTCCACCTCAACCGGGGAATGGACTCAGAAGCGAAGCCAACGCGCTAACCACCTCGCTACGCGGCGCCCACTACACACTATGAAGCATGTTTAAAAAATGGCGCCTGCGCAGAAAAGAATGATTAAAATGGTATGATAAAATCCCTAATTTGGAAATGTCGGGCAGAACCAGACAGACGTCAGTGGGCCTTGGCATAATGATAAAGTGCAGGCGTTGAATAGGACAGTTTCTGCTTTGTAATCCCCAAGGCATAAGAAGTAGAGGCAGACCAAAACACTCATGGAGAAGAGATCTTGCGATTTAGACAAAGACCACAAGGAAGATGTGCACAGAGCTGGAGAGGATGACACAGTACATGATGTCTTCACGTGTATTTGTTGAAGACTTATGCTCTATAGAGAGCTGAACGTTTTTGATAATGTTATCAAACGTTTCCAGGGCCAAAAAGGTGAGCAAAGATAAGTAACTAACCTGTCAGACATGTTGTAAGTGGCGACTAAGGACGAGAGAGCATGCATGATTATGTCTATCCTATCCTGTAGACACTTGAAGCCACAACTTCAATAGACATAACCACTTCCACGTTTGATGACTCGATGTGTATGATGACTCGATGTGTATGATGACTCGATGTGTATGATGACCACTGGAAGCTGGAAAGGTTTGATGGATGACAAATCAAGAAGGTACAGGTAGACTACAACAGCTGGACTACACACACCATTCCATTTACATATATAGAATGATGATTCACTTGTTCCTTTGATGATTCACTTGTTCCTTTGATGATTCACTAGTTTTAATTTACCATTTCTGTTGATTAATTTATAAACTTGTATTGTTACCTCGAATTCTCTGTTCAAGACACTGGTATCATTCAAATGATGTGTATATGATCTTTATAGATAATCTAATGTATTTATGATCTTTATATATAATTTAATGTATTTGTTATCTTCTTCTTCGTACGCTGTCAGACGTCAACTTGTATTTTTTCGGAAAAAGCGGCGGTCATCCTGAGGCTGTCGACACTTCCATAGAGCTTGTCTAGTGTTGCCACTGGTGATGGCCATGTCTGCTTTCTCTGATCCTCGTATGTCGGTCAGTTTTGCAGCAAATGTTCAGCGGTCATTTTCCCGGTACCACACGAGCATTCGTCAGTGCCACCTATCTTCAATTTGTTGAATAGGTGGTACCTCAGTCTATTGTGGCCAATGCGAAGTCTGAAGACCACAACCTGCTCTCTTCTGTTCAACTGGTAATAGGCATCGTTTTTTGTGTAGCCAGTATGTTCTGTTTCCCATTTGGTCTGTATCTAGCTCTAAAAAGCCTTTTTGACTCATCGTACGTCACACTAGGGTCTGGTTGTGGTAGTCTTGCACCTTATTTGTTATGATCTTTATAGATAATTTAATGTATTTATGATCTTTATAGATAATTTAATGTATTTGTTATGATCTTTATAGATAATTTAATGTATTTGTTATGATCTTTATAGATAATTTAATGTATTTGTTATGATCTTTATAGATAATTTAATGTATTTGTTATGATCTTTATAGATAATTTAATGTATTTGTTATGATCTTTATAGATAATTTAATGTATTTGTTATGATCTTTATAGATAATTTAATGTATTTGTTATGATCTTTATAGATAATTTAATGTATTTGTTATGATCTTTATAGATAATTTAATGTATTTGTTATGATCTTTATAGATAATTTAATGTATTTGTTATGATCTTTATAGATAATTTAATGTATTTGTTATGATCTTTATAGATAATTTTAATGTATTTGTTATGATCTTTATAGATAATTTTAATGTATTTGTTATGATCTTTATAGATAATTTAATGTATTTGTTATGATCTTTATAGATAATTTAATGTATTTGTTATGATCTTTATAGATAATTTAATGTATTTGTTAGGATCTTTATAGATAATTTAATATATTTGTTAGGATCTTTATAGATAATTTAATGTATTTGTTATGATCTTTATAGATAATTTAATGTATTTGTTATGATCTTTATAGATAATTTAATGTATTTGTTAGGATCTTTATAGATAATTTAATATATTTGTTAGGATCTTTATAGATAATTTAATGTATTTGTTAGGATCTTTATAGATAATTTAATATATTTGCTATGGTCGTTCTGACTACATATTTTATTAGTATATTTAATGTTGTCCTTATAAATCCAACATAAGATGTGATTCTACTGTACATTTTGTATGACTACTATCTAGTCTAAAGAGATCCCTAAAACATAATTCAACATCTTGTTTTATCAACAGGACACGTTTTGGACGCATTCTCGCACACACATTAAGGAAGACAAGCTCCTGCAGTGCCCAAGGTGCTCATTTGTTACAGAGTACAAGCACCATCTGGAGTACCATCTTCGCAACCATTTCGGTTCAAAGCCTTTCAAATGCCCTAAGTGCAACTATTCTTGTGTTAACAAATCCATGCTTAACTCCCACATGAAGTCGCACACAAATGTCTACCAGTATCGTTGCTCAGAATGTACTTACGCAACCAAATACTGCCATAGCCTGAAACTCCATCTGAAGAAGTACAACCACAAGCCAGCAACAGTTTTGAATCAGGATGGCAGCCTTCCCCAGGGGCTAGATGTTGAATCCAGTGGGCTGTCGATTGTTAGTAAGCGAGGCCCTCCTCGTGGACCAAGAGGCACTAGGAAAGACATTAATGGGCCATATATGAGTCATTTATTTGAGATGCCTCAAATGCCACTGGGAGTTGCAGGCATGAACCCAATTCTAAATGGGGTGATGCCTTTCTGGCCAATGCTACCTCAGACAGGGATTGCAGGTCATCCATCAGCACAGACAGGTTTACTGCCTGGAATTAGGAACCTTGCACAGCAGATGGCAATCCGGGCAAACCACAGAGGCAGCATGGATATCTCAAAGATGGATGACACTAAAGATGAAATAACTGAGGACAGTAAAGATAACATGAGAAATAAAGAGAAGTCCTGCAGCCTGTGCAATTTTATTGCTGAGAGCAGAGAGGAGCTGTGTTTTCACTTAATGCAGGTCCACAAAGAGGAGGCAAAGGAGGTGGTCATGTCTTATGGTTTTAGTGAGACATTCTTGTTTGAATCCTTTAGAAGAATCAATCCTGATACAAAACTAGGACACCAAAAAATGTCAGAACCGCTAAAAGAGTTGGACAGTGATCATGGCTCAAGTGAATTTCCTCCCAGAAACACAAATAACAGTTTTATTTACAAGGAAAATGTAGGATCTTTGCAGAATAGAAATGATCAGAAAGATGAGTCATCAAAAACACCACCAACATTTTGGCCACCATCATCACAATCTGAAAACTACAGCAGATCTTTAGAGGTGTACAACCCACGAATGGATAACAAGAATGAAGACAACAGTTGTAGTTCCAACAGTGGATTGGACATCTTGCAGCAGATGACCTTGAAATTTGGAAGTGGATTTTTGTCTGACACGAGATTGCCTGCAAGAGAAGAGGACCAGAAGCCGAAGAAGGTGAGCTTGGAAGAACCACAAGGATCAGTTCAAGACAATGTAACACGATTCAATCCTACTCCTCTCGATCTGACCAAGCCAAAGTCTGTCTCCCCGCCAATGTTCAATAACTCCCAAAAACAGGAGGATAGTGATGGCCAAGTTAGGGCGCAAGAAAGAAAAAGATCCCATTCTGATAATGATGTGATCCAATCTGAGGAGTTAGAGACAGGGCTTAAGCGACCACTTAAAGAAATTGAAGACACACCGAGCGAAAATAACTTCTCAATTACTGAAATGTCATCAATTGCTCCAAGAAAAAGATCAAGAAAGGGGAAAGCATATAAACTGGACACTCTTTGTCTGAAACTACAAAACAGGCAATCAAACTTGTTGCACGAAGAAGATGAACAATTAAATATGGAAATTAATTTTCATCATTTCAAACCAATTCAAGCTACAGAAGAAGATGAACATAAATATATCAGCAAAGTTGACAAAAACAAACAATTGGGAACTACAGATGTTGGTTGCTTTCATGCATCAGTAAAAGATATCATGCTTGATGAGGGACGAAAAGGTACAGAATCTGTTACAGACTCTCTTAAAGAAAAAGTGGATACAGAATTTACAATGAATGATATGGTGAAAAATGGCAGCATGGCAGAGATGGATGAAGAAAATATTGAAAAGAAAGAATGTGATGCAAACACAGAGAAAAAAAGACTTTTGCAAGATGAAGCAGAAGTTGAGCTTCAAAAGTTGCAACGAAGTTTGCAAATTTTTAATCAGGGACTTAACTCTGGTAGCCCTGAGTACTCTAATGATGAGATAACTAACAAAGGGAAAGTACATTTGCATAAGGAAGATGAAGATAATTCTACCTACGAGATAGATGATGATGATGATGATGACAGCAGTGAAGCTACAATTGAAGAGCAGATATTTTCAGATAAAGAGACAAATGATACAGTAACTCCTTTGAAACAGTCTTCACAAAAACACTTGGAAGACGATGCAGTGAATCAGGTTGAGCTTATAAATACAGTTTTAGAAAATCGCAAAAAGACAGTGCCACCTGCTGTAAGAAGAGGCACAGAGTTAGCATGGAAACTGTTGAATGATCCTGTCAATCCAGTGACCATGCTACCCCTCCCAGTGGATGCTGTGTCCACTTCGCAACCATTAAATATATCCTCTAAGTTTCCAGACTTCGTTAGTAACCCTGCAGTTGCAAGACAAGTTTTGAAGCCACATCATTCGCTACATCAGTATTCACATTCTCATCATTCACCACAGCTTAATCAAACTCACAATCCAAATGTGCAGCAGTCGCCCCACCACCCACACACACAACAATCTCTCATGTCCATGAAACCCCACTTGTCCATGCCAACCCCATCTACCCCAATGGCTTATATTCCCCCAACCAATCGACTGATGTCTGAACCAACCATAGCTTTACCTGGTTCCAGATCAAAGCCGTCACATCAAGAACTATATGAATGTACATTTTGTGACTTGTCTTTCCGAGACTGTGTAATGTACACAGTACACATGGGTTACCATAGCAACCAAAACCCATTTCAGTGCAACAGCTGTGGAGCAGTTAGCCGGGACAAAGTGGAATTCTTCCTACACATTGCTCGATCTCCACATGCTTAGAATACACACAATGGAAAAGCAGTATCAACTTACACAAATTGCATAATGTTGTTATTACATGATATCAGTTTTATTCAAAAAAAAATTTCTGAAAGTATATATGTAGTTTAATTTGTTCCTTAAAAAAGTTGTAAAATAATCATTTTTTTTCCGCCTCTTGATTACCAAGATATTATGTGTGTGTGGTTGAGTGGGACCTTCTCAACTCAGAGTAGAAGAGTGACAAAGTAAGGTTGAGTGGGACCTTCTCATCTCAGAGTAGAAGAGTGACAAAGTAAGGTTGAGTGGGACCTTCTCATCTCAGAGTAGAAGAGTGATAAAGTAAGGTTGAGTGGGACCTTCTTATCTCAGAGTAGAATAGTGATAAAGTAAGGTTGAGTGGGACCTTCTCATCTCAGAGTAGAAGAGTGATAAAGTAAGGTTGAGTGGGACCTTCTCATCTCAGAGTAGAAGAGTGATAAAGTAAGGTTGAGTGGGACCTTCTCATCTCAGAATAGAATAGGAGTGAGTAGGGTTGTGTGGTTATGATATTGACATTCTAGTCTAGAAAAGAGCTTCAGGCACTGGTAAGGAACTTGGTTTCGTTTTGTTGGTATCAGGAATGAAGTAGAAACCTAACCTGCATGTTGTCTTGATTCCTTAGCCCTAATAATAAGGACAATGCTACAAAAATAGCCATCTTCTAAATCCTTGGTCAGTGACTGGCATTGATGTCAGTGGCCATCATAACCTACTGCATCTTTTAGGGTTGCAACAAACTCACTCACTTTCACCTGGTCTGCAGCCATCCTTCATGTGGTGTTCTACCTGTGATTCATGATTTCACTTCCTACAATTCTTTGCCAAGTTGTCTTAGGTCTGTGTCAGTTATGCCTTCCATCAAGTGTTCATGGCAGATATTATGATGGTGGCAGGTTCTTTTCTAAGAACATGGTGAATCCAACTCCAGTGTCGAGTAGTTGAGAGAGTGGGCATATCTTCCTGACTACTCTGGGCATGCAATTCTCAGTTGGTGATGTTCAGCAAGATGATTTTATAAATTGTTCTAGATGACATTTGGAACTTTTCTTTTCCTGCTACTCTCCAACACTCTGCATCATACAGAAGAGTTGAAAGTATGTAATTCTTGTATATTCTTTGTTTTGTGTTTGGGTCGAATTGCAAAGAATTACAAATGTTGTTAAACAGGCTTTGCTCATTCTACTTTTAATGTCTCGTTTCCAATTTTAATTCATGTGAAATGCTTTATATTTTGAGTCATGGCTTGTCTTCTTAATACTGATGCTCAGTCCTACTTGCTGACCACATGAACCAAATCTTTCCATTTTCTCTTGAATGTGTTGATGTGAGTGTGCAAATAGTGCAATGTCATTTGTGTGTTCCAGACCTTCCAGTGTAGAAAATGATGTCCTCGTTATTCCTCCTGAAGTATCCACTGTGGTCTGTCACATCAGCCCATCTATGAAGAGAAAGTTTAATATGGGGTATCCCTGCCAAACTCCGTTTCATTTCAAAAGTTTGATCGCTCTGACCAACACTACACAAAAATTTTGTCTTTAGACTTTAAATTTTTGACAACAATGTACTTAGGGATACCAAAAGCTCTTAGTATAATCTATAGACTTTCACGGTTTAATCTGTTGATGGCCTTTATAACCAGCATAATTTATGTAAAATTGTCTTTACCATTTTGATAATCTTCCATGTTTTTGAGAGAAATATTGTTCTCCCTCCATTTCTTCTGAAACCTGCTTGTTAGTTTCTTAGTTATTTCTTAATCTAATGAAATTTTTTTTTTTGCATTTGCCTAATTTCTCTATTCCCCAAGGCGGGTGTGCGTTGCACTGTGGTTTTTATTTTGCGCCTATCGGCCCAGTGCATCCGACTTCAGCATGCATTTTATGTAAGGGTCTGCTTCCTCCTGCATTTTCTAAGGGTTTGCTTCCCCGGGGTAACGGCCGGTGCTGTGATGGGGAACGAACCCAGCACCTTCTGGTTGTGAGCTGTGCCACTTAACCACTAGGCCACGCCGTCCCCTATCTAATGAAGTTGATATTCATTAGATTATTACATTGCCTAGTATTTTATTAGGTGATGAGAGAAGAGCAATTCCTCTCCGGTTACTGCAGTCTGTGAGTTTGGCCTTTATTAGTCATTTCAAAGTAGTTCCTTTACTCCATTCTTGTGCTACCAGATTTATGTGAATAGGGGATTGAATATCCCTACTGTTAATTTAGGTCCATTTGAAAGGTTCTGCCTTCAAGTTGTCAGGTTCTGGGGCTTGTTCATTCATCAGTTTTGTATTTTCCCTGTGGACTTATAGTTAACGTGTCTCAATTAATTACAAAAACATGTGGTCTTCTTATCCATGTATATTTCATGGTTTTTAAATAGTAATGACCAGGGTTTCAGAATTTTTAAGGTGGCTCACCATTCAGTCAAAAATGTCACCAGTCAGCATGATCGGACTACATTAATGCAATTTAAACAAATTTAAACTATGCACTAATTCATTTTTATTTCTACATAACAAATAAATATATTGTATTACTTACATAGAATACTGCCTATTTCTTCTTTTAAAAAATGCACTGTGCCCTTGAACATGCTTGGTAGTCTTAGCACTGAAGTACCATTTATAAATGGCTTTAGTAGTGGAGGTCCATTTGGACTCTCCGTCATAAGCTAGCTTACGTACAATTTATTTCAGCCCTAAAATCAATCGTGCGAGAGTCATTATACAGAAACGATTAAAAACATAATTAACGATTAAAATCTTTTATTTTACTCAAGCAAAAATATTTACTTGCCGCAGGCGAGCACTTTTTTCAAGCTTTGGTAATGGCTTATATTGGTTGTAACAATGTGTTTGTAGCTTCTGTTCATTACACATTAGCACAAAATGCTTATTAAACTTGGGATTTTATATTGTAAAATAGATTTCACATGTACAGTGTATATATTTTACTAACAGATGTTTTCAACAGCAATGTGTTGCATTTTACAACAGTCATGTAAATACTATTTTTAAGAACAATTAAATATTTGTTTATTGTATTAAGTTTCATATGTTATACAGTAGAGAGAGAGAGACATGTTCTAATCAGACGAGTGAATGGGCCCATGCAATCCACTTTTGTTTTTCTTTTTCTTCTATACTTTAATGCTTAACTTGTATATGAATAATACATTGGTCAGCCTGGGGTTATTTTTGTCTCCCTAGACTTGACCTTCTTTGTACACTATCAAATGTAAACTTGAATATATCTATTGAAAGCAAAGAGCAGCTCAGGTTATTGGTATCGCCATAGAGCTTGTTGTTCCGGAATGAGAATGGTGATAGCAATATGTGCTATTTGATATTCCTCATATGATTGGCGCTTTTGAAATGGACGTTAAGCAGTCATTCTATATCAATCTCACATACATTGGTAAATCATTTCATTAGTTTAAATATGTGTGAATTATGTAGATTAGATGTTCAATTCTGTTGAACTGGTAATGTTAGTCTTTCATTATGAGACATCATTTCCTCAGCGCTCGTCTGTATTTAAGGTATCTAAAATTTTATCTTACAATGACACTCATTTTCTTTGTATGCATATAACTAAGTAAAGATCCTGATTTCACACTTGTGTGGCATATTGGGAATATGGTGTAAGGTTCATGTTTTTATTGATCGTCACACTAGGAGTGATGTGGTCACACTAGGGGTGATGTGGTCACACTAGGGATGATGTGGTCATGCTAGAGGGTGATGTGGTCATGCTAGAGGGTGATGTGGTCATGCTAGAGGGTGATGTGGTCACACTAGGGGTGATGTGGTCATGCTAGAGGGTGATGTGGTCATGCTAGAGGGTGATGTGGTCACACTAGGGGTGATGTGGTCATGCTAGAGGGTGATGTGGTCATGCTAGAGGGTGATGTGGTCACACTAGGGGTGATGTGGTCACACTAGGGGTGATGTGGTCACACTAGGGATGATGTGGTCATGCTAGAGGGTGATGTGGTCATGCTAGAGGGTGATGTGGTCACACTAGGGGTGATGTGGTCACACTAGGGGTGATGTGGTCACACTAGGGGTGATGTGGTCACACTAGGGATGATGTGGTCATGCTAGAGGGTGATGTGGTCATGCTAGAGGGTGATGTGGTCACACTAGGGGTGATGTGGTCATGCTAGAGGGTGATGTGGTCACACTAGGGGTGATGTGGTCATGCTAGAGGGTGATGTGGTCACACTAGGGGTGATGTGGTCATGCTAGAGGGTGATGTGGTCACACTAGGGGTGATGTGGTCATGCTAGAGGGTGATGTGGTCACACTAGGGATGATGTGGTCATGCTAGAGGGTGATGTGGTCACACTAGGGGTGATGTGGTCATGCTAGAGGGTGATGTGGTCACACTAGGGGTGATGTGGTCATGCTAGAGGGTGATGTGGTCACACTAGGGGTGATGTGGTCACACTAGGGGTGATGTGGTCACACTAGGGGTGATGTGGTCACACTAGGGGTGATGTGGTCACACTAGGGGTGATGTGGTCACACTAGGGGTGATGTGGTCACACTAGGGGTGATGTGGTCACACTAGGGGTGATGTGGTCATGCTATAGGGTGATGTGGTCACACTAGGTGGGATCTGGTCATGCTAGAAGACGATGTGGTCACACTAGGGGTGATGTGTTCAACATCACACTGGCTGCATTTACTTTCCCAGATTATTCTTGCCCCCACATTTTAGGCTGAGTAGACCCGAGGAGCCAGTTTTCCGATCAGGAAAAACCTCACAACTATGCTACCTGGACTTCATTTTCTGTACATAATGTAATATAATTTGATGAAATAATATAAAATAAACCAACATAAATCATGTCTTGTTATCTCAACTGTTTATTAAATGTTGTCTTTGTGAGCTATTTATATAATATTGTAACTTAAAGACATGTTGGCGTTGGATGGCTAATGGCTGCAGTAAAATGAGAACATATAATAGTAGCACAAATATGTCTGCCTATACAAGGACACAGATACAAAACAGCCTGTTACAACCAGAAGGTCGTCATCAAGGACCATGAGCAACTCAAATACAAACATTTGACTGATCTACAAAATTGAGATTGTAACGGACAACAGTGTGATGCAGATATATGGTGAAGATATGAGATATGTTGGTGAAGACTACAAAGATGGTTCTTCTATTTTTCAATCTCCCTCTACCAAACCCTAAAAGGGCTTACGTAGCAGAATGTAGTCCAGAGAACGGAATGTGTTGTGTCGTAGTTTACAGTTTGACTGCAATATTTGCACCTTTCAGTCCAACACATCCGACTTCAGCAAGCATTTTGTTAGTACCGGGTTAGCATTCCCTCTTCGATCCCTTCTCCTTAGCCAGTCTGCTCTGTTGCAGCCTGTTATCCAGGATCACCGTGTGGAGGTGTAGAAGGGTCTTGGCAGCTCTGTTTTGCTGGCCCTGACGCTAGCAGTCAGCTATGGGTCGCTGACCACTGCAGCTCTTGCGCTGCTCAGCATCTTGATCCCTGTTCTTCTATTTATTACCATATTTATCTTTCAAATTAGTCAGACATTTTCATTTGTGTTCTTCTTAATCCCATATGGTTATAGGTTGTTGTTGTTTTTTTTTTAAAGATGTAACAGACGTTTACATTTTAACCTGAACGTGCATTAAGCAAGGAAATGAGACAAATAAAAGCAGCACAAAATTAGAAAAATGAACTACTTCGAATGACTATTGTCAGGTTGTCTTTCTCACGTCTTGTATACGACAGCATGTTAATCTTGTTTGAAACTGGGCACAATGTTGAAATTGTATTTTTTTTATGAGTATATTAGTTTTTGATGACTTTTCTCTCAGGGACTTCCTGTATTTATATATCCTGCCCTAATAATCTGATTTTAGCTTTGCTATTGTGTGCTGTCATTTTTCCACATTAGTGTCAGTATATTCTTGACATGTTTGTTGTAATGTTGAAATCCGATAGGTTCAAGTAAAACAAGATATCAAATGTATACAATGACAGATATAATAATGTATCACTTAACAGATAGTTGTTGTTGTTACAAATCCAGCAGCATTCAGGCTCTTGCCCTTTCACCCAATGCCATGTAATGGAATCTGAACGTGTTAAATAGTTGTTGTTTACTACCATACACAGTGTCTTATTTATCTGGCCTCAGAGAAAGAAGCATTTTCCTAACATTGTTGAGTGTCGAACAGTCAAATAGATGATAATCAACGGTTTCACAACAGCCTGTGCTCTTATTTTCTGGTGATTAAGTGGCATGTGTTGTGTTCTAAGCCAGAAAATGGTGTTCTGATCCCTCATTGTGAGGCTATTGATGCTGCCATTTATCTATAGACCTCCACCCTGTGTTTGTCATGACCCATATGTTCAGTCAAGTTGTTTTGTTTGCTGTGTGTGGCTGTTCTTGTCTTGATCCCTTCTTTGTTAGTCTGCCTGCCTAGTCATTGTCAAGTGCACAGTGATCTACTGCATAACTATTTTGATGACATGGGAGGTGATAATGTGATCGGCATCTATTACTATTTCGATAAGATTGACAATGTCTAATATTTTCTAAAGTTTGAAAGGTGTAAGGTTTGACTACCAGTTTCAACAAATTCCAGACTACCCAACTGCAAACGGGTACCTGGCTTACTGGAAGGACAGGCTTAGAGGAAGAGAACTGGTTGCCCATTATCTTTTTTCATCAGGATGAGCTTAGTTGATTGTAAAAGGGTTTTGTGAAGACAGAAATAAATGAAAATAAAGTGGCTGCCACAATTAGAGATTGTTGATGGACACTATTGAACCCAATGAATTACATACCCAACAATTAACACATTTCAAAATCTTCTTGCTAATGCTGACATTATCTGAGTTTAAATGAAAGCTCTAGAAACAATACCCTTATATTTAATCAAGGAAACAGAAAGTGACTATCTTGTATTCAGAGTTATGAAGGAGAGAGTTTCAGATGATCGAGCTATTTCGATTAAAGACTTTCCCATAACGCATATTTTTCTATGGGAGGGAGAAAATGAACCTAGCCCTTATGCTGTATGGTAACTGCAAGGGCGAGCAGCATTTATTTATCAGTTTTATCAATCCTCTTGTAAGACCCAAGCAATGGAAATAAAAAGCCGTAATCATAAACACAGTTTTTTTGTTTAAAAAAATATTGTTAGGCACAAGAGCAGCAGCAATAACTTGTGTTAAAACCAAAATCTCTTCAGGTACGTAACAACACAGCTGATGAGAGTTCATTCAAACAAATATTATAGTAACTGATAGAGAATGTGGCTTATCTGTCATTGTGTACATTTGTTCTCCTGTTTGCATGTCGGATATAAATATGACTGATAGTGGGACAATTACACAGTCAATATTTGTTCTTTAAACACATTTACTTTGATAAATATTTTTTAGAAATATTATATAAATATTGTGTGTGATATATATTTTTGAATATTTTTCTTGTGCATATAATGTATATTAATATATATATTATATATTGATCGATTGATTGGTCCTATTGCTTCAAGTAAATCATAGGCACCACCAGATGGTCATTTCCATGGGAGCCTGATTCAATGTTTTATAGCAATGGTTTTACATGATGAGGCTTTGGTCGCATTTTCTGACATGCTGAGAAGGTTACTCTATTCCACCAAGTTGCCACTGTGGAGACACGTATACATCTGTTACTGCAAATTGTCTAAGCTAGGCAAATCTTCAGAACTTTGCTTCAAGGTGTGATTAGGAGTAAAAGTATGGACAATTAAGGTTTCTATATGGAAACATACCATAAACAAAAATGCTAAAGGTAATTAAATTTCTACCCAATGGTGACCTGCATGAGGGCCAAAAGGAGGCTGTCCCTGCATCATGCAAAGATACAACAGGCCAATCATCCATTCGTCAGCACACTCGATTTCAAGTTTATATCCTAAAAAATATCTACACTCCCAGGGTGTAGCAACTAAGTGAACTAAGATTAGCAACTAAGTGAAGTGATAGACTGGAGTGTGTAGCCCATGGCTGGGACATGATCATTTTATGTGCAACTGATTACAAATAACTCATTAGCAGATACTGCCTTTGAGACATAAAAAGGTATATACTTTATTGTATGAGATCTCAACTTTGGTAAGATGTATTTGACTATTTCATTTTTCCGTGGGCTTCTCTACCCTAACTCTAACAGTCATGTACCTATGTATATCTGGGTAAACTGGAGAATTATGTCCAAGATACGCAGCACATCAGTTTTGCAGCTTCTAACTGCGTTGCTTTTTCAAGCTCACCAAATATGCAACATACAAGATGATAACCTGGTTTAAAAGTGCAAGACCACGGAGCAAGTATATTGGTTTGCAAACTCTTACAATGTAGCACTGGTATCTCAATTTTGATGACTACACTACAAATACACAAAAGTTTCTCATCATGTTTTACCAAAATTTAAAAATACATGTGTACTTTCTAAAAGCACTTTTGTATTACAAAAATAAATGCGGACAGATGTCTAAAATATTACGGAGTGAATGCATTGAGGGACAACAGAAACTGAACTAGAATTTAGCTGAAGAATGAAATCAGCTGTAGAAACAGTTAAAGCTAAATATCCTAATTGTGATTATCCTTACAGCTAATAAAGATAATCCTTACACAAAAGGATTATACAATGTCATTTGAGTAAACCTTCATCCACTCATTGAGCCAACCGATTTGATCATTTCATTCCAACCCAGTATGTTTCCTGTGTCAACCTCTTTGGTCATTATTCCATTCCATTCAAGTATGTTTCCTGAGCCAACCTGTTTGGTCATCATTCCACTATAATCCAATATACTCAAATTTATGAACATACTGCATAGTCATGTCTTTGTTACCTCTCAAGGGTAGAAGATTCTATACACTCATGGGTTTACATACTTCACCCTCCAGTCACGCCAAAAACCTGTCAAATATGAAGTAACTTGCTGAAAGATGGATACCAGGCTCCTTTAATTTCTTATATTAAAATTTTTAAGTCGTGAATGTAGTTTAAATTGAATATGTTATGCATTGTTTGTTAATGTATTTTAATCAATTAATTATACTATATATATCATTTGTAAATTTGCAGTGTTTCTGCATCTATCTCAGGAAATCTAACTGATATTACTGTAAATTAGCAACCAATATTGCTTGTAAAAAATGTATGATAATTTTTTTCATTGCTACGTATAACTGATTTAAAGTCATAAATTCTTTGTTTTCGCCAGTATAATGGTTCCTGAATTAGAATGTATGTGGATTGACCAATTATTGATTGCATATCTACCACCCAACTGGTGGTCATTAATTGATCCCAGTATGTCCCTGCTATCTATATCTAATGTCCTCACTGTGTGTGCCTTCAAAGCCAGGATATCATTAATATCATTACCATACATCCCAACATGAGCAGAACAATAGACATGCACAAGCGCCTGAAGATCGAAGGTCTCGATTTCCGCTATTCACTAATTCTGTAACCATCTCTAAAGTATTATATGTAGCAATGACTGAGAGTCAATGACTGGTTGATAATGAAGGCTCATGTGTCCAGCTCAGAGCTAACGTAACTGCCATAATCTGGATATTTAAAGTGGAGGTTGTTATCAATTGTATCTTGATAATTATTTTGAAAACAGCAAAAATTGCAGTAATTAAAGTCATCGAAACAAGAAAGCCAATTCCACCCCATGCCAGAGACTAGAAACTTAATCGAATTAACATTTTCAGATAAATGGGAAACATATTCACAGCGGACAGCAGAATAGATAGAAAAGTAAGAACTCTAAACCAAGGAAGGCAACAAAATAAATTATCTACCATACATCCATATCAATTCACATGTTACCAGAAGCTTGTGATTCGGAAAGGCAGATTACAACTTGCAAAATAAGATGCTTATACAGTTCATCAACTTCAAATCGAAGATCAGTTGTAATAGTTATTCAACGTCATATCTTTTAATGGCGCAATCTGAAAGGGGTTTTCCTGTTCATCTTTTGGTGTTATCCTGCCACTTATAACATTGTTGTCCTCTGGCTTCACGGACCGCAGAGAACTATTAGAGACAATACAAAAAACAAACAACGAACCAGTTATTGAAGATCAGATCAGAACTGGGAAAACTCCAGAGATCCTCAACAATAGCGCTCCAGTGGCTACCCTCTCATTGCGGAATCACGGGAAACGAGAGAGCTGATGTTCTGACAAAATATGGCAGCAAAAAGGCACAATTTAATCATCGAGTACCATACAGAGAAATCAAGAACATCATCAGAAATCAGTATATACACCAATGGAGAGAAGACAGAAACATAAGCAGTACACCAGACCCAATTCACTAACTCAAAAGAAATCAACAAACTACCTTATTTCACCTGAGAACTGGACACTGCAGACTACTAGAACATCTATACCGACTGAAGATCTCACACACTGATGAGTGCCCATGTGGAACAGGATGCCAGAACCCTGAGCATATTCTACAAGAATGCCCAATCTATGGGAAAATGAGATGCCAGAAGGGTGCGGAGCTGAGACAAAAGGTGTGGGGCAGCCGCTCCGACCTGGTGAAGACTTCATCATGGCGACTGGCCTGCAGATATAGCATGACCAAAAGATCCTGAACGCAAAGAAGAAGTCGTCCTCTGGCATGTTTGCTTTCCCCTTTTCCTTCCAGTATTTATTTTTCTTAATAAGGTGGGACTTGATGGCACCAAAACATCTTAGTTGTCCAATTCTGATATTAATTCATTTATTCTTTTTGCGTCCCCAAATGTCTTCCAAAAAACTTCAATTTATTTGTCCTATTCTTTTCACGGAATGCACTCCGCGGATATTACCACACATGAATTGAGCGAATGAGGCTTCACAGTGGACACGCGCCCACACAAAAAAAAACTGCGTCTACCAAGAACCACTAGTTGCATAAGTCAAAATATGTTAGATATTGATTTCTTTACAAATTCTTAAGGTTCACGCTTTCATTTTATTGGCATGGACATTACAGCCAATCTAGTAGAAGCTTACGGTTAAAGAGTTCGTTGAAGAGCATACTGTTTGATGCGTGGATTTGAAACCCTCAAGCCATCACAGCCCTCAGCGTGCACTTGATTTTATTAAGGGAAGACATCTTGGCAAAGAATGGAATTCGTAACCCCGACCCAGGAAAAGCTGAGACTATTGCAATGAAGTTCTAGACTATAATAAAGTCCTATACTACAATAAAGTCCTATACTAATACAATAACGTCATAGACTACCACATAAAGTCATAGACTACCACAATTACTTAACATATAATGGTTAAGAAGTCTTTACAGAGTCTGAATACGACCAGTGTATAACACTGCACCAATATAGTTCTAGACATGCCTCCAGCACTTCCTACTGAAAGACACTGTCTGCTTTTCGACAACCTATACCCCTTAAATTAGGGTGTAACCTAGTCGATAGTGAGATGGCTTGCTAAGACTGGGATTACACAGCGCCATGGTTCGATATCACTGTTGGACAGGAAATAAATCCGACTGGAGTTCGTTCCTGGTACAATGGCTCATTCAGTCTACCCATCTGTAAATGGGTACCTGGCATATGAGTTAAGAAGGTATAAACAGCAAGGAAGGGAACTGGCCACCCCACCTCACATAGGCTGCAGCTTAGTCCATCAAGAGTTCACTTCATCCCCGACTGCAGCTGTTGCCATGGGACCCACCTTTACCATTACTTTTTACCCCTTATACTGTCCTCAGATTTCTCATCATATTTTGCGACTCCATCGTGGGGGTTACTGAATAATGCTTAGTAGCCCCAGACGAGATGCATGTTAGAGGTTCTCCTATTTACAGCACACAGATCAATGCATTTTTAATTATAATTATCAATTCTATTTAAGCTTAAAGATGGCATTCGTGACTTCTGTCCAGGAAGGACCGGTGACATTAATCATTCACATTTGTTAATTTATTATATTTATTAGACGTTTCTTTGTATATTTGTTTATGTTAATAATGTTTGTTACAATATTGATACTACTTTCATTGTTAAACTTTCATCGCAGCCCCTTTTATTCCTTCCTTCCTGCCAGGGTTTGGTATGATGTCTTCTTTCTCTCCTTTTTCTGTGTTGGTCCTGAAAAGGACTTTTTGTTACATTGTGTTTACAGTAAGACTTCCTGTTTTAACACTGCTGTTTTGAGACCTGATTTGCTTTTCCTATTCTCAGCCTGGCTGCACGGGTGCAGTTCGCTTCCAGGACCGCTTCGTGGAGGCGGAATATAGACTTGGTCAGCTCTTATTGCCTGACGCAAGCAGTCAGCCATGAGTTGATGGCAGTTACCGGCTCTCTCCAGTAGTTCCATCTGTAAATGAATACATGGCTGACCGTTATGGAAGAAAAGGAAACTGGTCACCAAACCTCATAAACAAGCTGTTACATCGTACGATGAAGTCTCTAATACTTCATCCAGACAGCACTGTCTGCTATATGACTTACCTTTACCATTTACCTGAAGTAAATATATGACTAAAGTTTAATTTACTTAAGTGCAAGAGAAACAGGTGGAAAGAACAATCAGCCCAATTGGGACTGGATGTCGACATGAAGAAAATCAAGCTTATTAAAATGAACCCGATCAACGAAGAGCGAATCATTCTTGAGGGGAGCCATTGGAAGAGGTTGTGGCCTTTACTTATTTGATTTGCACAATTGACACGCCAGCGATACAAATGCAGGTATACAGGCCAGTACCCGGTATTGCAAAGGCAAGAATGACACTCCTGACACTAAACAAAACTTATGGATCCAGATAAATCGAAATTCGCCCCAAAGCTAGTAGACCAGACTCATTTCAGCAACTCAAAAGAAACCAACCATATTTCGCCTGAGAACTAGTCACTGCAGGTTACTAGAGCATCTATACCGACTAAAGATCTCACACACCGATGAATATCCATGTGGAACGGTGCCAGAATCCTCAACATATTCTTCAGGATTGTCCACTCTATAGGGAAATGAGATACCAGAGGTTACAGAGCTGAACAAAAGATGTTGAGCAGCCGTTCCTACCTGGGGAAGACTACATGCTTCATCATGACGACTGGCTTGCAGATATAGCATGGCCAAAGATCCTGAACGTGAAGAAGAAGTTGGAAATGAAAACATGTGGGAAAGGCACCAACAGCCACTGGAACAACAGATTAAGAGATGATGATTGTACTGGATAAGAAATACTCTAAGGAAGACACTGTTCAACATAGCTAAACATGCTTTCACATCAAGGCGAGAGAAAGAAAGGTAGAACTAAAAAATACACGGAGAATAGAATGTGAATTGGAACTACGCTTAAATGACCCGTGAATGCTGATAAAAGTGGCAAATGGCATATGTACCAAGAGGAGGGAAGCCGTTGATTGATTTGATCATTTACCTACCTAGTCGTTCCCCTTCTTCGCTGTAGTCTAGAGGTCAGACACAGAAGCGTGGGTTAAGATAAACAAATACACTAATTACTTTACCAAGCAGACATGCATTTTCTCTTGAAAACCAATTCTGGATGAAAGCAGGATTAACATTTCACAACGGAAATCTCGACACGGGAAATGTGTACAAACCATTTCACACACATATACTCTGTGTTTACATCAGAAATGTAAATATGTTATTCTAATATTTTTTTTAACTGAAAGATTGCGTTAGACATTATGTCTAATGGTTACAATTTCCGAAAAAAATATAAAGTATGACCCGTCGTCAAGGACGCACACCAATTTAAAAGTGCACAATTTTGAGGGGGGGGGGGGGGGGGGGGGATTCAGCATTAAAATAAGATCTCATTACTTTCACCTTCCGTACCAAGATATTGTGTGGGTGGCTGAGCTCAGCACTTTCATCTACTGTACGATACCAAGATGTTTGTTTTTTTGGGTGACTGAGTTCAGCACTTTCATCTACCTTACGAAGATGTTTTTTAGGTGACTGAGCTCAGCACTTTCATCTACCTTACGAAGATGTTTTAGGTGGCTGAGTTCAGCACATTCATCTTCCTTACGAAGATGTTTTTTAGGGGGATGTGTGACATGTGTATCATCTTGACCACGAATGGTCTGAATGTTTTCTGTTGCAATACAGAGACACAGTCAGTTATCACACCTAGCCTACCTGGTGCTGTATATATAGGTGGGTTGTTGTTGTTTTTTTTTATAGTACTGTATTGGATGTAGACTTCTTTTGCCACTTTTATATTGTACACTCATACAATTATGCACAAATGTAAACACATGTAGTATTATTTGTTATTACCATATTAAGGTAATTTTTTGTTTTATAAACTTTTCCTCGCTCCTCGCACGAGGTCACAGTTTGTTTATGTGGTGGAGGTGTCAGTTCTCTGCTTTTCCTTTCATGAAGATTAGACGGGTACCCATGTACAGCTTTGTTGACAAGAGCGTTTCTGTACGGGTGTAGAACCCTATGGAAAGCGAGTCCTCTATCACAACCCTAATACATTGTTATGCTATTATGGTTTATTATTAATTGAATTTTGAATATTATTGTTGCACGATTAAAATATTTTTGATGTTCTTTTGTTTATCAAATATAAAAGTGAATGTACCAAGCTTGTTTATGAAATCCGGCAATGCCAAACCAATTTTTTAAAATTTCCGCTGAATATTCATTTACTAGGCAAAATAAATTGTTCCTGAATTTTGAAAGGACTTACTTATCCTGTTGTTCCAAGTTAATATTGTGTTGCTCACAATAATTTTCTTGTAGCTGATGGTAGAGGTGCTTCTTATAGCCATGACCCCCTCTGGTCTAACTTAGCCTCACATGGCTGTAGTGTAATTCTAGACTTCTCAGCAGCCTCACCATTTCAGGGATCACTGAAATGACAACGAATGCACAAACACTTATGATGTTAGAGTTATTTCTGAAACTTATGAAAGCCTTTAAGATGCTTTCTCCTCAAGTAATTGTAAAACATTGAAAGCATTTGTATGATTGTTTTTTTTTTTTGTTGTTGTTGTTATATGTGCATTATTATTTATCTCCTTGTTGATGCTTATTTATTCCTGGAAGTGTTTCATGTAAATAAAGATACTTTTGTTATTCTTCTAGACGAACTGTTCAGTACCCCTTTGTATTTTCTAAACTTGCATAAACTATAAGCCTGCTTTATTTCTGTGCACTGTCGATCTCCATTTCTTGCTTTTAATATTATTCATGTGTCAACCTATTTAAAAGGTAAACTGAACTACAAGAAGAAAATCACGAGACAGATTGGTAGCTTTTTAGACAAAAATATGTTGTTTATTTGAAATAAATTGTGTTGTTATTGTTGTGTTGTCGAGGAAGCCACTCGTACTGCGTTAATTTGACTAAAGTTGTCTTTTATTTTGTGACTTGTTACTGTGGCGTACTTGAAATGCTGGACCGCGGCCCTCCTGTCTGTAGTGCGAGACATCTCAGCAAGCTCACCGCTATGTGGATTACAGTGTCTATCCTCCCCTCGCTGGCCATGCTGCTGTGACACAGCCTAATGTCAGGAGTTTAAAAACAAGGACGTGGTTAGGTCTTGATCAATATGTTTCATCTGACACCAATGTTACTCTTTACTCCTCAATACTGCACGTTGACAAGAGAAAACAAAGATAGGCCCACCAAGATAATGAGATAAATGTATGTGCTTATATGAAGGATAGGCCGGCTGTATGTTAACTGGAGAAACCAAAAGGTTACTAAGGAAATAGATGTTACTATTTGTAAGAAAAACTACAGTGTGACGAAAGAAGCCACATAGAGACCTATAGTTCTGTTAGGGCAAAAGTTTGTATTACCCGAGGGAAAAACTATTGTGAGCTTGAAAAATAGATATGGCTACCGGGTATTTAAAGAAAAAAACAACTTATGTCGATCAAGGAATCATATGACGGACAACCACATTTATGAATGGAATATATGTGCTTGTTTATGAACGAACGTCTTGTAATTCCTTTTTTTTTTTTTAATTGTCTTCGTCTCTTTCTTTTTCTTTCATTTCTCCCAGTCCTACCTGTTGTTAATGTTTAGCGTGCTTTTGTTTCATTCAGATCAAATGTTACAACATTCTTCCTTGTATGATACAACTTATAAATGTAACCTCTAATGCATAATCAATTAATTATTTGAATACTATCACAAAGACTTGGAAAAGTCAATGTAAACAAATGTTGATTTCTCTTTTCGTTGTGCATGTACATTTTCATTATAAAGTTAACAAACTAAACCATACTTGATGTTTCACACTATTAACCACTTTCTAATTTGCTGGAGTACATTAAATTGTGTTTAATATAAATGTAAATCTTGTTGTCTGCTCCAGTTAATTTATCTCCGTTTATTTAAGTGTGTAGTTAGTTAGTAAATAGTCTTCTTTCCACTCGTGCCGTTGAGCGACGTGGGGAGCTTACGTCATATATCCTGCGCCAACTGCATTGCATTGGTCAATGTGAGCACGTTTCGCTGCCCAATCACTCTGTCATCTATCCATCTGTCTCGCGGCCGCCTCCTTGCCCTGTAAGCAAATCTACCAGAGTTGTAAGCCATCACTGGAATTTGATGAGGGGGCATTCTCATGAGATGACCAAACCAACTTATTTTCTGCCTGGAAATGTATACGGCACAAGACGTAGTGCCGACCATACTTCGAATGTCGTCATTCCGCATTCTGTCACTCCTAGTAACACCGATGACTTTCCTCAAACACTTCATTTCACGCATCGAAATTCTGCTCTCACGTGCCTTGGACAGAGGTCATGTTTGGCACTGGTAGCACAGAGTCGGCATAATATAGTAAGTTATTTAATATTTAAATGGCCATTTCTTAAGAGTATCAGACGTTATCACCAGAACCGTCCTTGATTGATCGCGTGGAGGTGGTTCTTTGTGGAGAACCATTTCCGGAATCCGGCTTATTCTCAAGGTTGGTGTTTATCGAGTCGCCTGTCGATTCTGTTGGCAGTGGCTATAGTGAATATTGTTCCTTTTCGGCAACAAGCAAATTGGTCGGCTATTCCCAAGATGTTCATGATCTCCATTTTTATCGATTAGAACAGTCTTTGAGGAATTCCATTGGTCAGGAATTTGTACTGAAAAGGGGCATATACTGGACAGCTGAACTGCTTGAGTTTTCACCCTGCCTTAAGAACGTCTATAATTATCATATCTGATCCCGGAGTACTGCCTTATTTGGACAGCTTAATGGTGTAGCTGATTTGGTCAGGTTTTAACGGTTCAATGGCTGCTTCTTATGTTGCTGCCAACCTTTGTAGGATTTCAGCCTTTTATAAAAGAAAGATAAGTCTAATATTCTGCGTCGACGATTCGGCTATCTGTTAAAAGGGTGCTGTCGTCCCTTGTTGGTGCTTGTCTTGGTTTCAGCCTGTTTGATTAGTCGCTGCTGCTCCTAGCCGTTCTTTACCTGGAGACGGATTTTTTTTAAATTTAGTTCAAATAGTGATATCCTGTCCAATACTTCTCTGACCTTAGGTCGTATCCGCATGCCTAGTAGTTTCCTTGTCTGTTCTACGTGTACGCCTTTTGAATTTAGGAGCCGTAGAAGTGTCAACGCATTTATTGAGTAATGTAACAAGTTTGGGGAAGTGCTGTGTTGGGGATCCAGATATTTGCCAATCCTGCTTTTTGATCTGATCTACAAGCTTGGTACTATTTTGCAGCGATATGGCTCTGCATTTCTACTTTTGTGGGAAACAGTGTAGGAATACTGAGGCTCGGAATGTTTTCCGGTCACTACCTACGTCCGCGTAGCGCAGTGGTTAGCGCGCTGGCTTCGCGTCTGAGTGGTCATGGGTTCATTCCCCAGTTGAGGCGGTAATGTTTTTTTCAGACCGCAATGGCTCCCGGGTCGACCCAGCCTTAAATGGGTACCGGTTCAGTCCGGGAAGTAAAAGCGGCGAGGGAGAGGAGATGGCTACCGCCCTCATAGAGCCGAGCCTTTGAAATGTGAGATCGCTAACACCTCACACCCCTACGGCAGTAATGCTATGGGATACTTTACTTTACTTTTACTTTACCTACGTCCAAACGATACAGCACTACTACATTTGTAACGAACTTGATAACGTTGCACAATACATACCGGTAGTCGATTTCCTTCTGTGTATTCAAGTTTGGAGAATGCCATGTCCATTTTTTTCCGAAAGGTTGTTTGAAGAAAGTGTTAACCACGAGCAATTTGTTGGTTTACGAATGGACACTAAATAATAAGTTGTAAAAGAGAATCGAAGCCTTCGATGTAGGTGTATAAAGATTCGATCGTATTTCTTGGAAAGAGAAGAAAACAAATGTGGAGGTATTGAAAACGTTAGGAGTGAAAAACGAATTAATAGCCGAAATCAAGGTTAGACAGCTAAATATTTGGGTTATATAGCAAAACATATCTCCTTGTTGAAGACCACACTGGATGACAGACGTTTAAGAGGCGGGCACAGTTATAATTGGGCGGATAACATCGGGAGATGGACTGGAAAATGCTTGTCAGATTGCACAATTACTGCATGAAATAGAGTACACTAGAGAGCCATTGTCATGTTTTGCATTCCTTTGGATTACACCAGTAAGACCGAGAAGGGGATCATGCAGTTTGGGCAGCTTGGGGTCTCCAATGATGACAGAAACTTTTCCCCTTCTCACCTCACTCATTTGACTCAGTCTTACAGTCACAATCTTGCACAACTTTCATACGCGCCCTCAGGTTGAGACCCTTCCATTGCACTTTGGTTGGGCTAGCTTCTGATGGCGCACAAACCTAGCATAGGTACATACAGACACACATGCATCCAAGCACTGGTTTATGCGTCCTGATATCGCCCAATGGACTACGGTCTGGGGTGGAATGGGCGCGCCTCCGCCAGTAGAAACTAGTGAAGCAAACATCTAAGCAACAACTAGAGAGACATTGCAGTCGACATTGATGCGGGGATGACAAACTGAACTGGATCCAAAAAGCATCCTCAAGCTTTCTTTCGTCACTCACATATCCAGTTTTGCAGAAGATTGTTTACAGTATCCTATTTTTGACTAGAACAAATTATTGATTGCTCAGTTTGTTATTCTGCAATATGCTAAGATGCGTGGAAATGAAGATACAGATACATTAGCCTAAGATGGAAGAAGAACAATTATAATTGAAAAAAAATGAAACATATGGAGAGGTGAAGACAATGATTTTTTTTAAAAACAGCTTTCAGCAATTGGCACAGATAACACGACACAGTCTGATAACAGATTCGTACAATCCAGTACCAAGAAAAATTAAATGACAATATAAATGAAGACTCTAATCCGCCCATTGCAGAATCATGTAACAAATGTTCGACGCATTCAATCTCTGATACACAGAGAGGTGTCCTAGTGGTGAGAACAGACTTACTGTGGAACAATGCTGTTTTAAGTCTGTCGACTCATTGAGAGGAGCAGAGTGAGAGGGATCAGTTAACTCCCTTCAACTCCGCTGAGGAATAAAGTGTATGGGCACAGGAACTCGCATGGTGCAAAAATCAACGAGTGAACACAAGAAGACAAAGGGGACGGTGGTGGGAAAACACTGCAAAATCCTCTCTGGCGCTTCTCTCCTCTTCTGACCTCACACTCTGTTTCATTTGACTCTGTCAAATAATTACACTCTTGCCCAAACTTTCACACGTGCCCTCTGGGGAGACCCTTTCATTTCACTTTGGTTGGGTTGACCTCTGAGAGCGCCCAAACTAGCATAGGTACATACAGACGCACACACGCATCCAACCACTGGTTAATACATCCTAATATCACGGTAAAGGTTTCGGCCCATGGTGGAAAAGAGCGTGACTCCACCAGTAGAATACAGAAAAGCAAAGAGCCAGGTTGTTACCTTTTTGATTTACTTGACGTAACCGTAAGAATGTAAACCCTGATTACTAGACGTCTAAATACATACTAATCCAGGTTTCGAAAGTTGAAATCACTTGGAATATGTGGGGAAATTGCCAATTGGATAGAAAATTGGTTGACGAGCAGAAGTCAGAGAGTAAGCATAAATAGCGAGTACTCTGACTGGTGTGATGTTATAAGTGGTGTGCCTCAGGGAACGGTATTGGGACCAATTTTGTTCTTGATATATATCAATAATTTGGACATTGATATCAGACCTATGATTCCAAATTTCGCAGATGACACAATTATGCGGCAGGGTCTTTTCTTCGACAGGTGCGTCTATTGAGATATAGATACGATTCAAAAATGGTCTGAGAGCTGTCAGATGGAGTTTAATGTAAAAAAATTGTACAGTCATCCACATGGGAAGATCCAATAAGGAATATAATACAGGATGGGGAGAACAATATTAGGATAAAAAAAAGGAAAAAGACCTAATAGTTATAATATATCATACAGGAAAGGAGCGGAAGCAAGTCCAGGTGGCAGTGAAAAAGGCTAATGCCATGTTGGGCATGATGAAAAGAAACATTTCACATAAGAGCAAGGATGTAATAGTCAAGTTGCATAAATCATGAGTGAGACCTAAATTTGAGTACCGTGTTCAGGTGTGGAGTCCATATAATAGATTGGAGATAGGCATGCTGGGAAGGGTACAAAGAAGAGCTACAATAACTATCGTGGTGTTTCAGAATTATAGTTGATGAAATTCTAAAGAAACTGGTCTCCGGTGTCTAGAACAAAGAAGAATTCGAGGTGACTTTGTTGTATAAATTAATAAATGGAAAGGATAAATTAGACTGTACTAAGTTTTTCAAATTACAACCGGCTACAAGAACAAGAGGGCACAGCTACACATTGTTTAAAGACAGGTGCAGATTAGATATAAGGAAATATTTTTTTAGTCAGAGAGTGGTTAATTCTCGGAATGCATTACCGCAGGATGTAGTGGAAGCAGAGTCAGTTAATGCATTCAAAAATAGATTGGATGCTCCCAGAATTTTCGGTATCCGTTGAAATAAACAGGCTGTATAAGTCTCTGTAGAGCCTTCTAAACCAGTATATAAATGTTATGTTAAGTTAAGAATATGTCGAAAGTCAAAGAAATAGCAGCTTTAAAAAAAGATTACTACATTTCTAGCAAACATTACATTCAATTAAAACAATTAATTAAATTACTGGATCTCTAGTAATTATTTTCTTTATACTTCCGTCGGGGCTGTAGCTCAAGTGGTAGAGCGCTTGCTTAGCATGTGAGAGGTACAGGGATCGATACCCCGCTGCTCCATATTTTTTTTTGTCCTACTGCTGCGGGTCCCAACTTCTTTCTTGGGGAGGAGGGGGGAGAGTCATTGACTGATGATGACTCCAGGAATGAGGAAATCATGATAGGACGTAGACCCAAAAAAACAAACAAACATTGACAGAACAGTAGACCCTATATATTTATGTAATAAATAATGTAGAACCTTGGTATACTAACGATAATCACTGAAAGTTTAAATATGTGTTCACGTCTATAGTCCCTCTTTCAATTCATAAACAAGATCCGGGATCAAGTTGCTGAGCAGCGCATGAGCTGCAGTGGTCAGCGACCCACAGCTGACTGCTAGCGTCAGGGCCAGCGAACCAAAGCTGCCAAGACCCTCTACACCTCCACGCGGTGATCCTTGATAACAGATGCCCCTGTGCAGGTCCCAGCTCTGGTATGAGCTGGATGTAACCGGGAGAAGGATTTCTTGCTTACCGGGCTAGGCTCGAGCATCTTATTACTCCGCTACGTTGAGAGGGTGGTTAACCGATGTGCGAGTCCATCTTAATTAGACTTAAACACTAAAGCAAAGTAGACCCGCAGCCTTTTAGGCGCCATTTATGCTGCTCTAAACAAACCACCTAACCATGGCCGGTGTTATGCTATGTCACACAGTCGCCTCTTACGACATGCTCTCTGTGGGACTTTGGTGCTATTCTTGTCCTTGTTATAAACAAAGACCCCGGTGGACCACTCAGGAATTAATACCGTAGGTGGTAAAACTTGTAAAAGTAATTCCAACAATAAATAAATCAGGTGTTGTACATTCACTAATTCAGTCTTGTTAAATATTAAAAAGTACAATTGTCACTAAAAACCTTGGAACAAAATCACATTTATGAAGTGAAAAGAAAATGAGAATTACATTTTTACACATAATTTAATTACTGAAGACTTGAATTTTCTTAAAAACTAATAAACTTACATGAATATAAGGGTGACTGCACTAATCAAATATCCACTTCAGAATATATCTACTCTAAGGTCCTTATTCTTCTTTGTTCGTTCTCAATCTCCCGCTACCAAGCCCCGAAAAAAGCTTTGCACGTAGCGGAATGTAGTCCAGAGAACGGAATGCGTTGCGTCGTGGTTTACAGTTTGACTGCGATATTTGCACCTGTCGGTCCAACACATCCGACTTCAGCAAGCATTTGTGAGTACCGGATTGCCCTCCCTCTACGATCCCTGTCTAAGGTCCGCGAAACTTTACCTTCTAGAGGAACAAAAAAAGATTGATGGATCACTAGTAATTATTTTCGTAACATTTTAATCGGGGCTGTAGCTCAAGTGGTAGAGCGCTCGCTTAGCATGTGAGAGGTACGGGGATCGATACCCCGCTGCTCCATGTTTTTTTTAATTGTTTTTTTTTTCATTAAGAAAGTAATCTTGAATATTATAATATAAATATATATATATTTTATTTATATATATATTTATGTATATATCTTGACATATCTTTTGATCTTGATGACCCGTTCCTCAGCGTAGCTGAGGTCCAAACTTCGTCTTCAGTGGAAACTGTCTTATTATACATTTATATAAATATCCCCACTACCGACAAACTGCGATTCGCACCAAGAAGTACATTGCACCGACCTCCAACAAGCGGATATATTTATGTATATATCATTGGCGTCTCAGTCTCTTTAGATTGTAGACCATGCAGGTGGTGCCCTATGAGTTTTGTCAAGCTCTGTTTTCTGTGTTTCGGCACAGTCTGCTGTGATTGTAAAGGACAATCCATGAGTGACGACAGTCCCTGCCACCGATCGTACAACCATGCTGATACAGTTGCCTTGCCGGGATGTCCCTTTCCTCTAATCTCTTCATTCGTTCTCTTTTCTTTGCAGCCTGCAAGCGTCAGCAACCACTTCGCCCCTTCAAACCTGTCTCCAAACAACTAGATCCTACACAATCATTTCCAAGCCTTTGGATGGAATATCGCATGACTCCATGTCTCTCTTGCATAAGTACTTGAATCACAGTGTGGGGCGGCCGATTCTTCTAGCTACAATGGCCAGCTGTCCATAAGGGATATCTTCCATGAGGCAAACGTGGAATTTATATATGTATATATATAAATACAAGCAAACGAATGAATAACCTTGCCTATGGCGGCTATGGTAACGGCAAACTTGGAACAACGACTGCTGTTCATTCTATATCGTAAGTTGGTAGTGTCATTTATTGGTTATAGACTGGGTAAACCATGTATTCACACTATAAAGATTAGTTGGAACGGTTAGAACATATCTAAAATGAAGGGATGATACAGGTGCTGGAATGAACTAGAGATACATGGATCTTAAAGACGCGGTTATTGCTTGGACTTGTGTCTCTGACTAGGAGTTAAAATATTTGTTCAAACCGCAATGACTCCCGGGTCGACCCAGACTTAAATGGGTACCGGTTCAGCCCGGGAAGTAAATGCAGCCGGCATGATACTGGCCACATGATCCACTGTGTCGTGGGTCACAAAATAATATGGGCCTAACACCATATTTTCTATGGCGTGACTGGATACTTTTTATTTCTGTCTGTGACAACCTTATATAAATTGGCACACACCAAAGCCTATATGCAGATTACCACAAACACGCCGCACCCATTGCACATTAGCACCTCAGTCATCAACGGGTCTTCTTCTTCTTCGTTCGTTCTCAATCTCAAAGGGCTTAAGTAGCAGAATGTAGTTCAGAGAACGGAATGCGTTGTGTCGTAGTTCACAGCTTGACTGCGATATTTGCACCTTTCGATCCAACACATCCGACTTCAGCAAGCATTTTTTTGAGTACCGGGTTAGCATTCCCTCTTCGATCCCTTCTCCTTAGCCAGTCTGCCCTGTTGCAGCCTGTTATCTAGGATCACCGCGTGGAGGTGTAGAAGGGTCTTGACTGCTCTCGTTCGCCAGCCCTGACGCTAGCAGTCAGCTATGGGTCGCTGACCACTGCAGCTCATGCGCTGCTCAGCATCTTGATTCCGGTGCTCGGTTCGATCCCCATCACAGCACCGGCCTTTACCCCGGGGGAGCAAACCCTTAGAAAATGCAGGAGGAAGCAGACCCTTACATAAAAGTCGGATGCACTGGGCCGACATGCACAAAATAAAAACCACAGTGCACACCCGCCTTGGGGAATAGAGAATTAAGGCGAACGCAAAACAAAAAAAACAAAAACAAAAAAAAACAGAATAACAACCTGCGTCACGGGAATGCAGATGGAAGCAGTGACTGCAGTTCTGAGTTAGCTGTCTGGGGCCATATTAACAGTAGCAGTCATCGTGTCAATTATTACTTCAGAAGGCACAGAAGGGCTTGCTGAGGTACGAGTGAATGGCAGCTGTAAACTTATCAAACCTGCATGGTCTGGTGTGGATCTACTGGTTAGGACAACCAAATAGCAAAATTACGTGCACATTAGATATGGATAGGAGTGACATGTTGATGTATATCAATGAGTGGATCAAGATGCTGAGCAGTGCATGAGCTGTAGCGGTCAGAGACCCAACGATGACCGCTAGTGTCATGGCGGTGACCCTGGAGAACCGACTGCAACAGGGCAGACTGACTAAGAAGAAGGGATCGAGGAGAGAAGACTAACCCGGTACCCAAAAAATGTATTGCTAAGTCGGATGTATCGGACAGAAAGGTGCAAAAATCGTAGCCAATCTGTAAACTACGACACAACGCCTTCGGTTTCCCGGACCACACCTTGTTACTTGCAAAGCTGTTTTCATTAGCAGGGGTACAGAACGAACGATGAAGAAATGAAGTATATCCATGATTGCGGACTCACCCTGGGGGCCACTCTTCCCCTTCTCTCTTCTCTTACCTCACTCTGTTTCATTTGACTCTATCCCATTCTCTCTTCTCTCACCTCACTCTGTTTCATTTGACTCTATCCCACAGTCACACCCTTGCACAACTTTCACACGCGCCCTCGTGGTAAAGCCCTTCCATTGCACTTTGGTTGGGCTCGTTTCTGAGGGCGCACTAACCTAGCATAGGTACATACAGATGCACACATGCATCCAAGCACTGGTTTATGCGTCCTGATATCGCCCAATTGACTACGGTCTGGGGTGGAAAATGGCGCGCCTCCGCCAGTAGAAACTAGTGAGGCAAACATCAAAGCAACAACAATCCATGATTGCTACTGAGATTATGACACTGCATTAGATGAATCAGCAAATCATAGACTGCAGATCTTTAATATAGAAAGGTTGGACTAAGAACAGTGGACTAAGCAGAAGTGCGTACAAACAACGATCCACAGCAACCATCAGTATCCACATCCGTCAATATTTGCTGAGAGATGTGAAATTGTTATTGTTTGCGAATACCCACAATGGGTAAGTTTTCTCGTTGTGCGCCCTGAAAAGAACGTTTAGTCGTAGGTTGCAGTAGCTTTCCTCACATCCTGAGCGTGCTGATGAAGGTGGGCTGGGGTCCTCTATACGGTTGTGCTATGATTGGCCTAACCTGCGTGTTACTCACTACTACGGGGATCACGTCGATCCCTCACCTCGTTAGCCAAGCTGTCGTGAAAACAGCCCGTTTGCAGTGAGGGACACTAGGAAGGCGAGGTGATGGTCTTGGCCAGTATATTTGCCTGACCTTGACTAACAATACAAACATGTCTGATCAGTAGATGAGTAGATCTATTCTATATTTTGCCTGACCAGACGTTAGTCTCCCTCTACCCGAGCGATGCGAAATAGATTAACAAGATGAGCGTTCACAGGACCTCGTCAAACGGTGCAAAGATCAACAAGTGAACACAAGTTGAAAAAGAAAACGATGTATTGTAAGGTGGTGGGAAAAACGTAAGACAAGTCCACCAAATGTATCAACAAATTGATGTAAGGCTAAGGATTTGAAAATTAAATTATACGACAAAGAGGCCTAGTTTAGTACTAGTTAGTTTCTAGTACTTGAGTACTACTAGAGTAGTGAGTAGTTTAGTACTAGTACTTAACTTATATAAACGCTGACAAGGTTTGATGTACTAAATATAATTCTGGGGTAGTGCTACGATAATCTATGAAAGTTTAAATATGTGTTCTCATCTAGTTACATACTAATTCAAAATAGAAATTCGGAGAAACGTAATTTAAAAACAAAACAAAGAAATAAAGAAAAAACAAGTTACTGGTCCCTAGAAATTATTTAAATCAATATTCATCGGGGCTGTAGCTCAAGTGGTAGAGCGCTCGCTTAGCATGTGAGAGGTACGGGGATCGATACCCCGCTGCTCCATATTTTATTTTAACTGCTTTTTAAAAAAAAAATTGTTTTACTAAAAGAACAAATAGTAGTGAAAGAACTGGACTATTCAGTTTGTAAACAACCAGTTTAATTGACATCTCCTTGCTCTAAAAGCTATTTGGATCCAATTTATTCTTAAATGCATTTGTAGTTTAATTTCCTTTGATTATCTTACCTGTATTGTCACCTCGAATATTTCTCTCTTCTACTTCTAGACACTTTAGACCTGTTTATCTAAGTAACTGTAATACTTGGACCCCACTAACAGCTTTGTCGCTCTTTTTCGTATCCTTTTTGACTATCACTTTCTTGCTCATATGTTAAATATTTCGTTTTATCATACCTAACATTTCTTTTGCCTTTTTCACTGCTACCTGGATTTTCACTGCTACCTGGATTTGCTCACTCACTTTACATGTATGATCTATTATAATGCCTAGGTCCCTTTCCTTTTTTTAATCATTCTAATATTGTTTTCGCCCATTTTGTAATTATGTTCCATATTTGATCATCTACACATGCGGATGACTGTCAATTTATCTACATTAAACTCCATTTGCCAGCTCGCAGACCATTCTCGAATTTAATCTAAATCTGACCCAGTGTGAGCTCGGTACTATAATCGATTATAATATATAATATTATATATAAATATTAATGTATGTATCGTTGGCGGCTCAGTCTCTGTAGGGTTTAACCAATGCGCGTGGTGCCCTGTGAGTTTTGTCCAGCTGTCTTCTTTTTATCGACACAGTTCTGCTGTGATTGTAAAATGCAAAGGCCGATCCGTGAGTGACAGTCCTTGCCACAGATCGTACAACCATGCTGAGGTGGTTGTCATGCCTTGGTGTCCCCCGATCTCTTCAGTGGTTCTCTTTTCTATGTAGCATAAAGGTCTGCAAGCGTCAACATCGGCTATGCCCTTTCAAACTGACTGTCTCCAAACAGCTAGATCCTGAGCAATAATTTCCCAGCTTTTGGATGGGATGTCGCATGATTGATTGATTCTATGGCCCTCTTGCATAAGTACTTGAATCGAAGTGTTGAACGACCGATTCTTCTAGCTCAAATGACCAGCTTTCGGGGACGGCGTGGCCTAGTGGTTAAGTGGCACAGCTCCCAACCCGAAGGTGATGGGTTTGATCCCCATCACAGTACCGGCCGTTACCCCGGGGAAACAAACCCTTAGAAAATGCAGGAGGAAGCAGACCCTTACATAAAATGCATGCTGAAGTCGGATGCACTGGGCCGACATGCGCAAAATAAAAACCACAGTGCAACGCACACCGCCTTGGGGATAAGAGAAATAAGCCTTATAAGGCGAACGCAAAATAAAAAAAATTACCAGCTTTCCATAAGACAAACGTTGAATTTTGCAAACAAGAATTAGAATATTATGCAATAACTAGCACTTGGCAGCAAGTACCCAGAGGAAGACGGTAGACTAAAATAATTGTATACATACAATACTGTTATAAGTATTACTTGGATGACTTTCCAGTGCTCACACATTTACTGAGAAATATGAAATAGATTACCAAGATGTGCGGTCACACGAGCTCGTCTGACGGTGCAAAAATTACGAGTGAACACGATGAAAAAGAAGATAATGTACAATGTACGGTGGTGGGAGAGATCTAAGACAAGTCCACCAAGTTTATCAGACAAATTGATGTGATAATTTAGGAGGAAATGATACGATAAAGACTAAAAGAGGGCAAGTGTCACCTTAAACTCTGACAAGGTTTAATGTACTAAATAATGTTGAATCCTGGGTTGTGCTTCGATAATCCATGAAAGTTTAAATATGTGTTCTCATCTAGTTACATACTAATTCAGAATAATAATTTGGTCAAACAGTAGTTTAAAAACAAAACAAGAAATGAAAAAAAAGAAAAACCAAATTATCAATCCCTAGAAATTATGTAAATTAATATGGGGGGCTGTAGCTCAAGTGGTAGAGCGCTCGCTTAGCATGTGAGAGGTACGGGGATCGATACCCCGCTGCTCCATGTTTCTTTTAATTGTTTTTTTTTTCTTCAAGAAAGTAATCTTGAATATTATAATATAAATATATATATATTTTATTTATATATATATTTATGTATATATCTTGACATATCTTTTGATCTTGATGACCCGTTCCTCAGCGTAGCTGAGGTCCAAACTTCGTCTTCAGTGGAAACTGTCTTATTATACATTTATATAAATATCTCCACTACCGACAAACTGCGATTCGCACCAAGAAGTACATTGCACCGACCTCCAACAAGCGGATATATTTATGTATATATCATTGGCGTCTCAGTCTCTTTAGATTGTAGACCATGCACGTGGTGCCCTATGAGTTTTGTCAAGCTCTGTTTTCTGTGTTTCGGCACAGTCTGCTGTGATTGTAAAGGACAATCCATGAGTGACGACAGTCCCTGCCACCGATCGTACAACCATGCTGATACAGTTGCCTTGCCGGGATGTCCCTTTCCTCTAATCTCTTCATTCGTTCTCTTTTCTTTGCAGCCTGCAAGCGTCAGCAACCACTTCGCCCCTTCAAACCTGTCTCCAAACAACTAGATCCTACACAATCATTTCCAAGCCTTTGGATGGAATATCGCATGACTCCATGTCTCTCTTGCATAAGTACTTGAATCACAGTGTGGGACGGCCGATTCTTCTAGCTACAATGGCCAGCTGTCCATAAGGGATATCTTCCATGAGGCAAACGTGGAATTTTTCAAACAAGAATATTATACAATAACTAGCCCTTGGCAGCAAGTATCTAGAAGAAGACGGATAACTAGCCCAGGAAATCTGAAAAGATATCAACTATACTACATTTTGGTGAAAACTACATTCTGGAACCAAGTCAAAAAATCTATCCCATACCCTGTAGCACATGTCGATGAGGAAAATAACCTACTTATCATGAAGTGCCAACTACGATTTAAGAAAATTATGAAAACAAAATGTTCAAAAACCCAAGTGGAACATCACTGCGAATTTGAAACAAAGATTAACTTCCAAGCACAGGGGGGTGGGGGGTGGTGGGGGGGGGGGACACCATTATTAAACAACAAAACGTCTCCTAGAACATAGGTCAACAGTGGATATATATACAAATGACAATAAAGAGTGCAGCAGAAGGGTGGTGCGGTTGGGGGGGGGGGGGGGGGAGGGGGAGGAGAAGAAGGGGAAGTAGAACACAGGAAACCTTGAATAACAAATGAAATACCGAATAGGATGGAAGAAACATGACTGAATTTAACTTAACGTCTTCATTCTAGTTTAGAAGACTCTGCAGAGTTTGTATCTAACCAGTTTCATTTAGTTTTGCTTGCACTAAAAACTATGTGTATCCAATCTATTCTTAAATGCATTAATTGTCCCTGCCGCTACTACTTCCTGTGGCAATTTATTCCAAGCATTCATCACTCTTAGACTAAAAAAAATATTCATAGTATATAATCTGGTCCTTTCTCAAGTTAATTTGTAGATGTGTCCTATTGTCCTTTAAGGTGTTTGAATTTTGAAAAAAAATTGTTACAGTCTAATTTACCCGTTCCATAAATCTAAACCTGTATTAAGTCACACCGGGGAGGAAGACTAACGTCTGGTCATGCACAACATGCTGATCAGACATGTTAGTCAGGATCAGGAAAATTATACTGTCAAAGACCCTTAACTCGGGTTTCTGGCAGCCCTCCCTAGAAACGGACTGTTTTCATGTCAGCTTGGCTAACTAGTTAAGGGATCGATGTGATCCCCACAGTAGTGAACAACACACAGATGAAGCCGAGCATAGCACAGCCACCTGGAGGACCTTGGTCCATCTACATCAACACGCTTAGAATGTGACGAAAGCTACTGCAATCCGCCATTTAAAGTCCTTTTCAGTGTGCACAAAAGAGTAAACATACTCAGTTTGGGCTTGCGAAACAACAACAACAACAATAAGTCACCCCGAATTCTTCTCCGTTCTAGACACTATATGCCGGTTTTTCTAATTTTTCCTCATAACATTCTGAAATTCCACTTTCAGTTCCCACAATGGAAGATCACAAATAATGAACATAGATGGACCATGTATACGAAAATAATGAATGAAATAGACCAAAAATGTAACATATCAGGCGAAAATAATGAATGAAATAGACCAAAAATGTAACATATCAGGCGAAAATAATGAATGAAATAGACCAAAAAATGTAACATATCACGCGAAAATAATGCATTAAATACTCAAATTTTACATATCGCGAGATAACTGGTAAAGGAAATCTGCGAGTAAATTGAAGATGTAAATAGAAGAAGATGCCTAGGGCAGACGCTCAATCAGGAGGAAGTCTAGAACAATGGGAATATCAATGGCAGCTGCAGCTTTTGTTTGCTAGTAGTGTCAAAGAACTTTCCGCGTTCGCATTAGCTCGATCAGTCACAAGCGCACTCATATACACTCAAGGATGCAGTATGACTAGGGATGATGTTGGTGGTCCGCATTGGTGACAATGGAGGAATTTAATTAATAAAATAGCAAGGCAAGTGGGGGAGGGGGGGGGGGAGTCAAATTTAGTACATAAGAAAATCACTCACACATGCAAAAAGAAAAAGATGATACCACAAAGAACAATGATCAATCCTGCACCAAACAACTTCCAAATTTTGAATCAGTGATTTGGAAGACAAGAATATGCCAGTAACAAGAGAAGAATTTGAGACCGAACAGTGGTGTGACATGATTAGAAGACTTCAACACCAGTCTCTGGACTGATTATCGGAGAACGGTGGTGTGACATGATCAGAAGACTTCAACACCAGTCTCCAGACAGAATAACCTGTTGATGATGATCTGCTTATAAAGATAAGCTGTTTTAAATTATTGTTAATTAACATTACATGAGTTGTCTTTCTTTCTCTTCGCCTGTAATTCTTCGAATTCGTTCGCTCTGACACGGAAGTTGTGTCCTAGTTTATAGCATGACTGTGGTATCTGCGCCTTTCGGTCAGACTCATCTTGTTTCAGCTGGATTTTGTAGGGTATCGGGTTTTGCCTTCCCATTGCGATCTCTATTCCCTTAGCCATACCACACTAGTGCAGTCTGTTTCATGTGCCGCCACATGGAGGCAGACTACGGCCTTGGTCGGCATTGAACCAAGAAGGTAATCACGAGTCTCCAGATAATGTCAGCTCATTCACTGTGCGGCACCTTCTGCCCCCGCTTGGAATCCGTTTCCACGTAGCTTAGGGGCTGTAATTACCACTTCCCGAAGCTTCCTATTGTCTCGAGCGCCATCCACGTGCATTTGTGTTATCTAAACGGTTTATTGTTAGATGTTGTAGGATCTCCCCGCTCTTAGCATCCCACGTGGGTTTCTTCAAATTAAATACGTGCTTGGCTTTACTCTTATTGTTTTGGTCTTTTCTGGGCCAGTGTGTCATAATCACTTTCTTTTCCATTTCTACTCTGCAGCTGCACTATCTTGTTATCTGATGCAATTTGTGAACAAACATCTCCAGTCCCAAAGTGGATCCCACTAACTAGGAAACAAAAATAGGCTCACTGCACGTCCGTGTTCGTATGTAGCAAAAGGCAACTAAATAGAGATATGCATGAGCTAGCAATCTCATCGTGCAAAACAAATTGCTATAACAACCATCACTGCAAGGTCCAGCAAAGCACTTTAGTACAGTCTGCTTGCAGGAGACTAACTGTTATGGGGGCTTACGTTCCGGCTGGAGGGCAACAATGATCTGAAGAACCTGCAGATGAACATTTCGATTTGTTACTCTTAACTATGTACCATCAATCCGTCACATAATAAAACTGATTTGCGCAGTTGTAGAGCACTCGCTTTTCATAGCAAAGGTGTGCTACCGGCCGCTCCAATTGACCCAGCTGTAAATGTGTGCCTGGTTTAGAGCTAGAGAAGAAAAAAGACAGCGAGAAAATGAACTGGCCACCTCACCTCACCAAACTGTTGCGCTGTGGCTGAGTATAATTAACGTTCTAATTCTTCATCCCTAACGGCAGTGTCTTCTATGGGACTACCTTTACATGGTAACACGTCTTCGTCTTCATCATTAACGTTCAGACGTAACTTAAATATGTCAAAAGAAAACTCGAAATTATTGGTACCTCCAGTGCCAGATTGATGCATAAGATAATACACAACAGCTTAGGTTCTCACGATCCGCAGAGTATAGCCGTTCTCATGTTTTGTGCGACCTTCTAGTATAATTGAATAGGTCTAATGTTCTGTTTTAATAGATTAGGACCTCGTCAAGTCTATATATGGCACTGGATGCCTCCATTAAGTTAGTCCAGGAATGATGTTGTGATGGCCATATGTATTTTTTGTGTGTTCCTTGTGGGTTGGACACCTTTGTAGAAGACGTGCGGCAGTCATGTATTATTGCCGCAGACATATTCATCGATATTTCCGTTCATTAGTTTGTTGAATGGAGGCAGCGTGGCCTAAGGGTAGTCCAGAGAACGGAATGCGTTGTGTCGTAGTTTACAGCTTGGCTGTGATATTTGCACCTTTCGGTCCAACACATCCGACTTCAGCAAGCATTTTTTGAGTACCGGGTTAGCATTCCCTCTTCGATCCCTTCTCCTTAGCCAGTCTGCCCTGCTGCAGCCTGTTATCCAGGATCACCACGTGGAATTGTAGAAGTGTCTTGGCAGCTATAGTTCGCTGGCCCTAACGCTAGCAGTCAGCTATGGGTCGCTGACCACTGCAGCAGTTTGATCCCGCACCCGGTTCGAATCCCACTGTCTCCAGTTTGGCAGAAGGGTGATTTTTTACGATAGCTCCTCTACGTACGGTATGTAATGACAACCTACCGCACTGCACGCCTGCCAAGAAACTTGTAGCACCAAAATAAGTGGCGGTTGTAAAAAGCACAAGATAAATGAATGACCACCGCCGAAGACGAATGTGTAGTACGCCTCGGTATGTGAGAATAGCCCCTGTAACCAGCTACCAAATAAACGTCTTCAGAGCCAATTCAACTTAGTACTACGTAGCTTCAAAACAACAACATAATTGAGAAAGATATGTGGTTGATCAAAGGACAAAAATGCCCGCAAAGAAACAACATGACCTCCACTCCCTCCCCCAAATATCATACTACCCCCTTTGCAGCGCGTTAGTCGGCCGCTCATCAGTGACCATTCTTTCGTTACGCCTATGATGGTAGGTTGTAGCTTTGTTAGTCCTAGCGTTAACTTTTTTACATTAAACAACTCGTATACACACGCACCATAGCACTCCCACACAAATATAAGACTGACTAAAGTGCTAATTTTGCAAACACAGACACCCACGCAAATGCATCACATAAAAAATATTTGTTTCGTTTCAGTGCAATGCAAATTCCAATTCCAACACTTTTAAAATGAAGGATGGTAATACGCATGCGCGTTTAACCAGCGGAAGTAAGTCTGTGAGTTCTATGAACTAGTTCTGCTTGAAATTCACCGCCGGGATTCATTCTTCCAGAAAAGTTAAATTGATATCTACCTCCCACCAAAGTATTAATGTAGACGATGGAGGTCAATTTTGATAATTGTAATCGAAATTTAAAGTTATTGCGTAGCTATGCGATATGCAAAGTGACATGGTGCAAAAATCTTGTACATAACTTGTCGGTCGAAAATCCTGCATACAATTAGAGTTTAGAGTGTTACCAAACAAACCATAGAAGAGACTGTTCACAACAATAACACAGTCCGAGTCTCGCCACTAAAAGTTGATGAGCCTGCATTCATTTACTGTGTGTCGGTGTTCGTTGTCATCAAAAAGGGTTGTGTTGATTTAGAACACCTGGGAAAATGGCAGCGTATCCCACACAGTGCTCTAGCATGGAGTGTGATGTCATAGATATTGTCCCACCCGAGGAGTATGATTCACAAAGGGTAAGGTTTTAATTTATAATAATAATATGAATGATGCATACTTTGTTTGCCTAGTCATTTTTCTTTTATATTCTTAAAATGTATAGTTAATTTTGAGATTTAGCATTATTATACATATTTACTCCCAGCTGCAGAGTCGCAGTTACTAGTTAGTTAATAATAGAACTAGTAGTAACTAGGCGTTCACGTTTCGTTCGTTACATTTGATTAGAAAGTATCATCTGTTCAATTTACGACATTGCCTCGAGTTTGTCAACATTATTACTGTAATATATTATTATACATTCGATAATAATTACAAGAGAGTTTCAATTTCTATTAGTTTATTTTTTTTTATTGTCTAGACCAGATGATACACATTTTAAAGTCTTTTCTTAATTTATTATAGAATTTTAATGGACATTTTCCCTCATTTAACTCATCTTAATAATCACCAGTTTGCCTAAGAAATAGCGGACTATGACCATACTATTATTAATTAGTCTATATTATACAGTTAAACAAATTAAATTTGTTATTAATAATGTGCTGTTGTTTGTTTTTGAAAGTACCCATCTAAACACTATCATTAGCGGCATTATGCTTTATTAGACGTTTATACGTTTATTTTATATATTTAAGATATTTTAACGTTTTTTTCTATCTTTAATGCTGTTTTATAGAACAATTCTACATAAGTCTACAGTATTTTTATTTTATGTCATTCTCCTTGATCTTAAGGTTCATTGATCATTCGAACTTGGAAGAAGACCTAGATCTTTTCATGTGGTCATATCTTCTCCACTCATGTTAGTTTTCTCATGAAAGGAAAAAGAATACACAGGAAATCACATGGTGAATATGAATGAAAAATAAGCACCCATTTTATTTTCTAAGTTATGAGTAAACTAAAAGTAATACGACCTCGATGAATTATTCGTCAAGTGTGATGTTAAGGAGAAGTGCTCCGGACCTCCTCCTTTACAATATAATCAACAATGACATGTAACAAGGTGCTAACATTTAGTTGTTCATTAGCAAGCCCATCTTTCAGGGATGCAGCTTAGAATCTTAATTATACCAGGTCTTAGGTAAACTATATTGTGTCTGAGTATCAGTTAGAGCGCCATTTTTTTCTCACTTTTACTGTACTAAGTTCAATCTTATTTTTTTATAGGCTCTAGTCTACCATCTGTAAATATTATTTGCCTTACTGTTAGGAAAGGAACGGGTCCCATCATTAACATTGACCATTCCCAGGGATTATATCTACTGTGGAACTGCCTTTGTAATGTGATAGCTTTGTTGTAAAAAGCAGAGAGTAAGGAGACACCAACGATGAAATATGAAAGAGGTAGTCAAAATGCAATGGTCTAATTGCCCTTTGTCGTATGTTCTGTATTAAGCTGTCAGACTGGTTTCTGGGACGGCTCTGTGCAGCATTGCCAGGGGAGGTAGTGGAGGCAGGGACAGTTAATGCATTTAAGAATAAACTGGATGCGCATAGCTTTTAGTGCAAGGTGATGTAAATGTAACTGGTTGTATACAGACTCTGCAGGGTCTTCTAAACCAGTATAAAGATGTTAAGTTAAGCAGATACAAGAGTAGAACCATTGTCACATTGCAAGCATAACATAAGAGGTGACTTACACTGTGCTGTCTAACCTTCTAAGGTAGTCATGAAGATCAATCTTGGTTACCCTTTGAAACTGAAAAAAAATTATTCTGATATACAGCAGCTGGGACTGACCTAGGAAACTGGAAGTGGTTTTCAACGTGTTATTTAAATACTAATATTGATATTAGAAAGAAAAGAAAAAGTATTAAGGAAATCCATCCAAATTATATGTAATTACTATAGAGCGGAATAACAGCATACAACAGAATTTAACATGACATAGGATTCTAAGTGCATCATGTTCAAGAGAGTTGTGATATAGTGGATTCTATCACAATGCAACATTCTTGGCAATGAAGAGGTTGACAGATTGCCAAGAGAATGTGGAAAGCTACCTCACTCAACCTCATATAGGTATAACGTATGAAGTGGCCAAGAATCTTTAGATACAGGAGCGTATGAGAAGCAGAGTACACATATCAATAACCCCATAATATATATAACCAGCTCAACAGAGGTGAGTAGGTAGTAATCTTCAGACCTCGCACACACTACAACTGTTTGAGATACCCATATATTCAACAAACTAAGGATAGGAAATACTGATGAATGTGTCTATGGCAATGACAGAATGACTGCTCAACATTTGCTACAAAGGTGTCCACTATACAAGAAACAAAGAAAGCCTATATGGCCATCACCACTGTCATACATGGACAAGCTCTATGGAGGTACCAATAGCCTCAGGCTAACCACTGCTTTCTTTAGATATATTTCAGTTGACATACGAGGAAGAAGAAGCAGAAACATAGTATACTTCAAATGTAGAATTGAGGGAATGAAGAGAAGTAACAATACTAATTCATTTATAAGGTTCTTGTAATGACATCTATAAAGAAGAAAAAATGCTAGGAATTTTTTGCCAAGCAATGCGTGAACAGGGAGATTAATTATTATGTCTGGCTTCATGGGTGAGTAAAAAGACACAATAGTAACAGCACCACAGAGGGTGATGGGTAACAGAAAACATTTGTTAAAACTGTGTGCAGTCAGACATTTTTGGTGGAGCCGGATCCAGTAAAATTCACCAGCTCCATGGATCCATCTAGTATGATAAAACTTAACAAATATTAAGCTACTCAAAATGTTGCTGATATCAGATCAATTCCAAAATAACATTAGTGGTCAAGAATTGTGTGTCTCTGTCTGTCATTTGTAAGCCATCTGTGCTTGGTTTAATAGACGAAGTGTCACAAAAATTCAAAGCTAGTTTGGAAACGATATTCAATGTTTTGAAATTAAAAAAACCAAGAGAAACTGCCTCTTAAAATCATTTCTTCAGCATTTTGTCTTGAAGAAAATGTGTTGTAGTTTGCAGAAATACCTATACATGAGTCGCTGGCACCTAATGAATCAGTAGAACCTGTTTAAATGATTTAATTGAAGAAATTTCAACCTTCTTTCCATCATATATGTTGTGACAGCCGCTCTTACATGCATGATTAGACAGGTTGTAGTATCCACAAGATTAGAATGGAAGAAATAATTATCTGACATGCTAGAAAAGTAGAAATTTTTAATTAAATTCCTAAATCATCATTTATCTGTTTGGCTCTCCTTTCTTAATGTGTGTAGTAACCATCCCCAATTTACTGCTGTATCTGTTGTTGCCATGTTTTTTTTCTCTCTTGCATGATAATAAACAGCACTTATTGTGTATTGACTGACAGTGAATCCAGAAGTTACACTATCAGAAAAAAATTCCTTTACCAATCATATATAGTTACTAAGCAAATTCAAACTGAAGTTTTGACCCATGGTTAGTTTTTCAAGAAATTGAAGTCTCCGATGTACAGCTTCTCTAAAACGAGAGAGTACATTAGCAAAGTACCTAAAACTACATTGAAGAAGGAGAAAATGTAGACAAATACTTCAGCTACATTTGTAGTTTAATAGCTTGATGGAGCTGGAGCCAAATATTTTTAAATGGCCGGTACTAGAGCATGATGATTTTCTTGCAGTTCGACACCCATGGTACAAACAGGAGTTTGAACAACACTGATAAATCCATATATAAAAGGAACAACGACGATCAACCTTCACAGATTGACTTCATACTAGCTTGAAAGGGATTCAGAAAACAGACAGCAGACTTAAGAGCTGCATCAAACATTGACAAAAGCATCACCTGACAATCACTAGGTCACACTGTGAGTTACATACAAGACTGTCTCATAGCACAACATATATGTAGTCAACATAAAAGGACTAAATCTCAAACATGCCAGGGCTGAAATATGTCAAGACATATATAGGAATTATGGAAATATACCAGCAGAAATGAGACACAGAGACAGAATGGATAGGTTTCATATATACAAATATTGGTGCACTAGAGAAAGAAATGTAGCTGTAAAAAACAGGATATGGGAGAAAAAAAAACAGATTTGTGGAACAGAAAAGAAAAACTTTGCTCAATATGATTCTATGATATATAAAATAGTATGAAGCGATACCAGTAAAGTGGCTCAGAAGGCAAAGGAAGAAACATAGAAATGTCATCATTAAACCAAACAAATTCTTAGTCTCTCAGGTGATTTTACATAACCGTTGAAAAAATAAGGCTAATTATAAATGACAATAAGGGTAACCTAATAGTAAGTGAAAACAAGAAAAGGGTTAGACGGAAAGAGTACTTTAAGAAGCTTTACAACCTAGTTGAAGAATACTAAAACCTAATATTTATCCTCTAGATACAGTGAGAGAAGAACCATCAATTTACACCAATGGAAGTCAAAGTATGTAATTAAAACAAGTTCTGGGGGACGGCGTGGTTAAGTGACACGGCTCACAATCCAAAGGTGCTGGATTCGCTCCCCAATCACAGCACTGGCGATTACCCTTGGGAAACAAACCCTTAGCAAATGCAGGAGGAAGCAGACCCTTACATCAAATACATGCCGAAGTCGGATGCACTGAGCCGACAGGCAAACAATAAAAACACAGTGCAACGCACACTGCCTTGGGGAATAGAGAAATAAGGCGAACACTAAATTTAAAAAAAAAAGTTTTGGAAGCAGGATACCAAAAGTTGAAGCTGTGCAATCATATTTGGACTTAGGAGTAAATTAGCTGACAAGAACGTTCAATGTAACATGACAGAAAAATTCCTGATCGTTATCCTAAAGTTATAGTTATTACCATAAAGAGGGATATAACAGACAGGGAATGCGCACGACTTTCAAGAAACAAACTAAAACATGCAGGTTGTTGGAAGCCTGCAAGTTTGAATTGACCTCATGAAATTACTGTAGGTACACTAACCCAGCTTCTCCCATACCTAGTAAGCTGCAGGAAGTAAAATGGCAAAAGTATCCTAAAACAGATAGCTTTGGCTGTCTGGCATAGGTGTGCCTGTGTAAATATCAGGATTCCAAATATTTCCAGTTGAGAGAAAAATTAAAATAAGAGAGACTGAAAACTACAGGGGCATCACTCTTAAATCTTGAATGAATAACCCCTGCAAATATCATAGAGAAAAAAACAAACAAAGCCCTTAATTGAATTCCAGTTAAGTGATGCACTGTCAGAGGATATGATCAGGAACAGAAGATTGCCTGTTGCTCATCCTTTGTATTCAAATGATGCTAACTCAGAAATGACCACATTGAATTTACTGCCAAAAACATGTGAATGTCCTAAATCTTCTTTGACGTTTGTCTGGCTTTGTGATGTGTCATGGTTTACAGTGAAGTTGTGGTGTCTGTACCTTTTGGCCCAGCACACCATTTTTGGGACCTGGTTTGCCTTTCATCTGCGATCCATATTCTCCTAGTCAGACTAGAGAGGTGCAGCCTGTTTACAGGACTGCCACTTGGATTTACAATAGAGTTTTGGTCAGCTATAGATGACTGGCCTTGACACAAGCAGTCATCTATGAGTGCTGGCTGCTCTCAGCTCATTCACCTCTGTGTCTTCGACAGCAATGTTCTAAATGAAGTATTAGAGAAGTTTAATGTGAAAATAAACATAAAATGACAGTCAGAAGAAATGAACAGTCATTGTATATCCAGATCAGAAGAGCATTTCAGAAGACCTCACCTCGACTTCTTGGCAGTCTATACAATAAGATGGGAGATTGACATGATACCCATAGTAGGGAGCAACACACAGATGAAGCCAAACATAGCACAACCACCTGGAGAATATCAGGATGTGAGGAAAGCTCCTTCAAACTGCCACAGCACTCTCTTCAGGGCACACAAAAAGAGTAAACTTACTCATTGTGGGCATTAACAACAACATCCAAGTCAGAAACACAACACTTCATCATGCTAAAAAACTAAGATTTTCGACTGAATGTTCATAGATGATAGCACAATGGACTTCTACAATACTCAGGAGCAGTTTTGCAGAAAGATGCGGTACTGTTCTATCTGTTGTCCACCTCTGTGGTTCCAGTATAGTCCTCAGTCTATTATAGACTCTTATATTGTCTTCATATCAGGTTTGATGTCATTTTGGTGGCATGTAACCATGGCTCTTTGCTTACCATGACTGCTGTTTTAGTTGCTGATCTTCTTTCATTCTGCAGACGTGGCCAAATCCAAACCATTAAAGTTGAGATTGCTCTACTCAAGTCTGCAAGTTCTGGTTTTTGAGATCTTGTGTATTGTCCTGGTTGCGGACATTCTCTCTTGTTATTTGGATCACCTTCCGTAGGGGACAGAAGCATGAGCTCAGAAAGCAAATGCAGTGTTGATTCCAATGTTCTGTTATCAGTGTCAGGCATAGACCTTTTTCAATGCACAAGAACAAAGGATCAAAGCATGTAAAATTCGATTTTTATTAAAATCAATCAAGTCACAGAAGTGGGAAACGTGACATAAAATATGCATGACCAATATAGAAAGACAGGAAATTAAATGGTTTGATCATCTAACAAGAATGTCTATAAATCAGCCCATAGCCATAGCAATGTGCTTCAGGGCAAATGGTAGACAAACAAAATGTATATCCAGTGTTAAAGAATCACTGTAGATGCATGGATAAAAAATAAAAGTGACCACAGTGATGGCAAATGAAAGAAGATTGCATCTTCTCACGCTGTCTAACAGCATATGTAGGCACATAAATGATGAAATGACTAATGAAGCAGTCAAGGAACCAATGACACCTGATAGAAATTCCCTAACAGCAAACTCCCTCCACCCCACTTGTTCTGAGGCCATCCTTCATACTGTACTCAAGCTACGGCTTATAAATTTCATTACATCATTTTTAGTTTTCCACCAATATGTTTTAGGCCGGTCTACTGTTTCATTGATTGCATTGTTATCTTTCATGAGGACAAGGTCGACCCAGTTCCAATGTTAAACAGTTATGATGTGCATTACATTCTTGGTTGTAAAGAGGAAGCAGCTAACTCTTCATTGGCAACATGATATTACACTGCCGTAAAGACGGATTTTGTGGAATGTCAACTGCTTTCAAACATTCCTCATCGTTCTGAAAGTAAAAAAGAAAAGTAATCTCATAGCAGAGACTGCAGTTAGGGATAAAGTGTTAGATACTTCAGTTGTACAGTCTCAACTGTTTATGAGGTGGTTTGAGCAGTCCTATTCGTAGCTCTGTTCTCTTACCTTCCTTAACTAAGTGAGGTGTTCATTTTCAGCTTTAATGTGATCGAACGTGGCTTATTTCCACTTACAGACATTCGATCTAACCTCTCTACCATAAAATACCTAGAATATAGATATCTCCAGTAGAAACTTGTTTTGGTGTTTGTGCGGTTCGTTAAGGCTTTCACATGTTATTTCGGTTGGCAGTGGCTGTTCCCTGTTATGGCTGCGTATTATAAATTAAGTAATTATTTGTTCCTGGTTCCTTCATCACCATGATCCGAATTTTGCCTCTGCAATGGGATCAAGATGCTAAGCAGTGCATGCGCTGCAGTGGTCAGTGACCCGTAGCTGACTGCTAGTATCAGAGCCAGCGAACCAGAGTTACCATGCCCCTTCTACACGTCCACGTGGTGATCTTGGATAACGAGCTGCAACACAGCAGACTGGCTAAGACGAAGGGATCGAATAGGGAAGGCTAATCAAACATGTCTGCAAAATTGGATGTCGGACCTAAAACATCGCAATCAAGCTGTGAACTACGACACATCCCGTTCTCCGGACAAGATCAAAGAAAAAGATCATCATGATATTTACCTTTTGCTCCAGCGGAAGTATATCTATTTACCTTTTGCTCCAGCGGAAGTATATCTTGTGCCTCAGCATTTTGCTTCATCATATTGTAAGAGACAACGTGGCTAAGGAAGATTGGGCATGTAGGTGGCTACTCTATCCTGTAGAAACTTTAAACCATAAAAACTTTATTAGATGCGGGCAGATACACTTTTGAATGTATTTGTTGTTAACTATGCTCCACGCGGAGCTTTAAAGGTTTTGATTGGTTATCTTGTAATCTGAATTTAATGTCAGCCTTCCTTCTCTAGCGTGTCTTCTATAACGGCAGTTTTTGATTGAAGTGTATCCTGGAATGTTAAACCTTTGTATTGGTTTGAGGAGTGCTTTTGGATTGCAAGAATGTCATTTTGTTTTCTATAACACCGTATTTTACAATAGTTACCAGTTCCATGCACAACCCTTCTTAATCGTCCTAGACATATGCAACATTACTATTTTGATCTACCTCAGAATGTTGGAACCACATGCCTGACATTTATTAATACATGTTTTTAATCTCTGCTCCAAATATAATAGCAGTACATTTAAAAGGAACTATTGTGACTGGAGGTATTTAGTTGTTAACTCCATTTCTTTAAATAACAAACTTTGAATATACGCAATATACATTTTTCATTTATATATACCTTACCATTTAACGTTGAAAAGAACACCTTTTATAGGATTAGGGGACTATGGCACAGTTGGTCCCCTGATATCATGGCCTGTTCTTCTTTGAGTGGCTTATAATTTGTACTGGATGAGGTAACTAGCTTCATAATAGACCTTTCTTAATCGCCTCTTATAACATGCGTGTCAGGTTACAGTTTTACTGCTCTTTGCTCCATTTTCATGCATATATCTTCTATCTCAGGTGACATAGGAAGGAAGACTAATGCCTGGTCAGGCAAAATATACTGATCATACATGTTATTTACAGTCAGACAAAATATACTGGCCAATACTCTCGTCTCCGCTTCCTCTTAGCCCTCCCCGGAAAGGGGCTGTTTTCATGGTAGCATGGCTAACGAGATGAAGGATCCACGTGATCCTCGTAGCAGGGAGCGACACGCATATGAAACCAAGCATATCACAAGGATGACTTCAGTCCACCTTCATCAGCACGCTCAAGATGTAAGGAAAGCTACTGCAACCCGCCACTTAACGTCCTTTTCAGGGCGCACAAAAGAGTAAACCACTCATTGTGGCATTCAAAACATCATCCCAAGTGGTGTAGAAGTCATTTTATATCTACTTGCAATCGAGTGTGCAAACAGACGATTGGTGTGTTGTTTCTTGGCATGCTGGAGGGACCACATTCTGTTGGCCTTCATGCTGGCCATTATTGTGGAGGAATTTCGTTACCTTCAGAATTTTGTCCGAACAGCGGCTCACAGCCTGCTCTTTTCAATTTTCAACTGTCAAATGATTTGTGTACGCGGGGCCTCTAAGATTATCGGAATCTCCGATAGAACTAGGCGGCGCCAATCTTGCCCCTTTTGAGACCAGATGGTTATTGAACATTGCGGGATTAGAACCATCCACCGGGATCAAGATGCTGAGCAGCGCATGAGCTGCAGTGGTCAGCGACCTATAGCTGACTGCTAGCGTCAAGGCCAGCGAACCAAAGCTGCAAAGACCCTTCTACACCTCCACGCGTTGATCCTGGATAACAGGCTGCAGCAGGGCAGACAGGCTAAGGAGAAGGGATCGAAGAGGGAATGCTAACCCGGTACTCAAAAAATGCTTGCTGGAGTCGGATGTTGGACCGAAAGGTGCAAATAGCGCTGTCAAGCTGTAAACTATGACACAACGCATTCCGTTCTCTGGACTACATTCTGCCACTTAAGCCCTTTCAGGGTTTGGTAGCGGGAGATTGAGAACGAACGAAGAAGAAGAACCACCCACCGTTTCGTTCGTTTATGCCTTGAGAGATGAGTACTTTATCATTTTATCCTTCAGCTATAGCGACAACACACCACCCTCCGACACACAATTCCGATCAGTAGATATACATGTTAATATCTATATATGGGGAACTGACTTGTTTGTGCTCAGCGGTGAAGAGAGAAAAGTTGAACAGAAGAGTTTCAGACCTGCTGAACATTCGCCAGAATATTGATAGTCAAGTGGGTGGCAACCTGCATTAGAAACTGTCGTGAGCCTTGAATTGGCTACTATCTTTACCAGTCATTGATGTGCATGCTTGATGACGATTGAGGAAGTAGAAGTATTCTGAGTGATTATGATTGTGTATGACGCATGCATTATCTTGAAAAGTTTTCCCTTCGCTCCATTTGTTCAGAGGTCCAACACTGAGCTTTTCGTTTACCCTAACATCATTTAGGGAAGCTTAATTCGACATTTGTATTGCGGTTTCATTGCAAAAGTTTTTACATGGCGAGGTTGTCAGCCACTTGCAACATGAACTAGTCATTTCTTTACTCTGCGGTTTTCTTTAGTTGTTTCCTACTTCTTTTCTATCACGGTCCACAAAGGGCTCGTCTTTTTCTTATGGTTTCTAATGAAAACTGTTCCTTATGGCCGCTTGCAAAATTTCGGACATGTTACAGTGCTGCTATACTTTGCTCCTATTCCTGGTCTCGGTTTTGCACACGGGTTAAAAAATATCCGCTTCTGGTAATTTGGATCCCACATATACTAAAGGAGGCGTAGAAGAGGCCGTCCCCGAACAGAATGGCTACACCAAGTAGGACCTCCGCCCTGGACAAGGCCTGGAACCACGCTACATCTGTGGGTCATGGATGTGGCTGACCGACGCAACGGACCTCCGAAACACATCTGTAGGAGCTAAACGTTATCCGTTTAAGAACTGCAGTTTGTATGTACTGTTCCTAGATAACAATATACAGTATTTGGTTGCGTGTGCCACGAGGATGTCAAGATGACAAGGTCAGTTTAAAATAAATCTGATGACCTTTATGGCATTCTTTTGATGTCAATCGTCTTGGCACACACTGAGGATGGATAATCCCATTAGTAAACGTTATCAGGAGGCTGCGGGGCCTAGAGTTGAAACTCGCTCGGTTTTGCACAATCCCAACGCACCGCGTTTGATTCCCGCCGTGTCCGGTTTGGCAGACACTGAGTTTTGTTTCTCGGGTGATTGCTCCTACACTTAAGGAAAGTAATGGCAACCTACCGTGCTGCACACTTGCCAAGAAACTAATAGCCAAGTAGGTGGCGGTTGTAAGATGCGAGGTTCTGTAATGGACATGCTACTTACTTTTAAACGTTACCAACAGGCGGGTTAAGTAACGTTCTACCCAGTGATAATAATACGCCTACTGTAACCTTCCGAGTATGTCATTTGAGGCAACTAAATAGGGTTGTGTATGGGACTAGTGTCTTCATCATGTAAAACCATTACCATGGAAAGCCACTGCAAATTCTCGGATACATGCTTCTTGTAACAGAGGTTAGAAGTCGTGATGACTCTATGCTTCACTTGGCGTCAAAAGTCGAATCAAATAGCATTCCTTGCACGGTTCACTGTCAGTCTACTACCTCAAACATAAATCAAACCAATGCTATCGGTATACACACCTGGACTATAAATACGTGCCCTTACTAGAACCTTGAAGACAACCAGCTATTTTAATTGCCCGAACGCTCCCACCTGTGCTAGTTTTGTGTCTTTAAAAAATCCCATTCTCTTAGCTCCATAGCATACTGCTCTCTGATTCCTTTTCGCTCTTTATAAAGCCTTCTTATTTTGTTTCTTAATTCTCTTTGAACCTCTAATTTCTCCAGGACTTCCTTATTTGTTTCTTCTTTTTTCCCCCATCAGATGAGGCCCATTCTTTCTGCATGTCCACATTACAAAGACACGCATTTCCTACTTCAACCTTTTCTTTATAGTTCGTGTGTCTATGCTACACAGCACAGTTACGACGAATACACGTATTACCTGATCGCTTTGATGTTATCTTTTTTCCTCCCTCTCTCTTATTCACTTTGTTTCCTAAGGCCGAGTACGCTGTGCAGATATTTAGCGCTTACGGTCAAAGGCATTCGACATTACAGCCATTAAAAAACGGGTATATTTTCGATAGTCACGATAACTGAACTTATGCATATTTGGGTTGTCGGCCGTGTCGCTAACCTCTTTGCTATGCATAGCTCTTCACATCCCTGCTCCTCTCTCTCTCTCTCTTTCTTTCTCTCTCTCATCTCGATTTTTAATTGATATTTGAGTCATGTTGGTGAAAACAGATTTGGTCAACACAATTGTCTGCTTCATTTCTATGTCTTCCGTTATTATATTTCCAATGTAGGAGAAGCTTATCACCTTTTTCATGTCAGGTCATCCCGTAACCGGTGAGGTAGTTTGGGCACACATGAAGACATCCTCACAAAACCACGCCACCCTTCTCTGCCAGCGTCCGCCGCCCGCGCCTCCCCCGGTTGGAGACCGGTCCATTCCCCAATGTTGTCCCCCCCCCCCCCCACCTCTCCTCGGGACGACCCCTCGTCGTCTGTCTCGCACCTTTCCGTGGAGGATTGTATTTGCAAGACCACCCGATCTCGACATGTGACCGTACCAAGCGGGTTTCCTTCTCTAGCCAGCCGCCAAGAGGTCCTCAAAAGGCCCCATTGCTGTTGCAACTCTATCCCGTATTTCCTCATTCGCAACTCGATCTTTGTACGTGACGCCTAAAAGTCCTCGGGAACATCTCATCTACAAGGCCTGCATCCCTCGCCGAATGTCAGCTGCAACCGTCCATGTCTCACAAGCACACAGGAACACTGACAGGACCAGTGTACGCATCACTCTGACTTTCGTGCACAGTACCAACCGTCTATCTTGCCATATTCTGTTAAGCCGTGCAAGCGCCGCCACTGTCTGTGCCACTCTGGCCAACACTTTTCTTCGATCGTTCATCACTGACAATCGACCCTAGATATTTAAAACGTTCATCCACCCCTTTTTAGTATTTGATAATTTTGTCTCATCCGTATACAAAATTTCTCTGCTGCATTGCTAATTTTCAGGCGGATGGGGTGTCACGTGTTTGTGAATCTTCTACTGTGTGATAGGTTTTAATGTCTTTTATGGGTTAGCAGTTCTATTTCTCCACTTTCGAGACCATCACAATAATTTCCCGCAGTTCTCCCTGGAAACGGGCTGTTTTTCGTAGCAATCTGGCTAGCTAGGTGTGGGATCGACGCGGTCCCTGTAGCAGTGAGCGACACGTAAATGACGCATAGTATAGGATATCCGCACGTAGGACGCTGATTCGCCTTTATCAGCAATCTTGGGATGTGATGAAATCAACTAATCTCCACTTAACTTCTTTTTCAGAGCGTACAAAAGGTAGATCTACCAATTGTGGACATTTGTTCAACAACAACATAGTATACCCTTAGGTGTGGAGGTTTACTAGAGAGGACGATGGACGGCGATCCGTGGCAAATGATATGGATATTCATATTCCCGTAGCTTGTTGATTATATCCACTTCTCATCTTCCTTATCAGGCGGACGTGCTGCTCAATCCACGACGGATGTCAAATTCCTGCAATCTGTAGACTACACAAGGGATCTGCTACAAACATTGTCAGAATGATCTTTATAGGCTTCTGTTGACAGAACTCGTATGTTGGATGTTCACTTTTCATAGGCATATTGTCCTCAACGTGATTGAGTTGTGGTCAGTCTGAAGTTAATGGTATCTGGACAGAGCTTGTCTAGGGTTTGTAGTCATGGTTATATCTGTTCTTAGTGTAGTGTACACATTTGTAGATGTTCTATTGTTGTTTTATCAATCCTGCATAAATACTTATGGATAGTGCCAATATTTACTTTGTATGAGGTAGGGGGTCACTATAGTTGGGGAGATTAGGCCATCGTCTCTCAAGAAACGAATGAAAATGTAGGTGCTAGAATCCCGCAAGTTTCAAGCGTGCCCTGGTCACACAAGACGTTATGTCAACGCCTAGTCATGTCGGAGTAGGACGATGCAATAGGAGGTTCCGTGTTCGCGTTATGCACGTAATAAAAACCCCTGGAAGTTGAAATAAAGAGCGGACTATGAAATCGCACTTTGGGCAAACGTTTTTCTACAGGTAACGAAATTCATGCTTATTAGCGCCACCAACCAAAGCCAAAAGGAGGAGACCCCTCCATCTTGCAAAGTCACAACGGATCGATTGCCAGTTTGTCTGCACATTATATTGATTAATCTCTGAGAGAGAGAGAGAGATTGCTCTCCGATCTGGACGAGCTCCAATCTATCAGTCTGTAAATGGGCATTTGACCTACGGTTATGCATGGCGATAGGAAGGAAATAGCCCCTCCACCTGAGGTCATTTAGGTGATCACTCCTATTTATCACCGTCTTACGTTTTCTAACATCTGGGTAGACTGGTGCGTGCCAATACCAGGGCAAAACACGATTCTTTGTTACACAAGACATTGTCCATCTGGCCACCAATGAACGTTTGCTGATTTCAACCTCCCGGCACTAATCGTAACTCGTAGTGCGAATTAAATATTGCAATTATTATAAGTGTCTGTAATGTGAAATGTAAAGTTAGCCACCATAGCAGACACTGCTGTCAGGAATGAAGTGTTGATAGACTTCATTGTACAAAGTTACATCTTGTTTATTAGGTTATCTTCGCTGCCTTTGTTTTCCTAACATTACGCCGGGTACTCATTTACAACTGGGTCGACTGAACCTGTTTTGAACTCCGTATCTTTGCCATGAACATCTAGGGTAATATAAGAACACGTAATACTTACTTACTTAGTCGCTCCTCTTCTACTGTGAGGTGTAGAGGTTTGCCGGAGAGAACGCCAGACTGCTCTATCCGTCGTCTTTTTCCTGGTTTCTTTCCAGTCCAGCCCTCAATCACTTAGGGACTGTCGTATGTTGTCTTCCCAACGTACTTTGGGACGTCCCGGGGGTGTGCGTCCTTGACTTTTTATCTCCCATGACCGCTTTGGTATCCGATTGTCTTCCATTCTACAGACATGGCCAAACCACTGTAGTCGGGACCGCTCCACTCGTGTCTGCAGGGGTTGAACTTCAAGAGTGTCCCTTTTCGTCACCTGAACCGCCTTTCTTAGGTACCTCATTTGTGAAGTTTGTAATTGCCGTTCTTGGGCTGTGAGTCATGGGCAATGACTACAGCCCAAGAACGGCAATTACAAACTTCACAAATTGCCCATGACTCACAGCCATATGTCAGGACAGGCACATAGGTCGAGTGGTATACACCCATCTTTGTTTTCCTGCTTATTTCTCTTCTACTGAGGAAACCTCTGTTTATTGCATTGAAAAGTCTACCTGCTGATGCCTTTCGTGGAGAACTCCTCTTTGATTCCTCCCCTGCTGTCTATAACCACTCCTAGATATTTAAAATTGCTGACCTGCTCCACTGCTCGTGTTCCTAGGGTTATCTGATGTCTCTTTTCATCTTTGGCGATCACCATGGTTTTTGTTTTGGAGTTGCAGATGTGCATTCCTCTCTTCTTCAACTCTTCTTCCCAGACCTGCAAGTTGATCTGGAGATGTGCTTCGGATTTCGTGATCAGGGCCATGTAATCTGCAAATGCTAGTTCCGATATGTAACTTTGTCTCATCTTCCAGTACCCTACTTCATACTTATTTGTCCGTTCCTTGCAGCCTTTGATGACTTCATCCATGAGGAGTATGAAAAGGTACGGTGATAGAATGTCCCCCTGTCTTACTCCGCTAGTGGTCTTGAACTCTCCTGACTTTTGATTTGATGTCCGCACATAATTTCTGCATGTTTTATAGAAACTCTGCATGCCAGAGATCAGGGGTCCTGGGATGTTCTTCCTTGTCAGACACTCCCATAGTTTGTCCCAAGGAACTTTATGAAATGCTTTCTCCAAATCCAAAAAGCAGAGATGCATCTCTTTATCGTATTCAAGAGCCTTTTCACTTAGCTGTCTGAGTGTAAAGATACGGTCTTGAGTACGTCTGTTTGCCAAGAACAGGTAATAGTAATGTTAATTAAAATTACTTTGAAATGTTATATGTGCGGGAATCATGCTTTCACATATGTAACGCATACGTATATTGTAGAGACATTATTTGCATTAGCTGTAGCCCAAGATTGCCCATTTTGTGGTTTACATTATTGCTAATAAATAGCTCGCATTTTGATGTCTTGTTGTTAAATATTATTTTTTTGCAGCCTAATAGCTATTTATGCACCATGTAAAGCAATCTATTGTAAAGTGGTCGACTGTTAGACATGTCCCCTTCTCTCTCTCTTTATCTGCTTGTTCAAGCACACATTGCCGGTCCATTGCATTAATGTTATATATTACATGTTAAATATTCCCTGAGTGTCGGACTTTTTATATCACACTTCTATAGTTTCTGAAACATTGTGAAAGAGCACGCGTTATAAATCATGGCTTTTTTTTTGAATAGATTCCTAACTGGTTTTGTTAACTTGCTATTGTCCTTGGTGTAAGACACACGATAGTTCCCGTTAAGGGAGCCGCGAGTCACTTTAGCAACACACGCATACACGCTGGTCGTAACTTTGATTGCAGCACGACAGTGCTTGACTATTGGAGCCATGTTTACAAGACAGAGACATCGTCAGTATAACCAGATCTCTGCGTTGATCACTTTTAATCTAGCTGTGTTCGAGTATTCATAGCTTTAGAACGTGTTAGTGTTAAATGGAACCGTGTTGTAGATTCTTCAAGCGCAGACCTAAAGTTGTAGTTATGAATCAATATGATCAAATATGGCATTCCAATGCAACAGACCGGGCACAATTAAGTCTTTGGCTAGTTGACATCACGCACAAATTCTGATTGATTCAATGCCAGGATTATAGTAGTAAAGATGTGTTTTCATGTATCAGTGAGATCAATTATACTTCATTGTGCCAATCGGTTTAAGTTTACTTCTAAGGTTTACAAGTTATAATATAATCGAAGTAATTTGCGCTGTTAATTTATGTAAGTTGTGCTCGAAGTTGTGAATTGTTTAGCGCTGTCATTTGACTAGTAGATGATGGCTGAAATACACAAGAAAAATGTAGTTCATAGTAGACGTTGCCGTCGGGGCTGGGGTATTGTTCTTGATTATCACAGTTGCTCATTTTCAGAGTTTGAATGACCGTTTCCCTTCCTTATCGTCTTGTTTCCCTAACAGCTGGGAATACTTAAGGAGCCGAGACTAGGTATTGAACCTGGTCCTTATACCTCAAGATACAAGCACTCTAACTGTTTATACTGCACCTTGGTTTACATTTACCTGTACACATTACACGCTATACTGCAATATTAATACATTTAACTTGCTTTTGGAAGTTGAGTATTCATGTGTATGAGCTGCGTTATTAGCATTCAACATTGATGTATGCGCATGACGTAGTGTTGGCATGTGCCTAGCCAAGTTGACTTTAACTAACCTTAACGGATTACTCCGCCATCATCTAGTGGGTCATTACGTCATAGTTTCTGGACTTGTTCATTGTCTTCATGCCGCACGGGTGGCATATTCATACCACTACAGTTACCCTTACCGGACGCCTGTATTTGAGCACTTGCAGAGACGCTTTCAATAGTTACGTTTTTACAAGGGGGAAAAACACATATTAATGCTCCGTCTTTGTTTTACTCCTCCATGGTAAGGTTATTAGTCCCATGCACAACCTTTTTTAGTTGTCTTGTGCGATATTCTAAGACGGTTACAATGGGTCCGATCTTTCCACTCTATGCACCACTCGCGTGTTATGAATTTCCAGCTTGCATCTATTTCTATCTAACGAGAGTATTTCCATAGTTCAACCTAGCACCGGTATTTCTGTCTGTTTTCAAGGCTTTCCCCTTTCATTAACCTTCGAGCTGCTCTGAGGTCTTTCTCGTTTTCCGGACTGTTCTCTTGAGTATAGAGGTGGACATTCCGTTTAATCTTGACACATGGCCGGCCCTTTGAGGTTTACCTGCCATACTATACGCACATATATGGACCAGAGCATTGTTAGTCAAACGGAATTCAGTCCTTTTTTTTGTACATTGCGAATGAATTTTGGATGCTGAATAAACAGAAACATCATACGTTAACAAAATTCTCAGCCATGCGAAAGTAGAAGGCGAATGTAATTAAATCCAACCTCATCCTTAGAGAATAGTTTAATGAATGTCCATTTTTTTGTTAGAAGGGGAATTTGATGGTGATCTTACAGAGACTGGCGTTGGATGTTGAGATTTCTTCTTGAAAAAGTGTAGTTTGCCACGTTTTTCTTCTTCGACATTCGTCCTGAAAAGGACGCTTACGACGTTATGTTGAAGTTTACAGCGAACCTGCGATATCTGCGCCTTACCGCCTGACACATCTGATTTCAACATGACACTTCTGGAGTCGGGCTTGCCTTCACTCTTCGATCTTGAATATCTTAGCCATACTGCATGGTTGCAGTCTGTTTCCTGGGCCTTCATTTGGAGGCGGAATAGGGTTTTCCGTCAGCTGTGGCTCACTCACCCTGATTCAAGCAGTTAACTATTTGTTGCTGGCTGCTGCCAGCTCATTCACGACTGAATCTTCGGTTTCGTTTTCCTCATACATTTCACTGTAACAGGCTGTTGAGTTTTGTAGTATTGAATTGACTTTCACATTTCACTGTAACAGGCTGTTGAGTTTTGTAGCATTGAATTGACTTTCACATTTCATTGTAACAGGCTGTTGAGTTTTGTAGTATTGAATTGACTTTCACATTTTATTGTAACAGGCTGTTGAGTTTTGTAGCATTGAATTGACTTTCACATTTCATTGTAACAGACTGTTGAGTTTTGTAGTATTGAATTGACTTTCACATTTCATTGTAACAGGCTGTTGAGTTTTGTAGTATTGAATTGACTTTCACATTTCATTGTAACAGGCTGTTGAGTTTTGTAGTATTGAATTGACTTTCACATTTCATTGTAACAGGCTGTTGAGTTTTGTAGTATTGAATTGACTTTCACTTCACATTTCTTTCGAACCTTGCGCGCATTCATTTATGAAATTCTCCACCTGTCATGCCCGGAAACGCTTTCGTATACATATGTTCTGGCTATAATTGAAGATGTTCGTATTGGGTGCTCGTATACTGGAAGCGGTACTCTGTCTTTAAAAGGTCATATCTGTAGGTAAGTTAAATAAAAAGGTACAGGTGGTTAATTAGACACATGCTCAGACCTGGAAAACTTTGTGCCACCTGCCACGATCAAGGACCTGAGTGGTAGAGGTAGACAGACAACATATTTGAAACGAGATGACAAACTGTATGGACAAAACAATATATACCCCATTGATAATATGCTCAAGACATACGGTTGTGAAGAAGAATTATTTGTCATCGCTACTTGGTGGGGCACTTGATAGTGATGATCCTGCGGGATTGTATTTTGAGGGTTGACATTGAATGCATGATCTAAACGACAACCCAAACTACCTGGTAGTCACATTTGATCGGCGCATGACATGGAAAAGTCAGATCGAGAGAAACCGAATGAGAACCAGAGAAAGAATGGCAATCATGAGGAAACTTGCTGGCACAAGCTAGGTAGCAGACGAAAGTATACTAAAGAAACTGTACATTGGAAGAGTGAGACCAGTTCTCGAGTATGGCATGGACAACAGCTGCAAAGGCGAACTTTGATAAAATTAGCAACATTCAAAACCAAGTCATAAGAGTTATAACAGGAGGCATGAAGTCAACGCCAATTGTAGAACTTGAAAGATTACAAATCTGCAATTCATGACCGACAGAAGAGACTGCAGAGCCCAGCAGCAAGCAGAGAAACTCAGAAGACTGGCAGACCATCCAATGCATCAGAGACTAAATATATTTGGGAATGGGAAATTAAAGCGGAGAAACTTTGCAGAAATAGCCAAAGCAAAGATGAGCGAAGACCCTATGAACACCGTAACAATACCAAAGCCCATACCTACTGTACGCAAACCTACCTGGAAGCAGCATATGATTTCGGAGGTGGTAGAAAATATACCAGGTATTGGAAACAAGAACAGCCAGACTGAAAAAGAAAGAAGAGACATAACCCTGAGGTACATAACGAAAAACTACCCAAGCATGGACTGAACCCATGCATACACCGACGGTTTTGTAGCAAACACAACTCAGAACGGAGGGGCAGAGGTATTCCTGAGCCTACCAAATGGTAGAAAAATAACACTGTCAGTGGCAACTGTAAAATTCTCAAGCAATTTCAGAGCGGAGGCAGAGGCACTGAGGGCTGCAGTAGAAGCAATTGTGACAGGCGAAAGGAATGAAAGCCAGATATTCCTGCTTACAGATGCCCTGGCCGTAGTCACAGCACTAAAAAGCCAGAAAAATACTGAACTAAATGATTTAAGAGCAGTACTCTGTCAACTATGCCAGCAGTCCGCACCAAAAAGAGTAGTGGAAAAGTGGGTTCCATCCCACTGTAACATCCAAGGCAACGAGGAGGCAGACAGACTGGCAAAAGAAGGTGCAAGACTACCACAACCATACTCTAGTGTGACCTACGAAGAGTCCAAAAGGCTTATTAGGGCCAAATACATGGGAAACAGAACATACTGGCTACATAAAAAATGATGCCTGTTACCAGTTGACCAGAAGAGAGCAAGTCGTGGTCTTCAGACTCCGCACAGGCCACAACAGACTGAGGTACCACCTATTCAATAAACTGAAGATAGGTGGCACTGAGGAATGCACTTGTGGTACCGGGAAAATGACCGCTGAACACGTGCTGCAAAACTGCCCGACATACGAGGACCAGAGAAAGCACATGTGGCCATCATCAGTGGCAACAATAGACTAGCTCTATGGCAGTGTCGACAGCCTCAGGATGACCGCTGCTTTTTTCGAAAAAATACAGGTTGACGTTTGACAACGTACGAAGAAGAAGAATGCACGATCAATGCATGTTATTCCAATGGTGTTTCTTCTTCGGCGTTTGGCTTAGCTTCGTTCGTTCTCAATCTTCCACTACCAAGCACTGAAAGGGCTTAAGTAGCAGAAAGGCGCAAATATCGCAGTAAAGCTGTAAACTAACGACACAACGCAGTCCGTTCTCCGGACTACATCCTGCTACTTGCAAATCCCTGTTCAAGGCTTGGTAGCGGGAGATTGGGAATGAACGCAGAAGTAGAATAAGAACAAATGTAGCCACCATATAACAGAACGCCGCCAAACATTTATCATAATGTAGACATTGATATAATCCTAAGGGTCTTCACACCCGTCTTATCCCCTGCAGTTCTTTTAATCTATTCAGGTGATAATAGTAGTGACTAAAAGTACTAGTTTCGTAATGTATGCATTCCTACGTTTCTGTAACTGCTCATTGATGACTGAAATACCCATGTACGGCCAAGCGTAGCGCTTGTAGTTAACATTTCTCTTATCTAGTCGAGTCTGGGGAACGAACCTCAGTGCTGCCATACCTGTCAACTTGGCCTTATTTTTGGTATTGATCACCTCAGATCTATAATACTCATAGTACATCAGGCACATTGTGTGGGACCTAAGATTGTGAAGTCGCTGTTTGTTAGTATTTGTTTATTGTACCTTCTTTTGATGGGAGTGAAGAGTGATTACGGTCAAACTGACGAAAACGTCATCTCACGTCCTCGTTGGTGCAGTGGATACAGTGTCAAAGTTGTCTGGTCAACAATGTGAGCATCGACACCAATCTCGATAGTTGTGAGCCTACTGAAGTGCCTCAAATTGCACTACTGCTATGAGGACCACTGTCAACCATGCCTTTGAATGTAAGGAAAACAACTGTACCCCGATAGGGGAAACAAACAACAAACCAACAATCAAGAGTTAACTCACCACGAGCAACATCAAACAACTCATTCATTTTGTGAATGACCCCTCATTTGTAATACAAGTAGTGTGAAACGTGGACAGTCTAAAGCAGACATTTAAGGAAACATAACCATTTCCACGCGAGCTGTCTCCGGATCAACAGGCAGGATAGAGTGCCCAACTCTGAAGTCCTCAGCAGGGTGAAGATGTCGGGTATTCGTATGCGGCTGCAGAAAGCCCATTCCCGATGAGTGTCTCCCAAAGCAGCTGCCGTATGATGTGCTCAGGACAGGCAAGGTAGACCTACTCATTGTGGGAATTCGAAACAACAATGAATTTACGGTACTAAATGTAGTATTGAGACATGAGTATTTACCGAAAGTCAATATAGGAATATGAATTTATACCAAAAGTCGTATTGAGACATGACTATTTACCGAAAAATCAATATAGGAACATGAATATATACTGAAAGTCGTATTGGGACCAGAATGTTTACTAAACGTCACGAAAAACACGAATGTTTGCTGAAAGTAAAAAATATAAAGTGCAGTTAATTTTACTGAAAGTCATAGGTTTACAGTAAGGTTTTCTATAAATCAAGGGGACATGCAGTCAGGTTTTATAGACGTCAAGTGGTACAGCCAGCTTTACATTTACAGAAACCTGAACGTTAACCATACGTCAAAGTGTTACTAGTGCAGAACACAAGCTGCAAACCCCTGCTTTACATACATTTTATCAGCTGCGTTTGCAGACATCGGCCTTTACGCTTCAGTCATAAACCAAATTGCTCGTGTATTTAGTTTGTATATGTCTGCTGAAAGGAAGCAGGTTCGTCTAGAAATGCGGAACACACCTAAGGCTTGGCATTCATTGACGAGGTAGTATGTTAGCGATGACATACCTGACTGTTCCCCCCAGTATGGCGTAGTTGTTGACAATTCAGGTGGCAGGTATAGTTATGTAAATGTGCGCACTCGATGAAAGCTGGGTTTGAAGACTCAGTGGCATGGTTATTTTTCGTATGTAATAAACAGCGGCGATATACATAGGTAATTGAAATGTTGCTTATAATGTATATGTTGCTTAGAATTGATATACATTCAATGAGCTGTAGATAGGTCATGCGACAACTAAAACATTCCTGACCTTATTCTTGGTTCTGTTGTGGAACCTTTCATCACTCCAGAGGCAGGCATTATTAATGTTTACAGTGGGTACTTATTTCGGCTCTCCTTCTCCCACAAAAGGCCCGTACTCTTTATAATGGACGATACAACGGGTGTAGGCGTGGTTCAGTTACCGCAATGGAACAGATACAAGAAACGGTAGTGTATCTTAGTCACACCTAAATATGTTTTTTTTATCGCTACAGCTTTGCTTTATCTTTATGATTGGCAAGGGAACTTTTCTTCTGTTTCCTCATTTAGCACCGAATGAAGAATAGTGTCGGCAGCGTAGTTTGTGTCCACTTGAACTAGTGTTTCCTTATCACATGGTTTTGCATGGTGAGGTTGCTAGCCGCAGACGCAGGCCTCTTTGAAAGTATTTTACGACTTGTAAACTCTGCAATATTCCTGCTCTTTCCTCTCCAGTACGGGCACCATGGAAACCACACGGATGATTCAATTTCTTACCTTTAGCATTCAAAGAAAGATGAGCTATGACGTAAGACATAGTAAGAACGAATGCGCGGCGCCACGTGACAAGACAGTCTCTGCTCTGGAATCCCCAACGCGAGAAAAGTAATACCAGAGAAATACACGCAATGGCGCAGAGGGTCGAGACGGAAGTATATGAAACACGGAAAACATGCACAACTGGAACGAAGGTCAGGAGAACTTGGCGTGTATTTCTTGAAGTCATATGCTTCACGGCTACAAGATTTTGATTGATATGCGAGTTATTTCTATACAACTTTCTTTGAAGTCAAAAATTCTACTCCCCACGCTCAATAGACTCTTTGTCAGGCTGGGTGTTCTAGTTTGGATACCATGATGTTTTACTGGTTAGGAATATATTCACTAAGCCTCTAGTGCATGTCTGGCAACCGAGCCAAATAAACAGATTTATACATAAACCAGCTCTTCATGAGCACACGCGGTGGTTTCTTCCTGTTATGTTCTTTCTACATTGGCCAGAGTATGCATCTTAAATAGCTAAATAGAAAAGAGGGCAACACTAAATTTGTCATATTGAAGTTCTTGTTCGAAACTACTGGTACTGAGCTGAGTAAACTCTTGATGGCGTTTCTTTGGCACAGGGTTACGTTGGCTTTTGATTAAATCTCGAGTTGTGCCGGGGCCATCTTGACTGTAGTGCAGTGCGAGACACCCCATTAAACTTCTTAGTCGACCAGTACATCTACAGGGACTGATGCCACGGTAAAGGTCCCAGCTCTGACGTGAGATGGGTCTCCTGCTTAGCGGGCTAGGCTCGAGCAGCTTAATACTCTGCTGCGTTATGACAAGCGCTTATAGATGGTGGTTAACCGATGTGCTAGTACATCACAATAGACTCAAACACTAGAGCAAAGTAGACTCGCAACTTGTTAGGTGCCATCTATGCTGCCTTAAACAAACCACCTAACCATGGCCGGTGGTATGCCCAGTCACACAGTCGCCTCTAACGACATGCTCTCTGCGGGGCATTGGTGCTATTCTTGACCTTGTCATACACAAAGAGACCCCCGACAGACCACTCAAAGTAAACATACTACTGAAAATTACAGTGTCAACACCCACCTCGTTGCCCAGACTGCTGGGACACAGTCCGTTTCCAGGGGGGGGAGGGGGTGTGACTTGATCAGCGTGTACATCTCTTAAACTGTTACACAATCTTCTTACTTGTAATTCCCTTTCTAACAGTCTCAAAGTACAAGGTTTAAATAGCGTCGTCCTAAGACCCGTCATGTCGTGGATTTTTTTTCACACTTCGCTTCTTTCAGTCGATCCAGCTGGGTACCTGACAAGTGACGGGATATTTTCGGAGCCATAGTGCTCTGTCGGCACTGTCAGCAATGGCATGGTCGGAGAACATATTGAGGCGCCCAGGTGCAGTGAAGTCTGCTCTGTTAGTCATTTTGCATTCTCCCTCGTTGAAATATCTCGCTTATATAAATACCAGACTTTCCTTAATCTGGAAATTCAGTGTTTCTCCGTGGGGTTAACTTCCCACGACGCTCCATTTGTTGGAGCATAGATCAAATACTGCATTTGACTCCTCTGTCAAGCTTTGATTTAAGTAATTTGCGATGGTTTTACACGATGTTGTTACCAAATCCATGCGCGACCTTCATTAGTCGCCCTTTACGACATGCAGGTCAACTAGTTTTCTCAATTACTATATCGTTTCTCTCATATAAGCCTTTACATTTAATATTTTACAGTAAAATCCCTTACATATCAAACTGCTATTATATCTTTTCCCACATTGTGTGTGATTCCATTCAAGTTGCGGGTCACGTGATCGCCCGTAGGTCGCTTGTTTGAAATTGCTGGACATAGCACAAAAGCAGCACGACTTGAAACCTCGAACTTCCAACCTGTCAAGTTCACAGCCAAGAGACTGGTAGCCATCTTTAGAAAGAAGCCGGCACGCGACGATGACACTGAATTGGCATCAGTTCGCCGTTGAATTGGTCCTTAAGAGGTCACTGTTCTGTTCTTGCATACAGAATGCATTCCGCTCCATTTAGTTCACACAACCGACAAACCTGGGGGTTAAAGCAGCAGGGCCGTCTTACCGTGACATGCACACCAGAAAGTGTTTGTACATCCATTCTATATTCACAACATCCCACTGGGTATGACGAACCTTTCATAGGATGTCAGTTGAATGTCTTCTCACTGTGTAGAAGCGGGATACTTTTTACTTTTGTAGGGTGCAAGTCGTGTCAAGGAATTGTTCTTCGATTTGAAGCTTCTTGATCCTAGTTTTTTTATTATGTTGCTATGGTAGGAGGCTACCATATATCCCGAACGTACTGGAGAAGGTGGATCTGGGTTGTAATGACTACAGTGCAATGTAAGTCGCTTTAGTACAGTAGCCCATTTCAGTCATGACTGGCTATAGGATGATGGAGTGGCAACCCTGTCATGAGTTGTGTTAGCTTCGTCCTTTCACTTACCCGTGTTGCAAGAGCTTCTTTTCACCAAGTCTGAAATGGCTATCCAGGGCACCTCTACAATTGGATCGGTGTGAATGTTCGTCTTCTCAGGATGCTAAACCCGTGTCCAGTGACTTTATGTCCTGCTTACATACATCTTTGAACCTGAGCAGTGGTCGGCAGACTGCTCTTTTTTTTATTGGGCAACTGTCCATGGAGAATATCTATGGGAATGCGAACATCTTCCATGCCCCTTAATACTCTCGCCGCTTGTGGGATCATAGTGTTGATCTCATTTTGTTTGCCTGGCTGATTTAACAAAGCCTGGTCCCCGAAAAATTGCATGGAAGGGAGTGAGGTTCTTGGTCAGTATGTCCCACCAGGCTTGTCTCGTCTCCCAGTTAAATATCAGTTTGCAGAGAGCGCAGGTACGTTGATTCTTAATTAACAGAGCTGACCTTACTAATGTGGTTGATTAATACTGGAATCCTGGTATTGTCTTCTTCTTCGTACGCTGTCAAACGTCAACTTGTATTTTTTCGAAAAATGCAGCGGTCATCCTGAGGCTGTCGACACTGCCATAGAGCTTGTCTAGTGTTTCCACTAGTGATGGCCACATGTGCTTTCTCTGGTCTTCGTATGTCGGGCAGTTTTGCAGCAGATGTTCATCGGTCATTTTCCCGGTACCACAAGTGCATTCGTCAGTGCCACCTATCTTCAGTTTATTGAATAGGTGGTACCTCAGTCTGTTCTGGCCTGTGCGGAGTCTGAAGACCACGACCTGCTCTCTTCTGTTCAACTGGTAATAGGCATCATTTTTTTGTGTCGCCAGTATGTTCTGTTTCCCATTTGCCCATGTATCTGGTCCTAATAAGCCTTTTGGACTCTTCGTAGGTCACACTAGAATCTGGTTGTGGTAGTCTTGCACCTTCTTTTGCCAGTCTGTCTGCCTCCTCGTTGCCTTGGATGTTACAGTGGTATGGAACCCACTGTACCACTACTCTTTTTGGTGCGGACTGCGGGCATAGTTGACAGAGTACTGCTCTTAAATCATTGAATTAGTATTTTTCTGGCTTTTTAGTGTTGTGACTACGGCCAGGGTATCTGTAAACAGGACTATCTGGCTTTCATTTCTTTTGCCTGTCACCATTTCTTCTACTAAAGTCCTCAGTGCCTGTGCCTCCGCTCTGAAATTGCTTGAGTATTTTCCAGTTGCCACTGACAGTGTAATTTTTCTACCATTTGTTAGGCTCAGGAATAGCCCTGCCCCTCCGTTCTGAGTTGGTTTGTTACAGAACCGTCGGTGTATGCATGGGTCCAGTCCATGCTTGGGTAGTTTTTCGTTATGTACCTCAGGGTTATGTCTCTTCTTTCTTTTTCAGTCTGGCTGTTCTTGTTTCCAATACCTGGTATATTTTCTACCACCTCCGAAATGATATGCTTCTTCCAGGTAGGTTTGCGTACAGTAGGTGTGGGCTTTGGTATTGTTATGGTGTTCATAGGGTCTTCGCTCATCTTTGCTTTGGCTATTTCTGCAAAGTATCTCCGCTTTAGTCTCCCATTCCCAAATCTATTTAGTCTGTGATGCATTGGATGGTCTGCCAGTCTTCTGAGTTTCTCTGCTTGCTGCTGGGCTCTGCAGTCTCTTCTGTCGGTCATGGAATCCTGGTATTGGATCAGTGGGAGGTAGCCAAGCGCTTTTGGCAAATCCGTGTGGTTGTTGGTGTGGTTGAAGGAATGCCCACACTGGGTACATTGACCTTTTGTGCTCACAGAAAAGGGCGGCTTTCCTCACATCTCGAACGTGCTGGGGCAGGTGGACGGAGCCCTCCACGCGGTTGTGTTATGCGTCAATTTCCCACATCGTTAGCTATGCTACCACGAAAACAGCCCCTTTCCAGGAAGGACTGCTGGGAATTCGAGACAAGGGTCTTGGCCTAACTAACATTTCTGATTAGTATATTTTGCCGTTAGTCCCACACGTTAGTCTTCCCTCCCAACCCGTGTGGTCGGAAAGTATCGTTCGCGTCTTCTCGCATTTGTCATTTGAGCTCAGATTTGGCTTGGCTTGGCTTCGTTCATTCTCAATCTCCTACTACCAAACACTGAAAGGGCTTAAGTAGCAGAATATAGTCCAGAGAACGGAATGCGTTGTTTCGTAGTTTACAGCTTGACTGCGATATTTGCACCTTTCGGTCCAACACATCCGACTTCAGAAAGCCATTGTTTAATACCAGGTTAGCATTCCCTCTTCGATCCCTTCTCCTTAGCCAGTATGCCCTGCCTTCTGCAGTCTATTATCCAGGATCACCACTTGGAGGTGTAGAAGAGTCTTGGCAGCTTTGGTTCGCTGGCTCTGACACTAGCAGTCAGCTATGGGTCGCTGACCACTGCAGCTCATGCCCTACGTCACATTTGACTGTTACTAAGTTTGTGGATGGTATCCTTCTTGTAGATTAATAAGGGGGGAGGAAGGTGTCCAAACCCCTGGCTTTTCCCTGTTAACCTTCCCAGCAGTATATGAACTTAACGTTGCCTTTGACGGTGTCAGTATCCTCTAAGCTGTCAGTGTGTGATGTCTTGCTACACGGAGTTTCCCGCCTTCGCCTCTAGGAGGTATGTCAAACATAGATAGTTGATTAATAAAGTCTTAACTGTCTTTAATGCAAATACACATCTTAATACAATTACACATGTGCTCTAAACTGGGGACTAAATCATGAAGACAATTTAGATGGGCCAATGGTCCCGCCCGTGTTGAAAGAAAATATAAACACTTTAACCCTCCAAGTGTGCTAAAAAAGTTTTGCAAATGGCTAGCAACCTCATCGTGTAAAACCATTGCTATTGAAATCTCCACTGCAAATAATCAGATACAGGCTAAGTGTAAAGAGGCCATCTTTAGATATACCCCTATGCTTCGCTTTGAAACGGAACCAAGGTTTTAAACCGTCAAACTTCCGATAATGATCTTTTTGGTGCACATCTTTCATCTTCTCTTGAGAGATCCAGTAGATCTTATTTGAACTATTTCTCGTCGACCTTGTCTCACATTTAATCCGTTTTTTAACGCCCATCTGCTCTCCTTTATATGTATTCATTAATAACTAGTATATTAGACTGTCTACTACACGCACAAGAAATCCTATCTCTTTCAAGCGGTTTCGAAATCTCAGGTATGCGACACCGACTGTGCAGGCTTTTCGGTTTTCTGTCCACTTGAGCCGGGGAACAACATGGAGAGATTAAGTCAAGGGGTGACACAATTTGTTTAGGATCTAGGCGCCAGGTAAAAATATGCAGGAGTCAGGCGTAGTGCTGAATGAAGTTTCCCAAAAGGGTTGTGGAGCTTGCTGGAGGGTATGGGTGAATGATTGTGGACAGATATTTTTAAATAGGGAAATTACAGTTTTATTATTTTTTTGTTGTTGCTTCGCCTTATTTCTCCATTCCCAAAAGGGAAATTTTATTTTGCGCCTGTGGGCCGGGTGCATTCGACTTCAGCATACATTTTATGTAAGGGTCTGCTCCTCTCTCTCTCTCTCCCCCGCCCCCACCCCATTCCCCGGTAACTGTTGGTGCTGTGATTGGGGAGCGAACCCAGCACCTTTGAATTGTGAGCCGTGTCGCTTAACCATTAGGCCGCACTTATCTAGTATGCTTAAGGGTCGTAGCGCACAACATGGTGTACACTAATGACAGTATAACATTCTCGCTATCAAAAACAGCTGGCAAACACACCCGTCTCTTAAGGTTTATTTTCAAAGTAATGCTGACTTATTTCTAATATTGTGTATTCTGTATTTGTGCTATGCCATAACTGCTCCGTAACAAGGCTGAGAATGATTTTACAAGTAGCAGTTTGTAGTCCGTAGTTTACAGCTTGACTGCAACGCTTGCACCTTTTGGTCCGACACATTCGACTTAGCAGGCATTTTGAATACTGGGCTAGCCTTCCCTCTTCGATCCCTTCTCATTAGCCAGTCTGCTGCTCTGTTGCGGCCTGTTGTCCGGGCCAATTTCTTGCTACTATCCTTTTTTGTAATCAACATTTTATCATTTGTTATTTATCTTTCTGTCGTATTTCATTTCATCGCTTTGTATCGTCTTTTATTTCACCTCTTTGTGTCGTCTTTCATTTCACCTCTTTGTGTTGTGTCGTCTTTCATTTCACCTCTTTATGTCGTCTTTTATTTTACCTCTTTTTTACGTTTTTCATTTCCCATATTTTTTTGGTCATCTTCCAACATTTGATCATCTAGCATCCATCTTCATATATTCTTTCATTCCGCGTATTTTTTTTTTTTACCTGTCTTTAACCTGTGTCGATAACCTTCCAGGGAACAAAAAACATGTCCTGTCGCATGAGTGCCCTAATCTATGCAAACACTCGTCCACTGTTTGTGCTTACCATTCCTCGTTGTCCTAAAAAACGCCACTTCTATTCAGGAATGCACGCCTCCGTTACATTGTATAAAGTGTGCCCGTGTATGCAGTGTTATGAAGTGCACATGATGTGTAGATTTCTTTCATTCAACAAAATATTCGGTTTTAGTTCAAGTGTCATCTCCATATCGAAGCTCGGCTGCAATGTATCTCCAATACTCTTCGTCTCTCGCTTCGATGGCGAAATATGACACAGTTTGCTTTCAGTTCATCTTTTGACTATAGTCAGTTAATCAGTAGATCAAAACCTTTTCAAAGGTCTACACATACTCCATTTTCTGACGTTTATGTTCAGTTCCCACTATCGGCAGCTCCAGTCAACCCAGTTGTAAATGGGTACCTGTCTCACGTTTAAGGAAGGAAAATAAGTCTGTTGTATGTCTGCCAGTCCTTGCTTCTGAAGGGCCATGGAATATGGTTACAGCATGAGTGGATAGAACACTAGCTTGTCCCTTTTTCACTCCAGCCGGAGTATAGCGCCATCATTTCAGTTGTCTTTCAGGAAACTTGCACCAACGCATGCTGTTTGCTATTGCAGCGCTTATTTCTGAAACTATTTGTTTTGCACGATGACGTTGCTAGTCCCAGGCACACCTTTCTGGTAGGCGCAGTGATTTTAATCTGTTCTCCCAAACAGGGGTGCCATGTGATTCACAAAGGGAAGTTTTGTTTCAAATCTTTAGGACTTATGCTGGTAAACTGGCCGTATCAAGAGATTTTCTTTTTCTTCCTTTGTTCTCAAACTCCCGCTATCAAGCAACGAAAAGGGCTTTACAAGTAGCAGTTTGTAGTCCGGAAACTGAATGCGTTGTATCGTAGTTTACAGCTTGGATGCAACATTTGCACCTTTTGATCCGTCTTAGCATGCATTTTTGAATACCGGGCTAGCCTTTCATCTTCGATCCCTTCTCATTAGCCAGTCTGCTCTGTTGCTTTCTGTTGTCCAGGATCACCACGTGGAGGCGGAGAAGGGACTTGGCAGCTCTGGGTCGCTGACCGCTACAGCTCATGCAATGCCCAGCATCTATCACTATGACATTGTCTGTTGTGTCCCAAAATTTTACCGGCCCGCAAAGAGAGTAAGGACCTGTAACATGCCAAGTATGTCGTAAGAGGCAATTACATTGATACGAATGTATGCTCAAGATATGATAGTTTCTTCCTCTCGTTGCATCTTTGACATTTACACACTCGATTTCCCATGATATCTGCCATTGTTTGGAGCTCCGTACAGTTTTAAGTTTAGTGGTGAATAGTTAGGCCCTGGTATCTGGCCGTGCAGGGGTCTGTACTGTAATACATGCTCGGCAGTTTGTTCCTTTAGTACGTGGGTCTCAACACTTTTCATTACAAGGGCACAGCATATGTTTGACACATTTTTCGCAGGCTTAAGCAATCAGGTTTATACATGTCGGAATACGTTTTATTCTGGGCTTTTATGGGTAATCATCTTTATATGTTTGAGAACAAAAGTAAAATGTGACAATGACTTTGAAACAAAACTGTATTTACACTAGGAAATTATACACAATGAACACATATGCTGACGAACGAATTATTGTAAAGAGCAGGGTATTCATTGTTTTTCACATAGTCCCTGTAAAAAGAATGATTATTTTAATCTACTATTGGCCGGGTGAAAATCCTGTGACGGACCGCTTGTATGTCACGGTCTTCGTTTGGAGACCTGTGATATGGTGATGATTATTCCCCTTGCGCTTCATGTGAAGCATTGATCCCCCACTACGGTTCCTATGGGGATCACAATGTCCATCTCTACCTCACAGCTGCTATATCACAGCCTGCTTTCAGGAGTACGACGGAGACGTGAGATGGTGTTTTGGTCAGCATGTTTCATCCAAATGACACTAGTCTTGGCTTCCTCGTGTTTTCAAATGCAATTATTTCGCATAGCTAGGTTCATAGCCACATATCCCCCTCTTGAGTTGTCTTCTACGACATTCTTGGAAGGTTCCAACGAGGTAGCTCTCAGGTCTGGTCTCGATATGGTTCACCGCAATTAATGATCAGTACATGGGTTACCAATCTGTTTGCTCTCTCTACCTTTTGTATATTCTGGCTGGTCCCCATCGAGTCCTAACAATTTCACGCGGCTAACTGTGCACGCAAAAATAACACTAACTGGCATCTCAGAATGCTTGAACAGACTGCCTGACATGTTAACCTAGCTGCTACACAGTAGCTACACACAGTCACTTGCTAGGACTCTTCTTTCATAAGTTAGCATGTATTGATTTTTTTAGCCGCGTGACGTAGCCATTGATTTTACCTTTGAGTAGGGCTTCCTTTAGTAAAGTTCAAATGCAATTTTGTAACATGAAAGAAAGATGTATGACAGCTTGCCTAGTTGGTTGTGTTTGTCAGCTGTTTTTGATAGCGAGATTGTAATACTGTCATTAGTGTACACCATGTTGGGCTCCCAGACCCTTATGCAGACTTGATAAGTGCAAATTAACCTCTGGTGGGTACATTTTACCCTGGTTGGGAACTCCTGTGCTTGAACAATAGTTTTATCAGTGCACCACAACCTGCAGCATAACAGTCTTTGGTCTGCTGTCTCAGCCACATCCTGCAGCATAAAAGTCTTTGGTCTGCTGTCTCGGTCACATTTGCACTCTACGCTCAACCTCTTCGACATTCGCTTGTCCCGTCGAGTGGAATCATGTATTATACTGTTGGCTAAACTATGCGACAAGAACGGCATTGATCCTTCACTTGGACTCTACCAATTACCCGTTGGCATTTGTACATTATCTCGAGTTATTTTCCATTTGAAAAAAAAAATGTTTATAATATATGTTAGGTAAAAATTTCTTATTTTGCTCTGTGATACCATATTATGTTACTACGAGTTACTACGAGTAAGATTGTTTTATTGTACTATGGCTGCTAAACCCTGTCGGTGGTATAAACTTTCTGCCTTGTGTGGATAACGTGTTACTGGGAAAGGCTTCGGTAGTAAACCGTGACACAAAGATCAACATCCCGTGCTACCTTCAGTGGTCTTGCAACCAGATTAAGGGGGGCAAGAGAGTTGGGACTGAGCAACACATGTTTATCCCACGTAAATCTCTTGAAGCGCAAGTTATAACATCAGACATGCAGTCCACCGGGACAGAGTTGTCGACGACATACGGTAACTTCGGTCTCATTATCAACATTAGAAAAACTGAAGAACTCTTACAGCTTGTTCACGTGAAGCCGTACAATAAACTATATAATACACAACCAACGTCTCCAAGGCAGTCTATAGCTTCACCCACCTAGACCAGTACTCCCAGTAGAGAGGCGACCAGCGACCTTGAGGATTGCCAAGGTGACCTTTGCGTTTCGGAGGCTGCAAGCAAATGTCTGTAGACGACAGGGCATCAGTGCCGTCACCAAGGTTAAACTGTATCGTGTTGTAGTATTATCCGCTCTGCTGCATGCCCGCGAAACATGGACAGCGTATAGCAGACACGTCAGACATCTAAATCATTTCCACTTGATATGGCTGCATATGCTGTTCAGGATCGGGTGGCAGCATTACGTGCATAGCTCTGAAATTCTAAACTCTGAAGTTCTCATTAAGACTTATAACATGTTGAGCATCCGTAAGCTTTTATAAAAAGCCCAGATAAGATGGATGGATCTGCCCAAGCAGATGTTATACGGTGAGTCAAGAAAGCCATATGCCCATTAGGACAAGAAACGCTGCAGAGACTCAATGAAAGTGTCTCTACAAAGCTTCAACATTGACGTCACTTTCTGGGAATTGCTTGTGCAGAACTGTTCCACCTGGCGAGATAGCATCTTTACTTGTGCTCAAATCAAAGAGCGTCACCAATCCTGTAGGCTCAGAGCAAACTGGAAAGAGCAGAACGCACGTCGAACCCCACACTCAACTCTATGAACACATCTCGCAGCACTCACAGGATGATGTCACATTATCGCTTGCGGGGGCAACTATTGCTATTATAGTATGTGAACACCCTACTGCAGTTGCTACACTGTCTATCGTTACTCGCCTGTCAGCCCGAATCACCTACCGCAGATACGTTTCTGTTGCAGTCTGAACAGAACGACTAGGTCTGGCTAGATCAGCGTCATCTTGACATTGCTGTGGCTCTGTTCCAGATCGTTCATCGCTCCCAACATTTTCAGGATCATCTGTTAAACGTTTGTAGCATTCATAAACTTATGAATGATTAGTACAGTCTTCAATGTAGACTCTGACAAGTCTTGTCTTTACGTTTCATAATGTTTTTGATATGTGTTCCCCAGTGTGACATAGTGGGAATTTTGTGTTAGGTCTATATGTTGTTGACCGACGGCACACGAGGATTGATGTGGTCAACTTCAGCCGTCTTTACTTTTCAAGATTATTCTTGTACCGCAATTTTTGAGGCTATTTCTTTAAAAAAAAAAATAATATACCAGTCGAACCCTGGTGCAGTTTTAAAATCGGAAAAAATCCCGCATGAAATAAGGACTGAACCCGATCGCTCGGATGGGAAGCCAGTGCACTAACCACTGAGCTGCCTCGGGTTCCGAAGTTTTTGATATAATCTGATTCAAATTCGTTATACTGAAGTCTGGTGTGTTGGGCCGAAAGGTGCAAATATCGCAGTGAAGCTGTAAACTACGACACAACGCATCCCGTTCTCTGGACTTATATTCTGCTACTTAAGCCCTTTCAGGGTTTGGTTGCGGGAGATTGCGAATGAACGAAGCCAAGCCAAATTCGTTATGACTGCGACGAACGCGGTTCACACACGTATCGAGAAAGCACTACTGCAAAGAAACCAGACGAGCGAGACCATTGAGATTCAGTCTACATTTACATTAAGTTTAGAGGTCAACCTATACCTAGCAAATTCCTGCTTGATCCAGCGGGATCAAGCTTGGCTATGCTACCAATCGGGATACATGTGTATTATCACACCTAGTATAAAAAAAAACAACAAACTAACACGGACTACAATAAAACTGAGGATGTTGAAACGATACAAACAATGATCACGTTTTCTACCTTGCTAAGAACTCTATATCAAGGCCAAACACATAGACACCAGCACAGAATCGACCGTCTGTGATATGATATCACTGGAATGGAAATAGATGACTCATTTATCACGAGTTATTAGTGTGGTATTGAATGTAGGCTAGGTATCGGGAAGGGATGTGTACATTCGTGGGTGGATTGTGTTTAATCAGTGTATGAAACAACATAACTATCCTTCACCATTTAAGCGCATGCAGCTCTGCAGAGAGGGTGAAAGCGAGCAGAGATTGTCTCTAAATGCAGGGCAGTTTATTAAATTTTAAGGTGTTTTTTTTTGGCGAGTTTCCTAGATCCGTCTCCTTCCATGTGAATTATTTCTAAATGCCATATTTTAGACTTAGATATTTAAAAAATACATTTACAAGTGCTTCCGGTTCCGAAATGGAGCAAAGAATAGCAACACTGTAATTTACCTGGCATATCGTAAGAGACTATGGAGGGCTGGGCTTGGGGCTGGCTATCTCATCTTGTAGAAACTTTAACGTACTATAACACTTCAACATATATAAACGGGCCGACTTGTAATGTCCTGGCTTGTATTTGTTGAAGGCATATGCTCCACATGGAGCTTAAAGGGATTGATGATGATGATTTAAAAACAAAAGTGAATCATTATTCCCTACATATGGAGGCTTTTGAAATACCTAATAGTTTCTAATTGCTAGACAGGTATTTGAGAGAGAACGGTGTCGGTTTAATTTATACAATACACCGCCGCCCTTCACCTTCGCCGACTTCTCATGATGAGTCATGGTGTTGCCTAGTGGAATCTCCCCCGTCATTGATATTTATAGCACACGAATGGAATTCCCACAAAACTACATTGCCCACTGTAAATATATTGTGTTCTCATCTAGATTATTGGGATTGGCGGAGCTGTTAGAGCCATTGTCAGTTGAAACGAAGGAACCATGTTCAGCTTCTTAGTATACCCAACTATAAACGGGTGACTAACTTGACAGGTAAGGCAACGAGAAAAGGAACAAATGGACCCACCTGAGAGATATTTGAGAGCTAGTACGATGAAGCCTCTACTGAATCTTTGTACGAAAGGGAAGATAGAAACAAACATTCTCACCTGTCTTAGTCAGCACAGTAACACGTGCTTCAATACGCGTTTCTCGGATGTGAAAAGTAGAAGGAAATAATAACCAAATGGTCAGTTGTTGTTTGGAACTCTTATATATAACATTAAATGGTCAGTTGTGGTTTGGAGCTCTTATATATAACATTAAATGGTCAGTTGTGGTTTGGAACTCTTATATATAACATTAAATGGTCAGTTGTGGTTTGGAACTCTTATATATAACACCAAATGGTCAGTTGTGGTTTGGAACTCTTATATATAACATTAAATGGTCAGTTGTGGTTTGGAACTCTTATATATAACACCAAATGGTCAGTTGTGGTTTGGAACTCTTATATATAACACCAAATGGTCAGTTGTGGTTTGGAACTGTAATATATAACACCAAATGGTCAGTTGTGATTTGGAACTTTAATATATAACACCAAATGCACCATCTAGCCTGATCGCATTAGACAATTTATGGAAATAAAAAGGAATTTGGTTCCACACGCAAAGCAAATAAAGACAGTCCTGTTGTATAACTTTGATAAATGATGAACATCACACTCGCTTTCATAAATGGATGTTTGCGCAGAATATGATTGAAGCACGTGTGCATGCTTCAATTGTATTCATAACAACACTGATTTAAACGAAAAAAAGAAATGAAAAAAATGTAAAAGTTGATTAAAGTTAAGTTTAATCACAATTTAAAAAATTGGTATGGTCAGATACCGCACCGAGACGAGAACACACAACCTGCGTTACGGACAATAGGCCTTCATCAGGGACAATAAATAACAACAATACTGAACTAACAAATAACATATAAGGACAAAATGGTCTAATTATCTGATAGTAGTCCCAGTCTGTCTAAGCGACTGATTGGGTCGGATGCTTGACTGAAAATCAATGATTTAAACGAACAAACTGTTGAAGATGTATTACAGTACTGTCCGTTGTACGGCCAGCTAATGAAGATACACTAAACATAACGATTCAACTCAAAACTGTACTGAGTTAAAGAGAGCTCCAAACAGTGGTTAAGTTTATCAAGGGAACTCCTCTGACGTTTTAAGCATCAAAGATAGGATCATACGAGGGAGGAGAGAAGATTGACATTTTAAGATAGTATCATTAATACGGAACTGTTGGAAAGGACCAGATAGACACATAGTAGAACTGGATGTGAGGACCAGTCTGGTTTAGGATATGACACATTAAATAAAACCAACTGATGTGTTACAAGACGATTTCTTTTCTGAAATATATACGGTAAGATACACGGTGACTCCGAAATAACAAGTTTAAAGTCAGTAATTTGTAACATGTCATCTAACGTTGAAGCAGCAATTGACCTGTTCACACTTTATTGTAAAGTTTGATTATCAGTATTTGATCAACATTATTCAAAAGTTCCACCGCGTTTTAATAACTAAAACTCTTGCATCTTCTTTACTTTAGGGTATGTTTTTTTTCGGCTCACTGTAATTAGACCAAATGACACCCGGAGAAGATAGTTGATTTGTATGCACGTGCTACCAATCAAACGTGTACTCAGCCCTATCATTGGAGGAAAAACCACGCGGCCTAATAAATTCGAGAATTTGTTTTTATATTAGTATTGTAATTGATACCACGCGGACGCGTGCACTTGTGCGGACTCTCACATACACACGTTTATATCTTCAATCCAATGTCTTTGCTGGTCTGTATCACCCATTCCATTCTTCCCAATTTCTTTGAAAATCTGAATATTTCATTCTGTACTGTGGTACGACTTTATTCCTATTAGTGGGGTAGTCGATCAGTTTTTTGTGTGCTGAGGACTATAGACTGCGTCGCCACATTATGTGTTAGCTATATTTGTTTATTTCACCCGAAACCCAGCATATCCATTACCGGAGATTCAATCCGTTGCCCTCCTTGTTGACAGGCAGGCATGAAACAATTCGTCCATGAGCTCGTCTGCTTTACTGTGCCACTGAAGGCAACAAAAAAAAAAGAAACTTAAGAAATGGACACTTGCAGATATTACCTTCCAAAATGAATTTGAGCGGTGCACGTGGATCCTCCTGGGTGTATTGTAATGCATGGATCCTCAGCAATTACATCACTGAGAGAATAAAAGGGGGTAGGGTGGGGACGGAAAGGGTCCCACAGTGTCGGTTCCAACCTCATTGGTGAGACTGCTCTGACGTAGCCTGTTTTCCGAAGCGCGACATTTACGAGAGGTGGAGGGTGTTTAATATGACCCTGATTACTCTTCGCTCACAGTAGCTGAATAGTGGAATACTTGATTCTCGCGTCTAAGGTTCAGGTTCGATGCATGTTATGGATACACTTGAGTCGATTCGACTTGTAAATGACACCTGGTTTCCTTGTACGATTTTGTTTGTTGCGTTCGCCTTATTTCTCCAATCCTCAAACCGATGTGCGTTACACTGTGGGTTTTATTTTGCACCTGTCGGCCCAGTGCATCTGAGTTCAGCATGTATTTTATGTAAGGGTCTGCTTCCCCGGGGAAACGACTGGTGCTGTCATGGGGATCGAACTCAGCACCTTCTTGTTGTGAGCCGTGTCACTTAACCACTAGCCCACGCCGTCCCCCACTTGTACGGTATGAAAAATAAGGGAACCGGTCCACTCCACCTAAAAAGATCCATGTCAGCTAGTACAACCAAGTCATCAACACTTCATCCCCGACAAGAGTTTCTGATGTGAGACTACCTTTACATTATTACCTCGGGATGAACAGAAGAAAAAGAAGTGTTTGCCTTCTGTACTCCGTTAATTCTCTGCCCACTCTATTTACGTCTTTATCAACTATTTTGTGTGGGTTGGGATGAAAAGAAGCGGGGGTGGCTCACAAACCAAACTTACATGTGTTAGTGTTCGTCAACCAGCAAGGTCATGCCCCTATGGGAAGTGGATCCCATTAAGAAAATGAGTGTTGGAGTCGGTGCACTGGTCCGTAAGGCACACAATACAACGAACTGTCGCCGGTAATGTTCTTCTTCCAACTATGCAACTCACTTTCACAGAATCGATCAACACGTCTGAGACCACGCGATAGGACAATCTCACAATATCGATCTCGTCGAGCCGTCTCACCGCGCTCACCTGGAAAATATTCCGCCACCAAGCGCATGCGTGAAGTGTCTCACCTTATGGGTAAGACACCGCTAGGAAAACCCCCAAATTTATTTGTCATACCTGGCACCTGGTGCTAACTGGCTAAAAATAGACGGGAAAATTATCATCTTGTCCGCCTCATCTGTGGCTTACAGTAGGCTGCGCCTCATCCCAATGTTACTTGCTCATGTTTAGAACAAAGGCATTTCGTCACATTTCACCTACATTTAACGTTGCTTACGTCATATGTGCGTCAATTGCTTATTTTTCGTACATTGTTTCAAAGCAGATAATTTTAAAATATAATAGATGGAATATACCGTACATATTTATCTGTTGGGAAGAGTATAAAACGTTCGCCCAGCTTGTTTGCCACGATATAACAGACAATACAGTCGGAGATAAAGTAGTACTTACTTTATTGTACTTCGGTCTCAGCTTATTCTGAGGTGGGGTGACCAATTGGCTGTTCTCACCGACGACAGTGTGTTGAGTTGTTGAGTTGAACATGCGTGCCTCGCCACAGGAGGCACATTTACTTAAAAAGCCTGCTCTGATATAACCAGAGCGACCACGTCTGTGGTCGAAAGGTCAGCATCTTGCCTGACAGATGCTAGAGCTCACTTAATAACACAGTATGCCCTGATATATTCCTAAATAAAAAGTCGTTCGTGCCTCGCCTAAAGGTGGTCGTTGCTGTTTGAATGCCCACGATGAGTATGTTTAGACACAAATAGATATACAATCCAGTACGCCTTTATAAAGCCAAAAGAACTCAGTGTTTGAAAGGGCAGTGTCTTGTCACAAAGAGGCACACATTTGTTGAAGGAAATACTAACCAGGCATCTTTCGGGTTTACCGCGGTTAATGAAGAAACGGGCTGTTTCTTTTGATTCTTGGGACGTGGACTTTCAGCTTAGTTCCGGATACTTTGTGCAGCATGGTCGTGACTTCGACGACGTTTCTTGTTGGACTTCGTGTAAGTGGGTTTGATTTCTTTCACTGTGTGTGATTCTCTCTTTTTGACGGCATGTCTATCTCTTTGCAAATTTCTCATCAATCTTTCTCCCCGAAACTGTCTGTTCATGTCTCTTGGTTCCCCGGATGGCTGTCTGTCTGTCTGTCTGCCTCTCTCTCTCTCTCTCTCTCTCTCTCTCTCTCTCTCTCTCTCTCTGTCACTCTGCCTATCATTCTCTGTCTCTCTTTGCGACTCTCCTTACGTCACACTTTCTCTCGGTCACTCTCGCCCATCTCTGTCAGCCCTTCACTCGGTTCTTCTATCTATTAGTCTTATTCAGTGGCTTTCCCTCTCTATTTGCCCCCCTCTGTTCATCTCAACCTATTACATCTTTCTGTTATCACTATATCCCCTACTCCCTCTCTAACTCTTCTCTGTGTGTATATCTGATGTTTCTTTGTTTTCTTTGCTCCTCTCTGTTTTCTCTGCCTGTGTTTGCTCTGCCTCTCTCTCTGTAACCCTATCTCTGTAACCCTATCTCTGTAACCCCATCTCGGTAACCCTATCTCTGTAACTATCTCTATAACCCTCTCTTTCTAACCCGCTGTCTGTAACTTCATCGTGTGTGACGTGGTCGAGACGCCAGGGCCGTTCGATGCTGGAACTCGTGTACATGTATTTGTCTCTCGCCTTCCAAACATGTATATCATGCACTGTTTAAAAAATGTGTCTGTCCCATAAATACTCAAAACTTACAGCTTTTTATTAGCTCTGGAGACGTCTGAGCGACTAATCAAAATGTACATATCCAGTGCCAGATACAAGACTAATGAGACCCTACTCTTTATGTAAGTTATGGGTATTTTGTTACAAAATGACAACAGATCTCACAACAATTGAAAAATATGCTGTTTAATTATTTAATACCAAGGCATGAACAGTAAAAAGACACATTATATTTTAATGAGCGCATTTACTAATTAAATATTCATAATTTAGTTGCCTTAATCTCTGTCACAAATTATAGTATAGTGTACCAATTTAAAACTGAATGAAGGACTTTGTCTCGTGGAAAAAACTTGTCCACAGAGTCAGATTGAACTACATTGTTGGCTTGTTTTTCCCCACACGTTCCATCTTTCTTCTACACACTTCTATTCAACATTAGCTAGTTTGGATTTAATTTCTTGTTCAGTATCATCATACTTTTCTAAACTAATTGTAACAAAGTGGGAAAGGAATGTGAATAGATGTGCCAGTATAACTTGTGTATCCCGGAAATCCTTACTAGTTTTATGAAATTCCGTAAATGTAGCAGAAAAACCTCCTTTTTTTGAGGAGGGGTACCAGCTTGAATTGCAGCATGATTTAGAAGCTAGCTGATGTTGAAACAAGCAGTAAACACACCCAGCTTTTATGATATTACACTAGCCATTTCCAATAGTGTATTTCACGAATAACATTTCTGGACTGAAACAAACCTTTTGAACACTATCCATGGGAAGGAAGACTAACTCCTAGTCAGGCAAAATATACTGACCAGGAGTGTGTCTCACACTACATCGTGCCTATTTACAAAGAATCTGCATCTGATCATTTATAATGACGGTATCGGGGCAGTAATATTACTTGATACATTTGCTAATATCACGCACCACCCTATTTTGTCGCGTGTTACGCAATGCTGTGAAGATTACAGTTAACATATTCTCTTCTGCCCGGGTACCACTGGGGTGAAGGAATTTCACATTAGTAGGATATCAGATTTTTTGGTGGGACCAGAGCACTGTTCCGGTGTGACCAGAGCGGCCCAGCACTGTTCTGGTGTGACCAGAGCGGCCCAGCACTGTCCCGGTGTGACCAGAGCGGCCCAGCACTGTCCTGGTGTGACCAGAGCGGCCCAGCACTGTCCTGGTGTGACCAGAGTGGTCCAGCACTGTCCCGGTATGACCATCACTGTGTCGAACATCTCATCGAAAACATGGTCGTGTTCTCTCTTTACTTAGTTGCTGATCTTTTACCTCTGAGATGTGGATGTCTTTTTGTATATACTTGCGCTCCAATGTGCAGACAAACAGGTGATTGGCCTGCTGTGCCTTTGTATGATAATGCAGGCCAATATTTAGTAGGAATTTCATTACCTTTATAATGTTTGTCAGGACAGTGACTAGCAGCATGCCCTTTACAATTTTCAACTGGCAAACGTTCTATTACGAACACAGCGGGAACACGGGACCTCCGAGTTTATCGTCCGTCTAGGCCAGGATATGGCAGCTCGATCTCACATCCCTTGAGACAAGGGGTAGCTTGAAACTTGCCAGATTCGATCACCACATCGTTTCGCGTTTTCGTCCGTTTCTTCAGGGACCTTTTAGTGTTGACATTAATGCAAATGAGTTTGTTTTTGACCAATAATCTAAGAGGAAGCTGCCCAGCGATGTGCCTCTGTGGCCCTTACACGGGACAAGCGCTTTTTTAGAGTTTGCGCCTGGGTGCCGACTTTGATTGGATAGCTCACGAGCTCTGATATAACCAAAAGGACTTCGACGAATGTCCCCTGGTAATGGGTTGTATTAGCGTTCGTTATGTCATTGGGCAGGGCTGAAAATGCAACTCGGTGAATGAGCTGACAGGGCCAGGGAACCAGAGCTGACCAAAACCCTATTCCACCTCCAAGCAGCGGCCATAGAAACAGACTTATCTCAGCGGGAAGGCAAACCCAGTACCCCAAAAGCCTGCTAAAACCGAATGTATCTGACAGAAAGGCGCTGATATTGCAGCCTCGCTGTAAACTACGAAAATACGTCCTTTTCATGAAGATATCACACGGGACGTACTAAAGAAGGTGACCTCTTGGCGTCCTGGCTGTAGGTCAATGCTAGACGTCTCAATAACGGTCACAGTAGATTCTCACCCCTTTGTACAGACCTGTTTCTAGGTAAACATCATGGACATTAATAGGGGTGGTCTCATCAGTGTGGTCTGACTTTGACAAGAGTTTCTTAGCACCCTTGTTGTATAATAGCGCTAGTACTAGACTACCTCCCTCTCTCCCTCCCTCTCTCTCTCTCTCTCTCTCTCTCTCTCTCTCGCACACACACAATCTTCCACGTCCAATTCTCTCTTCAGTTCGCTAGATATAATAATTAATACCGCATTATGACCCTGATATCCACGCATGCCTAAAGCTACATGTGTGGCGTGACAGCTGGCCCGTCCTGCTCACACACTTGAGCCTATCTGAGCAACTCCTTGTTAGTTTTACCTGCAAGGCTCCTGGAAGTGTCAAGTCGATGTCGATAAGCTGTGCATGCGTGCGTGTGCGCCCGCGCGCGTCTGTAATGTATGCGGGGGTGTATGTGTCTTGAAAATTATGTAACTTGGAGAGTAACAAAACAGTGATTTGGCTTGGCTTCGTTCGTTCTCAATCTCCTGCTACCAAGCCATTAAAGGGCTTAAGTAGCAGAATGTAGTCCAGAGAAGGGAATGCGTTGTGTCGTAGTTTACAGCTTGACTGCGATATTTGCACCTTTCGGTCCAACACATCCGACTTCAGCAAGCATTTTTTGAGTACCGGGTTAGCATTCCCTCTTCGATCCCTTCTCCTTAGCCAGTCTGCCCTGCTGCAACCTGTTATCCAGGATCACCGCGTGGAGGTGTAGAAGGGTCTTGGCAGCTCTGGTTCGCTGGCCCTGACGCTAGCAGTCAGCTATGGGTCGCTGACCACTGCAGCTCATGCACTACTCAGCATCTTGGTCGATCCTCTTCTGACCATTTGTCTGACCTTGCTTAGTTCTCTCTATGACTTGCCTGGCAGGTTACAGTGTAAGTTTTGTCTTCCCTTTCAGGTCACGTTAACACTCGAGTGGGACAAAATACCACCACTGTAAACTTCTAAGAGTGTCGTAAAAGGGATTGCGTATGGGGCTAGCAGTTTCTGTATATAAAAAAAAAAACGCTGCATAAATCACCACTAAATGAATGCACAACATGCTCTGTCCCAGACTTCATTTCAGTACGATTGGCGTAGTGGTAGAGAACTCGCTATTCATGCCAAGGGTACGTGGTTTGAGTCCCGCTATTGGTATGTTACAGTCGACTCAGCTATAAATTGGTATCTGGCATACAAGCTGTGGATTAGTATAATGAAGTCTCTAAGAACTTCATTCCTCGACAGTAGTGTAACTACTGTGGGACAAACCTTGATTGTACTCACTCATTACAACCAACTTATAGATCTTATCCGCCTTTCGGTCCGTGACATAAAGTTTCAGCATAACAATATTTGTCTCCTGGTTTGTCTTCATTTTTCGATCCATAGTATCTTCTTCTTCTTCTTCTTACGCTGTCATACGTCAACCTTTATTTTTTCGAAAAAAGCAGCGGTCATCCTGAGGCTGTCGACACTGCCATAGAGCTTGTCTAGTGCTGCCACTGGTGATGGCCACGATCCATAGTATCACACCCACACTGCACGGATGCAGTCTGTGTCCAAGCCACCAGCTGGATACGAAACAGGCTCTCGTGAAGCTCCGGTTCGCTGACTCTGACGCAAGCAGTCGGCTGTGATTCACCGAGTGCTGTCAACTCGTTCACCGCGTCTTCGACTCCCACTGTAGAGATGGCTCTGTTGCTCTGCTAGGAACGAAATTGAGATGCAAAATATGTGTGCGCACACATGTATGTCGTTACGCATTAAGGTGTGTGTAGCCTTTCATCAGCCGTCAACCTCATTATACCGCCCATTCAACATTTCACGTATATTGTTCATTTAACGTCAGTAACATTATTTTCTCATATTCTTTATCAAGTGCTTCCTGTTCTTTGGAATTCGCACTGAAAAATACTTTGTGACGTTGTGTTGTACTTTACAGCGAGGCTGCGATATCCGTGTCTTTCGACCAGACACCGTTCAGTTTCTGCTGCATGGGTAACTATTAAATCATGGCCGAACATTTTGTATGTAGGTCTTTGAGCCACGAGGACATACACTCAAATTCGCGCCTGTACAGAGCATGATGGATGTGTGTGCAAGCGACCTTTATTCCTCAACCTTATAAATCCTCCGGGTGAACCTCAGCAATGGGAATAAACACGGCAGCGAAGAGACGTATAACTGCTCTGGAAAAAACACCTGACCGACAGCTATTTTTAGCTTGCATAGCGGGCACTACAAAAATAACAATTCTAACAAGTTTTATTTAAGTAGTCATTTCATTTCCTGGCAAAATTTCTTTTTTCTAATAGTAAGCCAGGTACCCATTTATAGCTATGTTGACTTTAGCTTATCGATAAGGGGGATCGAACCACATACATTTTCTGAGTTAAGCAAGCTCTTTCCCACTCTGCTCCTGACAAACGTACATACACTCCTCTAACACAAGAGCACATCAACGCCCAGGTGGTCTCGCTCATTGTTACAACACGTCACTGGCCACTGCAGGCAGCTGGAAGCACCATTCAAACAGTACACCTAACATCGATCAATCAATCACCGTCGCTCCTTTCAGGGCAAAGACAACTGACAACTCCCTTTCAGAAAGATCGATCTTCAGTTGCCCTTTCTGCTTCTCTCCAGTTGAGGTACATGGACCGAGTTTATTTTCAGTCTCTTCTACAGTTGTTTCTTTGACTACCTTTCTTCATCTTCTCTTGTGGATTCCATGTCACGGTCTGCCTGGTGACGTTTGATAGTTCTTTTCGTAGCGTGCGTTCCATGCAACGCCATTTCCACCAACAATTAAAACAAAACCGCCTTCGTCCATAGAGCTTGCTTCTAGATTGTCTTGTTAGATGATATATTTGCTGTATGTTAATAGTTGTCAAGTGGAAGATAATCCATTATTGGATATTGCCATAGGTGATAACGCTCGACAAAGTTATATTAGATCTCCATTCTTCAGCTGTGACGTGAACTGTTCTATTTCTCGTTGTCTTGCTTACACTAATTCACTGTAAGTGTCAGATAATCATTTTTACAACTAGGTAACCTTGGTCGTCTGATTAGTGTAGTGGTGGGACACTGTTTTTTACGACAAAGGTACATGGTTCCTGTTATCAGCACGCCCCGGTCGACACAGCTGTTAATGAGTACCTGACTTAATGTTAGGATAATCCGACCACCGAGAGGTAAACTGTGTTTTTAGTTTATTTTTATCCTTGTGACGTCGTCGTTTCAAGTCTCCGTGTTGTAAGATCTTCCTTTCACCCAGTTTGTGGTGGCTGTTCATGATACATCTGTACTTGGGTCGGTCTGCAACTTCGTCTTCCCAAGATGTCAGTGTCCAGTACCTTCATGCCCCACTTACACACATCTTTGAATCTCAGCTGTGATCGGCCATCCGCTAACTTTCCTCAAAGAATATCTTTGTGGATGCGATCATCCTCCATGTGACGAAGATGACCAAGCCGCCGTAGTCTTCGCTGAGTAAGGAGATTGTATGTGCTTGTGAGACAGGTACGAGAATGCGCCGTAGATAGAAGGCGTTTCCCACGTTTCATTATCATATCGGAGCTGCTGGCGACGCCTACATTGTAAACCATGGATTCTCTTCAACTGGATCACACTCGCGTAGTCGCTCCTCTTCTACCATTTGATGTAGGAGTCTACTTGTCTGTTTAATCTGGATTGCAATTCTCTCCAGTATGGTATAGCCTGCCCCATGCCCAACCCTCCTTAGCCGCCTTTTACAACACGCAGATACCTTTCTTCATACGGTTGAGGTTTTCTGTTAGAATAACGTAAACATATTTCGCCCCATTTATATTTTTTAATTTTATCCCTCGTGATAACAGATGTATCAAAACACCGATCACTCGGAATCTGCATCCATAATCGATAGGGATACTCTGCATTCCTGATGGATTCTCACATACACACTCGTTTCGCCACACTCGAAATATAACCATTGATCAATATATGTATATAATTGTGTATTGAGTTCTTGATTCCCGTTTCTCTGTATGTCAAACCATATGTGCGCATACCACATTAAGTTGGGGAGCGGAAAATGTGTTGTCGAAGATTGTCAAAGATTCTTGGACGTTTGCCCATATTTAAAATAGAAAAGTTGGTAGTAAGCCTGTTTTCTTATGTTGTGTTTGATCGGTTGGGACGGAGCAACAGAAGAAAGTGAACTTTATGTGGTTCTTCTTTACAACTGTTGGGGAGTAACAATGATAATGGCTGTATCTTTTGCGCCTATCCTTGTGCTTATCATTAGATATCTAAACTGGAGAGAATTGGGCAAATTACCTACACTCACGTTATGAATTACGACTGATGGTGGTTGTGAGTAGGCCTAGCAGCCTCATAATGTTAAGCTAGTTTCTACAGAGAGCAATACTGCTGGACCACACCCAGTTCTTTTGTAGATACTTGATTCATGGACCTATGCTTCGTAAGGACCATAATGGAGGAGAAGTAGTATGTCAACCTGCCTGCAACAGTTCTTCCAAATTCTTACACCACGGAACACTGCTGATATATTCGTATTAGGGAAAAGTGTTAGCTGCTCGATTTATACTAAAAAAGTGTTACATTTCGACTCACTGTCATAGTTATGAGATCCTGTTACAAGCTCTCGATGATGTTGCTCCGGCTACTAACATCTACTTTTATATTACACACCATCCAGCCACAAGCTGATAATAGCAGTAGATTAGTGGTTTTCCTGAACGGATATACACCTCAAGCTGTATATTGGATACGGAATTAATTAGTGCGTGTTCTCTAAAGTGTAAAGTACTTGCTTTGAGAGCATCTGGAATTACATTTTTGAGTATTCAGCATTCTGCTTTCAACATATATACACTTGTTTTAGGGGAAAATAATAATGTAAAACATTTTTGACTGAAATTAGTATACAAAGTATTCTTTATAGGATATCATCAGAGAACATTTTAGTTGATATGCGTATCACCTTCCCATTATATATTTACGAATTGGGATTGTGATAATCTTTGAAACGAAAACTGAAACTAAAGAAGTTTGCAGTCGAGGTGCATATCTTGATCATTGTTGACTATGAGAACTGTTGGAATAAGGTTGAGTTTTAGTGTTCATTGAATGGCATATCAAGAATCCGCTTCCAGAAACTCGTTCGTTGTCAACTAATATTGACTATGGATAATGGTGCAGAGGAGTTGAATTTCGACACGTCATAAATACCACTCCTGCTGCCCGCTCTTAAACAAACAAAAAAATTAACATTGTGACATTTCCCCCCATTGCTGACGTCTAAGGAGATTTATAGGACTGAGGAATATATGTAGTTTTTCCCGGCAGTCGCACTGCAGTGTGCAGGCTACAATTTTATTTTACACCTGATATACAAGAAAACCGCAGGTTCTTCCAGGAGATCTAAAAAATATCCTAACTAAAAGGCTTGTATATTGAGTGCTCTGCCACCCGTACTCTACTTGTTCATAGTGAACTAATATTCAAGATGCATCACAATTGGTGTGCATGTTCGTGGATATTGATATAATATTGGATATCTCACGCATATTGTACGCATATCAAAATGTGATGAATTACCGTTAGTGACAAATATGGCACCTGCGAGTGTATATATTGGTTCGTTTTAGACAGGGAAGGAATATACTCTCTTCAAAACTGTCTGGAGTAGAAAGCTTCCTTAATACTTGGCACTGTGTACCTCACATAGTCCTACTTGATTTGAATAAAAGCTCCACAGATACCTCACCAAATATTAAATGATATGCGAGTGAATAAACTTACAGCATCCATGGTTACTTAAACATATTTTCTCCATTTTCATCATTGGAATATTATCAGGAAATTGTTAAGCGATTCAGTTTGAAATTGTGTCAGTTTTTCTAGGTAAGCCTTAAGCCTTTGTCTTTGTATTCTTGACCAACGACTAATGTAGTAGTCAGTGGTCATCATGCCTAATGGCATTGTTCAGGGCAGCAACGTTAAATCTGGGGCCATCATTATTTCAATGCCTGAGCTTTGGATCATGAGTTTCAACTGATAGTTAATGCCAACAAATGTATGAAAATATATAGCTGAATATAACATTTGATAAGGACTTTCAGAAATGGATGATGATATTAAGCAAACAAACATCGGTTTGACGTTACCCATGATCATGGAAGGGGATGACTCTGACTCTAGTGGTGTAGTAGGTGATGAGGATGAAGAGTTTCTGTCATGTGAAGAGGAGGATATGCCAAGAATTTTACTAACTTCTGAAGAAGCTCATCCTGGCATTCAGCAAACAGAAGAAGTGGCGGAAGGTGTTTCTGATGATGATCAGAGAGAGTCAAGGAATAACATGAAAAGCAGTGATACAGATGGTATACAAGATATATGTCAGCCCATTGATGTTTTCCTAGCATCCAACAATACAGTTGAATCCCATGTTGTAAGAGGGGCATTCCATCATACTGCAGAGAGCAAGAGCTTGTCAAATGATACTTCATTGAGTGAGACTGAGGAGACTGGGGAGGGCAAACACTCAGAAACTGTCCTAGAAGTTGAGCATCAAGTGGCTGAAGGATTTGTATGTGAAAATAAAGACAATAAGGAAGATATATCACTGAAGTTAGAAGTTGGAAATGCTCTGCTTCTTCCTTGGGATAAAGCCTCAGATAATTCTACCAATGAAACCATTTGTGGTATTGATGACAATGAAGATGAAGAGAGTGAGGATGATTGTGAGTTTCACGATACAAGAAGTAGCTTTTCCCGGATACAGTCACTGGATGACGAGTTTACTAACATTTTAGAAACAGCATGTGAAACACCTGACAATTTTGTGAGCAGCGACGAAGACACATTCGACAAGGATGTTACAAGGCCAATATTGATATTCAAGAATCCAGAAGACTGGGAAGTTATGGACTCAGAAAAACCTGATATTAAAGCCTCTTGCAGACCACTTGAATGTAGTTCAGTTTACAGCCGTGTGCAGCAGGAATGCTCATTATGTTCTTTTGTAGCATCATCAGGATTTGAACAAAGAAAGTTGCAGGAGGATTTCAGTGTTAAATCTTGGACACCTATGCATTCACTTCTTTCAGAGTTTTCAGATGTAAATTTGATTGACTCAAAGTCTTCCATTGAAGTCTTAGAAAGTGATCAAGATATGAGGTTGATGTACGCAGTCCAGGCTTTCGATTGTAGTAGCTCTCTTGGGTCTTCAAATATCATAGAACAGACAGAAAAAATGGAAACCACCTCCACATTATCTGGTTTGGATTCACTTACCGATTCACATTCATATAGTTCTTTAGAGGGCATTGATCGACAAGCAGGGTCTTCAGAGTTACTTCCAACAGTAGATGCAGCAGATAAACAGATTTCTGAGGTAAATTCAACAGTAAATGTAGATGATAATTTTTCTATGGCGTGTCCAATTGTAGAAGTTGCTTGGGTGAGTCATTCAACGGTGAATAAAACTGAACAAGTTTCTAAAGTAGAACATTCAAGAGTAGATGACAATGTACAGCAAGTTTCTAAAGTAGATCATTCAACAGTAACTGAAACTGGTCAGCAAGTTTCTGAAGTCAATCATTCAACATTAGCTGAAACTGGTCAACAAGTTTCTAAAGTAGATCAATTAACAGTAACTGAAACTGGGCAGCAAGTTTCTGAAGTCGATCATTCAACATTAGCTGAAACTGGTCAGCAAGTTTCTAAAGTACATCAGTTAACAGTAACTGAAACTGTACATACAATTTCAGAAATTGATCAGTCAACAGTACATAACACTGTACATCAAGTTTCTGTGGTAGATCAGCCAACAGTACATGACACTGTACAGCAAGTATCTGTGGTAGATCAGCCAACAGTACATGACACTGTACAGCAAGTTTCTGTGGTAGGTCAGTCAACAGTTCATGACACTGTACAGCAAGTATCTGTGGTAGATCAGTCAACACAACATACAAACAAACATATTTCTGAGGCAGACTATTCAACACTAAATACAACAGCTCAACAAGTTTCTGAAGTTGATAAAACAGTCAATCTAAATAAACAGCTGTGTCCCATTTTCTACAAACTCTCTGAAGAAGGACCAATAAATGTAGTTCAGGATTATCAACCTGCTTCTGAAGTTTCATTAATGGCACCCACGCACAAGGGAGTAGCCACCAAGAATTTGACAGCAAGCGCAGCGGATAAACATGTTTCATCACTGGGAACGCCACAGCCCTCAGTAGATAGAACATTGATACAGTTGTCTACTTCATTACAAAGTTTAACTCAAGGACAACAATCACAAAGTTTAACTCAAGAACAATCATCACATAGTTTAACTCCAGGACAATCATCACTTCGTCTAACCCAAGGACAATCATCACTTGGTCAAACCCAAGCACAACCGTCACACAGTATGATTCAAGATCAGCAACCATGTGTTATGTCACCTATTTCTGAAATTGACATATGTACGGATATAAAGTACTCGGTTAATACAAATGATGAACATAAACATATAAACACATCTAAAGAGTGTTTTATTGAAACCAGAAATGACGACGAAGCAAATAATGAAGTGGATAGAGTGAGTGACGACAGTTTAGAAGAGAGTGTTAGTGTAAGCACTTGTTGCGATGATGTTGCTTGTGTGGGTGATAGCGACACAGACCCAAGTGATAGTTTAGATGAAGAAGACAAGGAAAATGATGGAGACAGTTACAAAGATGATCTCACAAAATTGGAAGCGAAGCCCAGGCAGATTGATAAGCACCAGGTTTGTTCTTCATTTCTGTGATCAACATTTCCCTGTTCTTCTTTTTCTCGTTCTTCTATTCATTGGTCCTCTTTTTTTTCGTTTTGTTCTCAGATCTTTTTTTCTTGGATCATTTATTTATTTCTTAGATCTTTATTTCTTAGATTTTTCTTTCCTAGATCTTTATTTCTTTGATCTTTATTTCTTGGATATTTCTCTCTGATATTTCTTTCTCTGATATTGCTTTCTCTGATATTGCTTTCTTTGATATTGCTTTTTCTGATATTGCTTTTTCTGATATTGCTTTTTCTGATATTGCTTTTTCTGATATTGCTTTTTCTGATATTGCTTTCTCTGATATTGATTTCTCTGATATTTCTTTTTTTAATCTTTATTTCTTTGATCTTTATATATTTTTCAATTTTCTTTAGTCTTTATTTCTTAAATTTTCACCTTTAGTTTGTTCTTCATTAGTCAGTACTTTTAATTTAGGGAATATAGAAAGTGGTGCAATGGGAAATTGTAACATGAAGTTAAACAGCTGATAAGTAACAATGGTCGGAATGATGATGATGTTGTACCAATGGATCAGTGATAAGTGATGATATACCAGGATGGGGCTTCTTAACTAGAATCAGTTGAAGGGTTGCATAGTGTCTTTGTTGCCTCTCTCTCTCTCTCTCTCTCTCTCTCTCTCTCTCTCTCTCTCTCTCTCTCTCTCTCACTCACTCACTCACTCACTCACTCACATATTGTGAACTTAGTTCTGCACAACTGTCTACATTTTCTTGTAAATCAGTTCTAGGTGTCTGTTTCATTTCTGAAAAAAATATATAAATCGCCATCCCCTTTAACATATGATCAAATCACAAAACTAAAAACATAACTGCACTGAAATAACATTAATAACACACTTTGAGAGTTTGTAATGTAACATTCTCAATCAGGGAATGCTGACCTAATTTGTGACTAGTTGACTGTGAGGAAAAAGTAGTGCCATAATAATCGTCTCCTAGTTACCAATTGACCTGGTTTCTTCGCTGTGTTGAGACTGGGCGCATTCAGCTTACCTGTCCAATAGTAACTGATAAATTCACTTTGCCGCTTCGAGTATTTGCTAACATGTCACTATGCTTAAACAAAAATGACCATTACAATTTCAATGTCTAATTTATTTCACATGTATTAAATCAAAGGTATGTCTCCTTTTTTTTTTTTTAAAACCGTTTGGGATAGCTCAGCCTCTCCTGTCTATTGAAACGCTTCTCTACTGTACACAAGTAGCTTAGTTGTATGTTCTAGTCTACCCAGCTATAAATGTGTACCTGCATGTTAGAGAAAATAAGCCAGTTGGGTCTTCATTCTTATTAGGTGATATGGCTGGTTGTCTCTGTTCCACGCTGTCTCGTTCCTTTATTTCCTGACTGCCTCGTTCCTTTAGTTCGTCACTGCCTCGTTCCTTTAGTTCCTCGCTGCCTCATTCCTTTAGTTGCTCGCTACCTTGCTGGCCCTAACTCAAGAGCATAGTCAGATGCTCATTCATAGTAAGGGAAATGAGTTTGCTATGGCTGGGTCATAAGCCTAGTCCCGTGCTACAATAAGGTGAAGGTAGTCTCATAGCAGAGACTTTTGTCAGGGATTTTTTTGGTTTTGTTTTTGAGTTCGCCTTATTTCTCTAATCCCCAAGGTGGTGTGCATTGCACTGTAATTGTCAGGGATGAAATGTTAGAGACTTTATTGTATGAACCCACAACTTGTTTATGAGGCTGGGTTGGCAGTTTCTGTTTTTGGTGTCTTACTTTCCCTAACAGTAAACCAGGTACCCATTTACAGCTAGGGCGTTTGAAGCGTGCCAGTAGTGGGAACAACTCGTATCTTTGCTGTGAAAAACGAATGCTCTGCCACCATGCTAATCACTGTGTTTATCAGCTATATATCTTTGATGTTAACTGCCATTACTGAGGTTCACTGGGTGGCTTTATAGAACAGAAGAATAAAGGCCACATGTCCCTGTAGTTGCTATGCAGTATGCAGGATATATTTTTATTTCACCTGTAAAATAAAAACACTAGGTTTTTAAACCAATGTCCCCTAGGGCAAGTGAATATTGCCAAACTAAATGGCCACCTAGTCCTCTACTGTTAAGAAACCCCCAAAATGGATTAATTTCTCTCAAATAATTGCATCTATTGCCCCCATAAACTTCTCTAATTTTGTCACCATACAGTTTATCCCTTAATTGGGTTAGGAAGGACTATGTTGTCATTCTGCTTCTCATTGAGCCGACAAACCTAGGGAACATATTCTATTGTTTGGTTTCACCATGTAGGCACATGTCTATGTGAACGATCTTTTGTTGTTGAACAAATGTTTTTCAGTTTGCAGTGGACTTTTCGTGGTCTGAATATTGTCACCTGATCTCTTATTGGCAAGGAATATTTTGATTCTGATACAATGATAAAAATAAACTTTAAAGACAAATGGCACAGTTCTGTTAAGATTATATGTCATTGCACTCTGGGCTTCCCTCTCAGCAAATGGCGAAGAGTGTAGATACGGATGGTACATGTAGCTCACTGGTTGTACACATCTCCTCAGACATCTCTCTCTGTTGGGCCTGAGTGTCTTCATCTAAAAGGCTGCTGTTGATCAACTTGAAAATGGGTGGGTCCCACTGAGGCTAGAAAGAATGTCAACTCTTTCATTCTCTCAAATCCCAGTTTGGCCAGGACAGTACACAAGTTCCCAGAGGTTCAAAGCCTCTATATACAATATCCACCCATGCCACAGTCAACTCCTCTGCACATTCCAAAGCAACGATTGAGAGACAGAGACGGTTACAAAAAAAAGTCCAAGATAGCCACCTCAGATCCAAAGACACTGCCTTGATATCAATTCTCATACTAAACATTGTTGTCAAGTATGTGATGCCTCTCTCATCAACGGCCCTACCTCTCACTCTAGCAGATAAGCCACCATTTGTCACAGCGAAGCACAGGTACATCAGTATGTATGGGGACTGTGTGGGCTAGTGGTTAAGTGGCACGACTCACAATCCAAAGGTGCTGGTTTCGATCCCCATCACAGCACCAGACGTTACCCCAGGGAAGCAAACCCTTTGAAAATGCAGGAGGAAGCAAGACACTTACATAAAATGCATGCTGAAGCCGAATACACAGAACTGACAGGCGCAAAATAAAAACCACAGTGCAACGCACATCGCCTTGAAAATTATAGAAATAAGACAAACGCCCCATAAAAAATATTTAAAAAAAAAGTATAAATAATAGCATTATAATCCTGTACAGTTTCACTTATTAGTAAATGGTACTAAAAATACGTTAGAGGAACATGAAAGAACACAGGTGCGGCTGCCTGCGATGATAACACATGGTGCTGGGAGACCTGAAACATGAGTGTCTGGAAGTGTATTGATCACTACAATGTCTTTATGTTGTGTCTTCCACAGGCCAAGCTCCGATCATCCCTATCATGGCTGCTGTGCAAGGTTTATGGTAGTAATGTACCTAAGGAACTTCAGGATCCATTTTATGAAACATCAGAGGTGCGTTACACCTGATATTTTTAATTGCTTCAATGTATTATTATTTTAGTATAGTAGAGGTGTTGTCTGAATTGTACCGAGATTGAAAAGAATAGGACCACTGTAACCTTCCATGCATGTTATTTATAAAGTGCACACTGTATTGTTATTGTGGAAGCCGCCCAAACTTAATTTATCTCATGATGATGTTTTTTTGGTGGGTTACAATGTCTTCACATCGTTAGGTGTACCTGACAAGGTGAGCCGGGGGCATCTTGACTGTAGTGCAATGCAAGGCTCTTTAGTAAGCTCACAATAATCTTGGATTACCTTGTTGACCCTCATCTCATTGACCAAACTGCTGTGACATGGCTTGTTTTCAGGAATCACAACGGGAACGTGAGGTGACATCTTGATAAGCATCTTTCACTGAACCCCTGGCCTACTTTTGGCTCTTACACTGCATCGTCTTAAAACATTGCTATGAAACCGCCACTACAAATGTCTGGATACATGCTTCTTGAAATAGAGCCAGCATTACTATTCCATCACTTGGAACTAAAATCTGCCGAAGACGGATGTCTCTGACCAAAAGTTGCAAATATCACAGTCAAGCTGTAAATAGCGACACAATGCAATCCGTTCTCTGGATTACATTCTGCTACTTGCAAAGCCCTGTTCAGAGATTGAGAATGAAGTAGAAGAAGAATAACTGAAATGAGAATATCATATAATAGGACTCTCAATGGCATTGTCGACAGCCTCAGGATGACCGCCGCTTTTTTCGAAAAAATAATGGTTACTGTCTGACTGCGTACGAAGAAGAAGAAGATATAATAGGACTCTACTCATATGGCTGGTTAGAATCTTATCAATGTATCACACATACATATGAAGGAAGATACTTTGATACTCTAATAATATCTACATGATCCTTCTATACAACTTTCCAAGACATACAAGCTACTAAGTACTTTCTGATTGGCTGTCAGACATCATGCAAGCTAATAACAGTTTTAGGCCATTAAGTTACCAGAACAGACATATGCCTTGAGCCATTTATGATATAGGAATATTATTACTACCTCATGCTGTTAAAATAAGAGCTGGGTATGTATACTTGTAGCAAGAATAGCTTAAACAATATTTGGAGGTCTTCATAGTACAGCACAAACACCAACTTTAAGTAAATGATACAAGAAGCTACATACTTTCTGTACATCTGTATGGTGCAGGGTGTTGGAGATACTCCCCATCATTCCACACAATCTGTCTAAGGAGGATGCATATCATTTTCTGTTCGAGCGCTATGGCCGATCAAAAACTGCTTGTCTAGAGCAATCAAAAATATTAGCCGTGTCCTAAGAAGAGAACTTGACACCATCGCCAGAACTGCCATTCTATAGACCCCAGGCGGAAGGTGAAAGTGATGCCGACATAAGACAACTTGGTGAGCAACTGTTGCTGAAATTGAAATCATGGACCATAGCTTGGGCACTGAATGAAAAGGGCTGTAGACAGGGTGAAGTGGAGAAAGTTTGTTACTGCCCCTAAAAATGGCTGCTGATTACTTTGTCAGTCACTAACATAGCAATGAATGAGCCGAGAGCAGCCAGTGACTCGTGGCTGGCTGCTTGCGTCAGGGTCAGGGAACTATAACTGACAAAGACCCTATTCTGCCTCCAAGTGGTGACCCATGCAGTCTAGCTAAATGAATATACAACGGAAAGGCAAAACTGGTCCCAAATATGCAATGCTGAAGTCAGATGTGTTATGCAGAAAGGCACACATATCAGAACTTAGCTATAAACTGCGACACAATTTAACAATAAGTTATTTTCAGGATGAACGTCAAATAAGTATTAATAATTGTTCTTGCTTGTGTTTTCTTCCTTAATGATCCTACTTATATATTTAGTCTCCACATAATGCATGGGGCCACCACTGCAGTTCGCCCACTTGCAGGAAGCCTGTATCAAAACCCCTTTTAAAGGAACCCTGTTTCTTCACCATTTTGCTCCAATGTAAAACATGTTTTTAACCACAGCTGGCCTCTTTACAGGCAACCTGTACCCTAGCTTTTGCAGTGGCTGATTATTATGAGAAGTTTTTTTTATATGATTAGATTGCCTGTCCCAAGCACACCCCTCTTTAACCACATTTTACAACATGCATAGAATGGGACAGTGGACCTATTCCTTTCATCCCAGATATTACTTGAATAAAGTGCAATCTCTATATATCAATCTATTTTTTTGTTGTAATGAAGCTGTTAGCCTCAACACAGCTATTAAAGTTTTCAACAAGCAGGGAAGGTTACAGCCTTTCCTCCATGAGTACCACTTGTCTGTCCCTGCATACAGCTAACTAGTCTTTGTTTGCTGTAGGGACGGCAACAATTAATTGGCTAACTAATCTGAAAAGTAAAGTTGGAAATGATAAGGAGAGAGATGATGAGAAAAAAAAAACACGAAGAAAAATACACAGAATCTTTAATAAATTATATAAATACATAAATTAAGCTAATTTGGTAGAATTTAGCATCCTACCCCGTAAATAAACATTAACTTTACTTCTGCTGATAGGCAAATGGAAACAGGGAAATCTAAACTCTGAAACTTTGACAGATACAGCATGAGCTATTTATAAATAGATCAGCTGACATCCTATATGTCAGGGGTATTCAACCTTTTTTTTGCTTCATGCTTCCTTTTCATAATTTGTCATATGTCAGATGGAATATTTGATGGGTGCCGACCAACACACATCGTCAGCTAAATTCAAGAGTCTTGTAAACCATTATAAAGACGTTAAGTTATGTTAGTTAAAACTTACATGTCTGAAGGATTTCCTAGAAGAAATAATGAAAGTCAGCAATGCAGATTCCTTGCAACTTTCTCTGCATCACATCACTTGCCCTCTAGACAGAGGACCTTCTTCTGTCTTGGGTGGTTGGTTGAATTTGTTTTCTTAGTTGACTTGTACATATTAGTAGAAGTTTATGAGGTTAAAATTGTCTATATGATAGACATGCACAACTCTCTTTAGAAGTTTTCTGTGACATGATTTGCACGTTGACAGGGGTACTATTAAGCGCTTCCTTTACCAGCCTTCAATTTGCTTCTTCAACTTTGGTGTTTGATTTGCTTTTATGTTTGCCTTATAGACTACCAGAAGGCTTTTGACAGAGTCCAACATGAAAAATTAATTAAATGTCTCCAAGAAATAGGGTCTAGATGGTAAAGATATAAGACTGCTCCGTAATCTGTACTGGGAACAAACTGCTACAGTAAAATCAGGAAAGTTATGCTCTCCAAGTATAGATATAAAAAGAGGAGTGAGACAGGGATGTGTATTATTCCCTTGTCTGTTTAATATCTACACAGAACAAATATTCAAACCGACAAGAGGGGATGCCAGGGCTTATCATTGGAGGAGAGGCAATGAACAATCTAATATATGCGGATGATACAGTTTTGATGGCAAAAAGTGAGCAAGAATTACAGGAGCTTGTGACAACAATATACACAATAGGTCAAGAGTTTGGATTAGATATAAACATAAAGAAAACAAAGACTATGATAATTGGGAAAAGTGACAAGAAACCTAGTTCTTAGTCGACTTGTACTTCTACAGGGGCAGATGCCCCTGTGCAGGTCAAAGCTCTGGTATGAGCTGGATGTAGCCGGGAGAAGGGTTTCCTGCTTAGCGGGCTAGGCTCGAGCAGCTTAATACTCCCGCTGCATTTGTACAAGCGCTTTCGGAGGGTAGTTAATCAATGTGCGAGTCCATCTCAATAGACTCAAACACTAGAGCAAAGTAGACCCGCAGCCTGTTAGGCACCATTTATGCTGCTCTTAACAAACCACCTAACCATGGCCGGTGTTATGCCATGTCACAGTTAATCGCCTCTTACAACATGCTCTCTGTGAGGCAGTGGGGCTATTCTTGTCCTTGTCATACACAAAGACCCCGGCTGACCACTTGGAAAGAGTAGTCGGGAAGAGAAACCACGTATGCAGATAAAAATAAAAGATCAACTACTTGAACAGGTACAGAGTTAATTCTATCTAGGTCATATTATAATGGAAGAAGGCAACTGTGAAAAAAAAATCACAAAGAGAATAGGTATGGTATTCGACAACATGCTACACAATCTGACATCCAAACAGATAAATCAGAATTTGAAAATGAGAATTGTCATGTTATACATACTTGTCACTACTTTATGACGCAGAAATATAGACAATGAATAACAAGTTGAAAAAGAGTATTGAAGACTTCAAAATGTGGGCAAATAGAAGATAGGGCCACATTTCTTGGAATGAGAAGAAAACAAATTTGGAGGTATTGGAAAAGTTGTGGTGAAAAGAGAATTAATGGCCGAAATCAGGGTTAGACAGTTACGTTATTTTCGTCATATAGCAAGACATACCTCCTTGTTGAAGACAATACTGGAGGGTGGGGTGGAAGGCAGTCGTTCAAGAAGCAGACAACACTTTAAGTGGGTGGATAACATCAGGTGAACTGGAAAAAGCATATCAGATTGCACAATTACAGCAAGAGATAGAGTACACTGGAGAGCCATTGCAGCCGACCTTCGATGCAGAGATGGCACCTGAACTGAACTGACCTTTTACTTGATTGTGGACGTTGTTTTGGTTGGACTACTCTTTTGGTTCTTTTTATTGTGACGAGGTAGTGGTCATATTTGTTTTCTGTTCTGGTCTTCTGCAAGCTTTGACATCTCTCACATACTTAAATTAATCTTTCCTCATGATGGCATAATCATTGATGGATTTCTCATTCCTTGTCAATTCACAGACTGTGTATGTGCATGTTAGGGGACTTTGTATTTGCAATGACCAGGTTTTTCTCACTGCAGAATCCGAGGAGTTGCCTTCCAATGCCATTCAGAACATCTCTATTGTATCTCGAAACCACTCTGTCCCATCTAGAATGATAATTTCCCACTGACATTAAAATCTGCAAGAAAGACAATTTCATAGTGACAATTGTACATAATTTTTTTCAAGCAACTGAAAGAATTCTTCTTTATCATCTGCTCTATACCCCTAATGAGGTCCAGCACCATAATCTTTCAATGATCTTTCTATGCCAAAGATAACACACAGCAGAAATAAAAATACCCCAGTTCGTTTGCTCCGCCACCACTCTTTGTAATTCTTGCATGTACCCTAACCCCATGGTTGCAATCTCTGGGGTGATTGTTCTGTATAGTCTCTCTCTAGGTGTTCCTGCTATATGGTTTCTACATAACTGCTTGTAATGGGAGTTTATTATTGTTCATCCAAAGACATGAGAAACTTAATTTTGGTAGGACTTTATTCATATTTGCTGATTATCCAGGAATTCTTTCCAGTCAATGCCCAGTAGATGTCTAAAGCATTTATTTTCATATCCATCCAACCTATTTTCAATTGTCTTTGCCATTTTTCATGACCATTTGTTAAAATGGAGATACTGTTAAGAGTTTAACTTCCTGCATTTGATGTACTTGTTTAGTGACTTTGATATCCATATAGTTGTTTATTGATTAATTACTTTAGAGATAAATATCCATCATGTTGTATTTTTTTTTGCGTTCGCCTTATTTTCCTAATTCCCAAGTCGATGTTCGTTGCACTGTGGCTTTTATTTTTTATTATCGGCCCAGTGCATCCAACTTCAGCATGCATTTTATGTAAGGGTCTGCTTTCTCCTGCATTTTCTAAGGGTTTGCTTCTCCGGGGTAACGACCGGTCTGTGATGGGGATCGAATCCAGCACCTCTTCTGGTTGTGAGCCGTGTCACTTAACCACTAGCCCACGCCATCCCCCATCCATCATTTGAATTTGTCTTTTTGATTCCTGGCCATAATACTTTCCACTTTCCCTTTGACTGTGATAATGTGCTGTAGAACAATATGTTGCCCACAAAATATAAGTAATGTAAATTTAACAAAAATCAGTAATGAAATAAAATCATAGCTTCCACATTTTTTGGTGACTGTTAGGACAAGCAACCTTTATTCCTCAGTCTTATAAATCATCCTGGTGGAGCCTAAGCGATGGGAACAAATGGTGTAATGATAGTTTAAATAAATATAAAATGTTTAAATGTTTCATCATATCTACAGGGTCAGTTGGTTCTCAGACCTGTTATGGTGAACTTGATGTCCTCTAGTGAGCTGTATTGTCAAGCTTGCAGTAACATGTTCCCTGAGACATACACACAGTGGAAAGGTAACTGGGAGCTCAACACATTAACTACTGGTACTGATTACAAAAATATGTTATTGCATAATTAATGGTTCCCTCATTAAGAGAAAATCCCAGAGATGAGTGTGCAATTAAGCTGAAATTGTTTTATTTGGTAGCATATTTTTATGGATCATATATCATTTTGAAGATAGTTCAAAGTGCTTTTTGACAAGCTAAAGAATGATAATTTCTCTGACATTGGCAGTAGTTTAGAGCAGTTAAATGATTTAATTTATGATGAGTGTAAATAAATGTTCTTTTATTGTAATTACAAACAGCAGATATTTTAGCAGAGTTTTCTTGGCAGTAACGAGACTGTCAAGAAAAGGGAGAAAATCAAAGTGTATAGGTATGACTTATGAAGAGGCCAAGAGGTTTATCAGGAGTAGGTACAGGAACAAGTGGGAAGCAGGGCACACAGGTCAACAACCAAATGACACATACTATCAGCTTAACAAAAGTGAGCAGGTGGTAATCTTTATAGCGCACCAGTCATAACAGATTGAGATAACATCTCATTAGCAAATACAGATGAATGTATCTGTTGCTCTAATGAAATGACTACTGAATATCTGCTTCAAAAGTGTTCAAAAACATATGAGGAACAGATGAAGCACATGTGACCATCACCAATACCATTCCTGGACAAGCTCTATGTCTATGAAGATACCACACTAGCTTCAGACTAACGAATGCTTTATTTAGATACGAGGGACAGTCATTAAGTAAAAGCAATTTTATTATAAAGCGCATGGAAGCGTATGTGCAATGGACTACAGAGGAAAATATGATTGAAAACTTTACCATTGGGGAACTATTTGGCTCAAGTTGGGATCTTATAGTAGGGAAAGAAGTAAACATAAACACACAAACACACAACTACTCTAGGGCAGATGTTAAGAAGATGAAAAAGGCAGCGAGCCACCTAATCTCTAAAGAAAGATATTGTCGGAGGAACAGATGCTGAACAAGAGTGGGAGTTTTAAAACAGTTCTAGAAAAGCTAAAAGAGGAATGTGTTCCATGTAGGGAGGTAAACCACAAGCGTAAAAAGTGGTTAACTAAATTTGTAGTTAAATGTAGGAGAGCTAAAAATAAAGCATGGAATAAGTTTTTAGAGGCAGGTAAATCAAAAGAAACATATTTTAAATATTTGGACAAGCAGAACATAGCCCAGAAAGTGAATAAAACAGCAAAAATAGACTTCAAAAAAAAACTTTCTCAGATGATCAAGACTGATAAGTAAAAGCTTCTTTTCTTATGTTAGAAATAAACAAAGAACGAAAGACAAACTAGGCCCTCTCATAGACAATACAGGGAAAATAATAAGTGAGAATAGGGAGGCAGCTAACCTACTCAATCAATACTTTGGCACAGTCTACACAAAAGAGGACTGCTCCAAGATCCCAGAGCCTATAGATATCTTTCAAAGAGACATGGATACAACGAGATTAAGATCAATCTGTATTACAGAGGAAATGGTTTAAAAAAAAATTGGATTGATTAAAAGTGGATAAATGTCCAGGTCAAGATGGCATTCATCCAAAATTGCTGTTTGAAATTAGAGACCAACTAGCAAAACCATTGGCTATATTATGTTCTCAATCACTTCCAAAGAGATTTTTCCACTGGATTGGAAAATGTCCTTATTTTAAAAGGGCAAAAAAATCAGATCCAGCAAATTATAGACTGGTGAGTTTTACGAGCATAGTCTGTAAAATGTTAAAATCAATAATAAAAGAAAACATTGTAATGCATTAAGACAAGTTTAATCTAATCAGAAATAGTCAGGTTTACTAGAGGGAGATCGTGCTTAACAAATCTATTAGAATTCACAGAGGAATTTACTAAAATGATAGATAAAGCGGAGCCAGTGGATGTTATTTATCTAGATTTTGCAAAGGCCTTTGATAGAGTAACTCATCAAAGATAAAATTCGGGAATAGTCTATAAGCTGGCAAATGGAGCTTAATATAGATAAATGTCACCCACATGGGTAGATCCAATATGGAACATAATTACAGAATGGGTGAGAACAATATTAGAAAGATAGAAAAGGAAAGAGAACTAGGGGTTATATTAGATCATACAGGTAAGGTGAGCGAGCAAGTCCAGGTAGCAGTGAAAAAGGCAAATGCAATGTTAGGTATGGTAAAAAGAAATATTAAACATAGGAGCAAGGAAGCAATAGCCCAACCATATAAAGCATTAGTTAGACCTAGATTGGAGTACCGTGTACAGGTGTGGAGTTCTTATTATAGAGACAATATAAACATGCCGGAAAGGATACAAAAAAAGAGCGACAAACTAACTATTTCGATTCCAGAATTACAGTTATGAGGAAAGACTCAGAAAATCCAGCCTACAGTGTCTAGAAAAGAGAAGAATTCGAAGTGACAATACAGGTTTATAAGATGATCAGAGGAACGGATAGATTAGACTATAACAAGTTTTTTAAAATACAGCCACCCACAAGAACAAGAGAGCATAGCTACAAATTAACTAAGATTAGCTATTAGGAAATATTTATTTAGTCAGAGAGTGGTGAATACTTGGAATGCATTGCCGCAGGAAGTAGTGGAGGCAGGCACATATAGTGCATTTAAGATTAGATTTGATGCGCATAGTTTTTATAGCAAGGTAATCTAAATGAAACTGGTTGTATACAGACTCTGCAGAGTCTTCTAAACCAGTATAAAGACGTTAAGTTAAGTGGACAATTTTATTTCAGGACACAAAATGGCTATTTAGCAATACTCCATGTATGGATTGTGACGATTGAGCAGTATGCACATGTGCAATATAGTATACAACATGACTGCCGCATTGTCTACTTGCACTGTGGAAGAATAATGAGGCGTTATTAGATTTTTGTGGTCAGAATGTGTGAAACCTTCTGAAATCTACAGAAGAACAAAGGCTCAGTATGGAGACAGTTGTTTGAGTCAGAGGTGAGTGTATGAATGGTTAGAAAGATTTTGAAACGGAAGACAAAACATCATTAATGAACCACAGCGTGAGAGACCATTAACTGACACCATGAAATAGCAGAAGACGAGTCACTATTGATGAAGAAATAGCTGTAGATTTCAACATGAGTCGTGGCGCTGCACACAAAATTATCCATGCTAACCTTGGTTCAGGAAAGTGTGTAGAATAGGAGTACCAAGGCATCTGATAATGAGGTAATGGAGACAGTGCAAAATTGGTTAAAGGTCACAACAAAAGACTTTTTCTATAAGGCATCCACAAGTTAGTGGATAGGTGGTTAAAATGTGTTGCAGGCACGAGGACTTATGTTATTGAAAAATAAGACACACTAAATTTCTGGTTCGCACTCTTGTAAAAATGTTACTAATAAAATACTGTTACTTAATGACTGTTCCTTGTATAGTCTAGTTTGTTGACTGAAAACATATGATGATGAAGAATAACTGTGAGTTGAGATATATAATGACTGTTATCCTTCCATGCAGGTCACTGGAACATTATACAGGTTTTGTCCAGAAAAGGAATCTACATTTCTGAAATCCAAGAATCGGCAGTCACAGAAACAGTGCTAGTCCAGACAGCACCCTTTCGTTTGGTCAGTTTTTGTTTTAATTATCTGAAATTGCACTCTTCTTGATAAGATGTCTCTGTTGCATGTTATGTGTTAGCCTGCTGAGTGTAGAGTAGTCATTTGGGATTGACAGAAAGGTACAGAAACATACCCCAAATATAGGTTACAGGAATAAATGAGACAACAAGCACATATAGGTAATGGCTCAGTGACCGACGCAGAACAAAGCAAAACAAAAGCCACAAGGCCTTTGTCTTCCATACCTTCTATGTAGATCACTGGACCATTATACAAACGCTACAAGGTCTTCGTCTTCCATACCTTCTATGTAGCTCACTGGACCATTTACAAACGCCACAAGGCCTTCCTCTTGGACAAAGAACAAATGAAAACAACTAAAAAATTAACAGCAAAAACCATGGCACATATGATGAAACAATACGGTTTGAGTTGGCAGCCATTGCCAGGAAGGGACTGCTGAAGCTTCAATTTATTTATTTTTAGGAATAAAGGAAAGACTCATTTCCAGGCATTGGTTGAAAACTGGGTAGTTGCAAAAACAAACACATATACCTATATAACACATTTATCTATTCCTTATGTCCTCCCACCTTTCTTCCCTGCCTCCATCTGCCTTTCTTCTTTTTTCAGTTAGGTGCTTTATGTGTACAAATATCACCATCTTGTCATTTCCTGCTTGGTCACTATCGGCTTAATCAGCCTTGTCCCTCTTCTAAGACCTTCCTGGTCAGTCATTTCTGCTTGCTTGTTTCACCCACATATTATCTTACCTCTGACGAATCCACTAGCTAGGAGACCAGTGACGAGCTCTTATATGCTATCCAGTTAAGTACCTTTTCTTACTCATTTATGTGTTCATATCTGTATTTTATGTAGTCATCTCTTCCTCTATGATTTGCTAGCCCATATTTTTGTTGTTTGCTGTCCCTGGTGAAGACCTTTAGGTTGTACATAAGTTCCATTTCTGTTTTTATCTTAGCGTGGCTTCTGACTATACCAATAAATATTTCTTTAACACCGGATGAATAATAAAAATTCTTTCAAAACCTATCCATCACACGAGCCTGTAACATTAGACAGCATACTTCTAAGCAAGAGACTAACAAACCAAACAGATGAATAGATTGTGAACACAGCAGAGGAATAGACTGAAAATAACAATGGCCACACATATAGTACACAAAATAGTAGTGCACCTCCCATGACATCTGGTGACATAGCTTGAAATCTCTTATTAGGGAAGTAGATTCAGTTTCATCGCTGCAATATTTTGAAACCTTTTTTCTCTCTAATGTTGTTTTTCAGAAAGCTCACTTGGCTTTAATTGATGCACTGATGAAGGCATATACCTGTGAGGTTGCAGGTGTGGAGAAAGTGGTTAAGGCTGTCAGGTGAGTTTGACAAGCTAGTGATGTGGTACAAACGTACACTGCTTATTCACGACGTTAAGGACAAGAGTACTGTCGAAGTTAAATGCGAAACCCAATCATATATTTATTTAGTTTTCAAATGCATTTTGGTTACATAAAAATGTGACTATTTCACTGTATACGACCTGTGAATGCGTGTGAAAGCTAAATAGCGCACTATAAATGTATACATATACAGCAGCGATTGGTTCTAGAAGTGCATGGAAAGACTGGGAAACATGACAAAATAGATCAAAAGAGCTGACCATGCATTGATTGTTTAGGTACTGGTTTTAATTGAAAAGAGTCAAAAGAGCAGACAATTGAAAAGTAGAGGACACCTGAATTGGTTAAGTATCTGATCATCCTGTAGCTAACAAATTAGGGGGACATGAAATATTAAGTATTTGACCATAAGTAAGTGGACAAGCTAATTAGGTGGCTTATCTAGATATCTGGGAGCGAATAGTAATCGTGGTCAGGTGAAACATACTGATCAAGGTTCCCACCCCATGACCTCGTTCATGCTTCTGAAAACAGGCTGTGTTACAGCAGTCTGGCCAATGAGTTTCGGATTGATATTGTAACCCTTAAAGTGGTGAACTTACTGAGAAGTTGCACATTTAATTAACTACAGCCAAAAGGACTGGTACGCCTTCTCATTTACGCCTCGTGATGTAAGGTAACCAATCTCGTCTACGCTGATGACGTTGTCATACCGGGCTATGATTCTCAGGCCGTGGTAGGCCCCCTAGAGGCGCTGGACCAATCTGCTACCCACCTAGGCTTGCACATTTCCTGGACAAAGACGAAAATCCAAAACCTCAGCAGGGGCCCCTCTGCGCTGAGCATCACCGTGAACGACAACCCTGTTGCAGCCACCAAGGACTTCGTCTACCTCGGCAGCAGACAGTCCTCTGATGCATGCAGCAGCCACGACATCATTTGTAGGATGGACTTAGCTGATTCATCCATGCACTCCCTCCGCAGAGTCTGGTCCAGTGAAGGCTCTCCCCGGAGACCAGGCTTCGTATTTATTCCTCCTGCATTGTCCCCAGTCTCCTGTACGGCTCCGAGTCCTGGACACTACTACAGCAGGACCATAAGCGTCTTGAGGCTTTCCACCTGCGCAAACAGAGGCGCATCCTCGGGATCGTCTGGCATGACATGATTTCCAACAGCAAAGTAATTTGACGTACGCAACTTGCAGGCATTTTCTCAGCGATTGATCTCCGTTGTCTCTCCCTCTTTGGTTACGTTGCTCGCCTTTCTTGGGAAGTCCCAGCCCACGAGATGCTCAGACAGGCTGTGGGGGCGAGTTATGGGAGAAGCCGTGCTCATCCTGGAGACGTCCTCGGGGCAGCCCTTGTAAGGCCTGGCTAAAACAGATTGCCACATTCCCAACAGAACTGCAGGCCGCCTGGGACGCGGCCATCAGACGAGGTCATGGACATGGTCAATCGACTTTACAGGCCCTGGTCGCCTAAGCGTACCATTATTATTATTATTTTGTAAGAAAAGCTACTGTAACTGGAGTTAGCATAAGTAGCTTCGAACAACAGCAACGTCTAGGTATCTGAAGATAGTCAGGTTGGTTAGATGGACTAGTTTGTGAGATGGCATATCTAGATGTCTGAAATGTCAAATTATTTTGTGGGAGTTTTTAAATTTCTTGACCCAGATAAATGTACAAATTCATGTTTTCGATGGGATAATTTCCTAGCCACAGCTCCCCAACTTTTGTTTATCTGCATGTCCTACTCTCTCCCTAGACAAATCACCACATTCCCAGCTTCTAGCGAGCTGCCAGGCACACCAGAGGAAGCTCTAATATTTTGGATCAATAAAGTCTGTGCTGTTTTGGGAACAGAAGGGTTCAGCAAAGGAAGAACAGAAGATCTTGTAGAAGGGATTGCAGGACCAAAGGTAGGCTTTCAACCTTTTGGTAGACAGTCAAGTCATGGATGAAGTGTAAGTAACTTCATTTTACTAGGTCCCACCTTATTTATAGTTGGTTGACTATTTCACTTCCTTGATGCGTTGTCTTCTCTAACTGTTGTCAGGTACCTGTTTACAGTTGGAGTGCAACTCTATGTTCCATGGGGAACCAGAAGGGTCAAGATGGGTGGTTCTGTTCTGTTAAGAATAGATATCATTGCACTTCAGACAGACCTATAGGTACTCATTCCCTCTTAGCAAATGATGAGTGTAGATATTGATGGTTCATGTAGATCTCTGTTTGTACATACTCCTGCTCGGTACTCTCAGGCACCAGTCAGCTGGCACTTGCATATCATTTAAACACTGAAAACTGCTTATTGTTCAAGAAGCGATCGGCGATCAACTAAAAAAATGTCACCTCTATTCATTGCCAATGTCACCATTATAGGCACCCTTGAGGTCAGGATGTCAGCTCTTTCATTTCCACAAACGGGACGGCATGAGCTATTGGTTAAGTGACACGGCTCACATTCCGGAGGTGCTGGGTTCGCTCCCTATCACAGCACTGGTCGTTATCCTGGGGAAGCAAACCCTTAGAATATGCAGGAGAAAGCAGACCCTTACATTAAAATGCATGCTGAAGATGGATGCACTGGACCGACACGCACAAAATAAAAATATAGTGCAATGCACACCGCCTCGGGAAATAGAGAAATAAAGCAATATGCAAAAATAATTTTTAAAAAAAAATGTATGTCAAACTAAGAAATCAAAAAAGTGGAAGGAGCTTTCATTGCATTGGAAAAAATGGAAATTTAAAGAAATGAAGTCCAACACAAAAGTATAAATCTTGATCTCCAGTTAAAGTTTGTGCTATTACATAGCTTTGGAATATGGAGAACAATAAAAACAACAGTGAAAAAGGTACAGACTTTGATAAATTGGTGCTTGCACAGAACAGAAATTGAAATGGTATGATGATGACCCTAGTGTGACCTACGAAGAGTCCAAAAGGCTTATTAGAGCCAGATGCATGACCAAATGGGAAACAGAACATACTGGCTACACAAAAAACCATGCCTATTACCAGTTGAACAGAAGAGAGCAGGTCGTCATCTTCAGACTTCGCACAGGCCACAATAGACTGAGGTACCACCTATTCAATAAATTGAAGATAGGTGGCACTGACGAATGCTCGTGTGGTACCGTGAAAATGACCGCTGAACATTTGCTGCAAAACTGCCCGACATACGAGGATCAGAGAGAGCAGATGTGGCCATCACCAGTGGCAACACTAGACAAGTTCTATGGCAGTGTCGACAGCCTCAGGATGACTGCTGCTTTTTTCGAAAAAAATACAGGTTGACGTCTGACAGCGTACGAAGAAGAAGAAGAAGAAATCGTATAATGGATCTTCTTAGTTGACCTGTACTTCTACAGGGGCAGATGCCGCTGTGCAGGTCCCAGCTCTGGTATGAGCTGGATGTAGCCGGGAGTAGGATTTCCTGCTTAGCAGGTTAGGCTTGGGCAGGTTAATACTTCACTGCATTGGGACAATCATTTAACCGATGTGCGAGCTCATCTCAAATAGACTCAAACACTAGAGCAAAGTAGATCAACAGCCTGTTAGGCGCCATCTATGCTGCTCTAAACAAACCACCTATGCCATGTCACACAGTTAGTTAGTCGCCTCTTACGACATGCTCTCTGTGGTGAGGCAGTGGTGCTATTCTTGTCCTTGTCATACATTAATTTCAATTTGGTATTTTACAATGTTAATTGAGCCATTCCTCTATCCAGGTGCGAGCAGCCAGCAGAACCTCATCACGTCATGAACCAGTGCAAGTTTCGTTCCTGGAAGACCTGATGAGAGATATTGGAGATGGTTGTAGCGTGGCAGCTGTCATCGCCTACTACAGACCACATCTGCTTAACATAAAAGGTTAATATCTTCTTCTTCTTCTTCTGCGTACACAGTCAGACAGTAACCATTATTTTTTCGAAAAAAGCGGCGGTCATCCTGAGACTCTCGCCACTACCATAGAGCTTGTCTTGCAGTTCCACTGGTAATGGCCACATCTGCTCTCTCTGATCCTCGTATGTCGGGCAGTTCTGCAGCAGATGTTCAGTGGTCATTTTACCAGTACCGCACGGGCATTCGTCGGTACACCCTATCTTCAATTTGTTGAATAGGTGGTACCTCAGTCTGTTGTGGCCAGTGCGAAGTCTGAAGACAACGACCTGCTCTCTTCGGTTCAACTGGTAATAGGCATCGTTTTTGGTGTAACCAGTATGTTCTGTTTCCCATTTGGTCATGTATCTGGCTTTGATAAGCCGTTTTGACTCTTCGTACGTCATACTGGTATCTGTTTGTGGTAGCCTTGCACCTTCTTTTGCCAGTCTGTCTGCCTCCTCGTTGCCTTGGATGTTGCAGTGTGACGGAACCCACTGTACCACTACCCTTTTTGGTGCGGACTGCTGGCACAGTTTGCAGAGTGCTGCTCTTAAGTCATTAAGCTCAGTGTTTTTCTGGCTTTTTAGCGCTGTGACTACGGCGAGAGCATCTGTCAGCAGGACTATATGGCTCTCATTTTCACTGTGTGTTACCATTTCTTCCACTGCCGCCCTCAGTGCCTCTGTCTCCGCTCTGAAATTGCTTGTGTACTTACCAGTAGCGAATGACAGTGTTATTTTTCTGCCATTTGGTAGGTTCAGGAATGCTCCTGCCCCTCCGTTCTGTGTAGTGTTTGTTACAGAACCGTCGGTGTATGCATGGGTCCAGTCCATGCTTGGGTAGCTTTTCGTTATGAAGCTTAGGGTAGTGTCTCTCCTTTCTTTTTCAGTCTGGCAGTTTTTGTTTGCAATACCTGGTATATTTTCTACCACCTCTGGAAATATATCCTGCCTCCAGGTAGGTTTTCGTACAGTAGTGATGGGTTTTGGTGTTGTTAGTGCGTTTATGGGATCTTCGTGCATCTTTGCTTTGGCTATTTCTGCAAAGTTTCTCCGCTTTAGTTTCCCATTTCCCAGATTGTTTAGCCTCTGGTACATTGGATGGTCCGTCAGTCTTCGGAGTTTCTCTGACTGCAGCTGGGCTCTGCAGTCTCTTCTATCGGTCATGGATTGCAGTTTTGTAATCTTTTCAAGTTCTACAATTGGCGTTGACTTCATGCCACCTGTTATAATTCTCATGGCTTGGTTTTGAAGTTTGTTAACTTTATCGAAGTTCGCCTTCGCTGCTGTTGTCCATGCCGCAATGCCATACTCGAGAACTAGTCTCACTCTTCCAGTGTACAGTTTCTTTAGTATGCCTTCGTCTGCTCCCCAGCTTGTGCCAGCAAGTTTCCTCATGATTGCCATTCTTTCTCTGGCTTTCATTCGGTTTCTCTCAATCTGACTTTTCCATGTCATGCGCCGATCAAACGTGACTCCCAGATAGGTTGGGTTGTCGTTTGGCTGCAGGATTTTGCCATTTAGACTTAATTTGGTACTTTGGGGTTTTAATGAAAGCGAGAATATTGTGCACGTGGTTTTCTCCTCGTTTATTTTGACCAGCCATGAGTTCGCCCACTCTTCCAGCGATGTTAGGGCCGTCTGCATCCGATTTCTTGCTATGGTGAGATTCTTTTCAGAGGTCCACATAGCCAGATCGTCTGCAAACATGGAGCTATGGACTCTTCTTGGTATATTCTCTGTAATATCGTTTATATATACCAGGAAGAGTGTGGGTGACAGTACTCCCCCTTGGGGTACTCCCTGCTCGAGTGTCACAAAAGGTTAATATAATATGGGAAGGAATGTAGTCTTTGATGGAGATCTATAATTTCTTCTGTACTGTATCAGTTTGTCTAGCCCTTGATGTGCTACAATTCTCACTAAACAAAGTCATCGTCACGATTAGATAACATACTCGGACAAATCTGTATGCTCACACATAATCAAATCACGTATTCAGGCGATCTGTGCATTTACATATAATAAGATCACGTACTCACATGTGATCACATACTCAGTCGATCTGTGCACTCTCACATAATCAGATCACGTGTGATCACGTACTCACATGTGATCTCATACTCAGTCAATCTGTGTATTCACATACAATTGGTTCACGCATAATCAGGCGATCTGTGCATTCACATATAATCAGAACACTAATTCAGTCGATCTGTGCACTCACACTCAATCAGTTCTCATACTCAGGTGAATTGTTCGTTCACACACAATTAGATATCCTACTGTTCACAGGGTGTCCATCATAATCACCTATTGAGTGCGGCTGGCTAAACTCAAGGTGTATGATGGTACATCCACCCTGCAAACTCTCACTTCCAGACTCTGTCTTCCTGCCAGTCTGTCGAGTTTATCTCAGCAGAGTATTTTATAGTCTCAAGCAACAACAATGGCTGTCTAATGGGCTTCTGTAGGTTGTCTGATTTAGCCATCACTGCAATTTGGAACTACTCCCATCAAAAATGTTATTGGTTGTCTATCCACGAGTCACTGTCATTCTAAATGTGGTAGCCTGTCGTTGAAGTATCAGACTGCCAACTAACCCCATCCCTGTAAAATCTGACGCCTGAGTGATCAGACACAGTCTTCCACCTAACGTGTTCCTAACCTCTCTTTTCTTTGTTGACCTAGTGTTGAAATGGTGATTGACCTCTGCGTGACCTGCGTTCGTCCAACGCATTCAGACAACCTTTGTTTCTCAGGGTCGCCAGCCCAATCTTACCTAAACACCCATGCTCCAGCTGGAACTGTCACAACATACTGATCAGACATGTTAGTCAGGGTCAGGCAAAATATACTGTCCAAGACCCTCACTTCGGCTTCCTCGTAGCCCTCCCTGGAAATGGGCTGTTTTCATGGCAGCCTAGCTAACTGATAGTGACATATTGGTTCGATCAGCCAATCAAATCTCTTTTGCACACATCTCATAGACACACACATGGTCAAGCAATAATATAGGGATAATCTAACATAACATAACATTATTTGTTGCAGATCTTTACCTGCAGGAAGGCGTTGGAATAGCCAACTCTTTGCACAACCTGAGCCACATTGGACAGTTCTGCCGAAACCACCTTCCTTGGAAATGCTTCTACCTTTCGTACGAGGACCTGCTTTACACTCAAGACATAATGAAAGTCAACATTATTGCATTTCTTGCTGATCTCTTCAACTACTTTGAGGGCCCTGATTCCTGTGAAGGTGAAAGTCATGGGCCAGTGGGCTCAGCAAGACCGTCAAATGAAAAGGTTGATGGTGAGTTCTTTGTTCTGTTTAACAACTTTCTGTTCTGAAATTATTATCATCGGGATGAGAAGTAGACGGTTGACCGGTTAGAATATCACTCTACTAGTGAAGAGGACACAGGTTTTAACCTGGTAGTGACTTAGGTAGTCCCATAGTAGACTCTACTGTTGAGGATAAAGTGTTAAATACTTTGTATGATACCACAGCTTGTTTATGCAGTTGGGTGGCCAGTCTCTTCCTCGCTGCTTTTCCTTCACTTACAGTACAGTAAGCCAGGTACTCATTTACAACTGGGTTGACTAAAGTGTGCTGGCAGTGGGAGTTGAACCCATAAAAAGTAAGTCTCTATTTGACGGGAGGTTTCAACTTTTAGTCTGCACACTGCAACTGTGTTAGTAAGCATCATTTATTCCTCAGCTTTGTAAATTCCACTGACTGACACCAGCACTAGAAAAAGATGAAAACATGACTTGATTTTAAAAAAAAATAATTAATGATGAGTTTGTGTATACAAATTGGCTATAATCTCTAGTACTTGCGGACTTTTCCATTTTTTTCTCTTTGAAACATAGGTCTACACCACTGGTGCACATGTTGATCATCCTCCCATGGCCCATATTCTGGGCCTCTCTCTTCCACCATGCATATTTACATAATTTTTCTGGAATCATTGGTTGGGAAGGCAAACCTAGTCCCATAAATATACCATGCTGAAAAATATGTGTTTGGCCGAACTGTACAGACATTGCAGCCTCGACACAGTGTAACAGAACATCCTTTTCAGGATGAATGACAAAATAGAAAAATAATTATTGGCTGATGACTGACGAAGATAACGTCATTCATGTCGGCAACAAACCCCCCACACTTTGCTTGGTGAGGGTTGCTTATAACTGAGAGGTAAAGCACGAAATGGTAATATGTTTAAATCCTGTAGGTTTCAAGCAATCTCCTGGTCTCAGCGGGAGGTGACACCTAGTGCCTACTTCTATTATAGATGGACGATAAAACTCGGAGGTGCGACCATGTACATGCTGTGCATGTAAAAATAACTGTTGTCAGTGGAAAGTCTAAAACAGCAGGCTGTTAGCCGCTGTCTAAGCAAAATATTTAAAATATGAAATTCCTACCCAATATTTCTACTATCCAGTCCTAGTAAGCTCGCAAGTAAACTTTGAAAGTAATCTTGGCTAACAGATTTACCACTATGTCTCAGTAGCTCAGGATAAAAGAATGCGGTTAATGATAGTGCAAATCTGACTAACTTAAATCTAATTAAAGTGTCACACCTTAGAACATTCACACAAAAATCTCTCTATCTTGGCATTGTTGTCATTATCGCTTGCGACAGGTAATTGATTGTACTGTGCCACTACTTATTGCTGCTTCTAGAGTTCATGGACAGTTGTTTTTGCAAATTCTACTTTGTCTTTCATTTAATGTACATAGTACGACAGTTACGATAATGGTGTCAGAGTGTCTACTGGAGACAATTCGAACATTAGTCACTTATGATGATGTGCAAATATTTGTGGATGCTTCATGTAAGCAACTTCTGTTAAAACTTCTCAATATGTGTGTGATAGAGACATTTTAGAGTAGATATTTATAATAAAAAAAAATTATCATCCGTCATTTCTTTGCTCCAGTAAGAGCATGGGACCACCATTGGTGTTGGCTATAACTCAAACATGTATGGGGGGACGGCGTGGCCTAGTGGTTAAGTGGCACGGCTCACGACCCGAAGGTGCTGGGTTCGATCCCCATCACAGCACCGGCCGTTACCCCGGGGAAGCAAACCCTTAGAAAATGCAGGAGGAAGCAGACCCTTACATAAAATGCGTGCTGAAGTCGGATGCACTAGGCCGATAGGCGCAAAATAAAAAAAAACCACAGTGCAACGCACACCGCCTTGGGGAATAGAGAAATAAGGCGAACGCAAAAAAAAAAAAAAAAAACATGTATGGCTCTTGAAGTGTTGGCTTCTGTAGTCATTTGTGTTACATATATGGCAGGCCAAATGGTTTGAATGTGGGTCTTTGACTAAAAGAGAACATGTGTTCAGATTCTCGGTGAGACATAGATTTTTTTATATTGCAGGTAAAATATAAAAACCTAGTCTGTGTTTATTCCTATTGCTGATCTTCTTGTTTGCCATGTTTTTTATTATGTCTACATGTGAAGTCCAGGTCTCTGGATAAAGGCTGTTGTGGTGGCTCAAGGCTCCCAAATATCTTTGTTTGGAGGTTCGTCTCCATGGGCCAGCAGTGTTCAATACACAATTGCCTAAGCATATCAGTCTTGTAGGATGTGTTTGGCTGTCAGTTCTGCTTGTCCACGTGGAGAATTTGTGCCAATTTTAGCCTGTATGTGACTATTCAATCTTTTATGTCCTATTATGTGAAAGAGGTTCACTTGCTCTGCTCGATCAAGATAGCGATAGTTGTTTGGTCTACTTCCCTCATGGTTTGGATACAGGTCTTATTTTCTTGGAAGGTGATTGTTTTTGTAATGGTATCAGCTGAAGCACTATCCTTCTTTTGGCTTACAGTTCACCCAAGACTTTTCCAAGCTCTGACAGTCTATCATTAATGATTACAGTAAAACTCAATTATAGCTGAAATTTAGAAAATTGTAACTAGCAGTTTTTCCATGAGAGTGGTAACATATGTTAACAAACATTTCTATTTAAACAAACCTTTATAGAGGATTATGCATTGTGAACAAAAACATTGCGATGAAAGCTCCTCTCGCTATCTATGCTCTTTATTTTGACTTATTCATCAATGTTCCCTTATTTGTTTATATCGCTAAAAACGTCTCGTAATTGCAAATATTATTGTTTGTTCACTTTCTCTTCTTGTAGCAATAGCTGCAGCAGGAAAGAAGAGTTCACAGACAGTCCATCCCAGCATTCCAATCAGCCAGGCTACCAAAAGAAGTTTCCACAGACAAGGTTTAGAAGAAACCGCTAACAACCTTGGCATGGGGAGGTCTACAAGTTCTATTCCAACGTAAGATTTGAATTCTTTAATTAGAATTTTTTTCCTTTCAAACACAGTCAATCAATCAATCAATCCAAACCCTCTATTTCAAGTAGAGTATAAGTTTTCAGCAAATATGCGAGTACAGAGTAAAGTCTGCCTGATTATACTATACGCCTGTTGTCTTAACCAGCAGCATCTCCTAACTTGCATGACTCAGTCCACTGATACTTGACCAGTTCTATACAACAGTTCTGCATTTGAAATCATATACCATTTCAGTCTTTCAATCCTACAGACACCCATTTATGAGTGTGTCAAGTTTTTCTACAGTCCTTTTGTTGCCATACACCGATATAAAAAATTGAACTTATTTCGGAGTTGAAGATTTTCAGTTTAGTACTTAAACCTAATATCATTAGACTTCAATAAGTTCCCAAGCTCAATGAAAGCAGCTCTGGCCTTTTGTATTTGCAGAGGGAGAGAGAGAGAGGGGGAGGGGGAGATGAAGGCGGGGGGATAGGGAGGAGGGAGAGAGATGTAAGTTTTTATATAGTTGTAATCTACCACTGTTTTTATTCCTATGCTTCAGTAGCACTGTGCCCTTTTTTAAGTTGTAATAATACATACACATTTGATGTGTGATCAATGTGTTTATACGAGCAAAATTAAATTTTTTTTTCGTTTGTTTGTTTTGTGCAGCATGCATCAGCCTTTGCTTTCGAAACGAATAACAGGAAGGCACTGCATCCCCCAGGAGGAAGGAGGAGTTTCGGCAACATCCTCTACCAACTCTATCAAACGGCGCACTGGGAGGAGAACCATGTCATTGTTCACACCACAGGATCGAGAAATAGTCCACAAGTCGGTTCTGGCCTGGCAGGATGATCAAGGAATACCACATAGGTATTGATATTTGCTGCATAGATCCAGGGATCCCGTACTGGGGAGTAAAGAATAGTACAACTGGGCCCTACTATACAAATATTTTTTGTCCATTTTCTATTTGATGATGATGCGGCTGTTTTTATCCAGTTTATAGATCAGTGCTCCCACATTTTTCAGTGTGGTAGACTGTCAGGGATTTATCCATTGCAGCAGTTGACCTGTGTCCAATTAATTGATTATTGTACACATTTGGTTTCCAATTGGTGGTAAAAAAAATGTAAATGTCACAATAAACATTTGGCACTAATAGTTACTAACTAATGTTAAATATCATTGATTAAAATCTCACAGGATTTAATTTAATTTAATTTAGATTTCAAAAGTGTTCCATGAATTAAATATATATATATATTATTTTTGGGGTTCACCTATTTCCCTAATCCCCAAGGTGGTGTGCATTGCACTGTGGATCTTATTTTGCGCCTGTTGGCCCAGTGCATCCGACTTCAGCATGCATTTTATGTAAGGGTCTGCTTCCTCCTGCATTTTCTAAGGGTTTGCTACCTCGGGGTAACGGCCGGTACTGTGATGGGGATCGAACCCACAACCTTCTGGTTGTGAGCCGTGTCATGTAACCACTACCCCACGCCGTCCCCCAGAATTTTATATGAAAAATATGGAAATCATGTATTTATGGAGAGACAATCATGTTTTAAAAATATAATTCAAAGTCGAAAACCAAAGTGTGAAAACTTCTACATTTGTTGTTCAGTTTCTTCACGCCCATGTGGACAGATATCTGAAATTTTGTGGGTTGATGGCCGACTGACCTCTCTTCATTTGATGTATCATCATCATAGGCATCTCAGTTTTTGCAGACCATGCACATGGCATGGTAGCCTCTCAGGGCGCAAGCCTTGGCGCTGAATATTGAGGCTCTGGGCTGTCCAAACTGCAGGATCCCCCTCTCGGCCTCGCTGGTGGAATCCAAAGGAATGCTAAGCATGACAATTTGGCAACAGCTCAGCTGCAGGAGCTGCCGGAATGGGTTCACAATTTTTAAATCATCCGAAGTGCTACTACTCCGGATTTTCTGTCTGGGTTTGCTCCCGTAACCCTACCCTCTCCCAAGGTTTCCACAATGCAGTGGAGTCGTTGCCCGCAGATGCTAGTTACTCGAGACATCCGATAATACTCTCATCGTCCCAAGACTAGCTAGCACTCCCTGGGACTTGTGGGTTTAAAATCAGAGTTTTTCCTCTCCTAAGTGAACTGCCTGAACAGGCTATCGAGCTTCGTCTACCTGGGTTTTACCTTCTCTTAGCTTAGCTGCCAACCTAGGCTAATGAGCCCAATCTGCCCGTCCAGTTATACCGCCGAGTACTCAGTCGCGCCCCACAGCAGGCTCTGTAAGAAACAGGAGGCCACTCATGAAGGTGCTGCTGTGGACACAATAATGTAGGAGATGCCATTACATTATTGGATGTATACCAGAAATCAAACACACCAAATCTGTGTCTTGTTCTCAAGACAACTTTGGTGATGCTCAGTTTGGTGGTGTTCAAAATTGTAATTTCCAAAAGCAACAGACAGACAAACCTAGGGAATTGTATAATGGGGTTAGTTTTATTATTATTTACTTATATATTACATACAAATGTAGCAATCTGACTATTTGTTTCTTCTTCTTCTTCTTCGTACGCAGTCAGACAGTAACCATTATTTTTTCTAAAAAAGCAGCGATCATCCTGAGGCTGTCGACACTGCCATAGAGCTTGTCTAGTGAGTGTTGCCACTGGTGATGGCCACATCTGCTTTCTCTGATCCTCATATGTCGGGCAGTTTTGCAGCAAATGCTCAGCGGCCATTTTCCCAGTACCACATGGGCATTCGTCGGTGCAACCTATCTTCAATTTATTGAATAGGTGGTACCTCAGTCTATTGTGGCCAGTGCGAAGTCTGAAGACCACGACCTGCTCTCTTCTGTTCAACTGGTAATAGGCATCGTTTTTGGTGTAGCCAGTATGTTCGGTTTCCCATTTGGTCATGTATCTAGCTCTAATAAGCCGTTTTGACTCTTCGTATGTCATACTAGTATCTGGTTGTGGTAGTTTTGCACCTTCTTTTGCCAGTCTGTCTGCCTCCTCGTTGCCTTGGATGTTGCAGTGAGATGGAACCCACTGCACCACTACCCTTTTTGGTGCGGACGGCTGGCATAGTTTACAGAGTACTGCTCTTAAATCATTAAGTTCAGTATTTTTCTGGCTTTTAGTGCTGTGACTACGGCCAGAGCATCTGTAAGCAGGACTATGTGGCTTTCATTCCTTTTACCTGTCACCATTTCTTCCACTGCCGCCCTCAGTGCCTCTGCCTCCGCTCTGAAATTGCTTGTGTATTTTCCAGTAGCGAATGACAGTGTTATTTTTCTGCCATTTGGTAGGTTCAGAAATGTTCCTGCCCCTCCGTTCTGTGTTGTATTTGTTACGGAACCGTCGGTGAATGCATAGGTCCAGTCCATGCTTGGATAGTTTTCCGTTATGTAGCTCAGGGTTATGTCTCTTCTTTCTTTTTCAGACTGGCAGTTTTTGTTTCCAATACCTGGTATATTTTCTACCACCTCTGGAAATATATGCTGCCTCCAGGTAGGTTTTCGTACAGTAGGGATGGGCTTTGGTGTTAGTGCGTTCATGGGGTTTTCGTTCATGGATTATTTGTTTATTCTAGGAGCTACAACTATAATATAAATTCTGTATTGTAGTAGCCCTAATAAAGGATGGACAAAACCTCATGCTGTTCTTTCTTTGTATTGTAGGTCTGATGAATACGGGGATGATAGCAGTGGTTATGACAGGCTGCTGGGAAATGTCAGTGCTGACTCAGCACTGAACCAAAACTTCAATGCCAACAATAACCTCAGCTTAGATCTAAGTGGCTTAGATGCACCCTTGTAAGTAACATATTTCATTTAAAAAAATCAATAAATTAAATTACTCTTTACAATTGCACTTCACTTAGTCACTCCTCTTCTACCTTTATGGAGTTTGTAGAAGCCTTTTTTTTATACTTGCAACTGAGTGTGCAGAGAAACAGGTGATTGACCTATTATGCCTTTGCATGATGTAATGGCCACCTTCTTTTGGTGATTTGTCTATTGTATCTTTGCATGTAGTATTGGCCACCTTCTTTTGGTGATTTGTCTATTGTACCTTTGCATGTAGTATTGGCCACCTTCTTTTGGTGATTTGTCTATTGTACCTTTGCATGTAGTATTGGCCACCTTCTTTTCGTGATTTGTCTATTGTACCTTTGCATGTAGTATTGGCCACCTTCTTTTGGTGATTTGTCTATTTTACCTTTGCATGTAGTATTGGCCACCTTCTTTTGGTGATTTGTCTATTGTACCTTTGCATGTAGTATTGGCCACCTTCTTTTGGTGATTTGTCTATTGTACCTTTGCATGTAGTATTGGCCACCTTCTTTTGGTGATTTGTCTATTATACCTTTGCATGTAGTATTGGCCACCTTCTTTTGGCTTTCATGCTGGCCACTATATTGGGTAGTAATTTTGTTACATTTAAAATTGTTTGCCAAGATATCATCTAACATCCTACTCTTTTAGATTTTCAGCTGCCAATGGTGCTTATACATGCATGGCATGTGCATTGGACTTCAGGGTTTATAGTCTATCTCAAATAGCACTAGGCGCAGATCTCATCACCTTTAAGACTATAAGATGCTTGAAACTTGCAAAATTCAAACCACTTATTGTTTTGCACTTTCATTCATTTCTTGACAGTCACACACACTCGCTCACACACAATTGCATTAACATATAAATTCAAGGCCTGTTACTCAGGTCTGAAAGGGGAGCAAAGAATTCCTAAAAGACTGTGTGTTGGAGAAAAATATCTATCCCCTTCTCAGTTTTAAGGGGCACAACACAAAATAGAATATTTTCCCATGTAATATTCCTTTCGCTGACTTTTAAGGTCAGACTACCGGTGCCATATTATGTAGCGAAGGTGTAACACAAATAAGGAATAGCAGAAATAAGTCAGTATTACTTTGAAAAAATAATTAATTTCTAAATTTATAATTCATTTCAAGACCATTTAGCCCATACTCCCCAGTATCATGCACAAACCGATGAGGAACTTATCACCCAAAACTGTACATGGCTTCTACTTATTTTTACCTGGCTCCTAAACGCTAAACATATTTGTCACCCCCAGGGCTAACTGTGCTCTCAAAGGTAGAAGATGGAGATATAAATGGGTCGTAAAGAGGCGACTGATAGTCAAACCTAACGCCTCTAGGGTATAAAGGTGTCTATGAAAGACACACAAGAATGGGGCCACAGTCACATAGAGACCATATTTTAAGAGGCAACTATCAGTAGAATTTAACAGATTGTCTATGACCACCACTTGTGAATTTGTTCCTACAGCTTGAGCAGCAGATGTGGGCTAGACATCAGCCGCCCTGAATACATTGACCTCGATAGCGGCACATCACGTCTGTCCAACATCATCACCTCTCCTCAGCAACACCTAGGCAGAAGAACTCCCACAAACACTGATCAAATGCTGGAACCTCTCATGCCTGCGTTATTGAAACCCTCAAAAGAGAGAGAGACCAACTTAAGCAAGGCAGAGGAGAGGGGAGACAGGTATTTCTTCTTCTCTTTCTTTCTGTTTTTTGTTGTTTTTTTTTTGCCTCCGCTCTGAAATTGCTTGAGCATTTTCCAGTTGCCACTGATAGTGTTGTTTTTCTACCATTTGGTAGGCTCAGGAATACCCCTGCCCCTCCGTTCTGTGTTGTTTGTTACAGAGCCGTCGGTGTATGCATGGGTCTAGTCCATGCTTGGGTAGTTTTCCGTTATATACCTCAGGGTTACGTCTCTTCTTTCTTTTTCAGTCTGGCTGTTCTTTTTTCCAATACCTAGTATATTTTCTGCCACCTCTGGAAATATATGCTGCCTCCAGGTAGGTTTGCGTACAGTAGGGATGGGCTTTGGTGTTGTTAATGCGTTCATAGGATCTTCGTTCATCTTTGCTTTGGCTAATTCTGCAAAGTTTCTCCGCTTTAGTTTCCCATTACCAAAATTATTTAGTCTCTTATGCATTGGATGGTCAGTCAGTCTTCTGAGTTTTTCTGCTTGCTGCTGGGCTTTGCAGTCTCTTCTGTCGGTCATGGATTGCAGATTTGTAATCTTTTCCAGTTCTACAATTGGCGTTGACTTCATGCCTCCTGTTATAACTCTCATAGCTTGGTTTTGGAGTTTGCTAATTTTGTCAAAGTTTGCCTTTGCTGCTGTTGTCCATGCCGCAATGCCATACTTGAGAACTGGTCTCACTCTTCCAGTGGAAGTTTCTTTAGTATACTTTTGTCTGCTCCCCAGCTTGTGCCAGCAAGTTTCCTCATGATTGCCATTCTTTCTCTGGCTCTCATTCGGTTTCTCTCGATCTGACTTTTTAATGTCATGCGCCGATCAAATGTGACTCCCAAGTAGTTTGGGTTGTCGTTTGGCCGCAGATATTTGCCGTTAAGACTTATTTTGGTGTTTTGTGGTTTGTTTGAAAGCGAGAATATCGTACATGTTGTTTTTTCCTCATTTATTTTGACCAGCCATGAGTTCGCCCACTCCTCCAGCGATGTTAGGGCCTGCTGCATCCGATTACTTGCTATGGTGAGATTCTTTTCAGAGGTCCACATAGCCAGATCGTCTGCAAACATGGAGCTGTGGACTCTTCTTGGTATATTCTCTGCGATGTTATTTATATACACCAGTAAGAGTGTGGGTGACAGTACTCCTCCTTGTGGTACTCCCTGCTCAAGTGTCACCTTTTTGCTCATCTGCCCTTGTACTTGAACTCTGGCTGTTCTGTTTTTGAGGTAATGGCTGATCCATCTGTACATTTTCCCACAAACTTCACTTCTTTGTAGCTTGACTTAAAGTCCCTCTTTCCAGACCTTGTCAAATGCCTTTTCTAGGTCCACCCAAACCGCTACTGTGTGTTTTTTCTCCTAGTAAGCATCCTCTATTTCCTGTGCTATGAGAGTGATCTGATCCTCAGTGGATCTGTGCTGTCTAAAGCCTGCTTGCTGTGGAATTAGTATATGTTTTTCTTCCAGATGCCACATCAGTCTGGTGTTTATCATACGCTCCATTAGTTTTCCTACACAGCTCAGCAGACTGATCTGCATTTGGATCTGCTCTATCTTTTTCTTTCTTTGGTACTGGTATAATTACAGCATCTTTCTATGCCTGCGGTACAATTCCCCTTTTCCAGCTTTGGTTCAGGACTGATAGTAACTTTCTCTTTGCTGTTTGGCCCAGCCCCATCAACATTTCGTTTGTTGCGCCATCTTTTCCAGGCGATTTCTTTTTCTTTAGAGTTCTCATGGCCTCTTCCATTTCATTCACTGTTATTTTTGCCATCATGTGCTCCTCTGGTGCCATATTGATGTTGTCGTGCCTCTTTTGTTCTTCATTAATGTCTGTGTGCCTATTTGTAGGAACATCAATGTGGTTTGCTCTGGCATAATGTTCTATAAAGGCGTTTGCTGCCTTTTTTCCAGTGAGCATGTTGTCGCCCTGCTTGATGGTAATTTGTTTGTTTGATGGAGTTTCGTCGTTCATGGCTCTGGCTAACTTCCATAGTTTGTTCCCGTCTTTGTCTAAATTGAGACTTTCTGTTTTGTTTTTCCAGCGGTCTCTTGTTATTTGGTTTAGAGTGTATTTGTATTTTGCCGTGGTGGCTTTGAGGGCGATATTTGCCTCCATAGATTGTTCTTTCTCTGCTATGTTCCTAGCATTTGAGACTTCGTCTTCCGCTTTCTGCAATTCATCATTCCAATAAGGCTTGTAGTTTTTCCTTTCCCCTCTTAGGGTGGTTTCGGTGGCTGCCTGCATTATTGCTTTGCTTAGGCTTTCCACCATGGGTTTCATGTTATTCCGTGTTTTGATGGTTACGTACAGCCCATCTGTCAGGATTGTAAATCTGTCCCAGTCGGCTCGTTTATAGTTCCAACGTGGGAGCGGTTTTGTTTCCTGTGGGCCTACTTCCATATCAACTTCTAGCCTAATTGGCCTGTGGTCGCTACCTGCCAATTGGTTTAGCGCCTGGCGGTCTATTTTGTGGTGAATATCCACCGTGGAAAAGGCCAAGTCTGGAGTAGAGGTGGTATGCAATGTTCTAGAATAGAAGCTAGGACTATCCTCCGGCCTATTGATAAGATAAAGATTTGTGTCTATCTCCCAGTCTTCCACTTCATCACCTCTGTTGTCTGTGTCCGAGTATCCCCATCTCTCTGAGTGGCTGTTGAAGTCTCCAACTACTATGCAGCTGGAGTCCTTGACTTCCATACTCGAGAGCGACAGGTCTTTGTTTGGTGGGCCGTACAGGTTGAAGATGCGGATCTTCGTTTCTTGGGTCATTATGTCGACTCCTTCAATTTCTGCTTGTCCGGTGTGATTGACAGCTACCGCGCTACTCGGTATGCAGTTATGAGTCAGTACCAGAACCCCTCCTTTGTGACCTTCTCTATCAAGACGGAAGGTCTGGTATCCTCTGATTGAGAATTTGTGGTTGTTGTTGAGGTGCGTTTCTTGGATACATGCCACGTCAATCTTACCTTCATGCAAGTGATGTGTTAGGGAAAGCTTTTTTTTTAATGACTCCCTCCGCATTCCACTGTAGTATTCTGAGGGTCTTGTGCTTTTGGTCAGTAGTTTTTGCCCCAACACCTTGTGCCTTGACTCCACAGCACGTGGGTGGGTGACCACCAGTAGCATTGGGTGGGCCCCTTTGAGGCGTAAGGCCTGGCAGTCTCGCTGCCTGGTGGGACTCCACAGGATGAGCGCCACACTTTTTTCTGTTAGGTTGTACCGTCATCATTCAGCGAAATACGTTGCACTGTTTTGTTAAGCCTGTAGCCCAGTGCATCTGATTTCAACAGGCGTTTTTGTAGGGATGCCCTCCTTAGCCTTTGGCTGTCCCCAGCCTATCTGCAAGGCAGCAGTTATTTTTGGTCAGTTGTCTTACTTAGGAAAGTTGTCTTGCAGGACTATCAAGTCTTCCCCACTCGTGTCTATAGGGTGTGGCAATGATATGATATGATGAACTATGTACTAGTTTGTACTATCCCGGAAGAGAGGCAGTCCAGTGTGTTTGTGTCCCAGGATCGTCACGTCCCGCCAGAAATGTAGCATATGCATGTGAGTGAGGTATCTCTTTGCTCCCTTTATTTTCTCGGCACATCTGCAGTGATGGCACGCCTAGCATTCCCCGCCACCTGGGAGGTTGTCACAATAGGGCAGAGGTGCAATGTCCACTGGACTGCATCTCTTCTGCGTCCATTGGGATGATTGATAGTAGACAGAGGTAAAGAGCGAGGCAGGAGTGCCTTTAACCAGGGCGCAAGTCTGGCCATGGCACTGAGATGTTGTTCGCCTGGTGTGCGGACATATCTCATGCTCAAGAGTTGAGTCTCAACAGTTCACAGTGAGGTGGCTGCTCTACTGCTTACGACACCCCGACCGAGAACTAAGTCTTCTACTAGTGGTTTCACGCCTCATCGCCGTATGGGGTGAATATCGAGCAGCTTCCCACCCGCTTTGATCAGTGGACGGTATATACCTCTTTCTGCGGCTCGACCGGGTCGGGCTGAGACACGAGCCCCTTTCGGTCCAACATATCCGACTTCAGCAAGCATTTTTTGAGTACCGAGTTAGCATTTCCTCTTCTATCCCTTCTCCTTAGCCAGTTGGCTCTGTTGCAGCTTGTTATCCAGGATCACCGCGTGGAGGTGTAGAAGGGCCTTGGCAGCTCTGGTTCTCTGGCCCTGACGCTAGCAGTCAGCTATGGGTCGCTGACCACTGTAGCTCATGCGCTGCTCAGCATCTTGATCCCCGAATTGAATTTCTCAGTAATAATAATAATAGTAATCATTTCTCAGTGTTCTTGTAAATGTTTAAATGATATGAAGGTATTTGAATTGCTTTCTGTTGACTTAATCGCTGAATACTCTGTGCTAGAACTTACTTTTTAACATAGACTTGAAAATAGAAAGTTATATTTTCATTGTTTTCACTGAGTTCAGCCCATTTGTTTTCTGTCAGGCTCTTGGTCTTGAGCAAGATTTTCTCAGACTCTCTTTCTTCACTGGTTGCGAGTTGACTTCTTGTGTCTACCAAGCGCAAGTCTTAAAATCATGCCAAAGCCGACACTTCTTTGACTGACATCTCATGTGTACAGCTTTTTCGCGTGTACGCGTTTTTGTGTCAACCTTTCTTCAAAATTATTATATCTGACCAATGGTCAGCCTGTGCCTGTGACTCATTTTGCGTTTATCGGTAGAATAAATTGTTGACCTAGATTTTAATTCTGGAGATCAGGATTTTCTTAATACAAAGGTGTTTGACTTTCAGTCTTATTAAAAGTTCTGTTTTAGGAGAAAAAGCCCTCCTACTACTTTCATGCGGTTCTCAAACTATCGAGGGCTATGATGGTGTCTCCCATGGATGGATCTGTCACAAGTTAAATTGGCACTCAACTTTGTTTTAGTTTTGATAATAATTTAAGTATTGGTCAGAAATAGCCAGATTGGCACTCAACTTTGTTTTAGTTTTAATGATGTCTTTAATATGGAATAAATAAATTGGTTATCTTGATACGTAATCTTTCACTAGATCACCAAGACGGAAGAAAATTGCGTCACCTTCAGAGCTGCAGTCACCATCAGCATCACGGACACAGCGGTCAACAGCGCAGTTACTACATCATATGGAGAATAATGTCAATATGGGTGTACAGTCTGAAAAATCACCTGTATCATCGTTACATCCAGGTTGGTGTATTCGTTAGAAAGTGACAAGCTGCACTTTGACCAAATTGTCTGTGTCACGGACACAGGCTGACACAGATGAGCATAATTAATATTACAACTTTAGATGAAAGGGTTTAAAGTGAGATTAGCAAATATAACATGTTTAGCCTTTAGCACGCCCTTGTCCGGTCTCTTCTAACCAGCTCGGCCTACAAAAACGGTGTGCGTAAAAAAATTATTATTTTTTTTGTACGGAGTCACTCCTGACAGCCATTTTTTACTGCTGACTACGCCCTCCATATATACACGATATTTTGCCGGTTAAAGTATCGTGTATTCGATTACAAATGGCTTTTGAACAGTTTTAATTTTGTATACGCCGTTTGGAGCAAGCCGACTTTTGCGAAAGGGGAAGTAGGTTGTTGAGAAAGATTTTTATCGCGTAGATCTGTTTATTTTGTTTGTTTAAATGAAAGAACTACGTTTGAATTGAAACTAACAGTTGTGGCGATATTGTAAACACAGTATCGATACGTTGTTGTGGTTTCCATGGTTTTCTATCGAAGCGACTAGGCCTAGTGGTCGAGTCCAAATTTTTCCCGAGATTTTCATAAATTTTCAACTTAATCTTTTTAAATCTCAAAAACTAACAAACATACACCAAAAACAATAACACCCACATGTTCGTTATGCTATTGTGTATCTACACGCCAGAAAATCATATTTATTGACAAACAAACATAAAAGTTACAAATTTTGAAAGACGACTACCACAGCGACTAATTAAGAAAATTAATTAGGTCAAATTTTTTTCATAAATTATGTAGCGTGCTAAAGGTTAGATGAAAGGGTTTCTTCTTCTTCTTCTTCGTACGCAGTCAGACAGTAACCATTATTTTTTCGAAAAAAGCGGCGGCCATCCTGAGGCTCTCGCCACTGCCATAGAGCTTGTCTTGCAGTTCCACTGGTAATGGCCACATCTGCTCTCTCTGATCCTCGTATGTCGGGCAGTTCTGCAGCAGATGTTCAGCAGTCATTTTACCAGTACCGCACGGGCATTCGTCGGTACACCCTATCTTCAATTTGTTGAATAGGTGGTACCTCAGTCTGTTGTGGCCAGTGCGAAGTCTGAAGACAACGACCTGCTCTTTTCGGTTCAACTGGTAATAGGCATCGTTTTTGGTGTAACCAGTATGTTCGGTTTCCCATTTGGTCATGTATCTGGTTTTGATAAGCCGTTTTGACTCTTCATACGTCATACTGGTATCTGTTTGTGGTAGTCTTGCACCTTCTTTTGCCAGTCTGTCTGCCTCCTCGTTGCCTTGGATGTTGCAGTGTGACGGAACCCACTGTACCACTACCCTTTTTGGTGCGGACTGTTGGCACAGTTTGCAGAGTGCTGCTCTTAAGTCATTAAGCTCAGTGTTTTTCTGGCTTTTTAGCGCTGTGACTACGGCGAGAGCATCTGTCAGCAGGACTATATGGCTCTCATTTTCACTGTGTGTCACCATTTCTTCCACTGCCGCCCTCAGTGCCTCTGCCTCCTCTCTGAAATTGCTTGTGTACTTACCAGTAGCGAATGACAGTGTTATTTTTCTGCCATTTGGTAGGTTCAGGAATGCTCCTGCCCCTCCGTTCTGTGTAGTGTCTGTTATACAGAACCGTCGGTGTATGCATGGGTCCAGTCCATGCTTGGGTAGCTTTTCGTTATGAAGCTTAGGGTAGTAAGATGAACGGGTTTAAAGTGAGACTAACTAATATAACAAGTTTAGATGAAATGGTTTAAAGTGAGACTAACTAATATAACAAGTTTAGATGAAAGGGTTTAAAGTAAGACTAGCTAATATAACAAGTTTAGATGTAAGCATTTAAATAAATACTCGTATGCGCGTCTAACACAAATACTTTTAATGATTCACTTCTTTAGGCTGTTCATTAACTATCTTGATCTGATATAATCATTTTTGGATCACTCGTCTAGAAAATTGTTTGACGCATTTACAGTGTGTGTGAAAATGCGCTCTGCATGTCTTGCTTGGCTGTGTGTGGAGCTTGCCACAAGCCACGACTCCCAGCAAGGGAGTGAGGAAGACAGCCACGCCTTCCAGCAGGTTACCGAGATTTGCTGTTGGTCATGTAATGTGTATCTGTATCAAGAAGCATCTCAGCCCACCTGGTACAATAAAGGCAGACAGTATAACAAAACTTGACAGCTGTCTTGTTTAAGGCTCATACTCTCAAACTCTATTGAGGTCCCATTTATTAATAGTAAGTTAAAACTAAAGATCTGTTAACATGCCAGTGTGGCACATTGGGAATATGGTGTTAGGCCCATATGTTTCTTTACTACTTCGCGCGGGGTGAAGGAGAAGACGGAGAATTAAGTGGTTTGGATATGTGATAAGAGTAACTCTAAACCTACCTGACTCATGCTGTTATAATACCAAGCAGCAAGATTTTGGAGCAAGAGGAACAACGCAATTATGGGTTTCTTACTGGACATATGTTGTAAATAACGGTCACGCAGATTTCATCCTCTAGAGTGTGTGGTGATAGAAGTTAATCAATGAGATAAAACAAGCAGTTTCAGATCATCAGATTGCATATTAGTAAATGAAACAGTTTATAATGATCAAATTACATGTTGGTAAACAAGTAGTCTAAAATGATTAAATTACATGTGTGGCAGAAGATGCAACACAGTGAATGAGCTGATAGCAGCCAGTGACTCATAGCTGGCTGCTTGCATCAGGGTCAGTAAACCAGAGCTGACATAGACTCTATTCTGCCATCAAGTGACAGCCCTGGAAACAGGTTGTCTAGTGTAGTCTGGCTAAGAGAATTGATATCGCAGTGGGAAGGCAAACCAAGTACCAAAAAAAGTCGGCTGAATCTGGATGTGTCTGGCCTAAATGCTTTACTGTAAACTAAGACACAATGTTCTTTTCAGGACGATCACCAAAGAAGAAGAAATTACATGTTGGTTAACAAGTAGTTTAGAAGGATTGTTACATATTGAAAGATTAAATTACACATTGAAAGATTAAATTACACATTGGGGATCAAGATGCTGAGCAGCACATGAGCTGCAGTGGTCAGCGACCCATAGCTGACTGCTAGCATCAGGGCCAGCGAACCATAGCTGCCAAGACCCTTCTACACCTCCATGCGGTGATTCTGGATAACAGGCTGCAGCAGGGCAGACTGGCTAAAGAGAAGGGATCGAAGAGGGAATGCTAACCCGGTATTAAAAAAACGCTTGCTGAAGTCGGAGTGTTGGACCAAAAGGTGCAAATATCGCAGCCAAGCTGTAAACTACGACAACGCATTCCGTTCTCTGGACTACATTTTGCTACTTACCCTTTCAGGGTTTGGTAGTGGGAGATTGAGAACGAACTCAGAAGAAGAAGAAGAAGAAATTACACATTGAGATACAATTTACAATAATTTCATTCTTTTCTACAATAATTTTTGTGAACAAAGAGTAAATAATGGGGTCAGGTGAAACATACTGATCAAGACTCACTTATGTGTAGTGCTTCTGGAACATTACAAAACTGTCAATGTATATACTTTCCTAGATGCTGCGTTTGGAAGAAGCCAGTCTCCTTACTATACACATCAGCTACATAGTCCTCGAGGCAGAGTATTTGAGGCCTTCGTGGTTGGTCCAGACTCTAAGGGTCCACTAGATGCCAAGGAGGCCAAGCTAGGAAACTTTGAGCGTGCTTCACAAGAAAACTTGGACAGAGGTAATGTGATGAGATCGACAAAACTTATCCCGCATCATTTACTGCCGTATGGGACAATGTGTTATGTATTGCAGATGTAATTAAACGCACATTAGAATTTTGATTATCTGACAGGGTGTGACTCAAAGACCATGATAGATTTACGAATAGATGAATAATAAGATATGTACTGTATTTCTTCAGTTGTAAGATGCTATTTATTGTAAAACACACCCACCTAATTTCAGCATCACAAACACAACAAATTAGAAGCTACGATTCTAAGAAGCATAATTACCACACAAGAAAATTTAATAATGTCAATCAATCTACTAAGATCAGATGGATTATTTGGTGGTATACATAATTTATACATAACTTCCTTCTGAATCAGTATTGGAATCATCACATTCAGTATCTGTTTCTTCGGAATCGCTTGTTGAACTATTGATATCATCATTATTCCAATAAGATATCACACTTTAAGCCATCAAGGGTTTTTAATTAAAATATTGCTGTCACTTCTCCGATAACGAACCTTTACTTCACCGATGTCAAATTTTCACCTTTTCAATTTCCATGTTCTTCCTCGTAACAAATCTTTTCAACATGGCTTTATAGGGCAATCTGTTTGACAACATTATGAATGACAATGAGGGATTAAAATGAATAAAACCATAGATAATATTAGAACAAAAGGAACGCAGGAAGTTTGCTACCAAATTTACACTTGTGTTAGGTAATGACAATATAACATTAAATCCTGTCAATCTGACGCCAGACAACTTTCTTTTGACGATGATTGTAAGACACGCCCTAAATTTACAGATGTTTAATAAGATAAAATGTGCGACTTAGAATAGAATAAATACAATATAGTCTATTAAATATTATCTTCTGAGTAGGAAAGTGGTAACAGTCTACCAGGTTTTAAATGGGTACCTGACTTGGTGAGGGAACGCAAGGCAGCAAAGATGTTAACTGTATCTCCACCAGAAATAAAAGCTGAGACCTAGTATCGTGAAGTCTCTAATACTTCATCCTTGATGGCAGTGTTTGCTATGGAATTACATGTCTACCACATATCTTTTAGATATCATGTTTTACAGGGCTGTCCTCTGCATAGCAAGTTGAGGAAGACTCAATGGACAAATAGCTCAAAACACTGAACTCAAAGTTATGCTGGGATAAAGAGGAACTCTGGATAACAGCATGTGAACTCGTCTGATGGTGTCAAAATCATTGAGTAACCACCAGAAGAAAGAAGTTTACATTGTTCCTGTCTATGAATAAACTGAAAAGAAAAATATTTCTACATTTACTTTAAAATAAAGTTAAATAGTTACTATTGTTTCTGCGCTTTTGGGAGGTAATTTTATCAATTGTTTGCAAAAATAACACTTGCACAGCATCTACTTCTTCCTGCTATGCAAAAACCACTCAATACAGCATAACTGTGGCTTGACTAATTATGTTTGTTGCTCTACTGGTAACACTATGCTTTGTGTCAAGGTGAAGGATTGTGCATGAACCATAACATTAAAATGAGAAGATTAAACACAAACTCAACACTATTCTGATGATTAACAGAGACTCAAGGTAATCAAAGTGTTACTCTACTTGTGGTAGTGTTATATATATATTAAAAAATGAAAAATGGCTCATAGAACAGACTTCATTGCACCAGGGCACTTACTCAGTTCCTTTCATTGCTGAAAGTGTCATAGACAGAGCACGAACTCAGTAGCTTCTATACTGGCTTCGATTTTTCTCCTTATTTCATCAGGTACTCATTTACTGTGAGAAGTAATACATTGAAAAAACACACGATGTACCTGGTATGTCAAACCCGCCGTGATTTGAACCTGGTAACTGAACCTGTAAACCAAGCTCACAATCTTTAGTCACATGTTCTGCTGTATTTAAAAAAAAAAATCTTTTAATCATTTCAGCATTAATTCTAATAGTCTGCCAAGGGGATCTATAGATGTTAGGAATACATGATTCTCTGTAATTCTAATAGTCTGCCAAGGGGATCTATAGATGTTAGGAATACATGATTCTCTGTAATTCTAATAGTCTGCCAAGGGGATCTATAGATGTTAGGAATACATGATTCTCTGTAATTCTAATAGTCTGCCAAGGGGATCTATAGATGTTAGGAATACATGATTCTCTGTAATTCTAATAGTCTGCCAAGGGGATCTATAGATGTTAGGAATACATGATTCTCTGTAATTCTAATAGTCTGCCAAGGGGATCTATAGATGTTAGGAATACATGATTCTCTGTAATTCTAATAGTCTGCCAAGGGGATCTATAGATGTTAGGAATACATGATTCTCTGTAATTCTAATAGTCTGCCAAGGGGATCTATAGATGTTAGGAATACATGATTCTCTGTAATTCTAATAGTCTGCCAAGGGGATCTATAGATGTTAGGAATACATGATTCTCTGTAATTCTAATAGTCTGCCAAGGGGATCTATAGATGTTAGGAATACATGATTCTCTGTAATTCTAATAGTCTGCCAAGGGGATCTATAGATGTTAGGAATACATGATTCTCTGTAATTCTAATAGTCTGCCAAGGGGATCTATAGATGTTAGGAATACATGATTCTCTGTAATTCTAATAGTCTGCCAAGGGGATCTATAGATGTTAGGAATACATGATTCTCTGTAATTCTAATAGTCTGCCAAGGGGATCTATAGATGTTAGGAATACATGATTCTCTGTAATTCTAATAGTCTGCCAAGGGGATCTATAGATGTTAGGAATACATGATTCTCTGTAATTCTAATAGTCTGCCAAGGGGATCTATAGATGTTAGGAATACATGATTCTCTGTAATTCTAATAGTCTGCCAAGGGGATCTATAGATGTTAGGAATACATGATTCTCTGTAATTCTAATAGTCTGCCAAGGGGATCTATAGATGTTAGGAATACATGATTCTCTGTAATTCTAATAGTCTGCCAAGTGGATCTATAGATGTTAGGAATACATGATTCTCTGTAATTCTAATAGTCTGCCAAGTGGATCTATCGATGTTAGGAATACATGATTCTCTGTAATTCTAATAGTCTGCCAAGGGGATCTATAGATGTTAGGAATACATGATTCTCTGTAATTCTGCATGAGAGATTATTACGATTTGTTTACTTTTAACAAACATCACTAAAACATTATCCCCCATACACTTATCATTTCTTGGTTATCCAGCTACAGATATTAGCACTACAGGCAGTTACACAGTTAGAGATCGTGCCAGCAGTGCCCATGCTGCTCGAGCTGCTGGAATCCCAGTGGTTTCTGACAGCGAGGACATGACATTGAACACAGTAAGGTCAAGGGAAGGAAGTATTGCTAGCTCTGGGGAGTATTCTGATCATGAGTCCCAGAAAATTCACCAAGAATATAAGGTCAGTGGAAAGAGCATTTGCTAACTGTCTGAGAGGTGATTTTTTAGTAGCTTCAGAAACAGGTGTCCTCAATTCAGGCAGAACACTTCAACAATTGATTTCCAAAGTTTTTGTAAACCAGCTTTCTGAGGTACATGAACACCTGAAAGTCCTGAAATCTTTAGCACTCTACATATTTTTGGCGAAAATTTTCGCAACTTTATATTTCGCTATTGTAATTGACTTTCAAAGCTTGTAACTTTTCTGTTTGTTGGACAAAAAATATAATTTTCTTGTGTGTAAAGACACAATTGAATAAAGAACTTGTTGGTGTTATTGTTTTTGTTGTGTGTTTGTTAGTTTCTGAGATACAAAAAGATAGTTGATAAAGATCTTTCCCAACAACCTACTTCACCTTTCGCAAAAAAATTGGCCTGCTCCAATTGGCGTAATAAGAAGAAAAATCGTTCAAAATCCATTTGTAATCTAATATACAATATTTTTACTGATAAAAAAAACACCCCGTGTAGATGGATGTGATGTATTAGCATTTTTAAAAATGGCTATGGGTAAGGTCTCTGTCCCCTCCAATTTTTTTTTTAAATTTTGAATTTGTAGGCCGAGTGTGTCAACTGTCATTTCATGGTGGCGTTAATATAATTTTTTAAAATATTGTTGGAATAGTCGGTTTAATAGAGTACAAATGTACCATCTTATTGTTAATGTTGGAGATAATCGGATTAACATCTACACATACATATATATTGAGAGACATACATATAAAAACACATATGAACATTCAGACAAGATATATATATGATATAGAAATAGATGTACAAACATAATGGTAGTCAGAGAACACAATAAAGAAAGAGAAGTGGAAAAGAAGAGATTATATAGACATTAGTAGCTAATAGTAAATGTTTGTGATAGGCTCAGTTTTATGAGGTCACTAGAATCCAATTGTGAATGTTGAAGTTTACAACAAATATTTGTACACAGGTGAGGGAATCTGGCCTTACTACCACACCTGAGTCCAAGGTAACCAACATTAACAACAACAGCAAGCCAGGGCGGCTCATCTCAGATCATTTAAGTAATATCAACTCCAAATCCAGTGGTGACGGTGGCACCATCTTGAGCAAGTTGTCATTGAACACAACAAATTTTGCTGAGCTGAAACAGTTGAAGGATAAACTTGGTTATAATTTGGATAAGGTAAGCAAGCAGTTATTTCTTCTTCTTCTTTTTCATCGTACGCTGTTTACAGCGATATACGTTGCACTGTTTTATTTTGTTAAGCCTGTGGCTCGGTGCATCTGATTTCAACAGGCGTTTTTGTAGGCATGCCCTCCTTAGCCTTTGGCTGTCCCCAGCCTATCTGCAAGGCAGCAGTTGTTTTTCGTCAGAGTTGTCTCTCTTAGGGAAGTTGTCTTGCAGGACTATCAAGTCTTCCCCACTCGTGTCTATAGGGTTTGGCAATGATATAATATGATGGACTATGTACTAGTTTGTACTATCCCGGAAGAGAGGCAATCCAGTGTGACTGTGTCTCAGGATCGTCACGTCCTGCCAGAAACGTAAAGCAGTTATTTGATTTTATGTTTATTGTTCAAAGTGTTTTAGAAAAATGTCTGGTAATTTATATAGTTCATGATTTGTTAGTTATTTGTTGGCTAATTTAATGGGCTTCTTGTAAAGGGACCAGTTGCAGTTAAATATATATGCTTCACATTCGAGGGAATTACACTTGACTGAGCAACTGGTTGTTGAGTGGTCAGATACAGGATTTCTGATCAAAAGCACTTGGGTTTGAACTCTTGAAATGACCTAGCATTTTTGGGGGACAAAATCAAATCCTAGCCATACATTGTGTGGTGACATTTGGGGAAGTCTGTATTCCTCAACCCTAAAAACATCTTCTTTCCTACCATCCCTGGAATCCAAGCGATGGAAAACGTGTATAATGATAAAAGTGAAGAGACTTTTGCTTTGTAACATAGAGCTGCTATGTATGCATTCTTATTTTAGACCGCCTGCTGCTTCCCTGAGGGGTATCTGAGTAGAGCTCTGAGCATGTGACAGGTAAGAATAGAACTATTTTATCACACTGAATGCAGGCTGTAAGAGACAACTCAACAGTGAAATCTAACCTCTCTAGGGTTGAAGACTTTCCAAATTATTACATTGCACACCAGCCATTCAGACAGGACGAAAGCGTGACGAGTGGGGAGTAACATGTGCCTGAAAGAAAGCTCTAGAAACAATATCCCTTATATCAAACAATCAAATCTTTTCAGCTATAATTAATGCATTTAAGAATAGATTGGATGCACATAGCTTTTAGAGCAAGGAAATGTAAATGAAACTGGTTGTATACAGACACTCAAAAGGCAAAGGCAGACGTCCCATCGTAGACGCTGATGGCATAATTAATTTTGCTAGCGCAATTTTTTTTAGTAAGGATTAACTGCGCTACTTTTTATCCTCACTCTCTCGTCTCGAGCTGCCCGACCCTTGTGGCAAGTCAAGGACAAGACGACTAGGGGGCAACTACGAGATGCAGGAGACTCCGCATCAAGCACCTGTGAACAGGAGTCGAACCCACACCACCCGATCACGAGGCCGACGGCTTAACCACTTCGCCATGGAATCCACTCTGCAGTCTTCTAAACCAGTACAAAGACGTTAAGTTTAAGTAATGGAGCGTATGCCTTCAATAAATGCATCAAGTCATCGAGTGTTGGACTGTCTATATGTGCTGATATTTGGGTAGCCTGCCCCTTGCCCAGCCTTCCTTAGTTCTCTTTTATAACATGCATAGCAGGTTACAGTGTTACTATTTTTTGCTCTCTTTTCGGACCTTGGCAACACTTTCCTCTAAATCACAGGATAAAGAGCCATTTTCCTGAGCTTGGTCAATAAAACTGGTTTTTGTCGATGAAGCTGGTGGATTGGAGTATATCTGTTGTTCTGATTCATTTTTGTCCTTACACTAATATAACTAAGTTTATAACCCCTATGACTGCTGAAGGTATTCAGATGTAAAAAGAAAGGAGATGCATATTTGTCAATTTGCGTTCCCAGGTGGACAGAAATGCACTAATCTACATGCAGAGTGGCAGCCATGGAGGACCTTATGACAAAATGTCGGGTTTGGACTTCAAGTCCATCTTTGCGATTAAACAGGATCAGGGCCAGCAAGAGAGCAAGGATGAATCAGGTATTATATTAACATTGTGTTTACCATTCTCCGGAGCGAGTAGGTAGTTTGCCAATCTCGTAGTCATACCTTATTATTTTGCATTTGACGAGACTACTTATGCTGATGACTTGGCTCATCTGTCACATGATTGTGTCAGCTGCAGGATAAAATTAATATACTTTTTGAGATTTACAGTCAATTAAGTCTGCAAAAACACTGTAGAAAGACAAAAAATAATAAGATTCAATGCTCCTAATGCTGTTGGCGGAACTGTACACTAATGCTGCATCTCCTTGAGTTGGCATCCTTAATCTCTAAGTGCTTCATTATCTTAGACATGTCATTAATATAGCAGCTGTCACTATCATCAAGGGGACCTGGTTCATTGCTAGGTAGTGGCATGCTTTAGTTCATCCAGCTGTAAAAATGGGTATATTTGCTTAAGAGTCAGAGAAGGAAGTCAACTTGACACTCCACCATAGACATTGGACTCCAGTTGCCTTGCCTCCTTTTCCATGCATCATGTGTTCTTTAGCCTACCCACTCTTATGATTCCTTGTGGGTTCCATTTTAACATATGCCTTGCTATATTATGTTTCTTTGTGAGGGCATATACCACACATCAACTATTTTTTCTTTAATCTCCAACTACATACATACCTGGTGGTCGTGGGAAATGAATGCCTTGTAGCAAAACTTCACACAATGACAACTTACTGGCTACCAGCCCCCACCAAAGACAGAGTACAGCCCCTTTACTGCTGGATAGGCTAAATGTCAAGATGGAGAAGCCTCAAGGCTGAGCCACACCACAGCTGCACCTTCCTCAGGGCTTGTAAGCCACAAAAATGAAAAAACACATAAACTTAATACTAGTAGTCAAATGTGAGTCCGAGAGTCAAACCATGGAAGACATGGCATGACACCTTCTAAGGGTCAACCAAATGGATTTGGAGAATGAAAAGATAGCTTTTGGCTACCTGCCATCAGCCACTGAAAAGCTCAATTGAATGCCAGTATTCCTGCTATGTTTGCTGGTGCTATGTTCTTTGCCACAGATCTATGTTTGTTATAACTCTCCCTGTTATTGATCATGTGATGTATTAATCTACATGTCAGCTTATACTGGTTGTCTGTATTTTCCATAATTTATTTAGCTATACATAGTTTTCTTAAAAGGCATCAAATTCTGGATGTTTCAACACCATTTAACAAAATTTGATAATTTATTCATTATTGTCCTCTGAAACATTCAGATCAGTCCAAAATGTTCTTTGTCATAATCTTCATCTTATTGCAGTGGTTTCAGCCTGACATCCACAGATCCTCAAGGGTCAGGGAAGAGCTTGTGAAGGTCCGCAAACCAAATCTAGGTTATAAAATTTATTGTTTGTGGGTAGATTTTTAATACCCAGGTACTGTGACAAATGAGATTGGAGGAGAGGAAGTTCACTGAAAGTTAATGACTTCAAGGGATCTGCGATCTAGAAATGTATCCTCAATCTTACACTCATTGGAAATAGTCAAGACATTTTCACTAGAAAATAGCCGACAATTTATAATAATCATCATAGGTTACATGTTTAAAGAAATTCACGGATACTTTCAGAAATGTGTATTATATAACTTAACGTAACGTCTTTATACTGGTTTAGAAGACCCTGCAGAGTCTGTATACAACCAGTTACATTTACATCACCTTGCTCTAAAAGCTATGCGCATCCAGTTTATTCTTAAATGCATTAACTGTCCCTGCCTCCACTACCTCCCCTGGCAATGCATTCCAAGCAGTCACCACTCTGACAAAAAAAATATTTCCTAATATATAATCTTTACCTCTCTTTAGTCAGCTTGTAGCTATGCCCTCTTGTTATTGTGGGTGGCTGTATTTTAAAAAAACTTGTTATAGTCTAATTTATCCATTCCTCTGATCATCTTATAAACCTGTATTAAGTCACCACAAATTCTTCTTTCTTCTAGACACTATAGGCCGGTTTTTATATATATATATAGTTAGATCATATAGTTACACATAAGGCCTATACATTTCTGCAGTGCTGGCCTTATGCTGACTAGTTTCAATAATGTCACCCGCTCTTAGGGAGCCTGAAATGTGGCAAGAAAAGTTTACATCTAAAGAGTAAAAACAAAAATTGAACAATACGAAAGCAAATGGATAAACTTTTTTTCTTCTGAAAGGGCTTAAGTAGCAGAATGTAGTCCAGAGAACGGAATGCATTGTGTCATAGTTTACAGCTTGGCTGCAATATTTACACCTTTCTGTCCAACACATCCGACTTCAGCAAGCATTTTGTGAGTACTGGGTTAGCATTCCCTCTTCGATCCCTTCTCCTTAGCCAGTCTGCCCTGCTGCAGCCTGTTATCCAGGATCACCGCGTGGAGGTGTAGAAGGGTCTTGGCAGCTATGGCTCGCTGGCCCTGACGCTAGCAGTCAGCTATGGGTCGCTGACCACTGCAGCTCCTGCGCTGCTCAGCATCTTGATCCCTAAACTGTTTTAAAAACCTGAATGAAATAATGAATGTTAAGGATATTCATTATGTCAATTTGCATGCTGGACAGTAGTTAAATGGTCAACATCTAATTATATACCATTAATAAAGGATTATACATAGTTTTATTTTTCTGTATTTCAATTGTTTTATTTTTTACATTATTTCAAAATGTTGAGAAGGTAATATTGAATTCTTCAATGGTCCAACCAACATGCTATAGTTGGGTCCCTTAATATGCGTCAAATAGGCCCTCCAACATGCTTCAATCAGTTCCCACAAAATAACAGTAAAGGTTAACATTTATTATAATATATCTTGTTGTTTGCTCTGTTTCTTCTGTTAGCTAATACTGGTACCAGGGGTCAGCATGCAGAGGTGTCAGGGCCAGCTGTGATACCAGATAATGCATCGCTGGAAGGAAAGGATACAAACCCTGGCTCATTAGAGCTACAGCAGCTGAGACTAAAGCTGGAACAGAAGAGAAAAGATATTGAAAGAAAGAAACACAGACAAGAAGCACAGCAAAATAAGATGAGACAACAGCTAGGTGAGTAGTTAAAGAATTGTCTTCCATATATGGACCCTGAGACCCCATATTAGGGCAGCAAGAGATTAGTTAGATTTAGGGAATAAATTGCAGTAAGTTTTAACAATGACTTTTTGACTCTTACCCTGCTGTTCAATAACTAACTTAACTTAACGTCTTTATACTGGTTTAGAAGACTCTGCAGAGTCTGTATAAAACCAGTTTAATTTACATTACCTTCCTCTAAAGCTATGCACATCCAATCTATTCTTAAATGCATTAATTGTCCCTGCCTCCACTACTTTCTGTGGCAATGCATTCCAAGCATTCACCACTCTCTGACTAAAAAAATATTTCCTAACATCTAATCTGGACCTTACTTTAGTTAATTTGTAGCTATGCTCTCCTGTTCTGAAAAAAACTTGTTATAGTCTAATGTATCAGTTCCTTTGATTATCTTATAAACCTGTATTAAGACGCCACAAATTCTTCTCTTTCTAGACACTGAAGGCCAGTTTTTCTGAGTCTTTCCTTATAACTGTAATTCTGGATTCCCACTATCAGCTTTGTCGCTGTTTTGAATCCTTTCCAGCATGTTTATATCCCGTTCACGATAAGGACTCCACACCTGTACACAGTACTTCAATCTAGGTCTAACTAATGCTTTATACAGTTTATCACTTCCTTGCTCCTATGTTTAATATTTCTTTTTATTATGCCTAACATTGCATTTGCCTTTTTCACTGCTACCTGAACTTGCTCACTCACCTTACCTGTATGATCTATTATAACCCCTAGGTCCCTTTCCTATTCTATCTTTCTAATATTGTTCTCGTCCACCACATGGTATCTGCATGTCTTTATTAGCTTGTACTTAGTCCCACATAGAGGGTTTCGTGTATGTGGAGCATTTTTCTAATGTTGTTGAGTGCGGAACAGTAAAATATGTGGTGCTCCATAGATTCATGTGGGTTTGAACACCTACCAATTTGAAGTGTGTTGTGGTTGAATTGTATTCAGATGGGTTGTTTAACCGCATATTTTGGGTTAGGAGAGGATAATAGATGTCTTTAATTGTGAGGCTGCAGTTTAATTGAATGTTAACAATGAATGATAACAAAGATCAATGGTGCATCAATTATTGACTACCTTGAATACTTAAATCCTGGTATTCAATCAGGCGAGGTTGCCTGATGTCAGGTATGGTGCAGATCATCTGTCCATCTCATTGGTGGGCGACAACACGGGTGGTTGTAGTTGTGTGGCCACCAGAAAGACACCCTCCTCATTCATCTATCATCAGTCATGCGGAGCACATGGCCGACCCATATGTACTTTTGTATTGACACAGAGTCGACGACATCCTGGAACTCATATTGTTACTCCGCTAATATTTATTACCTTATCTGAAAAACACTTTTTTTTCGTAAACCGTCATGTGTATGGCAAAAGCAATAATTTATTTCCACAGCTTTCTGCTCCTTGCACTGTTGATCAATTTTTTTAGATGAGAATAACATATGACCTGTAATCCAACAGCTAATTCCCCGCGTGGATATCAGGATCCCCTTACATGGGATTAAAGAATAGAACCACTGCACCTTCATGCATGTTGTAAAAAGCAACTAAGGAGAGTTGATGCTTGTGGCAAGCAACCTCATCATGTAGAAGCTACAATTGCAAGTCCACTCAAAGAGCTGCTTCCTAAAGGAGGTTAACTGTAGTTATGTGGTCCTATACTCTGTTTGGAGTGAAAAAGAGACATAAAGAAGAGGACCAAAAGCATAGACAAATGTAAGACACACTCTTTCATCCAAGAGCTGATCACGACACACTCTTTCACCCAAGAGCTGATCACTGTAAAATGCTTCAAATAAGAATAGCTAAATAGATGGACAGAAGGGTCTGCTGGTATGTATACAGAATTGACACATCCGCACTAAAAGGACAATAACTTGCAATGTAATGTGGGGAGCATAATCTTGCAACTTAGGACAGAACACATTGGACTTAACAAATATATCAAGTTAGATCCTGCACATAAATCTAGCAACCACAGCTAAAAGTAAAGTAATGGCCAGTCACATGGCAACAATTGCCGTTGGAGATAAAGATAACTCAAGTACTAAACCGCAGCTTATGAGAGGGAAAGTGGCCAGTCCCCTTCTTTGCTGTTTTTTTACCTACCCCAACTCATATGTCAGGCTGAAGACGGAATATCTCAGCCTTGACTAGTGTCAAACCAAGTGAGTTCAAGAATTTGGACAGTTATCTGTTGGAGATGAAGATAACTCAAGTACTAAACCGCAGCTTATGAGAGGGAAAGTGGCCAGTCCCCTTCTTTGCTGTTTTTTTACCTACCCCAACTCATATGTCAGGCCGAAGACGGAATATCTCAGCCTTGACTAGTGTCAAACCAAGTGAGTTCAAGAATTTGGACAGTTATCTGTTGGAGATGAAGATAACTCAAGTACTAAACCGCAGCTTATGAGAGGGAAAGTGGCCAGTCCCCTTCTTTGCTGTTTTTTTACCTACCCCAACTCATATGTTAGGCCGAAGACGGAATATCTCAGCCTTGACTAGTGTCAAACCAAGTGAGTTCAAGAATTTGGACAGTTATCTGTTGGAGATGAAGATAACTCAAGTACTAAACCGCAGCTTATGAGAGGGAAAGTGGCCAGTCCCCTTCTTTGCTGTTTTTTTACCTACCCCAACTCATATGTTAGGCCGAAGACGGAATATCTCAGCCTTGACTAGTGTCAAACCCAGTGAGTTCAAGAATTTGGACAGTTATCTGTTGGAGATAAAGATAACTCAAGTACTAAACCGCAGCTTATGAGAGGGAAAGTGGCCAGTCCCCTTCTTTGCTGTTTTTTTACCTACCCCAACTCATATGTTAGGCCGAAGACGGAATATCTCAGCCTTGACTAGTGTCAAACCAAGTGAGTTCAAGAATTTGGACAGTTATCTGTTGGAGATAAAAGATAACTCAAGTACTAAACCGCAGCTTATGAGAGGGAAAGTGGCCAGTCCCATTCCTTGCTGTTTTTTTAATTACCTGCCCCAACTAATATGTCAGGCTGCTGCCGAAGACGGATGTGTCAGACCGAAATGTGCAAATTTCACAGACAGGCTGTAAACTAGCGACACAACGCAATCCGTTCTCCGGACTACATCTAGCTACTTGCAAAGCCCTGTTCAGGGCTTAGTAGTGGGAGATTGAGAACGAACGCAGAAGAAGAAATATATCAGACCCAGCTATGATACCAGATACGACAGCTACACCCACCCATGTGAGACAATGCAAAATGTGCTTCTTGCTTGTCCAGAACTCAGCACAGAAAAAGAAAGGTTACTGCCTGGCACCTCAAAAATCACACTTTATCCATCTCTACTCACCAGCTACGAAGTCGCCTTATGTTGCACATTCGTTAACTTGGCATTAACTGCAAAAGTGTCAGTGGCTTGGCAGGTCTAGTTGATCAACTGCAGATTATTAAGCCATTTCTGTCGCATCCATTTTTCTAACACAGGAAAATGCCCATGTCTGACTGAGATTAAAACCCCAGATATCCTTTATAACTGCTCAGCCCATGATGGTCTGTAATGCCAGATGTGTCCGCCAGGGAGAGTGAATGCTGAGGCAGAAGTTGTGAAGTTGACATCTAGACCAGAAAAAGACTAGATTCGTCCTGGTGGTGGGCCTGTATGTCTGGCATGACTAATCAACGCAGTAGCAGAAGAATTCTGTAGTTGACCATCTTTTTTTCTATGATCCTAAACTGTTGAATATCTTCACTGTTTGCTATCCTGTCCTTCTTTCTTTAATGATAGACACCGATGTGTATTGGGGAAAAAACCATCTAAACTTCCTCATGGCGCTTCTCAATTCCAAATTATTTTAACACTTTCCATATCTTTTCATCAAGTTCATCTGTTTCAATATCTTACACTCTTTTCTTCTTACAACTCTACACCTCAATTAATTAAACAGCCATGATGATCTAAGTCACCTTTTCAAACAATACTTTCACCCATTATCCATACATCATATCTTCATTCTCCTTCCCACTTAGTCAGTGTTTATGGTTTTAGCTCTGCAACATTTCTTTAGCCGCTTCCACCTTTATTGTTTAGATTTGTTAGATAGTCTCATCTGGTTGTCCTTGACACAGACCTCGTGATTGAAGCATTGGTAGACTTGTTCTTTATATTTTCTTGTTGCCCATGTCAAACTAAATCACACTTGTTATCTGTCACTATTTGCAATTGTCATTCTCTGCCCCATTTCCCCAACAATTTTGCTTCTTGTCACACAGTATGCTCTTGTCACACAGTGTGCTCTTGTCACACAGTATGCTCTTGTCACACAGTATGCTCCACTTCTTGTCACACAGTATGCTCTTGTCACACAGTATGCTCCACTTTTTGTCACACAGTATGCTCCACTTCTTGTCACACAGTATGCTCCACTTTTTGTCACACAGTATGCTCCACTTTTTGTCACACAGTATGCTCCACTTCTTGCCACACAGTATGCTCCACTTCTTTCCACACAGTATGCTCCACTTCTTGTCACACAGTATGCTCTTGTCACACAGTATGCTCCACTTCTTGTCACACAGTATGCTCTTGTCACACAGTATGCTCCACTTCTTGCCACACAGTATGCTCCACTTCTTGTCACACAGTATGCTCTTGTCACACAGTATGCTCCACTTTTTGTCACACAGTATGCTCCACTTCTTGCCACACAGTATGCTCCACTTCTTGTCACACAGTATGCTCCACTTTTTGTCACACAGTATGCTCCACTTCTTGCCACACAGTATGCTCCACTTCAAAGAATAAGACTACAGTTGGTCTCCTTTAGAAAGACACTTTGTGTGTTTTTACAGTAATGTTTTCTCTAGCAATTTGTATAACATTGTGAGACAGGCAACGGCCGCTGACAGAGAAGGGTGGCATGGGGTTGTGAAGATGTCTTCATGTGTGCACCAACGACCTCACCGGTTACTGGATGACCTGACCTGTGAGATTGCCACCCCCATGCACACCCCTCTTTAGTCACCCTTTATGACATGCATGGATGTACAATGGGCCTATTCTTTCCTCCCAATGAAAGGGTCCTGGGATCCACTCAAGGAGTGAGTATTACATATTTATTCATATCTAACGTGATCTTTTGTTCATTTCAGGCAAAGCTGCTTTCATGCGAGTGGTCACTAAGCATGTAGATGGAGAAGCTGAAGGTGAACCATCAGATCAGACAGATACAGCAAGATCAGAACATACGTCCAATTCAGCACCACACGCCAAGTTAGCAACCTTTCACAGTCAACCATCTCAGAAGTTGCAGCTGGGTGGCTCGTCTAGAAGTCAGCTACCAGCTCATCCACATGCGCTTAAGGCTGCCTCAGGGCAGGGTTCAGTAATTCCCGCAGATGCTTCAGCCCAGAGGTTTACTGATTGGCGAACTCAAGGTCAGTTTCCTAGAGGAGGAAGTGGTACGAATATCTCAGCCTTGGCTAGTGTCAAACCAAGTGAGTCCAAGAATTTGGACAATTCTCAGCAATTTGTACTGATGCGTTCAGGAGCCGTTGGTGGTAGTGATGCAGGTTCAGATCATTCATCTGTCTCTTCTGGAAACAAAGCTTTTTCTAGAGAGGGCATCCAGCAGACAATTGATACTGTCAGGAATAAGTGGTTCAGAAGTGATAATGATTTAATATCTGGTGAAGGAGCAGGCAGTGACGACGAGGATATTGATGGAGGCTCTTTCAGGCTGCATGAGGATGACCTTCTGGCTGGGGCCAGGGTTAAGGCCATCCGAGAACACAGCATTTCTCCAGCCAGATCTCACAGTCAGTCTCCTCTTCCGGGTGTTCCACAGGCTGTTCCTACTCATGGAGATGCATCAATACCAATACCAGCCCAACAAACGGCTTCAAATTCTCAACCTGTTTCTGACCTGGAATATCAGGTGTATGACTCTTCTCTGAATAAACTCAACAACAGCTTAACAGAGCTTCAAGGAGAGATAATGAGACTGTCATTACAGCATGAACAACTCAAGGCAGCTCAGTCACCTGTTAGTGGTCAGGCTGGAGGTTTTACTCAAAGATTAAATGATAGTCCAGCTGCCGTTGGCTCCACTGGAGTAGGCGTATATTCTACTCAGTCACGACCTATACATGGGATACCCCAGCAAGGTCTGTACATGCATGGGACAAGGCAGGGTGCTCCATTTTCTTCGGGTAATCCACAACCACCACCGTCAACCACTTATCTACCACAACAGAATGACTATGACTTTGACATACCTGCCCACATTGACTCTTTAGAGCCGGCATTATCAAACATTTCCTTTCAAAATAGATCAATTAATGATGGTAATACAACACCTGACCAATTCAGACAAAATATTAGTGAATCAGATGATGCAATGAACATCAATAATGATGGTTTCTTTGTTTCATTTGGGGATCATACGACACCGAAACGGCTGAAACCAAAGCTTGAACATCGCTCTCGAGGAGTATCACCAGCTCCCACTGCCAGTCAGGCTACTACACCATCTACAGTGGCAGTGGTTAACATTGAGGCTAGTCTTAGTAATGATGTAGCCGCCAATCTAGCTAGCCAGGCCATTGTGCCAGCCTTAAACACTCAAAAAGATCATGAACATGCTGATGAGTCCTCACCAAATATTGGATTTATTATGAAGGACAAAACTGCTGCAGTCGGAGAACCTGTAAGTTGATTTTTATTTCTTTCATATTTGCTTTTGTTGACATCTAATCTCGTTTTTATTCACTATAGTACATATGTTTTACTTCAAAGCTTTCATTCACGCCTTTTGTTTATGTTCACACTTATTAACTGTTGAAAATTTTGCATATTTTTGTGGTGCTTTTTTTTTTTAAAGCAGCTTTTGTTTTTATTTGCAACTATTGATTTTGTTGACAACTTTTTGTTTGTCCCCATCTGTTGTAGTTTTTGTACTTAACGTTAGTTTTTGTAGTTATTATTCAGTTACCTTCGTTTCCAACTTTGTTTTTGTGCGCATCTGTTGTTTTGGGGTGTAGCTGTTTTTGTTTACAACTTTTTGTTTTATTTCAGTATCTGAATATTTTTTATTACTTTTATTTGCAGCTGTTGTTTTTTGGTTTTTATTGTTAATGTTTACAACTTGATTTTGTTACAAGTGTTGTTTTTGTTCACAAGTGTATGAAGCTGACGCAGTATGTTTTTTTTTGTTTTTAAAAATATTTGTTTTTATTCACATTTTTTGTTTTTATTCAGTTTATTTTTGTTTTCACTATTTATATTTGTGTTCAAAATGTGTTCTTGTTTGCAACTTGTTTTTGTTAACAACTGTTGTTTTTGTTAACTGTTCTGCTCTTGTTTTTGTTCACAAGGATTTCAAGGATAAGGCTGTTGCAGTCGAGGAGTCTGTAAGTTATTAATTTAAAAAAAAAATTGTTTCTGTTAATATTTAAGAAATTGTTTTTCATATTTTTAGTGTTGTTTACATTTTATTTTACTTTATGTCACTACTTATGTTTTTGTTTACAACTTTTGTATTTGTCTACAACTTTGATTTTTGTTTACAACTTTTGTTAATCTATATTAGTTTTTTAAATATCATTTGTTTATGTTTATATCTTGTTTTTGTTTACAATTGGTTTTCTACCATGTCTTTTATATTAATTTACATGTTTTTGTTAACAGTTGTTGTTTGTGTAACTTCTTTTCTCTTATATACAACTTTTTGTTTTTGTTTAGAACTGTTCTATTTGAATTTTTGTGTTTGATTTTGTTTATATAATCACATCTAATGTTCATTCGTCCATCACATATGATGAAGACCATTGTCTTTGTTCAGCTGTGTGGACATTCTTTTCTCTTGCTGTGTCCGCTGAGATAGATGACTTGCGCTGTGATTTAGATTAAAGTGAGGTAGAAGCTGCTCTTCACTATCTTGTCCTGAGCTACCTTTGGCCAGTGGCAAGATTTTATCGAGGCGACTTGAGATAGCACAGGATGCAGATTTTTCCTCAGGGTTTACTCCCAAAGCCTTTCCTGTAAACAGGTATCCTGCAAGGCAGCGGAGGGGGACAACATATATCATTGTGTATCGTGCTTTTTCCATAACTGCAAAAGGTCGTAGAGGCATCTTTCCCGGGCTGTGGTCTAGTTCACTGCAGTCGTGTCTAAATTTCAGCCACACCAAAACCGACGCTGTTTGCAGCCAGGGCGCATGATGTATATCTCGCAAAGTTCAGCTGTGTGAACTAGACGGTGAAAACACGACACAGTGCTAACGTATATGGCTGTCCAGGACAGGATAACCGGAAGGAAGAAAACACAAAAAACAAACAAATTAATTAACCATTCTAAATGGAAAATAACGACATGTTTCTGTGATCACAAGTGTAAGTCATCGACTAGTGTGAATTCCAGGCAAATCCATGGCCTGGCGGTATCCATAATGAACTAAACCACTAGAGAAATGCAGACCCGCAGCTGGTAGCGCGCTATCTAAACTGTTTACAACAGCTGTTTTTGTTCTCAACTGATGTTATTGCTTACATCTATTGCGTTTAATAGTATAACTTTGTGCTTGTTTGCAACTTGATCTTGATATTTTTTGCTTTGGACAGAACTTTTGTTTTTGCTCACAATAGTTTTGTTCACATTTTTTTTTACAGCTTTTGTTGTTTATATCATCTCTTTTTGTTCAAATTTTTATGTACATGATCATAATAGATAAGCTGTGCTGTTGTCGTGGCTTCTTTTTTCTTCTTTTTATTTTTAAGCAGTTGTCCTGATAAGATCTTATTGTTGTGTTGTAGTTTATAGTGAGGCTGTGGTATCTGCCTTTCAGCCCGACACATCAAATATCTGCGGGGCATTTTTGAGACTGGGTTTGCTTTCTCTCCTTGATCTCTATTCTCTCAGTTAGATTGCATGGGCGCAGTATGTTTCCAGGGCCATCACTTGGAGACAGAATAGGGTCTTGATCACCTGATACGCTGACCCTGATGCAAGCAGCCAGCTATGTTGCTTGTCGATATAAGCTCGTTCACTGTCTCATCGTCATAGAAACAATAAGCCACAATTAAAAATCAAAGACATCTGACACCCCAGTGGTATTGTGTTCTTTCCTCCTCTATAATCATCATCATATCTTTTAATGCTCCAGTTGGAGTATAGGACCACCACTACAGTTCATCTCCTTTTTGAAGTCTCCACCAAAGCACTTTGTGTGCGCTTATAGTGGTGGCATATTTGTTTTACACTGTGAGGCTGCATGCACCATGCACAACTCTCTTTAGTCACCATTTACGATATATATGGAGGTGCAGTGACCATATTCTTTTCTCTCCAGTAAGGGATCCACATGGGGAGATACTAATCATGGTTAAGCTCATTTTTAAATAATCAGACTGTTTACCAACAGGGCATACGACCACATCTGGAATATGGATCAGCTGCGTTGTGTCCAGCATCAAACACTACATTGAAAGAGTTAGATAAGGTACAAAATCAGGCGCTAAGGGTTATTACAGGGGCAATGAAATCAACGTCTATAGTGGAGATGGAGAAACTAGGGAGGATGCAAACACTGGGGGAACGTAGAGACAAAAAGGTGAAAACACGGGCACAAAAGTTCAACTGTATGCTGAGTCACCCAATGAAGGTTAGATTCCAGAAAATAGCAATGGGGCGATTGAAAAGGAGTAGCTTTGTACACCAAGCCAAACAACTTCGTAGACACACCACAGAACTGCCTGAAATTGATATTCCTTTAACAACTGTGCCAGAACAAATACCCTGGAGAGAGCAGCAAAGACTATCTGTTCGAGTCCAAACGACCATTCAAGGAATACTAGGCAAGGAGGAAGAGAACAGTGTGCAACGTAAAACAATTGCTCTGTTTCTTGGATGAAGAATATCTACAGGATCTACGGGTCCAAGTATACACAGATGGGTCAGCACAGAATGTAGTAAAGAATGGAGGAGCAGGGGTGTATATAGAATACCTAAATAACACTATGGAAACAGGTGCAGCAGCAACAGGGAAATTCTGCCATAATTACAATGCAGAGATACAAGCGATGAAATTGGTGACAGAAAAATTGTTGGCCAGTATCCTGTGTTATTTCTGACATGTGCAAAATCAGTACTCCAAGCACTATCACCCGGGAAGCTGGAAGTTTTATTTTAAACATTGAGCAACCAGTGCAAAGTCACGATGCAGTGGATACCGTCTCACCGCAAAATACCAGGAAATGAAAGAGCTGACAACTGGCAGGGAAGGTGCTGCAGACGAGCAACCAGATGTACCAGTTACATACCATTAAAAGAAAAAGATGATTAAATCAATGAGAGAACTTCTAACACAAATACAAGATGACTATCATAATATAAGTAGGCAAGAGCAGATTGTCATACTATGCCTCAGACCAGGACACAACCGACTCTGCAGCCACATGTATACAAAATTTAGGATTGGCAGTTCAAGTAAGTGTACATGTGGACAGGCACCCCAGACTGCGGAGCATATACTTCATGACTGTCCAGAGAATGAGATACTGAGGCGGACACACTGGCCAAGAGAAACACCACTGGAAGGGAAACTATATGGACCTATGTGTGAACTGCAGAAGACAGTGAGGTTCATACAAGAGACAACTTTGCAGATGTAGACATACTCCAAGCGAACGAAAGAAGAAGAAGAAATAATTGGACAAGGACTTTATAGTCATATCAGAAAAAAGTGTCTGTCCTAGAAAATGTTATGACCTGTAGTTATTTGCTTACATGGCACCTCTGGTCAATCAAGAAGCAGCTCTTAGCTATTATTAGTGTTTCTATTGCATTTTCTTCTATTGTTGCGTGAATAACATAACTTACTTAGTCGCTCCTCTTCTACAGTGAGGTGTAGAGGTTGAATAACATTCTGGGGAAAATTATTTAGAAGGGCTGCATTTGGCTGTCGAAGACAGGCTCACACACCTTGAACTAGTTGCACCTATTCTAGCATGGGGTGTTGAGGTCTTCTGTTCTTGTTCTAGTGACTTACAGTTTATACAAGATGGGGGTACACAGTCCCATACTACAGTTTATACAAGATGGGGGTACACAGTCCCATACTTGACAACTTTTCTACCATGGGGTAGTTACCCTTCTTCTACCATGCAGTAGTTACTCCTCTTCTACCATGGGGTAATTACTCCTCTTCTACCATGGGGTAGTCACTCTTCTACCATGGGGTAGTCACTCCTCTTCTACCATGGGGTAGTTACTCCTCTTCTACCATTGGGTAGTTACTCTTCTTCTATCATGGGGTAGTTACTGTTCTTCTACCGTGGCGTAGTTACTCTTCTTGTACCGTGGGGCAGTTACTTCTCTTCTACTATGCGGTAGTTACTGTTCTTTACCATGGGATAGTAATCTTCTTCTACCATGGGGTAGTTACTCTTCTTCTACCATGAGTAGTTACTCCTCTTCTACCATGGGGTAGTTACTCTTGTTCTACCATGGTGTAGTAACTCTTGTTCTATCATGGGGTAGTTACTCTTGTTCTACCATGGTGTAGTAACTCTTGTTCTATCATGGGGTAGTTACTCTTGTTCTACCATGGTGTAGTAACTCTTGTTCTATCATGGTGTAGTTACTCTTGTTCTACCATGGTGTAGTAACTCTTGTTCTATCATGGGGTAGTTACTCTTCTTCTACCATGGTGTAGTAACTCTTGTTCTATCATGTGGTAGTTACTCTTGTTCTACCATGGGGTAGTAACTCTTGTTCTATCATGTAGTAGTTACTCTTGTTCTACCATGGGGTAGTAACTCTTGTTCTACCATGGGGTAGTTACTACTTTTCTACCATCAAGTAGTCACTCCTCTTCTACAATGGGGTAGTCACTCCTCTTCTACCATGTGGTAGTTACTACTTTTCTACCATCAGGTAGTTACTCCTCTTGTACAATAGCCATGGAGTAGTTACTCCTTTTCTACCATGGAGTAGTTACTACTTCTCTAACATGTATAGATGTCTTCCTCTTTTCTAGTAATTTACAAGTTTCTACAAGATGGATAGCTAGCCCACGAATGACCTTCCTTAATGATCTTTTATGACATGCTGAGCAGGCTAGTGTGTTACTATTCTTTGCTACCATTTCAGACTCCAGCAGTACATGGGCTAGACAGGCTTACATATTAACATTATATTATTGTCTTTGAACATGCGCTGGAAGTATCATAATTTGTCCCTATCCATTTGATATAATACAAATTTGTCAGTTTCATAAAGAATGTCAGTTCTCAGAAGATAATGGGATGCCTGTTACTGAAATAGATTTAACTTTTCAGGACAGTCAGCAACACCATTTGTCATTTATAAATAGCCTTTTCTGTCATTGTAATTTGTCATCGTGGTTTCTGGATGGGTGTTATGTGTGATGGAGACAGGGCCACTGCCACACTCAAGAACATGGTGGCTGATGGTGCAGTCTAACTCATCTGTGCTAGAAGACTGCAAATAATTGTTCTTTTTTTTGGTCTGGAACCAGCATACTGCACTCCTGGCAAACCCATAGATGCTGGCAAACCTATAGATGCTGGCTAACCATAGATGCTGGCAAACCTATAGATGCTGGCTAACCATAGATGCTGGCAAACCTATAGATGCTGGCAAACCCATAGATGCTGGCAAACCTATAGATGCTGGCTAACCCATACATGCTGGCAAACCTATAGATCCTGGCAAACCCATAGATGCTGGCAAACCTATAGATGCTGGCTAACCCATACATTCTGGCAAACCTATAGATGCTGGCAAACCCATACATGCTGGCAAACCTATAGATGCTGGCTAACCCATACATGCTGGCAAACCTATAGATACTGGCAAACTTATATATGCTGGCAAAATTATAGATGCTGGCAAAGCCATAGATGCTGGCAAAATTATAGATGCTGGCAAAGCCATAGATGCTGGCAATGTCATAGAAGTTCAGTCTCCCTCAGCAAATGATGAAGAGTATGAATCAAATGGTTCCAGTTGCCCGCTAGTTGTATATGCTCTTGCTCTTTCCCCCTGACATCCCTCCCTACTTGACCCACGATCGATCTCAAAGCTCGGCAGTCTATGGATTGCCATTTCATTGATTAAAGTGTCAACATCCAAGAGGTGGTGATTGATCAACCTCAAAATGTCATCTCTATCCATATCCATGGTCCCTACTTTGATTGAGGTGATGATGTCAACTCTTTTATTTTCACAAACTCCAGTGTGACTAGAACAGTAGATCCACACTCTCTCACAAAAACTTGGGGGCTCTAAGTCTACTGTCGGAGCATTCATGAAAGCCTTTAGTATCCAGTGGGACCTTTTATACAGGACTAAGTCTGCCGTGGAACCACTATATAAGAGTGAGTCTGCTGTGGGACCATTCATAAAAGTCTAGCGGACGTGGGCTAGTGGTTAAGTGATACGGCTCACAATCGAATTGCGAGTCAAATACAGGAACTGCCCTCGTTAAAGAAGTTCTCCAGATAATAACGCAGCACACCCTGCAATTCACACAGAACAAAAACATAGAGTTTGGAATAGTCTTGAAAGACAGCTCTAGAAACAGTAAAGTATATGATACCGGGATAAAGGATTGAATAATTGTTTCTCAGGAACTGGGGGAATAACAAGAAGTCATGTCATTCTCTGCCCTTGTTTGATGTGGTAATGGTGCACTTGCATGAGCTTGAGTGATTTACACATCCAGACTGGCATCCCATGTCAGCTTAACCCATTTCTATCATATAAGCCAAATACTTTCTCTACCTATGGACTGGAGGTTATGACCTATATCTGATTTCAAGCTCTTGCCATCTAACTTAATACTAATTCATATCTTCACCTGTGTGTTACTAGGACCATCAAGGGTAGCAAGAGTAGTAATACTAACCTGCCCGGCATTTCTCGAAAGGAACATTGGGCTATTTCATCTTGTCAAAACTGTAAAAATAATAATGTTTGCTTAGGCGTCTTAGGCCCGTTGCCTCGGTCGACCACATTCATAACCTCGTGGTTCCAGCTCTTGTCCAGATCGGATGTGGAGGTTGCTATCCGCGGGGAAGACTTCTTCTGTGCCTCCAGCTGGTCGGGAGAAGACTTTTTGATCTGAGGAACGACCTGTGTAGTATCTTGTGGGCCAGGGTTTCCTAGTCCAGCCGTGCCAAATGGTCAAACAAAGAAACTAGGTGGTGGTCAAGTGTTTTTGAAATTGGGAGGAGGCCTGTTTTAATAGTGACCCCCACGTTGCGGATGTAGTCATGCCATCGAATGTCAAGGATACGCCGCTGGTTGCGCATGTGGAAGGCCTCCAGTCTTGACATATCAGGATTGAGTAATGTCCAGGTTTTGGAGCCGTAAAACAGGACTGGTAGATGCAGAATTTTATTTCAATAGATATCTTGCCGTTACTCCACATACATTGGAGGTCGTGCATAGCAGATGGAGCTAGTTCGATCCGCCTTGACATATCGGGACCTCTGCGCCCATCGGATGATTTCAAGCTGCCAAGATAGATAAATTTATTGGTGCCCTCAGCAGTGTGGCCTTGAGTTTCCATCCCATGGGACACTGTCTGAAATGAGGTACTCAACTTTGGTATTGGCCCAGGTTATGGACAGGCCTAGAGAGGGTGTTTCGCTGTCTAAGATTTCCAGAGAGGGCTGTAGTGCAGAGCTGTCTGTGCCAATCAGAACATTGTCGCCCGTGTAAACGAGATAAATTGTAAATCTGTCAAGCATAAACTGTAAGCCACAAGAAAGATACAAGATCTCTACCACTCTATGGTAAAAGGGAAGCAACCACCTAAAGCTATGTTTCTTTCTGAATTATGTCCACTTGGTTTGCTAGCAAGTGTGTTGTGTTTTTTATCCCTTTCTAGACAAATGATGATGATATGCAAAAGAAGAGGATCAAACTGATTGAGATGCAGAGAAAGAGAAAAGAGGAACAGGAGAGAAAGAGATCAGAGAAGGAAGCAGAGACTGCAAGGAAACAGGAGGAGAAACAGTAAGTGTATGACCTATCTTGATACCTCACCAGGCCGAAAAGCAGCATTTAATGACAGGCAGTTAATTGTATTGGGATTGTGTATGTAGGTGATTGTGTGCTTTGTGTGAGAATATTTTTGCTCATATACATATTGGGGTGAGTGTATGTGTGGATATTAGTACATATGTGTATGTATCGGTGTGAGTGTTGGTGCCTGTTTTATATATACCTTCTTCTTCTTCTCTTCCTATTCCTACTCTTCCTTCATTTCTTTCTTCTCTTCTTCCTCCTCCTCCTCCACCTCTTCCTCTTTCTTATTCTTCCATCCTCAGATCAAGGTTTCCGGTTTATCTCACAAAGGACTCTGTTGTTTGTGAAGCTGTTTCATATCCATACAGCCTTTGTCTTTGTCTCACAAGACCAATATTGTTCTCTCTTTCTGAATGAGCATGCAGCTTGTAGAATATGTTCCATGGTCATGGTATGCTTGTCATGCGTCCCAATACTCACTTTGTTGTGAAGATGACCCTTGAGTTTGTTATGCCTATTTCTCAGTCTGAAGATGATTGACTTGCTCTTCTTGTTCTGTATAATTAAAACGAGGACATCAAACCCCATATATCTATAAAATGAGAGAGAGAGAGAGAGAGGGAGGGAGGGAGAGGAGGGGAGGGGGTGTCTGTCTCGAGTGTTGGAGAGTGGGTTCCTTGAAATCACGGTGGAGACTGGGATTTTTTTTTCACGTTGATCTTCTGGTAAAAATTCCTGTGGTCTCTGGGTTTTGAGATCGAACTCCTGTGTTCAGTGTCGAGCAAGTTAAAAATCTCTTATCAGAATTAGAAAAGAGTAGGCTTACGGCCACTGCCCAGACAAAATAAAAAAATTATAGTTAAAAATCTTTCAAAATTATTTGTACTTTTCCTAGTAAGCCGCAGGATGTTTAAAATACCTACTACTTATAACTGATGCCTTCAGCTACTTGGTAACAGACATTAACATGCCTGTTTGAATACCAGGATTCCAAGTATGAGAGAATGGGGGTATTTTTGTCTTTATTGTTCTGGAACATGGTCCTTCGCTAGCAAATACTTGCATTTATCATCTATACTGACCTGGTTTGAATCCAGAGTTCATATTGCTGCACATTCTTTTCACTTGTTTGTTGAATATGTTTTTCAAAGTGCTTCTTCTTCCGATCTCTAAGAAAACTTGTATTCATGTATCATATTATGGGTATTCCTGTCGAGCCGCAGAAAAAGGTCGCTGCCGTCCTGCCGATCAAAGCGGGCGGGGAGCTGCTCGATATTCACCCCATACGGCGTTGAGGTTTGAAACCACTAGTAAAAGACTTAGTTCTCGGTCGGGGTGTCATAAGCAGTAGAGCAGTCACCTCACTGCGGACTGTTGAGACTCAGCCCTTGACCATGAGATATGTCCGCACACCAGGCGAACAACATCTCCGTGCCATGACCAGGCTTGTCCCCTGGTTAAATGCACTCCTGCCTCGCTCTTTACCTCTGTCTGCTATCAGTCATTTCAATGGACGCAGAAGAGATGCAGGCCAGCGGATATTGCACCTCTGCCCTATTGTAACAACCTCCCAGGTGGTGGGGAATGCTAGGCATACCATCACTGCAGAGGAGCCGAGAAAATAAAGGGAGCAAGGAGATACCTCACTCACATGCATATGCTACGTTTCTGGCAGGATGTGACGATCCTGGGACATAGACACACTGGACTGCCTCTCTTCCGGGATACTTGAAAATCTAGTACATACAGTCCATCATATCATATCATATCATCACCACACCCTATAGACACGAGTGGGGAAGACTCGATAGTCCTGCAAGACAACTTCCCTAAGAGAGACAACTCTGACCAAAAACAACTGCTGCCTTGCAGATATTCTGGGGACAGCCAAAGGCTAAGGAGGGCATCCCTACAGAAACGCCCGTTGAAATCGGATGCACTGGGCCACAGGCTTAACAAAACAGTGCAACGTATATCGCTGTAACCAGCGTACGAAGAAGAAGAAGAAGAAGATATTATGGGTATTCAAAAGCACATGGTCGAATGACTTAGATGCCTGCAAGATTACAAGGAGGGCAGCGAATTGAATCACTGGTAAGGCATATGTTGGTTTTCTGTTGGGAGTAAAATAAACAAACATAGCCAACACATGATGTGATGACATCAATGATGAAGTGGCCTGTACTCATCAGCAATGGAAATAAAGTTTTCTTTCAAATCCAGACAACTACTCTATGCTCAGCAAGACTTTGGTCACTGTGAATGGTGGTGTATGCAATGTCACAAATTAATGATGATGAGGATGATGATCCAATCCCTTAATCCCTTTAGCTGTGAGCTGGTAGCTCTTGATAGCCTAATGTCTCCCAGATAAAAGCACGTCTTCCTCATTTGGAGATTGTTTAAAGTCTGTTGTGTTAGAGGCATCATGATATCGTGAGGTATGGACCTGACCTGCCTTTAGAATGTCCCCGAAGGGTGACATTACAGTGTGTCAGTGTATAATCACATCCTTCCAGGGACTAGCACACACATCTGAGTCGGCCATATCATCATTCCTCAGTGAGTCATGCCAGCTCATTTGTAGTGATGGCACATTTGGCATTCCATGTCCGAATTGTCAGAAGGGGCAGAGGCGCAGTGTCTGCTGGCCTGCATCTTTTCATCATTGATGCAGATAACTGATCTAGAACAAACATCAAAGAACGAGATAAAAATATACTTAACCTATGGAGTGAGAGTTGATTGGTACAGCCCACAGCATATACCATTCTTCTACAGCTACACCTACCTATAAGGCTTCACCTGCTCCTCAGTCCCTTAGTCTGGCCCCTCTCCAAGAACATGTTCTGACTTTAGTAATCCTTCCAGGAGTAATGCTCCCTGGCCAGCATATCACCCGAAATCATTGAGGTGTGCAAGCTCACCAACCTCAGCATAATAGGCTTGTATGTAAATAGGCTACAAATTGAAGTCTCGTCTAAACAAAGTGTCGTGTTATAGTCGTCACTGCATAAGTTTATTTTTTTCATTCGTCACTATTTTTAATTTTTAGGTTAAAGGATGAAGAGCACGAGAGAAAGAAGGCCGAAGAAAAAGCAAGAAGAGAGATAATTTTCCAGCAGTACATCCAGAAAAAGCAGGAGGATGATGACTCACCTGTAAAACCTCCCCCCAGAAAACGTGATGCAAGTGCTAGCAAAACACGGCCCAAATCCATGTTTGTCAAATCTAAAGCCATGACCCCCGAGCCTGGTATGTGAATCTTGTTTGAAGCTACTCATGCTAAAAAACTCTTGATGGTTTTCTTTGGTAGCAGGTTACAATAACTCTTCTTACATTCCGAGATATTTTTGAACAGGTGGACCGAATCCACCTGGCTGTAGTGCATTGCAGTGGGAATTGCAGTAAAAGTATAGAAAAGATCTCATCACGCCATGGGGCAATATAGGAAATATGTTGTTAGGCCCATATTATTTTGTAACCAATGCGCATAGTGGATGATGTGGTCAGCATCACGCCGACCACCTTTACTTCCAAGATTTTTCTGGTACCCAATTTCTGTGACTAGGTCAACCACAGGAGCCAGTTTGCGATCATAAAAACATCCTGCACCAACTGGGGATTGAATCCTGATCGCTTGACTGGAAAGACAGTGCCCCCAGGAATTGCAGTGTTGAGCCTCATCTCATTGGCCAGACTGCTGTGAGATGGCCTGTTTCCAGGAGCATGAAAGGAACGTGAATGAGGTCTTGATTAGGATGTTTCACCTGACCCTGATTACTCTTCTCCCCCATAATGGTCGTGACTTTCAACCTGACAGTTCTTTAAAACATGTGTAGATGTTATTCTTCCCTTCCAAGCAAGAGTTCAAGGATTCATATAGTAGGAGAGGGAGAAGTGATGAAGATGCTTGTAGAAAGGTCAAAGGTAAATGCAGTCCTATAGCAGACACTGTCATAGTGGTTGTAGTGTTACAGTTTTCATTGTACTAGCTTGACGTTTTTCTCTTCCTCACTGCATTGCCTTTTCTACTCAGTGGTCTTGAGATAAGGTGTTCGCCCCAGGTGTCGGAGGTCGCATGTTCGAATCACGGTGGAGGCCGGGATTATTTTCACGTGTATCTTCTGGTACAAATTCCCCCGATCTCTAGGTAGTGAGATTGGACTCCCGTGTTCGGTGTCGAGCACGTACAAAATTTTTTGGCAGTTAGAAATAGAAAAGAGTAGGCTTAACCGCTGCTGCCCGGTTTGTTAAGAGCAGCAATAGATGGTACCTAACTATCTTAGCTTAACCGCTGCTGCCCGGTTTGTTAAGAGCAGCAATAGATGGTACCTAACTATCTTAGCTTAACCGCTGCTGCCCGGTTTGTTAAGAGCAGCAATAGATGGTACCTAACAATCTTAGCTCTAGTGTTTGAGTCGTCTAAGGTAGACTCACACATCGATAACAATCACCCTCCAAGAAACTGGTTGTATCCAGTTGTAACCAGTATAAAGATAAGTTAATTTACAGCTGAGTAGATGGAGCGTGGCAAAACAAGGGATTTGTCTCAGGACCTTTTCTGTGAGACCCAAGCACTCAGACCGCTCTGCTACTCAACCACTCTTTTCAGCTTGTAGAACAGTTGAGTGTCTGATTAGCGTAGTGGTAGAGCACTCACTTTTCGTGACAAAGGTTTGGGGTTCAACTCCCATTACAAGGTTCGTTCCAGTCCAACCAGCTGTTATTGGGTATCTGGTTTACTATTTGGGAAGGAAAGGTAGCGAGAAAGGGAAATTAGCCACCCCATCTCATAAACAAGCTGTTAGCTCGTAAAATTAAATCTGTAACACTTCATCTTTGACAGCAGATAGATTCAGTCATCTATGAGGAGGAGTAAAAAAATAACCATTATATGGCATATTCTGTGTAGGAGGTGTACAGGTCTTAACAAGTTTTTAAAAATGTGGCTTATTAAAAAAATGTTAGTTGCCAATCACAAACGATGATAGCGACACCACCAGTTTTTTGTATCTTGCTCTATATTTGTATTATAGTGAGGAAGAAGCTGCGCTGATCATCAACCTCACTCTCTGGTCCTGAGCTGCCTTGGGTCAGTGGCAAGACATAAGTCAAGTCAAGTAATTCAGGCACTCTGGTCTCACATATTTGAGACCAGGGGTCGCTTGAAACCTGTGGGACTCCAACCCACTCTGTTTCTGTCCATCACTTTGAAAGACCAGTGCTTTATCTCTCGACCACAACTCTCCATCGCCTCTTATGTCATGTCTGGCAGTTAACAACTTGACTGTTATATTCTCCTCTTTCGGGCACCAGTGGTGCATGTTCTTTCTTTTTTTTTGTCCATCTGGAGCATAGGGCTACCACCACAGTTGACCTCTTTTAGGAATCCTGTACCAAAGCACTTTTTATGCTATTGCAGTTGTAGTTTCTACAACAATTTGTTTTACTCAGTGAAGTTGCTAGCCCGATGCACACCTCACTTTAGTATCAACATACTTTCCCTCAGAACAGGGCATAATAAGCTAAATAAACACATGCACAAGCTTTGTCTGTCTGGGTCATCATTGTGCATGTGTGGACTGAACGAACGAACTTCAGAGCATGTTTTACAGGCCTATCCTCTGTATAGCCAGTTGAGGAAGACTCACTGGCCAAATGACTCAACTCTAAACTCAAAGTTGTACAGAGATAAAGAGGATCCCTAGACAATGATCAAGTTCATCACATGAGCTCAGTGTAAAAGTCAATGAGCGAACACAAGAAGTCTTTTATTCCCTGTGTTGAGGTGCAGTAGGTCTATTCTTTCATCCCCAGTAAGTTGGTGGCCCTGAGGTCCACCCAGGGAGTTCTTGTCTTGTGCACTAGTACCTTGACGCGTTGTGGGGAGCCATAGTTTTCTGTCCAGGGCCAGACGCATCGCTGAAGTCGTCATCCCATGATGATTTAGAATGTCCGCAACATTCCCCATCCATCTAGTTCTCTGTCTGCCATGGTTGAGAAAACCAAATCGCCTTGCGTTATAGGCGCACATGGTCATGTTGCATTCTTATCAGGTGGCTGAACCACGTCAATATATTCAGTGCAGGTCTTGCTTTAACTATTTTTTGCACATCTTCATTACACATAATTTCTCTTCTAGTTACTACATTGATTGTTTTCAGGAGGCATCTCATCTCACATGTCGTGATCTTTCTCTCGAGAAGTTTTGTTAAAGTTCATGTTTGGCACTGGTAACAGAGAGCTGGCATGAATATAATGTTGATCAGCATTCTTTTTGTGGATATGTTCATGTTAGTGTTCAATAATGGTGACAGCTGGTATGCAATAGCATTTGCTTTTTAGCACCTGATCTCAACTTCTTTGTCTAGACCTCCATCGTGTGTGAAAACACTGCCCAAGTACTTGAACTCCTGCACTTGTTTGATCTTGGTCCCATTTACCATAATGTTCATGTTATTGGGCGATCTGCTTATCTGCATAGTTTTTGTTCTGGGTGTCTTAATTCTCTTACTGTATCTTTCACATTTGAGCGCACTCAGATGTTGCTGCAGATCTACAGGGAGGTAGATGTGTGATAGTAAAAAAAAAATTACTGCACATATAGAAGAAATACAATGTCATGTGATCAGCATTAGCTATCTTGTCTTCTTCCAGGGACTTTAGCTCCAGACTCTGGAAGCAGCTCTCAGGAGGACTTGACCAGCAAGACAAATGTGAGTGGCAGATCCACACCAGCTGTCATGTCAGGTAGGTGGCATGCAAATATTGCATGTCTGTTTGCAGAATACTGCAGAGCATGACAGTTTCCTCTTTGAATTGTCATTATATTTTGCAGTGCTCTGCTCTTTTGATTATAGTTCTGATCGTAATCTTCTAGTTATATCTACACCTAGTCTTAAGTGCATGGTCTGGGTTCAGATCCCAACAAAGTTTTACTGATATCCATTCAGTTTATAGTTTCTTTTTTTTTGACCTTTGATCTATTTCTTAATTCATACTTTAAGGCAAACATGCCTAGTTAGTCCTTATTTAATACCTCTAACACTAGTGACACAAGCAAGCATGTATTGTAACCATGACTTTGAAAAACCTCCCATATAAATGTAATTTTAAGTTCAATATTAAGCTGATTTTTAATGAGGAACACTTATGACACTGTCCTTCTATTCAGAAGGATACAGGAATCTCCATAGAGAATGTCTTTCTTTATACAATTTAACATGTATTTTTGAAAAACATCAGTCAAAATGTTATTGTAGGTTTTTCATAGAGATTGTCCTTATTACCATCTTCTTTTACTGCCATCATCTTTTATTATCATCTGTTTCATTATCATTATTTAGTTTTATTATCATCTTTTATTATCTTTAATCATCACCTGTTTCATTATAATTTATTATCATCCTTTTTATTTTCATTGGTATTTACCATTTACTACATTATTTTATTATTTCTTCTTTTATTATCATCTTTTATTTTATCATCTTTTATTTTATCATCTTTTATTATAAATTTTAATTATCTTTTATTACCATCTTCTTTTAATATATTTTGTTATCATCTTCTTTTATAATCATACTCTTTTATCATTTTCTTTTATTAACATTTTATTTTATTATTACCATCTTCATTATCCTATTTTATCATTTTACATTATCATTTTCCTTTGTTATCTTCTTTTCTCCTTTTTGTTGCATACAAAGCATAGTGTAACCCCTTCACCTCTGCTCCTCACAGAAAGCCGGTATTAAAGCGCTGACATCCATTCTCACAGTGGGAGCTTCTGTTGCAATTCATTTTACATAATGATTTTGTTAGTCTCTTGCACACCCCTCTTTATTTGCCTTCTAATGACAAGCTGTGAATGTTACAGTGGTCCTATTCTTTCATTTCTGTGTCTTTTATTATCATTTCTTTTTTCTTTGTCAGAATTATATGAAAGATTTACCATAATTCTCACAGGTTGGCTGAATGATAAAACGTAACAGGCTACTGACGCCAAATCGAAGATTATTATTGTGAATGATAAGCACAATTAAAATAACAGATAAAAACAAACAGGAAGCCTAGTTTGGCCATAATAGGTTCTTTCTTATCTAGTGCTGAACAATAACGAAAACAGAGCGAACACAATATTAGAACTAAGTTACATGATCAATCATCAATCAATTAGAGACATTGTCTACTCCTTGTGGTCTTCAATAAGCCAACAAATATTGACCTGTCTGTAGAAGTTTTTTGAGACTTGATTGATTAGAGCTCAGATAAATGCTAAATTCAATTTGAACACATTTGTGCTATTTTAAAAATACAGTTTATGATCTGCTTTTGACTTAATGTTCATATTTGCTCAAAGTTAGATAGTGGTTACATTTATGCCGTATTTTTTTCCATGTTCAGCATATTCGCTCGAGTTAGATAGTGGTTACATTTATGCCGTATTTTTTTCCATGTTCAGCATATTCGCTCAAGTTAGATAGTGGTTACATTTATGCTGTATTTTTTTCTATGTTCAGCATATTCGCTCGAGTTAGATAGTGGTTACATTTATGCCGTATTTTTTTCTATGTTCAGCATATTTGCTCAAGTTAGATAGTGGTTACATTTATGCCGTATTTTTTTCTTTGTCCAGTCCTTGATGAAGACATTTTGAAGCCAATATTTCAAAACACATCTGTTACAGTTCTCATGTAAATCAGCATTATAATCTTTCTTTGTTTTTCAGTCAACATTGGTGTTGTGTTTTTCTGCTGTCCCTCATACATTCCTAAACTAGAGTTGATAGACTTTCAATGTTTTTATGTTTAAACTTACAATTATTGTATATTCATCATTTCTCATCACACCTTTTAGTGAAACATAGGTGCAACACTACATTTTTTTTTTTTTCTTCCCCGGGGTAACGGCCGGTGCTGTTATGGGGATCGAACCCAGCACCTTCTGGTTGTGAGCCGTGCCCTCAACACTACATTTGACTTATAACATCTTTTCCAAAAACCTGCTGTCGATAATTTACAGTGTCTTCATAGCAATAGGTTTTTACAGGATTGAGGATGCCAGACCCATCCACAGCCCTCTTTAGTTATCGCTTACAATATGCACGAAATATTGTATATTATTCAACCAATGTTCCTAAAGTTTAGCATATTTTTCAGCATTTCATGTTAGCTTTTATTGTTTTTGCTTTTAATTATTATATATTTTTTGTCAATGTTGAGATGATGAAAGATGTAATGTAATGCTCTTAGATTGTCAACCATATTTCTAAATTGAAACAGATGTTGTCTTCAATGTTTTGTTTGCTTTTATTGTTTATTTATTTTTAATGTGGAGTATCTACAAGAGAATTATCATTCCTGTAGATCAGTCATTCTCAACCTTAATCAGTTACAAAGAGTCATGCAGTGAACTAAATCAAGACTTTAACATCATTTTGAGATTAATTTTCCTTTCACTTAATGAAAATCATTTTTTGTTATTAAATTTGCTTTTCTATAAACATTATTGTCAAATTAAACTCCTTATATTTACATGAAATTGGTTATGTATAAACCTAGACAAGTGTGTTTGTTTTTAACTTGTTAAATTTCACCTTGTGTGGCATGGGAGATTATGGGGTTTTGGAACATTTTGAGTTATCTTTGGCTTCATGTGGTCCTTTTTTTAAAATGTTGCGCCTGTCAGCCCAGTGCATCCGACTTTAGTATGCATTTTATGTAAGGGTCTACTTCCTCCTGCATTTTCTAAGGGTTTGCTTCCCTGGGGAAACGGCCGATGTTGTGATTGGGGAGCGAACCCAGCACCTTTGGATTGTGAGCTGTGTCACTTATCCACTAGTCCATGCATCGTTAGGTGGTCCATGATCTGTAAAAGATTGGGAATTACTGTTTATGATCATCCCTGCTGCTTTGTTTGTTTATGGAGAGTAATATGTTTCCGTCATCCTTCCATTTTTACCCCAGCTGGAGCATACCATAGCGACAGTTGACATCCATACACTAAGCCTGTGACTAAGCATTTATGTACTCTTGGCCAAAATTCAAAGAAAGAACCTCAACAATTTGCTCTTCAGTGCCTAACCTCCCATTGTGAAATCACAGTGAATGAAAGAGCTAATGCCCTGTCCAAAGGAGGTGGCAAGATGGAGCAACTTATCCACACATTGTCCTACAGAGAGGCAAAAACTATTATCCACAATCAATACAACTCAAAATGGAAGAATGGGAAGATGCGAATGTGAGCAATGGACCTGACTCAATCCACAAGCTCCACAGATTCCAACAAACAATCATCTTTTGTCTGAGAACAGGTCACTGCAGACTATTGGGTTACATACACTGGCTCAAGATATCACATACAAGTACCTGTCCATGTGAAGCCAGAGTCCAGATCCCTGAACACATCCTACAGGACTGCCCAATATACAGAGATCTACGATGCCAAAACCTGGCCAGAGTGAACCGAAGTGACGCAGAAGCTGTGTGGCTGCCACACTGATCTGGAGAGGATTTTGGACTTCCTCTTAGCGATGGGATGACAGATCTGGCATGACCAAAAAGCCTGAACATAGAAGAAGAAGAAGAAGAAGTACTCTTGACAGGGCTCACAAACTTGCATGTGTTTGTATTTATGAACCAACATTGTCGTACTCTTATGGGATATGAACCCATTAAAAAAAAGTAAGTGCTGAAGTTGGATACACTGTGCCGTACATGTATATTTTTGTTTTAGTTGACTTGTCCATATTTGCTGAAATGATTGTTTCCTAGAATTTCTACAAGATAAGGTAGCTGGACTCATGTCTAACCCTACTTAATGGCCTACAGTGTTATTATTCTTTGGGCTCCTTGTGGGCCCCGACAACACTCATGTGGAAGACAACTGAACTAAACTGTTATTCTCTAAAGTCGTCAGTGGTTTCCAGTGTGTTCCAGATTGTGCACCCAATTAAGGTTAAGACAATAATAATTCACTGTGGACCTCCCCCTCCTTCCTTTCTTCTCTGTCACAAAACATGAAATTATAATGCTAATAATAAAAACCTAATTTTAAAAGTCTAGCCTCTGCATGGCTCGTAGTTGGGAATCACTGTTTTCCATGAAAACCCAATCCTAATTTTCATACATTTAAAAAATGTTTTATGTTTTAGCTTTAATTTTTTTTAAATCTGATATTAATCATTTATAAATTATGTAGACCAAGTAATGCTCCTTTTTATTTGTTAACAAATTTAATTTAATTTCATTGCAGCCCATGCAAGTGGTTTGCTTTGTGTATTTGGTTTTGTATTCTTTACAATAGCGCACTCTCCTTATGCCAAGTTTTGTGACTTCAGCATGCAAATTTAATATTATTTTGCCAATCCTGACTCGCATTGCAAGACATGATAGTATATTGTTTCTCACTGCTTTTCTATTTTTGTCCTTCTATGGATAAAAATCAGAACAGATGGACAAATGTAAAAGTTAATACAAATATTTGTTTAATTTAAAAAAGAAAACATTTTAAAGCTTACTAATAAATACCAAAACTGAAGCTAGGGCTACATTTTAAGAATAAAGATAATGATAAACATTAATTTGAAAAACAAATGGCAGAGAGATCATCTTTAGTGTTATATATTAGGAGCATACTACTCCTTGACAGGAAGAGGCCAAGTGATAACATTCAGAGCATACTACTCCTTGACAGGAAGAGGCCAAGTGATAACATTCAGAGCATACTACTCCTTGACAGGAAGAGGCCAAGTGATAACATTCAGAGCATACTACTCCTTGACAGGAAGAGGCCAAGTGATAACATTCAGGTTGTGGACAGGCCACTGTACACTGAAAAATCATCTGTTCAACAAATTACAAATAGTGCACACAGACATGTGCTCATGTGGGGAGAGCAAACAAATGCTGGGACATGTTCTCCAAGTCTGCTGGCTCCATGAGAGGAGCAGAGTAGCAACATGTCCCTCCCCAACCCAATTGCAGCATAAATTGTATAGCCACTTTTATGAGGGAGATAAATGTGATTATTTGATAAAGGAAGATAAGGTGAAGATAAAGTAGACTAATCAAGAACGATATAAACAAGTATTTGGTAGTAATGTACAAATACATCTGAAGATAGATATTAAAAAAAGGTCACGGTATTACAAAAGAAGACACTGCTTTCAAGGATGAAGTATTGAAAACTTTATTGTACTAGACCTCAGCTTTATGTGAGATTACCATTCTTGCTTCCTTGGCTTCCCTTACCATGTTAGGTACCAATTACAACCAGGTAGGCTGGTTTTGTCATAGAGGAAACTTGATAGATATAAGAAGTTAGCATGCTAGCCACTTTTATACTGAAAGATAAGGTGCATTTGTCTAATTGCAAAGTGGTTAACCATTCCTTGTTCTTATTCTAGCTCTCCTACTTCTTCTTCTTCTTTCTCTACCTCTTCTAAAGGGTTTAGGTTTATTTAATGTTTCAGTATTTGTATCTAGAATAAACATACTGCAAATGACAGTATTTAAGCACCAGCACCTTGCTGCTGCTGGGTAGAGCTCCTTTTGGGGGCTAGCCGTGCAGTCGGTTAAAAGACTCATAGCTAGTTATACATTCAGAGATGCAGTAAGGATCTTAATGCAGTTTTTAATTTTTAACTGAGCTGGGACATATTTTTACTTACAAATGTAACAGCATAATATGAACATACAAATTTAACTGGATAATTTAATATATACAATTTAACTGCATAATATAGCATACAAATTAACTGCATAATATACAATTTATCTAATATAATATACAAATTTAACTGCATAATACCAACAATAAGATAGAAATGCAAGGTTGCACATCAATACACCTGTATGGATACTAGAGAGAAAAGAACATGTTGTAAAAGTGACTGAAAGTGGTTGTGTATGGGACAAGCTAATTGTTACAGAAACCACAGTGATAAGAAAACACAAAGACTGACACACTCGTTTTGTGAGGAATCCTGCTACAAGTGTAACCTTAAGCTTCGTAAGGAGCAAAAACAGGATAAGATGAGAAGATGGCGGCTGTAATAATGCATGTTTTAATTTTAAATGGAGAAAATCAATAACATTGGGCTTGGTAAAGTGAGGATTTCAAACCATGACCACCCTGAAAAGAAATAAAAATAGAGTTAATAGTGTGCCTGCTACTATATGTCTCTTGGCATGGAGTGCATGCAGGTTACAAATGTAACTACTACTAACCAAACAATGAAAGTAATTGCTTTGATGATGATACTATTCTGTTATCCTGTAACACATGCTCAAGTCACACAACTGTTAATGGAGACATTTATAGCACCTTATTATTTCTTGTTCACAAATGTTTTTTCCTGCATTTCTTATATTTTGGTTTGCTCCCTTCTTGGATGATCTGTCTGGTTATCAGCCTTGCGGTCCACATTTCACTTCCGACTACCTGAACCTAGTCGGATCCGGAAAGCAGGTAATGTAACGCCTCCAAACAATTATCAATCCGCCTTCAAATTCCATTGTTGTTTATCTTTTATGTGAATAAGCAGTTGTATTTATGCTTAAAATATGTTTCATGTTAAGTGATGATTACGGTGAGTAGGTAGCTTACATCAGTGCAAAAGGGAGCACAATATGGGAAATATAAAGATGTCAGTAAATGTATAGATTCTGCAAAGACTTTTGGGCAAAACTTCACGATCCCTTGTTTAATGACTTTTGGGCAAAACTCCACGATCCCTTGTTTAATGACTTTTGGGCAAAACTCCACGATCCCTTGTTTAATGACTTTTGGACAAAACTACATGATCCCTTGTTTAACAACTTTTGGGCAAAACCCCTACGATACCTTGTTTAATGACTTTAAGGCAAAATCCCACAATCCCTTGTTTAACGACTTTTGGGCAAAACCCCATGATACCTTGATTAACTCTTTACACCCAAAACCTTAGTAAAGAAAATACATATTCATCAGAGCAGGGAGATAATTCTTTGCCTTTCTTATATTATATTTGTTTACTAATGAGATCTAAATGCTAATCTAGTATAGAATAACAGTGAAAGGTGGCATTGAACATACCAGTAGCTATGGTTTACAAATGAAATTTACACAGCAGCTTGGGTGTAATGAGTTAAGTAAATTAATTTATGCCTAAAATGTGCGATGTTGTGCTGTTTTTTGTTGTTGAATTGCTTAAGTAGCCCAGAGAGAGAATAGGATCAAATAAAGTTGTAAGTAGAAATAGTTTCCTTACATGCCTGTAGGACAAACCCCACCCAATCTCTGTTTTAGAAAATTAATTTAAACCAAATTTGTATGTCTCATGTGTTTTTGTTGTTGTTGAATTACTTAGCTAGCTCATGGCAATGTACATTAGAGAAAGAGAAGACAAATAAACAGGCCAAGCACTCATTAGTTAATCCCTAAACTTCTGTTTTTCCAATTTGTTTTAGTTAAACCCTAAACTTCTGTTTTTCCAATTTGTTTTAGTTAAACCCTAAACTTCTGTTTTTCCAATATGTTTTAGTTTTTCCCGTTTGTTTTCCTCTATTTCAATTAATTTTGAGATTCTGTGGCCTAGGGTTTGTGAACTTGGTTTACAATACCAATGTACCAGTTATGAATGATGTTGTGCTTAGTTTAACAGGCTGGACATGTCGTGGGTTTTTTCATGATATTGTAGCAGATCTTAACTGTAGAGATATATCATAGAATAAGCTTAGACATGTTTTAACATTTAACAGAGTTGGGAGGAAGATAGAAAGATCCTAGACAACCATTTTTCTTTCTCTTTCCTGGGATTTAATTAGGGACCAGTCAGTGCAGCTGAACTCAATCCTGCCAGAATTTAAGTAACCAAAATGAACCATGTACGTTTTTGTCTCAAAGTGCGCAGGTGGGAGTTTAGCTAATTTTAGGTAATCTGATGTAACACCAGCCATGTGTCCACACGTGAGCAGATAGTGGTGGTAGATGGGTAGACTTATTGCCGCAGACAAATCCACGTCGTCTGGAAACTGCACGAACAGGATGGGGTTAATGGCAAGTAGACGGACAAAAACACGCGCCGTTTTGGAAATCACTTGATCTGGGGATGCAGATCGAATATAAATCCTGGTGGAGAGACGCGAAGGATGGTGACACTATGGAATGAGACACTCAGTGGAGAGCAGACGATGGAGATATGCAGTTGAGGCAGATTTGAGTTGGGAATCACAGAGAGAGAACATTTCACTTCAGAAATAGAGGAACTTTTTGAAAGAGATGCTCAGTGGAGAGAGGCAGTTGAGATAGACATGCAGCAAACAAGGTAACTACCCTCATATTATGTATTGGTGGTAAATACAAGTCATCAGTAGCTTATAGAGGCAGTTTTCCAGTCATCCCATTCATCACATTGTCGCAGTCCCACCGATCACGTCAACATCACCTTGATCACGTGAATGAAAGTCGTCAGTCGCAGCTAGAGGCAGTTTTCCAGTCATCCCATTCATCACATTGTCACAGTCCCACCGATCACGTCAACATCACCTTGATCACGTGAATGAAAGTCGTCAGTCGCAGCTAGAGGCAGTTTCCCAGTGATCCCATTGATCATATTTGACGCAGTCTATCCTGATCACGCCAAGATCACTTTGATCTACCACCGACAAAGAGGAACAGGACCACGGATGATGTGATCAGAGAGTACAAAGTACTTTAAATTGAGATTTGTTTTACCTATTTCTGTTTGTTTATTACCCATACTTTTATTTTTTTAACAAATGTTAATAAAGAAAATTTTGAAAAATCGTGGTGCACATTATACACAAATTTTAGCTTTCCGAGAAAATGTTGGGATAAATCAAGCTGCGTATTATACTCGAGTATGTATCATATGCGATATTGTACGGTAAGTTGTTCAGGAGACTCGTAGAAATAAGCAAATTAAAATCTGCATGCAACACGAGAATTGTCTTTACTTTCCTCCTGTTTCTATATCAGCACTGCAGCAGGTCACTCTCCATCAATCCCAGGTGATATATTGAAGGAAATCCCCACAAATAAATACCTTAACAAGTATGTGGCTATATAGGCATAATTACAAGTTAACATTTTGATTGTACAAATGGTATGCCTCTAACATGCATCTTGTTAATATTGCTGATGTATTCATTAGCATGCACTGTAAATTTAACAAACCAATTCTAAATTTTAGTGTAGAGAAAGACAATTGTTTTCAGTTATATCTGTTCATATTGTGTACATTTGGACAATTTTTTTTCATGTTTAGTTTACATCAATTTTCAAATTATTATGTTTTTGCTTTCAGTTTTTAAATACAAACAAGAGACATACATTATTTGTCACATTATTTCATACATTTTGACAAACAAGTTTACCCAGTTTGTTAGAATTTAAAAAAATACAAAAAACACAAATTTTGAAATGATTTACTTTGTGATTGACTGCCAGACAATAATAATTAATGACAGCTATTGGTCATAGGGTTATCCAGGATAAATATACTTTTCTAACATTTCTAAAGTTTAAATCAAAGGCATCCAAACATTGCAATGAATATGATGATCAGCAGTAAATTCATAGAACCTCTCTGTTATCAGTGTCAGACTTTGGGCCCTGACAAAGGTACATGATCATAACATGTGAAGTGAGATCCTTGTGATATGTGATCAGGGTCGCCAGAAGAGTCAGTGAGAGATGAAGTCATCCAATCAGAAAATGGGAACTGTGTCATATATATATACATTAAATGGTTTGATCAGATGACATGGTCTCCAAACATACCCATCCCACCAGATAGTAGAACCTCAGAACAAGAGGATGAACAAGAATATGATGGATTGATGGTGTCAAAAAAACACTAAAAAGACATGGATTGCAAATATCAACAGCCTCACAAGGTAGGAAATGAAAGAAGATTGCAGCTCCCTAAATCATCTAACAAGACAAGTGGGGCAGATGAGATGATGATAGCTTTGTTCTCTCCCTCAATAAGAGACCTCAAGATGCACTTTGGGAAAAGGTTGAGGTATTTACCAGAAGTAATCTAGCTTTGTAACAGGCAACCATTTATGAAATTCAATTTCTTTTTTATTGTTAATTTTGTTGTTCATATTTTGGAGTTGTACAATGGAAAGGACTTTATATTGGAGTTGAATATTATTAGTATAGACCCACCACTACGGGTCTTCTCCTTTAGGAAGCCTGCACCAAAGCATTGTTGCCTGTTTTTGCAGTAATGGTTTCTGTAGCAATTTATTTTACATGATAATGCAGGCCCCCATTCACAACTCTCTATAGAATTGTCTTTTACTGCATGCATAGAAGTGAGTGGACCTATTCTTTCCTCCCCAGTCAAGGACTACAGTAACCATCCAAAGAAGTAGTATTAAGACATACTATCCTTTCATTAGAGCATCTGATTAGTGTAATCGTAGAGCACTAGCTGTTCACGGCAAAAGTATTGGGTTCAACTCTCGGCTACTAGCACAATCCAGTTGCCCCAGCTGTAAAGGTGTTCATTTGTAAATGGGTACTTATCTACAGTTAGGGAAAGCAAGGAGGCAGTGAGGATAATTGTAAGTCATATTTCATTGCCAGCTCACACATTAACAGAACAATAAATTCTTGATTATTTTCTTCAATTTCTTCCTTCCAGTGTCCTGCAATACTTTGCAGGGAGCAACAAATGGGGCCCAGGGACCTTCTACATACAGACGTCCTCCTTCTCCTGATTTGAACCGCCTGAAACAGCAGCGGCAGAGAGGAAACAACCATGACAGTGGCAGTGAGACAAGTGCGGTTTCGAACCCTGCCTATGACTATGCAGGTAATTGTAACATCTCATTTGGAAACAAATTAGCAAATAGCGTATGTCTCAATCACACAAACTGACCAACTAGCTCACATATCTCCAGCAAAAACAATAAGGAGCATCTGTGAATAAGACAACACGTGGGCAATGGTCAGAACCAGAAGATTGATTTTTAAACATCTGTTCTGTTTAAGAATCTACATCATTACACCCCAGGCAAACCCATAGATCTCATTTATTAGTCTGTAACTACCAGGTTGTCAAGTAAGTTGTGCTCATTCTCTAGATGGGATATGACTTTTCTGGTCACTATTTTCTCCAGAAGTTTGTCATAGACATTATGTATGATGAAGATTCTATAGCTACTTAGAAATGCAGACTCCTTGCCAGTTTAGGAAGTGGACGGAATGTTCTGCTGTATTCATAATGCTGGCGTTGAAATGCTTCACCACATTTTTAATGCATGCTTTATTCGGCTTCTTCATATGGCAATAATGTACTCTATCAGTTACTAGGGCAGTGATTTTGCTGTTACAAGGGGCATGTTCCAAATCAACTTCAGTTATGGAAGATGGCTTATAGAACTGACTTCGTTGCACGTTTGCAGCCAGTATGTGCTCATTTCTGAAAGTACCAATGACATAGGATGAACCCTGTAGCTACCACGACAGCTCTGACATTTTCCCTTGATTTTGTTATGAATCCACATGCCTAGTCAGAACACGATAAGATTTGAGCCAGGTATGTTGAGATTGTAAGTGAAGCTCACAATCCCTACGCCACACGACTTCAGTTATAAGGTCTATATAAGAAGCATCCCTGATGGCTGTGCCAAGAATAAATTCAAGAACATCCTGGTGGACATATCTATCACTTTTTTTCTGTCAAAGCAACATATCACTTCAGAAGCCTGCGATCTTTCTCTTCCTTTGTTTTCAGTATTGTCCCTGCTGTGTCTTGCATATTGGGAACAGGCTGGCTTGTACTCTTCTCATGCATCTTTCGAAGCATGTGCTAGAACTTCTGTAGGGTTTCATCATTACTTACCCCAGTTATGAACTCCTCCTAGTTATAATTCATTAATTCCGAGGCTAAACCCTTGAAATAATTGGTTGCTATACATTTGTTCTCAATTTTGTGGAATAAAATTACTACATAAATTGGCACACAGGAAGGACACATACATTTTACAGGTTTCCAAGAAGGAACCAATGGCAGAAACAGTTATATGATCATACTAAGATGCTAGCCTTTAACACAGCTTGCCATGGGTAGTTATGAAAGTCATTCATTTATTAAAACCAGTATTCACCATTTACGATGTGTATGTAACAACGGTTGTGCTTGGGGCTGGCAACCTCATCATGTAAAATAAAATTCACATTATAATGATCAACCCCAAAAGCTTGATGCAGGCTTCATGTAAAGGGGCCAGCTGCAGTGGTGGTCTATGCTTCACATTTGAGCAGAAAAGTGAATGAAAATGTTTGGAAACAGGCTTCCTTAAAGGGATAAGCTCCAGTCGTGGTCTATGCTTCACATTGGTAAAATATGCTAATGAAATAAATGAATAGGTGGAGGTCTCCTTGTTCTTTTCTCCCAAATTATGGCCCACTGGAATCCACATTCTTTTAAGAACAGTTGATATTCTTGTTTAAATTAATGAGATAATGTTAATTTAATTACATTTTTCTTTGTTTTAACATAAGAAAGAAAAGTAGAACATTGAAACATTGTTTTTAAGTTTGTTCATATTGTTGTTCTTTGAACAGGTCCAAAGCTGTTTGTGAAGCCAAGTGCCAAATCAAATCGTCACATCATTGTCAATGCAATCTCTCACTGTTGCCTGGCTGGGTCTGTCAATACAGACTTGAAAAATAGAGTTCTGGAGGTTAGTGAGTGCATTGTCTTGGAGTTTGGCCATTTTCTGCATGCTTATGTTTGTTTCTTTAAAGAAGTTGATATTTTTTGTAATGAGACTTCTAACAAGATATTTGAGTTATTTGGATTAAATATTTTATGACATGTTATGTAATGTAAAAAAGATCCTGAAAAACAGAACAAGACCAATAGTCAAAAGACAATTAAATGACACAGAGTTTGACTTCAGAAAAGAAAGAGGTTGCACAGATGTCCTGTTTACTCTAAGACAGATTTGGGAACAAAGTATTACATTTAGTCAGGAACAGAACATCGTCTTTGTAGACCAGGAGAAAGCTTTCGACCAGGTGGAAGCTTCCGCCTGCATTTTCTAAGGGTTTGTTTCCTCGTTGTAACGACCGGTGCTGTGATGGGGATCGAACCCAGCACCTTCTGGTTGTGAGCCGTGTCACTTAACCACTAACCCATGCCGTCCCTAGTGATTCTTATAAAATGTATAATAGTAACACTAATTATTAGATTCACATGTCACTCTCATTCACTTTGTGTTGAGCAAAGAAGTAAGAAAATTTCAAGTCTCTTTCAACAAAATAGAAAAGCGTTTGTCAAAAACTATAGCACTGTCTCAAATAATCAAAAGCAAACCTCATTTACAGCTAAATTTTGTGGGTCATATTCTTGACACTCCATTTTCCTGGAATTGCTGAACCTTCGTCCTTCATGGTGTGCCATATTGATCTGACATTCTCTTTCATCTTTAGCTGTATAGAGGTTGCTATCATGTTTTTTGATGCATATCTGTGTTTGTCATCACATCTGACACAAGGTGTATACACACACACACAAATTTTATATTTGAACTTATACTGGTTTAGAAGAATTTGCAGAGTCTGTATACAACCAGTTTCTTTTACATAAACCTATGCTTCACTTGCAGCAAAAAAGTGAAGCAATCGATCAATCAAGTGAAAATTTTTAAAAATACAACTGTTTCTATTTGTTTAATTGAATAACTTTATTTAGATTGCCAAGTTTTCATGATGGAGAAACATAATCCATTTGTCTAACTGAAAACATGTCTGTTTTGTAGGAGATGTCAAAGTGTGAGGCCAACCACTTCCTAATACTGTTCAGAGATGCAGGTTGTCAATACCGAGGTTTGTTCATATTATACCCGGAGACAGAGGAAGCGTTCAAAGTTCATGGGGTCGGGCCGAAGCATATCGCCAATACAATGTGTGAAAGGTTTTATAAGTAAGTGTACAGTTGATGTATAGTGGGAAGTGTGCCATGTGTGTGACAGAGATGCAAATAGGGTCACTGCCACACAGAGAATGTATTAACCCTTTACCCTTTCCAGCCTGAGCTAATTTAGCAGATTTGTGTCTATAAGTTCAGGCTTTTCAGTAATGATACACCATCTTTTAATAGCAACAGATGGATACAAAGAAGATACAACCCATAATAACATCTTTGTAAGCGAATGCATAGCAAACCAAACAGTGAAGTATATAGAAGAACCGATTCCACGAACGCAACAATAGACCAATCTCATGCAGTATAAAGCCTGTAGCCAAATTCGAGACTGTGCCGTTTAAACGGCGTTTCGATTTCAAGTGAGCCAGGTAGAGATAGCGAGATAGTAAAAATCTATTATAACCCAAAAAATTATGAAATGTATGTTGACCTTGTCAAGAGGACATCAAGATGCCATATTCCAAGAGGATGCAGATTACATGCCTCAACGAAGATACAAAAATGCTTATGATAAAGATCCTTTTGTGAAGGATACGATTATTGCAGGAGAAGAACTAATGCATGCCATATCAACCTCTAGGACAGAATGATAGTACAGGATGGTGGAAGAGCTCGATATGAAACAGAGCAGCCAACATGCATAGAAATTTATCAAAAAACCTCATCCAAGTTACAACTGTAAATGCAAATATACATACACCAATAACACCCAATCAGATTGCCCACCAATTACTACTAAATGGTAAAACCAATCACAAATGACAAAAACCTCTAATCAGAGGGGAATATGAAAATGATAATTTGGGAACACGATTCCTCATTGGGAAACTTGACGAGGCAATCAACAAATTGACTGGAATTGACGAACCGAGAACAGAGCAAATTATGCACTTTGGCCCCAAAACCAAAAAATGGGTACTAGAATTAATGAACTCATGCATAGTGACCTCGCAGATAACAAAAGCTGGAGAAAAGCAAGAATGGTGGTGCTGCTCAAACCTGGGAAAACACCAACAGTTTCAAACCTGGGAAAACACCAACAGTTTCAAACCTGGGAAACACCAACAGTTTCAAACCTGGGAAAACACCAACAGTTTCAAACCTGGGAAAACACCAACAGTTTCAAACCTGGGAAAACACCAACAGTTTCAAACCTGGGAAAACACCAACAGTTTCAAACCTGGAAAAACACCAACAGTTTCAAACCTGGGAAAACACCAACAGTTTCAAACCTGGAAAAACACCAACAGTTTCAAACCTGGGAAAACACCAACAGTTTCAAACCTGTATCACCACTATGTCATCTGTAAAAAGTTTTAGACAAAAATGATATTGGACTGAATATCTGCTGGCACTATTGAAGATAAACGTATCCCAGAACAGGCAAGATTTAGACCTGGAAAATCATGATGTAAACCTTACACAACACATTGAGGATGGGAACAAGCGAAAGTAGGTGACATGGTAGCATACGACACAGTGAAACATCAACTACATCTGACAAAGTTATAAAAAAATCACTAATGACTGGCACTTGACCCAAGTATCAAATGTCTTCTACAAAATAGATGATTCTATGTGATGTTGACAAATAAAAAAAATAGATGGAGAAACCAGAATAACAGCCTTGCACAAGGTTTCAAACCTGGAAAAACACCAACCAGGTAGTGTCCTGTCTCCTATTCTATTCAATGTATACACCAATGATCAATCAATTAGCCAAGAAACAAGACAGCTCATACATGCAGATGACACTGCAATAGCCACACAAGGAAGGTGTTGTGATGAAGCAGAACCCAAGCTCACAAAAGCCCTGGACAGAATGGCTGAATACTATGAGTAAACAAAAAATAATCTCAAAATCAACCCCAGCAAAACACAGATTTTTGCTTTCCACACGAAGAACAGAGAAGCAAGAAGGCAATTTATGTTAGATGGCAGAGACACGCACGAGGCATGTTCAAATGAAACCAGACCTAAATGCACGAAGTGAACATGCATACAATGCGCATGATGAAGTCACTTCTGGTGTATACAGCACATACCAACTGTAAAGTTTGCAAAATTTCATTATCCGCCTACTCATAGTTTCCTCGGCAGACTATTGAAAACATGGCGGGTGTGATACGGGATCCGTCCAGAGTTGATCAGCGAGCGATGATTCGGTTTCAAAGTCTGAATCAGGCATGATGTGTTGAACACCATGATTAATCCACATGTGTTGATTGTTAATCAACATTGTACTGATCAAATAATATATTCAATAATAAATCATGTTTGCTATAATCGTCATGCTTGGTGGAGTCAAAAGTAACCATAACATTTTGTTATGAACAGAATATGCACAAATAGAATTGAAACACTTAATATTAAGGAAAATTTTGTTACTCCTATATATATTATTTATTACTATATTTGTTCCCCAGATACAATTCCGGTGGTAAAAGTTTCTCAGAGATCACATCCACCAAACATCTATCAGTATCCGTGGATGCAGTTGTGCTTCACACCGCTGTCTGGAAATCTGTGAAAGCAGTGATCAAGCGATAGAGTTTGGTAGATTAAGTTGTGTATGTGTACTTGAATGTGCAAATGCCGAGTGAAGACAAATAAGTTAAATTCAAAGATAGCGCTGATCAAATATCTGCATGGTGTCCACATATACATTAGTTATTGACACCTCCTTGAAAGCACATATAGTAGGTCCATAAGACATGAGTGAAGAGAATATACTGAAATCAATCAATGACCAACCACCAGTTAGAAAATCACGCTACAATCCACAGATGGCAGACATTTGATATCAAATATATATTGGGTCAGGAGAAGTGTATACATCCAGAGAGCTACAGGAACCATCAGTATCTGTGCCCTTCATCATCATATACCTGCCACTACAGATGGTGGAGTAGAGGTCCATTGCATTTGGTTGTCCCTAACCAGCTTTTAGGGAAACAAGAGTTCTGTTTCTTGCAATGCAGTTTCAGCAACAATCACTTTTATTTAGTGTGGTTGCCTGTTGTTTGTCACAACTTTTTCTGGGAAGGAAAATACTGGCCCTATGAAGTTTTTCCTATGATTCTCTTGTGTGCTCGGAGCGCAGTTATAATATAACAGCTGTATGGAATTTGAAAAAGGTAGTGAGGGAACAATATCATTTGACAGTTTTGGTTGAATCTGTTTGCGTGTGCTTACTTGGCAAAGAAAAGTATGTTATAATCAGATGATATCTTGATGTGATAACATTAAGACCATGTTATTACTGAGTGAATATGTCGGTTGTGCTTATTCTACGTTTTTATACATCACCTGAGAAAGTTGAGGAGTTATGTGGCTTATTTTATTTTTAAAGTCGGGTTTCATTTGAACCAAATTGATGTCATCAGACCATGCAATGACAAATATCTACTAATCATCACCCAAATCTTGTCATCTGTCTGTGGAACGTAGATCTTCAACAAATATGTGCTTGCCTTCCTGTCCTGAGCCATCTGCTTCATCTCCCAAGTCTTAGCTGTTTCCTTTAAGTTCATCTCCAGCTCTATTCTCCATGTGTGTTTTGGTTTACCCCCTTCTCTTGCCTTGGGGGATTCCAGAACAGAGACTGCCTTGTAATGCCATTCATCAATTAGTTTCCTTAATGTGTGTCTTATCCAACACCAACATCTACCTAACTACTCTTTCTGTCTGGTTGGGTTTCTCCAACAGTTCTCATTTGTGATCTTATCATCTGATGTGCCTGATATAACCAAAAAGACTGATACTGAAAGACACATTCCTTCACTGTATGGAAAGTAAACCTTTAATAACCGAAGCAATGTATATTGAGTTTGAGAGGATTTATTGAATCAAAATTGTCTTGATATGACCCTTGGTCTATTGACTGGACTCAGCCCTTAATGGTTTGAGTATTGAAACCTTTTTGGAGATCAGTGATTCTGAACAGTTTGAGCTAATGAAGCCGTATTAACGGTTCATCATTGTGTGTTAGCAATATTTCATGACATTTCCATGTTGTCCAATAGAGTCTTGTTTTACAGGATTTTGCTCCATGACGATTCAATTGTAAAATTAAAAAAATATATATGTATTGTCGATTGTGTCTTGTCACTCATGCGCTGTGTCTTAGTGTCTGTCAGCCAGCTGGCTCTGGTCTGTCTCAAGTTATGTTGTATACCACTCAAGTCCATTTCCATGCTATATGCAGTTTTTTTCTAGTGTAATTTTCACCTTTTCATTTCATCTCTTCTGTGCTGGGTAAATAAAAATGAAACCACGCCCTTTGTGGAATATATAGATGGGAGCTTTTTACACAATATGCTTTCTGGCAAAAGTGCAAAAATCTATTAGTTTAGACATGAAAATGTCAGTAATTTCAAGGATGTAGGCTGGTGAAACATGTATGTATCTTGTTCAGTTTAAACCAGCCACTGTATAGGCCACATGCTGAGAAAATAAAAGAATGGTTATAGAAAACAGCAACATTTGATGCATATAATGTAAGGTTCATCACTGCAGGGACAAAATGGAAGAATTGTTTATTGGTGGAGAAATGGTTATAAATATGTACAGGTCAGGAATTTATTCCATTTAAATACGTTATAAAATGGATTTGTTTTATGATGATTAATTATATTATTGAATTTTCAGGAATGTAACCGTGTATTTGGTGACCAAACGGTTAGCATGCTGGCCTTCTGATCTAAAGAACACGTGCTTAGCTTAAAACACCTTTGTACAGCATAAGTTTTTGCTATCAGAAGTAAAATATAAACCTAACCTTTGCACTACATGGCAATTGCAGAGGCAAGTGACCTTTATCAATCCTCCCAACAATAGAAATTGATGATGGAATACTTTTTTAAAATCCCCGCCGTAAAACAAGACCCTACTGCATATGTAGGCATCACCATCATCATGCACAATTTCACTACAGATGTCAGAACTACAATTGACCTCCAGGTGTATAAAGCCTGCTTCAAAGCATTGACCTGCTCTTGTAGAGGTGATATCTGTGTCACTTACCTGATGAAGGTGCCCAGCTCCATGCGCGTATATAATAATGGTGAATAATAAATAGTAATACTCTTGTGTATGTTATCAGCGATCACATTATATGTTGGCTAAGTGTAAGCACGGGCTATGATATTGTTATATTTTGTATATCGACTATAAACATGTCATTACTGATACCAGGATACAGTTATGTATATGATAACTGTCAGCTTTTCTTGATGAAATCAGATGATGGGCTGTGTAATGTAAGTGAATGTTAGTTGTAAATAATTACAGGAAATGTAGGTACTAAAGGGGTCTAAAATGGGAGAAAAGTAATTGTAATACTGTAACTTGCCAGGTATATTGTAAGAGCTAGTAACTGGGTGAGGTTGACCTGGGGCCAGCTGTAAACCACAAGAACATGAACAGACCTCAAATATTGTAGAATAGGAGCGGCTACCTCGAGACATTTACAGAAAAACAAGAATGTGTTAGTTGCACATGTGCACATATACAATACTCACATACATATTATGAAAAATGGTCTTCATCAGGGGCTAAGGATGACACTAATAAGAATATGAGACTAATCTACAGAATTAAGATGGCACTGAAATCCTGAACACAAACGAATCTTATGATTCTATGGCACATCCTTTGGTTCTTTTTCTTCAGCATTGGTCCTAAAAAGGATGTTTGTGATGTAGTTTACAGCGAGGCTGTGATATCTGAGCTTTTTAATCCGGTGCATTCAGCACACCATTTTTGGAACTAGGTTTGCATCTTCTCTCTTTTTGATCCCTAATCTCTTAGCCAGACTGCACTAGAGCAACTTGTTTCCAGGGCCGCAGCTGGAGGTGGAATTAGGGCTTGGTCAGCTGTGTGTTCGTTGACCCTGATGCAAGCAGCCTGCTATGATTCGCTGTCTACTGTCAGGTCATTCACTGCTGCCCCTTTGACCCCCAACCCTCTGGTTCTGACCTGGTTTCTGGTCACATATTCTGTTGTATTCACTTAGGTGTTGCTTGTACTCAAATCTGTAGCATTTCTATGTTAGATTAGCAGGATGATCATGTTTGTGTCATCTGTTGTTCTTGGGGAAGATTTTGTGTTTGTATTGTAGCTCGTTGGTTTTGTGCCTACATAGAGCTGCCACTATCATTATTTAAAACATCATTTTACTCAGGAATACACTAAAGTTTTTTAAAGGATTATATGAGGTCAGCTACAACAGAAAGATATTGTAAAAGGATTATTAATTTCATTGTTCTGAGAAATGTGCCCATCTTCAGACAAGTCACAACCAATTGAGATACTATCTATTTGGACCAGTGCATGAGCTGTAGAGGTCAGCGACCCAGAGCTGACTGCTAGCATCAGGGCCAGCGAACCAGAGCTGCGTAGACTCTTCTAAACCTCCACACAGTGATCCTGGATAACAGAACAGACTAAGGAGAAGGGATTGAAAAGGGAAGGTTTACCTGGTTCCAAAAAATGCCTGCCGAAGTCAAATGTATCGAAAGGTGCAAATATCGCAGTCAAGCTGTACACAACGACAAACGGATTCCGTTCTCCGGACAACATCCTGCAACTTGCAAAGCTCTTTCAGGGCTTAACAGCACAAGTTGATACTATCTATTCAAAAAGTATATGAACTTCCTATTTGTGGTACTGCTGGTGAGAAGCAGAGAAAGCATATATGTGGAGCAGCTCAATGGGAGATACCATTAACCCCAGGCTTTCTTTAAACATTAAATTTGATGTCTGAAAGCATGCAAGTGAGGATAACCCAGACAGACCTACTGAATACGTTACACATATTTTAGTTAATGCCAGATGGCATACGGGGAAGGATAATTTGACAAGGACCACTGATTTCTCTCGATCTTTTCAAGTCTGTATCTGAAAATGTATGAAGAATAAGATATGTAAATATGCAGGCTCTTACTGGGTTGCTTGTGGTCTATGAAAATCTGTTTTAACAGGATTTTTCTAAAAGTGGTAACCACAGTCGCACATTTTAACAAAATATTATTTTGGAATTTGTGTGTCAAAATGAATGTCAATATTGTTATATATTTTTAAACAACAACTTGTGTAACTTTTCCTGAAGCAGAGCAGAAATCTTGTTTTCACTATCTTTCATTCCATGTCCTATTTCCATTATCAGTATATTAAAAAAAAAGTTAATGTGCCATTTTGAAAATTAAAAAAAAAAAAAAACAGGATTGCTTGAACATTGCTTTTAGTATTGTCTGCAGACTCTTAGATATTCTTCATGCTTGATACTACCACATTAACACACTCCAAAATGCCATCAGCTTGTATGTATTTTTACTGACAAGTTCTCATGTCATCAATAAAAAAAACCAATTGTTACAGTTTTTATTCAATTTTTGCAATGACTAAGCTTTTTTTTTCTTTTAAATTTGTTTGTTTATAGTTTTTGTTGTCATGTTGTGCTGATCACTTATTTCAAAAGACCTGCTTTGAAACTGCCGGCTACCTCTGTGATATTCATCCCCTATACAGAGCATAGCACTGTAGAAAGTTCCTTACAGGAAGACTTTGTGTACTCTTCCAGTGATAGCTTCTGTAGTAATTTGTTTTACACAAAGTTGCTAGCACCATGCACATCCCTCTTTAGTCACCTTTAGATAGCAGTTGGCACACAGCGTGCGTGCTGAACTTATCTGAGGCAAGTAGCCATTATTCCTCACCAAACATTCTCTCACCCATAACCCAGTAATGGGAAAAATATATAGATGTCACTGCACTCTGGGCATACTCATAGGTGCTCACTCTGTCTCTCATCAAATGGCGTAAGGCATAGATGCTGATGGTCCCTGTAGCTTGCTGGTTGTACACTCTCCTGCGCCGTCCTCATGCGCCCCACTCTGCTCGAACCTCGTTTAATGTCGAAACTTTGCAGTCTGTGGATTGCTGCTTCATTTATTGCGGTGTCCTCATCCAGCAGGCGGTCATTGATTGATTTCAAAATGTCACTTCTATCCATCACTAATGTGACCATGATGGGAGCTTGAAGCCAAGATGTCAGCTCTTTCATTGCCCTGAACCCCAGCATGAGCAGGACAGTAGACCCAGGTCAATGCCTGGAGGTTTGCGGCCTCAACAGCTGCTATCCACTCGTACCTAAGCCATCCCTTCTGTACTTTCTGAAGTACGGCTTGCGCGTCTGTCACGATGACTGCCTTTGTTATAGAAGTCTCAGATATCCATTTCAGTTCTGAGGTCACTGCTTCCGTCTCCATTTTCATACTGAAGTTGTTATGTATGCCCTACTGCGCTCAGCAACGACCTCTCCTCTCACTCTAGCCGAGAAACCCCAGCCGGATGTCCCACTGCACACGACTGATCCGTCGGTGTATATAACAGCATCACTCTCCTGGGTGTTCTCAGTTATCAGCTAATTTACCTCATGCTCTGCTTTCTCGTTGCTCCGTTCTCTGCATTCCTTGCCTAAGGTTATGATGACTCTCTGGTACTCTATCATTCTATCACCAGTGTAGACCCATTCTTACCCTTTGGCTATCGTCTCAGCTGGAGTGACGTATCCGATTGTTTTCTTGGCCTGTGCCATCCATGACCCCCCTCTCTTGATTCTTGATATCTGAGTACTACTGCGCAGAGGGTTCCGAGTGTCTGTGTTGACACGCATATAGGCTTTGACTTGTGCCAGTTTATGTCTGGATATCACTGATAACAATCCCATCATGTACCGCATCATCACAATCGGGGTATCTCTAGTGCAGCCCAGAACTAGTCGCATACCTTCATTCTGGATGCGTTCCAACCTTTCACACTGTGCTCTTGATAGTGTGAGGATGCCTAGTCCATAATCGACAACACGACCTGACAAAATAGGATGAACAGCAGCTGATGTTCCAAGTCGGCAGCAGTCATGGTCTTGAGTGCTCCTAACCCTCTCTTGCATCCTTGTACGATGTGGTCAACATGACAGTTATAGGAAAGACTGCGATCAAAAGTCACTCCGAGGTATTTCCACCTGTCTCACCTGTCAATGATGTTCTTTCTAAATAGCAATAACTATTTACAATTCACCAGACAAAAAAGAACAAAACAACCCTCCATGGATGTCCAAAAAGTTGACTAAAGAATGATGTATGGAACTAGCAGCCTTATGTAAAACAAATTGCGGCAGAAACCAGCCCTACCAAACTACTCAAAGTTGTGTTGTAACCCTCTGAACCCCGGCCACCCAGTCTGTAAAATTCCCCTGTGCTCCTGAGAAAATATGCACTGACCTGATCATCTCCAATGTTCCTACTTGTTATGCCAGTAGATTGTGGAATATGTTTTATTGAAGACCATCTTGTATCAAACATTTTGTGGGGTACCTCCAGACATCAGCCTGGTCCTCCGAGGGACAGAAACAGATCTAGCTTGATCATAATCAATGATAATCCGAATCACAGGTGTTGTCATTCTTCTTCTTCGATCAACTGATGCTATGCATCTAGTCCGGTGAGGTTCACAAAGAAGACTACGCTTTGGGTCTTCGCCGGTCCCCCACAGCTTTTCCAGCATGGTCACGCCCCTCCCCCGGCCAGACTGTCTCTCTTTGGTCTCCATAGGTCAGGCAGTCCTGCAGAATATGTTCTAGTGTTTGCTTGAGTACTCCACAATCATACGTGGCGTTGTCTCTGAGACCCATTTTTTGGAGGTGGGCCTTGAGTCTACAATGTCCCGTTCTGAGTCTGAAGATCATTGTCTGTCCATCTCTGTCAAGTTTGTCAATGCTGTCATTTTCTGATGTTATCATTCAAATGGTCATCAGATCACCTGTCATTTTCTGATGTTATCATTCAAATGGTCATCAGATCACCTGTCATTTTCTGATGTTATCATTCAAATGGTCATCAGATCACCTGTCATTTTCTGATGTTATCATTCAAATGGTCATCAGATCACCTGTCATTTTCTGATGTTATCATTCAAATGGTCATCAGATCACCTGTCATTTTCTGATGTTATCATTCAAATGGTCATCAGATCACCTGTCATTTTCTGATGTTATCATTCAAATGGTCATCAGATCACCTGTCATTTTCTGATGTTATCATTCAAATGGTCATCAGATCACCTGTCATTTTCTGAATAATCACCATCTAAATCCAATTAATCAGCCCCCAAATCCTTGTGAATACTTCCATCATCTTTTTTCTGTTGTTAGCCTTTTAGAATGGTCATTTTCCGAATTTTCAAACACCTTTCCATAGCAAGAATCATTGAAAATATATTTTGTATTTCTTGAAAAGTGTTTACTTTGTTATGACATCCAATTAGTTCTTAGTTGACTTATACTTCTACAGAGACAGATGTCCCTGTGCAGGTTCCAGCTCTGGCTGTATACAAACTCTGCAGTCTTCTAAACCAGTATAAAGATGTTAAGTTATGAGCTGGATATAGCCAGGAGGGTTATTTCCTGCTTAGCGGGCTAGGTTCAAGCAGCTTATTACTCTGCTGTGTTCAGACAAATGACCAGGAGGGTGGTTAATCGATGAGCGAGTCCATCTTAATAGACTCAAGCACTAGAGCAAAGTAGACCCGCAGTCTGTTAGGCATCATCTATTCTCCAATAAACAAGTCACCTCACCGTGACTGGTATTATGCCATGTCACACAGTTAGTCGCCACTTATGACATGTTCTCTGTGGTGCTATTTTTAACCTTGTCATATATAAAGACCCCAGCAGACCACTCAGGGTAATCCAAGCAGTACAACCAAAATATATGTCTTAAAATCCGTCACACTGAAAAATAGGTGGCTTGAAGAATGTATTTATTTACTCACACACGCATGCATGTGTGCCCCACCCCCGATATATATGGGTTCAAAGGATTAAGCTTCCTAAAGGAATCTAGCTGTAGTGGTAGCCCTATGCTCCAGCTGGAGTGAAATAGGGACAAGAAGACATGGCTCATTCAGATCAAGAAATAACACAAGGCAAGCTTTCCATCTTCAAGTTTCTTAGCCATGCCATCTTATTGTCATCATGTCATTAGCTGTTCCTGCTGGTTTCTGTATCTGGTAAATCTGTCAGCAGTCAGTTATTGATATTTGAAGCTGGGACAATGCATGTTGTAGAGCACAGCCACATTTGCCTTGTTTCCTCCTGCTTTCAGTTAGCCTCATACACGCTCTTCTAAACTTTAACATAAGAATATTGCTTGCATTTGATGTGACTGCTACACTCAACATTTGGTATAAAATTAGAGATTATGAAGAAAATTGTGCAGTCTTGATTTGGATATTAGAGGAAATAAAAAAATTAGGTGCCATTAATAAAGAGATAAGACACACATTAGAGAGACAACACATTAGATGAGGTATATTTAGAGAGTTCAGCATGTTAGAAGTGAGTCAACACACATTATTAGATGGGACATAAACGCATTATGGATATTAGAATTAAAAAAGAAATTAGACGTGACATTAAGATTGAGATAAAACACGTATTAGATGGAACATTAAAGAGACAACGAATATTAGATGATATATATATATATATAGTTCAACATGTTAGATGGGACATCAACACATTATGGATATTATAGTTTAAAAAATATTAGATATGATATAAAGCAAACATTAATTGAGACAGATTAATAGAGTAATAGAAAAAATTAAAGAAATGATGGTGAAAGAATCAACAGAATCATTAGCTTGCCTTAAAGCCTGAATCTTGTTAGTGCTTTATTGATTTGTTTTATATTTTATACACATATACATACATCTCTATTTGTTGACCATTTGGTTGAACTGAATAAATGGATTCTTGCAATCTTCACTTCTTGATAATTTTAAAGTCCAACACCATCATTGCATAGAGTGAATAAATGAACTTTCTCAATACATATAAACTTGTGTGTATGCCAGGAAAGAGAGATGTGTGTGTGGGATATGGGAGGACTGTTATATTTAGATCAAATTAAGTGGAAAAAACTGGTTGTATACAGGCACTGCAGAGCCTTCTAAACCAGTATAAAGAAGTTAAGGACACCCATTATCCTTGCCTTTTTGTTACAATAAGAGAATAATGTCAATACTTCAGTTAGCTTCCTCACAGGAAGCATGTGCTCTTGCGGTGGTGGATTCTGTGAAAGGAAATGTAAAGGGAGTCACAGACTCTGCTGTCAGAGATAAAGTGTTAGAGACTTAAAATTTTATAAGGTAAGGTCACCAGCTGCCTTCTTTCCTAACTGTAAATTTGGTACCCATTTAGTCTAGTGTACTAGATGTGTAGATGCCAGGTATTGAAACTCGCACCTTTGCCGTGAGAAGTCACTCTGCTACTCAGATGCAGATATTAAAGAGTCAACAGATCCTAAGACAGGATACTAAAGAGACAACAGATGTTAACACAGGATACTAAAGAGTCAACAGATGTTAATACAGGATACTAAAGAGTTAACAAATGTTAATATAGGATACTAAAGATAAAGAGCCAACATGTTAATACAGGATACTAAAGATACAGAGCCAACAGATGTTAATACAGGATACTAAAGAGGCAACAAATGTTAATACAGGATACTAAAGAGCTGACAATTGTTAATACAGGATACTGAGGCAACAAATGTTAATACAGAATACTAAAGAGCCAACAAATATTAATACATGATACTAACGAGCCAACAAATGTTAATACAGGATACTAATGAGTCCTTGCTGCTTTTCCTTCTATAACAGTACATCAGGAACTCATTTACAGCTTGGTCGACTGGAGCTTGTTGACAACAGGGATTGAACCCAGTACTATTGCCATGTGAAGCGAGCAGTCTAGAAGTGTCTCAACTCAGTATTTGCTTCCCTCGAATCATTGAACTGCCCATGTAATTCTTATCATCGTTAGACCACTGGCGAAGCGTCCATATAAGCATTGTAAGCATTGCTTACGTATTCAAGCTCGATTTATTTTCGTACAAAATGCAGTATAAAATGATTATGCTATCAGACATCTTACAAGCGCATCTTGTAAACTTTTTATAGTTGAAACACACACTAATATAGTGTTAGTATCCCTGTAGTATCTGCCATATCACTGATAGCTATTGAAGAGACACTGATTTAAAAATTGAAAACAGAGCCTTCATTCTACGACGATGTAATTGATTTATTTGCCCAGGAAACCCGACGTATAGAACTTACATACAAGAAGTAGGATGTAGCTAACATTTTTAGTTCTAGTGTTTGTTGTACAAGTCGCTCAACCTGTTTTAGCTTTCTAAAACTGGACTACATTCGTGATGGGACTCAACTGCTAAAATTGTAAACCTAGAACGTTGTGGAGGTAAACAAACAGAACAAATGTCTGCTACCCTACTGCTAGCTCTGACAACATCAGATGAGATATTTTTTTATTTTGATGAGTCAGCTCAAAGAAACAAATTGTGCTTGCCCAATCTCCATTGAGGTAAATGATATCCATTATAATAATTACTTTTGTTAAAACAATTATTATTTTGAATGAGATAAATATAATTGATAATTAGGAAAATTTGTCATTAGAATGTGTGTTACCTAGATATTATAAGTAACACCAAACAACGGTACGGTAATATCGATATGGGTGATATGTTTCCTAAGATTGCTTACAGTTCAGAGAAGGCTGCCAAGGCTTTAGATGCTGTGTACCATCTGTGTGGCTGGAAATATTTTCAATCATTGCCTTCCTGCAGTCTTTTAAAAAAAAAAAATACTATCAAACCATCTTTTCCTTTATCTCACTCTTGTTCTGAAGCTCTGCTGTTTATTATGGTACGAGCAACGAGAAGGCTCAGAGGCATTCTTGTCATCATACCCCATCTGACGTCCTCATTTATGCTTCTGGAAACAGGCTGTATCACAGCAGTCTGGCCAATGTGGTGGGGATTGACACTGTAATCCCTATAGTTAAGATCTCACAGAGGAACCTATCATTGCTCTACATCTAGGAGAACCCTAGTCCACTTTCTTAGCTATCCCTGGGGATGAAAGAAGATCCACTGTAACATGCTACCAAAGAAATGTTTGCAATTGTTCTAAACTCAGCACAAGTAACTTTGAGCAACATATGTCCACATCATTTAATTCTCTGTCCATCATGTCTTGCATATCTCTTAGATTCTCCATTTGTCACTCTGTCTAGATCTGTTTAAAGCACATCAATGTTCATGTCTGATTGATTGACTTCTGTATGGCAGGATTAGTCATATTGAAGAACTCTTTCTTAATTTCCACCAACAAACACTTGTTGTATAGAATAGCTATCATTTTCTAGAATGTTGTATTTGAGTGAGTTCCATTTTCTTTTTTTTTCTCAGCTACATCATCTGCCATCTGATGATAGTAGAGCTCACAGACTTTGTTTTAATATAACGGAAGTATACCAAATCCTAATTAAAGTCTTACGAGGGCTGCATGTCGTGTGAAATACATTGGAATAAATTATGATAAAAAAACGTTTTACAGATGACTTAATTTGCATAGATACAGTCAACCAATGTGACTGATGAATAATAAACACAAATTAAGTCAAGTGTACAGGAATGTTGAGTGTATGAACAAATACATGAACAAAAATACAACACATGGTAAATTTAAATTCACCAAGACACAAATAATGAATAAAAAGATATCCTGAAATTTTATTGGTCAATACAGTTCTTGTCACTGAATACAATTTTTATTTTTTGGGGGGAGGAGGTGTACTAGGACAAATTAATACACCTTCCTGACATACATTATCTCAAAATTAATGGCAGTCTACCTACGTTTGAACCCCTTTCTCCAGCATGACATCACATAAAATATGCCAGAAGCCTATGATAAGGTTCCAGTGTGTTTTTTTGCTTAATCTTTGCCCTAAGTTGCAAATATATAATGTTTAACAGGTATGCAGATATACCTATAGGCAATAGTGGTAGGAAAACAAGGAAGAATTTCTGTGTGACTCTTTTCTATAAAAGACAGTTATTGGAGAAACTGGAAAATGGATTAAGCCTCTTGTAGAGGTCTTTCGTGTTGCAACAGCCATCAATGACCCAAAGAAACAGAAGTCTGATATTAAAGGTGGATGGTTTTGCTACAACTACCGTCAATGACCCAAAGAAACAGAAGTCTGATATTAAAGGTGGATGGCTTTGCTACAACTACCATCAATGACCCAAAGAAACGGAAGTCTGATATTAAAGGTGGATGGTTTTGCTACAACTACCGTCAATGACCCAAAGAAACGGAAGTCTGATATTAAAGGTGGATGGCTTTGCTACAACTACCATCAATGACCCAAAGAAACGGAAGTCTGATATTAAAGGTGGATGGTTTTGCTACAACTACCGTCAATGACCCAAAGAAACAGAAGTCTGATATTAAAGGTGGATGGTTTTGCTACAACTACCATCAATGACCCAAAGAAACGGAAGTCTGATATTAAAGGTGGATGGCTTTGCTACAACTACCATCAATGACCCAAAGAAACGGAAGTCTGATATTAAAGGTGGATGGTTTTGCTACAACTACCGTCAATGACCCAAAGAAACAGAAGTCTGATATTAAAGGTGGATGGTTTTGCTACAACTACCGTCAATGACCCAAAGAACGAAACCGAGAAGTTTATTTGAGAAACTGGTATGCAGTTAAGTAGTGTCTTACAGATATGAATGGTTTTGCAACAACCACCATCTAAAACCTGAAGGAAACAAATGTGAACTGTAAAAGTTGTTTGAGAAACTGGCCAGAAGTCTTACAGAGGAGTAGTGTTCGAATGGTGTGGTGTGCAGTGTCTTAAGCTGTAGCCTTAAGCTATTTATATTTGAAATGTTATGAACTACAGTGATAAAACTTAGAAGCAAAGCGTAATCAGTCAGGTGAAACATACTGATCAAGCCCAAACCTCGTTTGTGCTCCTGGAAATGGACTGTGTTACAGCAGTCTGGCAAATGAGGTGTGGATCAACGCCATAATTGTCAGCTAACTGATAAGACTCGCACTGCACTACAGCCAGGAGGAGCCAGATCCATCTACTTAAGTACGCCTTTTCAGCACAGCACATTTTTGGGACTGGGTTTGTCTTCCCTCTTCGATCCCTATTATCTCAGCCAGACTGCACAGATGCAGCCTGTTTCCAGGGCCGCCACTTGAAGGCAGAATAGGATTTTGGACAGCTCTGGTTCACTGATCCTGATGCAAGCAGTTGGCTATGAGTTATTGACTGCTAGTTCAATGCTTCTTCAGCTGCAGTTATACAATCTATATATTCTACATACAAAGGCTATTAGAAATTTGATAAAACATTATCCATAACCATGAAACATAATGGAAGTTCCGTTAGAGAATTAAAAGAATCTGGTTAATTTAAGTAAAACATCGCAGCAAATATACATTGTGAAACATATGTTTTGGTCATTAACAATGTTTGGGCTCTCTCTGCAACATGTTATAAAAATCTTCATCTCTCGTGAAAATTTCTTTGCACAGGCTGGGGTCATGTGATCGTCCACTTCGAGTTCTACACAGAACAGATTTTCGGCAGTCAGCATTACATGCACCGGAGTCAACAGACTTGGCAAAATGCCTGTGGAATTTGGAGAGAATGGGCTGACACATTAGTTAAATATATTTAAGGGTTTTTGCAAATTTAGCATTTATACTTTGGCAAATTTTGAGGTAATTTTCTGTATCTCACATTAAAAAAAATGCAAACAAAATCAGTGGAAATTTAAGATAATTTCTTAACATTTTTAGCAAATAAAATGTGGAATTTTAAGAGAATTCAGTGTCTCTAATATTCTATCTAAGTAAAACTGAAGAAGAAAAAAACATGGAAATATTGGATAGACTGAATCTCACAATTTCTATGAGAATTGTAAATATCTTGGCTTCCCATGAGACGCATCCGCTATAATCAGGGGGTGCTACTCAAATTTGTAATACTTAGCACAATAACAACATAGATGGTTCTTATATAGATCATGTCCTCATGCAGAATTTTGTCCATCAAATCCATCCTAATGCAGAACGTGGGCCAAAGTCCTTATGTGGTCATTGGGTCCTTTAAAGACCCTTGGGTCAATGAACTTTTCTCCATGTGGTTCTTGGGTCAATGAGCTTGTCTTCATGTTGTACTTGGGTCAATGAACCTTTATCCATGTAATTGTTGGGTCATTGAACTTGTCTTCATATAGTCCTTAGATCAATGAACTTGGTTTTATGTAGTCCTTAGATCAATGAACTTGGTTTTATGTAGTCCTTAGATCAATGAACTTGGTTTTATGTAGTCCTTAGATCAATGAACTTGGTTTTATGTAGTCCTTAGATCAATGAACTTGGTTTTATGTAGTCCTTAGATCAACGAATACGTTTTCATGTAGTCCTTAGATCAATGAACTTGGTTTTATGTAGTCCTTAGATCAATGAACTTGGTTTTATGTAGTCCTTAGATCAATGAATTTGGTTTTATGTAGTCCTTAGATCAATGAATATGTTTTCATGTAGTCCTTAGATCAATGAACTTGGTTTTATGTAGTCCTTAGATCAATGAGCTTGTTTTCATGTAGTCCTTGGATCAATGAACTTGGTTTTATGTAGTCCTTAGATCAATGAATATGTTTTCATGTAGTCCTTAGATCAATGAACTTGGTTTTATGTAGTCCTTAGATCAATGAGCTTGTTTTCATGTAGTCCTTGGATCAATTAATATATTTTCATGTAGTCCTTGGATCAATTAATATATTTTCATGTAGTCCTTGGATCAATGAACTCATCTCCATTCTCCATGTGGTCATTAGGTCAATGAACTTGTTTCCATGTGGTCACTAGGTCAACGAACTTGTCTTCATACCATCCTTCCTCAGGTCAATGAGTTTGTCTCCATTCATCTGATCAGCCTTTGGACCAATGAAAGTCATACAAATTAATCTGATCAACCTTTGTACCAATGAAAATCTTGCAAATTCATCTGATCAGTCCTTGGACCAATGAAAATCCTGAAAATTCATCTGATCAGTCCTTGGACCAATGAAAGTCATACAAATTAATCTGATCAACCTTTGTACCAATGAAAATCTCGTAAATTCATCTGATCAGCCCTTGGTCCAATGAAAATCATGTAAACTCATGTGGTCAGCCCTCAGAAGGTGCCATCTTGTCTTTATTGTTTTGCCTTTCAGACTCACAATTGGCTATTAGTAGTAGGCTTGTGGGTGGTTTCCTTCTTGTGAAATTACTAGGCCTGGGGAAGGTGTAGCAATGCGGTTTCCAGCCTCCAGGCTTTCCCTTGTCAACATTTAACCTACCCAGCAGTATAGGACCTGCACATTGCCTTTGAGGGCTTTGGTAACTGCTTAGTGTCATTGTGTGAGATCTTGTTTCTGGAGGTTTCTATCGTCACCTCTAGGTGGTAGATCAACATCCATGGTAATTTATTTATAGCATGAGATAACAATCTGAGTGGTATATTAGCAGAGAAGAGAACTACTGTAATATAAAAAGAATGTCATAAATAGTAACAACTTCATTATGCACAAAGAATTACTACATAAACTGCCTCTGCCAGAATATAAACAAATGATTTGATACTGACCTCATTAGACTAGCACCAGTGTTGACCCTATGCTTCGAATGGTGTCAAATGATAAAAGAAGAAGAAAGTAAGAGATAAGAAACAGAAATCATGATAGATAAGTATCTTACTTCTGATATGTTTGTAACAAAGTGTCGTTTGTCTTTAAAACGTTGACGAAGTTGTCCCAATCTCTCGGGTAAACACTGGGCAAGTTGTAGGCAGCCTGGACTCACATGAAGTGAACACAAATAAATCAATACTATTTCACAAAAATGCAGCTAATCTACTATCATCATCAATCTTTTGGAACCTTTTCATCAAAGAGGAACCGATAAAATAATAATCAGGTCTGAGGGAAACGTTGAACATACACAAAATATCATATCTACAGATCAAGGTATGTCAATGTGATCAATCAATCAGTTGGTTATATAAAAAATTATCTCTGCTATTTCGATTGATTTGACTTGATTCTATATTCAAAATCAAATATTGGCAATGATCAAACAGTGAAGCATCTAAAAATAATGGGCACAAACAGTGGACTAGAAAATATAGCATTATTACTTGTGGCTTCTTCTTCTTTAGTTCGTTTGAAAATATATGGTTGTCTCCTGTATAAACTTCTTTGTCTTCTTTTTAGTTCGCATATAGGACCATTAAGTTTCTTTTCCAGTGTTGTTTCTCTGTGCCAGGGAGTTTGCCCAAGTATATTATATTCGGGACTGTTCTATAGTATTCATCTTCTTCAGCATTCATTCAGAAAAGAACATAGTCTTGTGTCTAGTTTACATCATGGCTGCAATATTTGCCCCTTTTGGTCTGATATATCCGGCTTCTGTTGGCTTTTTTGAGTATTGGGTTTAACTTCCCACTACGATCCGTGTTATTTTAGCCAACCTAGACTAGTGCATCCTGTTTCCAGGGATGCTGCTTGGAGGTGGAATAGGGTCTAAGCTCTGGTTCGCTGACCTTGATGCACGCTGGCAGCGCTATGAGTCATTGGCTGATGTCAGCTTATTCACTTCAGCCATGTTCTGTAGTATCTATGTCACAGTCTGAGGGGCCTGTTTGCACGTAGACATGCTAAGTTATGAATTAAAGATTTTTTTTTGGTAGGTGTGGCTGCGGTGTGGGTTGTGTCCCACTCTGAGGCAAAACAAATTTGTTACTAAAACAGACAAGAAAACAGCACCTACCCTGGCAGAGTACTCGAACTCCCAAGTAATCTTGCCCTCGGTATTTGCTTTGGTCAGGTTCATATAAAATGTTTCATGGTCCAAAACTTGCTGTGAGGAGGCAAGAAATTGAAATTAAATTAAAGCATCAATAAAATAGGACACAAAGCAAACCCCACAGGTCACTCATCTATGGTGATACAGAGTTGCTCCAAGGGGCAGAGACTAGTTATCTGCGGAGGTACAGAGCTGCTCCAAGGGACAGAGAAATGTTATCTACAGAGGCACAGAGCTGCTCCAAGGCACAGAGAAATGTTATCTACAGAGGCACAGAGATGCTCCAAGGGGCAGAGAAATATTATCTTCGGAGGTACAGAGCTGCTCCAAGGGGCAGAGAAATAATATATCTTCGGAGGTACAGAGCTGCTCCAAGGGGCAGAGAACTGTTATCTACGAAGGTACAGAGCTGCTCCAAGGGGCAGAGAACAGTTATCTATGGAGGCACAGAGCTACTCCAAGGGGCAGAGAACAGTTATCTACGGAGGCACAGAGCTGCTCCAAGGGGCAGAGAACAGTTATCTACGGAGGCACAGAGCTGCTCCAAGAGGCAGAGAACTGTTATCTATGAAGGTACAGAGCTGCTCCAAGAACTATGTCGGTGTAGTAATGGTATTGTTGTTCGAAACTACTCGTGATGAGTTGAACAGGTTACAGTGGCTCTTCTTAAATCTTGAGATGTACTTGAGAAGGTAAACTCAAGCCCTCCTTACTGTAGTGTCCATGTGAGGCCCCTTAGTTAGCCCATTGCTATGGATATTACAATCTTGATCACTTCGTTGACCAAAATGCTGTGACACATTCTGTTTTAAGGAGCACAAATGAAGATATGAAATAGGCATCTGATCCTGATTACTCTTCCCTCCCACCTTGATCAGTATGTTTCCTCTGACCCTGATTATTCTTCCCTCCCACCTTGATCAGTATGTTTCCTCTGACCCTGATTACTCTTCCCTCCCACCTTGATCAGTATGTTTCCTCTGACCCTGATTATTCTTCCCTCCCACCTTGATCAGTATGTTTCCTCTGACCCTGATTATTCTTCCCTCCCACCTTGATCAGTAAGTTTCCTCTGACCCTGATTATTCTTCCCTCCCACCTTGATCAGTATGTTTCCTCTGACCCTGATTATTCTTCCCTCCCACCTTGATCAGTATGTTTCCTCTGACCCTGATTATTCTTCCCTCCCACCTTGATCAGTATGTTTCCTCTGACTCTGATTACTCTTCCCTCTCACCTTGATCAGTGTGTTTCACCTGCCCCTGTTTACTCTTCCCTCCCACCTTGATCAGTGTGTTTCACCTGCCCCTGATTACTCTTCCCTCCCACCTTGATCAGTATGTTTCACCCGAATACTCTTCATGTGTGTAATGAGTGTAATGATACAAATAATTGTAAATTTACTGAAACACATTCTGATCCAGTCCTTCTTCTTCTTCTTCTGCGTACACAGTCAGACAGTAACCATTATTTTCTCGAAAAAAGCGGCGGTCATCCTGAGACTCTCGCCACTACCATAGAGCTTGTCTTGCAGTTCCACTGGCAATGGCCACATCTGCTCTCTCTGATCCTCGTATGTCGGGCAGTTCTGCAGCAGATGTTCAGTGGTCATTTTACCAGTACCGCACGGGCATTCGTCGGTACACCCTATCTTCAATTTGTTGAAGAGGTGGTACCTCAGTCTGTTGTGGCCAGTGCGAAGTCTGAAGACAACGACCTGCTCTCTTCGGTTCAACTGGTAATAGGCATCGTTTTTGGTGTAACCAGTATGTTCGGTTTCCCATTTGGACATGTACCTGGCTTTGATAAGCCGTTTTGACTCTTCGTACGTCATACTGGTATCTATTTGTGGTAGCCTTGCACCTTCTTTTGCCAGTCTGTCTGCCTCCTCGTTGCCTTGGATGTTGCAGTGTGACGGAACCCACTGTACCACTACCCTTTTTGGTGCGGACTGTTGGCACAGTTTGCAGAGTGCTGCTCTTAAGTCATTAAGCTCAGTGTTTTTCTGGCTTTTTAGTGCTGTGACTACTTCGAGAGCATCTGTCAGCAGGACTATATGGCTCTCATTTCTTCCACTGCCGCCCTCAGTGCCTCTGCCTCTGCTCTGAAATTGCTCGTGTACTTACCAGTAGCGAATGACAGTGTTATTTTTCTGCCATTTGGTAGGTTCAGGAATGCTCCTGCCCCTCCGTTCTGTGTAGTGTTTGTTACAGAACCGTCGGTGTATGCATGGGTCCAGTCCATGCTTGGGTAGCTTTTCGTTATGAAGCTTAGGGTAGTGTCTCTCCTTTCTTTTTCACTCTGGCAGTTTTTGTTTGCAATACCTGGTATATTTTCTACCACCTCTGGAAATATATCCTGCCTCCAGGTAGGTTTTCGTACAGTAGTGATGGGTTTTGGTGTTGTTAGTGCGTTTATGGGATCTTCGTGCATCTTTGCTTTGGCTATTTCTGCAAAGTTTCTCCGCTTTAGTTTCCCAGTTCCCAAATTGTTTAGCCTCTGGTACATTGGATGGTCCGTCAGTCTTCGGAGTTTCTCTGACTGCAGCTGGGCTCTGCAGTCTTTTCTGTCGGTCATGGATTGCAGTTTTGTAATCTTTTCAAGTTCTACAATTGGTGTTGACTTCATGCCACCTGTTATAATTCTCATGGCTTGGTTTTGAAGTTTGTTAACTTTATCGAAGTTCGCCTTCGCTGCTGTTGTCCATGCCGCGATGCCATACTCGAGAACTGGTCTCACTCTTCCAGTGTACAGTTTCTTTAGTATGCCTTCGTCTGCTCCCCAGCTTGTGCCAGCAAGTTTCCTCATGATCGCCATTCTTTCTCTGGCTTTCATTCGGTTTCTCTCAATCTGACTTTTCCATGTCATGCGCCGATCAAATGTGACTCCCAGATAGGTTGGGTTGTCGTTTGGCTGCAGGATTTTGCCATTTAGGCTTAATTTGGTACTTTGGGGTTTTAATGAGAGCGAGAATATTGTGCACGTGGTTTTCTCCTCGTTTATTTTGACCAGCCATGAGTTCGCCCACTCTTCCAGCGATGTTAGGGCCGTTTGCATCCGATTTCTTGCTATGGTGAGATTCTTTTCAGAGGTCCACATAGCCAGATCGTCTGCAAACATTGAGCTATGGACTCTTCTTGGTATATTCTCTGTAATGTCGTTTATATATACCAGGAAGAGTGTGGGTGACAGTACTCCCCCTTGGGGTACTCCCTGCTCGAGTGTCACCTTTTTGCTCATCTGCCCTTGTACTTGGACTCTGGCCGTTCTTTGTTTGAGGTAGTGGTTGATCCACTTGTACATCTTCCCACAAACATCACTTCTCCTTAGCTTGACTCTAAGTCCATCCTTCCAGACTTTGTCAAATGCCTTTTCCAGATCCACCCAAACAGCTACTGTGTGTTTCTGTGCCTGGTAGGCATCTTCTATCTCCTGGGCTATGAGGATGACCTGGTCCTCAGTGGATCTGTGCTGTCTAAAGCCGGCTTGCTGTGGAATTAGTATTCGTTTTTCTTCCAGATGCCACATCAGTCTGGTGTTTATCATCCGTTCCATCAGCTTGCCGACACAGCTCAGTAGGCTTATGGGCCTGTATCCATTCGGATCTGTTTTGTCCTTTCCTGTTTTTGGTACTGGTACCAGTATTGCATCTTTCCATGCCTGGGGTACAATACCCCTTTTCCAGCTTTGGTTCAGGACTGATAGTAATTTTTTCTTCGCTGTTTGGCCCAGCCCCATCAGCATTTCGTTTGTTATCCCGTCTTTTCCGGGAGATTTCCTTTTCTTAAGTGTTCTCATAGCCTCTTCCATTTCGCGCATTGTTAGTTTGGCCATCATGTGCTCTTCAGGAGCCGTATTTATGTTTTCGTGTCCCTTTAGCTCTTCGCTAATGTCTGTATGCTTTTCTGCAGGGACCTCGATGTGGTTTGCTCTGACATAGTGATCGACAAAGGCGTTTGCGGCTTTCTTACCTGTGATCAAGTTCTCGCCCTGCTTGATAGTAATTTGTTTATTTGACGGGGTTTCGTCGTTCATGGCTCTGACTAGCTTCCATAGCTTGTTCCCTTCTTTGTCCAGGTTTAAACTTTCCGTTTTATTTTTCCAACTTTCTCTTGCTGTTTGCTTGAGAGTGTGTTTGTACTTCGCCGTGGCGGCTTTGAGGGCGATGTTTGCCTCCATGGATTTTTCACGCTCTGCCATGTTCCTAGCATTTGTTACTGCATCTTCCACTTTCTGCAACTCATCATTCCAGTAGGGCTTATAGTTTTTCCTAGCTCCTCTTGGGATGGTTTCAGTGGCGGCTTGCATTATTGCCTTGCTTAGGCTCTCTACCATGGGCTTCATTTTGGTGTTTCGTGTGTTGATGGTTTCACACAGCCCATCTGTCAGGATTGCAAAACTGTCCCAGTCGGCTCGTTTGTAATTCCAACGTGGGAGCGGTTTTGTTTCCTGTGGGCCTACTTCCATGTCAATGGTTAGCCTGATCGGCCTGTGGTCGCTACCTGCCAGTTGGTTTAGCACCTGGCGGTCTATTTTATAGTGTATGTCCTGTGTGGAGAAGGCCAAATCTGGAGTCGAGGTTGTATGCCATGTTCTTGAATAGAAGCTAGGGCTATCCTCCGGCCTATTGATTAGGGATAGATTTGCATCTATCTCCCAATCTTCCACTTCGTCACCTCTGCTGTCTGTGTCAGAGTATCCCCATCTCTCCGAGTGGCTGTTGAAATCTCCAACTACTATGCAGTTGGAGTCTCTGACCTCCATACTCGAGAGCGATAGGTCTCTGTTTGGTGGTCCGTACAGATTGAAAATGCGGAGCTTCGTCTATTGAGCCATTATGTCAACTCCTACAATTTCTGCTTGTCCGGTGTGATTGACAGGTACCGCGCTACTCGGTATGCTGTTTCTGGTCAGTATCAGGACCCCTCCTTTGTGGCCTTCTCTATCTAGACGGAAGGTCTGGTATCCTCTGATTGAGAATTTATGGTTATTGTTGAGGTGCGTTTCCTGATCCAGTCCAATATCTGAAATTAACATCCCCGTCACTCCATTTTTTAAGCAGAGGTCTAATGCTGCATTTGGCTTCCTTAACCAGCTTTTAGGAAAGCCTAGTTCAAACCGTGTGCAGTATGCTTTAATTGCAACGATTTTTACATGATGGGGTTGTCAATTCCATGCACAACACTCCTTAGTCACTTCTTACAACATGCAAAGAAGGAAACAGTGGTTCTAGTCTGTTTGCCAAAAGAACAACTTGGGTAAATATCGGGTAAACACATCGATCAATTATCAAAACTGTTCAGCTTACTAAGGAGCACAGGTCATCAACACTTATCAATAGGCCGGAGGACAGCCCTAGCTTCTATTCTAGAACATGGCATACCACCTCCACTCCAGACTTGGCTTTTTCCACTGGGGATATTCACCATAAAATAGACCGCCAGGTGCTCAACCAATTAGCAGGTAGCGACCACAGGCCAATTAGGCTAGAAATTGATATGGAAGTAGGCCCACAGTAAATAAAACTGCTCCCTCGTTGGAACTATAAACGAGCCGACTGGGACAGATTTGCAATGCTGACAGATGGACTGTGTGAAACCATCAACACATGAAATAACAATATGAAACCTATGGTGGAAAGCCTAAGCAAAGCAATAATGCAAGCAGCCACCGAAACCATCCCAAGAGGGGCAAGGAAAAACTACAAGCCATATTGGAATGATGAACTGCAGAAAGCGGAGGATAAAGTCTCAAATCCTAGGAACATGGCAGAGCGAGAGCAATCTATGGAGGCAAAGATCGCCCTCAAGGCCATCACGGCAAAATACAAAAGAACACTAAACCAAATAACAAGAGACAGCTGGAAAAACAAAACAGAAAGCCTCAATTTAGATAAAGAAGGGAACAAACTATGGAATTTAGTCAGAGCCATGAATGACGAAACACCATCAAATAAACAAATTACCATCAAGCAGGGCGACAACATGCTTACTGGAAAAAAAGCAGCAAACGCCTTTATAGAACATTATGCCAGAGCAAACCACATTGATGTCCCTACAGACAGGCATACAGACATTAGTGAAGAGCAAAAGAGCCACGACAACATCAATATGGCACCAGAGGAGCATATGATGGCAAAACTAACAATGAATAAAATGGATGAGGCCACGAGAACTTTAAAAAAAAAGAAATCGCCCAGAAAAGATGGGGTAACAAACAAAATGCTGATGGGGTTGGGCCAAACAGCAAAGAGGAAGTTATTATCAGTCCTGAACCAAAGCTGGAAAAGGGGAATTGTACCGCAGGTATGGAAAGATGCTGTACTTATACCAGTACCAAAAAAAGAGAAACATAGAACAGATCCAAATGGATACAGGCCCATCAGTCTACTGAGCTGTGTAGGCAAACTGATAGAGCGTATGATAAACACCAGACTGTTGTGGCGTCTGGAAGAAAAACACATACTAATTCCACAGCAAAAAGGATTTAGACAACACAGATCCACTGAGGACCAGATCACTCTCATAGCACAAGAAATAGAGGATGCTTACCAAGAGAAAAAGCATACAGTAGCGGTTTGGGTGGAATTAGAGAAGGCATTTGGCAAGGTGTGGAAAGAGGGACTTAAAGTCAAGCTACGAAGAAGTGAAGTATGTGGGAAAATGTACAGATGGATCAGCCACTAACTCGAAAACAGAACAGCCAGAGTTCAAGTACAAGGGCAGTTGAGCAAAAAGGTGACACTGGAGCAAGGAGTACCACAAAGGGGGGGGGGGGGGGGTACTGTCACCCACACTTTTCCTGGTGTATATAAACAACATCACAGAGAATATACCAAGAAGAGTCCACAGCTCCATGTTTGCAGACGATCTGGCTATGTGGACCTCTGAAAAAATCTCACCGTAGCAAGCAATCGGATGCAGCAGGCCCTAACATCGTTGGAGGAGTGGGCGAACTCATGGCTGGTCAAAATAAACGAGGAAAAAACAACATGTACGATATTCTCACTTTCAAATAAATCTCAGAACACCAAAATAAGTCTTAACGGCAAATACCTGCAGCCAAACGACAACCCAAACTACCTGGGAGTCACATTTCATCGGCACATGACATGGAAAAATCAGATCGAGAGAAATGGCAATCATGAGGAAACTTGCTGGCACAAGCTGGGGAGCAGACGAAAGAATACTAAAGAAACTGTACACTGGAAGAGTGAGACCAGTTCTCGAGTATGGCACTGCGGCATGGACAACAGCAGCAAAGGCGAACTTTGATAAAATTAGCAAACTTCAAAACCAAGCCATGAGAGTTATAACAGGAGGCATGAAGTCAATGCCAATTGTAGAACTTGAAAAGATTACAAATCTGCAATCCATGACCAACAGAAGAGACTGCAGAGCCTAGCAGCAAGCAGAGAAACTCAGAAGACTGACAGATCATCCAATGCATCAGAGACTAAATAGATTTGGAAATGGGAAACTAAAGTGGAGAAACTTTGCAGAAATAGCCAAAGCAAAGATGAGCGAAGACCCTATGAACACCATAACAACACCAAAGCCCATCCCGACTGTACGCAAACCTACCTGGAAGCAGCATATCATTGTGGAGGTGGTAGAAAGCATACCAGGTATTGGAAACAAGAACAGCCAGACTGAAAAAGAAAGAAGAGACATAACCCTGAGGTACATAACGGAAAACTACCCAAGCATGAAATGGACCCATGCATACACTGACGGTTCTGTAACAAACACAATACAGAACGGAGGGGCAGGGGATTCCTGAACCTACCAAATGGTAGAAAAATAACACTGTCAGTGGCAACTGGAAAATTCTCAAGCAATTTCAGAGCGGAGGCAGAAGCAATGCTGACAGGCGAAAGCAATGAAAGCCAGATAGTCCTGTTTACAGATGCCCTGGCCGTAGTCACAGCACTAAAAAGCCTGAAAATACTGAACTTAATGATTTAAGAGCAGTACTCTGTCAACTATGCCAGCAGTCTGCACCTAAAAGAGTAGTGGTACAGTGGGTTCCATCCCACTGCAACATCCAAGGCAACGAGGAGGCAGGCAGACTGGCAAAAGAAGGTGCAAGACTACTACAACCAAATTCTAGTGTGACCTACAAAGAGTCCAAAATGCTTATTAAGGCCAGATACATGGCCAAATGGGAAACAGAACATACTGGCTACACAAATAATGATGCCTATTACCAGTTGAACAGAAGAGAGCAGGTCGTGGTCTTCAGACTTTGCACAGGCCACAACAGACTGAGGTACCACCTATTCAATAAACTGAAGATAGGTGGCACTGACGAATGTACTTGTGGTACAGGGAAAATGACAGATGAACATCTGCTGCAACACTGCCCAAAATACGAGGACTAGAGAAAGCACATGTGGCCATCACCAGTGGCAACACTAGACAAGCTCTATGGCAGTGCCAACAGCCTCAGGATGACCGCTGCTTTTTTTGAAAAAATACAGGTTGACGTTTGAAAGCATACGAAGAAGAAGAAAGAAGAATGTGTTGAACAAATACACAGAGTCCTCCTGTCCTGAGCTATCTGTTCCAGCTATGTCCACATCTTTCCTGTTTTCATTATGTTTGTCTTAAGCTTTCTTCTGCATGTCAGTTTTGGCTTGCCTCTACTTCTTTTGCTTTTGGGATTCCAGAACAAAGATTGTTCTGTAATATTCTCTGCTGCTTTCTTTAATGTGTGTCCTATCCAATGGTAGTGGCTTCTCCCCACATCATGACCCAGTTATATCTGCCTGGTCCCTTCCAACAGTTCCACATTAGTGATCTTATCCCATGGTAGTGGCTTCTCCCCACATCATGACCCAGTTATATCTGCCTGGTCCCTTCCAACAGTTCCACATTAGTGATCTTATCCCATGGTAGTGGCTTCTCCCCACATCATGACCCAGTTATATCTGTTTGGTCCCTTCCAACAGTTCCACATTAGTGATCTTATCCCATGGTAGTGGCTTCTCCCCACATCATGACCCAGTTATATCTGTTTGGTCCCTTCCAACAGTTCCACATTAGTGATCTTATCCCATGGTAGTGGCTTCTCCCCACATCATGACCCAGTTATATCTGTCTGGTCCCTTCCAACAGTTCCACATTAGTGATCTTATCCCATGGTAGTGGCTTCTCCCCACATCATGACCCAGTTATATCTGCCTGGCCCCTTCCAACAGTTCCACATTAGTGATCTTATCCCATGGTAGTGGCTTCTCCCCACATCATGACCCAGTTATATCTGCCTGGCCCCTTCCAACAGTTCCACATTAGTGATCTTATCCCATGGTAGTGGCTTCTCCCCACATCATGACCCAGTTATATCTGCCTGGTCCCTTCCAACAGTTCCACATTAGTGATCTTATCCCATGGTAGTGGCTTCTCCCCACATCATGACCCAGTTATATCTGTCTGGTCCCTTCCAACAGTTCCACATTAGTGATCTTATCCCATGGTAGTGGCTTCTCCCCACATCATGACCCAGTTATATCTGTTTGGTCCCTTCCACATTAGTGATCTTATCATACCATTTCATTATCTCTGTTCTGCGCAGACACTCATTTATGAAAGTCTGTATCTTTTTCACAGTTGTTTTTGCTGTTCTACTTTCTCCTTTTTGCTGTTCTCCTTTCTCCTTTTTGCTGTTCTCCTTTCTCCTGTTTGCTGTTCTCCTTTCTCCTGTTTGCTGTTCTCCTTTCTCCTGTTTGCTGTTCTCCTTTCTCCTGTTTGCTGTTCTCCTTTCTCCTGTTTGCTGTTCTCCTTTCTCCTGTTTGCTGTTCTCCTTTCTCCTGTTTGCTGTTCTCCTTTCTCCTGTTTGCTGTTCTCCTTTCTCCTGTTTGCTGTTCTCCTTTCTCCTGTTTGCTGTTCTCCTTTCTCCTGTTTGCTGTTCTCCTTTCTCCTGTTTGCTGTTCTCCTTTCTCCTGTTTGCTGTTCTCCTTTCTCCTGTTTGCTGTTCTCCTTTCTCCTTTTTGCTGTTCTCCTTTCTCCTGTTTGCTGTTCTCCTTTCTCCTGTTTGCTGTTCTCCTTTCTCCTTTTTGCTGTTCTCCTTTCTCCTTTTTGCTGTTCTCCTTTCTCCTTTTTGCTGTTCTCTTTCTCCTTTTTGCTGTTTGTTTTCCTTTCTCCTTTTTGCTGTTCTCCTTTCTCCTTTTTGCTGTTCTCCTTTCTCCTTTTTGCTGTTCTCCTTTCTCCTTTTTGCTGTTCTCCTTTCTCTTTTTTGCTGTTTTCCTTTCTCCTTTTTGCTGTTCTCCTTTCTCCTTTTTGCTGTTTTCCTTTCTCCTTTTTGCTGTTCTCCTTTCTCCTTTTTGCTGTTCTCCTTTCTCCTTTTTGCTGTTCTCCTTTCTCCTTTTTGCTGTTCTCCTTTCTCCTTTTTGCTGTTCTCCTTTCTCCTTTTTGCTGTTCTCCTTTCTCCTTTTTGCTGTTCTCCTTTCTCCTTTTTGCTGTTCTCCTTTCTCCTGTTTGCTGTTCTCCTTTCTCCTTTTTTGCTGTTCTCCTTTCTCCTTTTTGCTGTTCTCCTTTCTCCTTTTTGCTGTTCTCCTTTCTCCTTTTTGCTGTTCTCCTTTCTCCTGTTTGCTGTTCTTTTGTTCAGTCATTCAATAGAACAACTTTATAATGGATTTCATGATTTTTATTTTTGCATGGGACATAATTTCTTTTGATTTCCATAAGTTCCCTAATGCAATGAAAGCTCCTTGTGGCTTTTATATTCTTATTTTGATATCTTTATCTGTACCTCCTACTTTGTATATATTGCTATAACTCCTCACATGAATGCACCGAGTGTGGTAAAGTCTGCCATGCCATGATTGGTCTCTACAGCCATATGAGAACACATCTCACAGCACAAGACTGATGCTGTCACCATCTTTGCTTGTGATCTTTTAACTATTATATAAATTATTCCATATCTTGTTGGAGTGTGTCTCTAACACACTATGATTGTTGTTAGCTGCATTTATTCTCATATTCTTAGTTTTTTTTCAATGTGCATTCACTGGTTCAATTTCTGTGATCAAGTATATTTATTTTATTTGGATCTGATTACGGTTATGAGATGGGGTAAAGAGACTAATGTCTAGTCAGAAAAACTTACTGATCGGACAATGTTAGTCAGGGACAGGCGAAATATACTGACCAAGTAGTTCCATAGCATTAACTGCTGGTCAGAAAATGAAGTGTTTCCTTGTTTTAAAGGTTTGGTGGCCAGTTCTCTTCTTCATTTATTTTCCTTCCCTAACTATAAGCCAGGTACCCATTTACCGATGAATAAACTAGAGCATACCACAGGTAACATGAGCTCAACCCTGTACGTTTGCAGTTGAAAGTGAGTTCTCTACCACTATGCTAATCTGACACTATATTGAATCATAATAGAAAATCTGGTTGCAGCGAGTCACAAATGATGCCTTACATAGGAGCTGTTTGCATATGCTCCATCAACGGTGTAGAACCTGTAGCCCAGGTTCAAGTTGGAGTATGGGGTAACACTCGGACCAATGTATGCCACACTGACTGGCCTCTTCAGGGTCTCGACGTCATAGAAGATCTGAATATCATCCTTGTGTGTGTGACCAAAAAACTGTCCAGTGATGGTGTTTTCATACCTGTCATGAGGAGAATAGAAGATACACAACTGATGTCATAGTTAAAAAAGTCACTGGGTTGAGGGAAAAAGGTAAACCAACATAGAAAAAGAGAGATCCATAACAGCACTGCTTTCAGGGATGAAGTGTTAGAGATTTGTTTTCTTAGTTACTTGTTCTGAGCTCTTTTTTTTTGTCAGCCTTTCTCTGATAGATGGCTACATTGGCTCTTCTTTCAATTCCTGGATGTACTGAAGAAGTAGAATCTGTGTCCACCTCACTGTAGTGCAATGTAAGACTTTTCAGCAAGTCCACAATTATGGGTATCACAATGTTGATCCTCACCTCATTGACTAGGCTGCTGTAAAACAGTCTGTTTCCTGGTGAATAATGTTGCAATGAGGTGCAGTCTTGACTAGTATGTTAGACCTGACTTTAGCCTTCATATCCAGGGACTTCACTGTCCTAAATAAAAGCTTTGTTATTCTTTCTTTTTATGTTATTGGGAGCTACCCATTCTCTTCCTTGCTGTTGTACCTTCCCCAACAGTAAAAACCAGGTAGCTATTTAGAACTGGGTTGACTGAAGTGTGTCGCTATTAGGAAGCAAACTTGGCACCTTTTCCCTGAGTAGCAAATGCTTTAAGCACTCAGACATAACATTCACATACATATCAGTAGTGACTTTACTTCTTTATACTGGTTTAGAAGGCTATGTATACAACCAGTTTCTTCTCAACTTGATCTAAAAATAAGTAAGTGCATCCAATCTTTTTTTAAATGCATTAACTGACCTTGTTACCCCTTAAAAAAGTTATTGTCCATTGCGAAGCGATGATGGCCACAACATCAGACGGTTTGTCTTAATAATGTGATGTGGGCTGTATGAGGATTATAGTGAGGGAGGATATGCGCTGGTCATCAATCTCACTCTTATCTTAATAATGTGATGTGGGCTGTATGAGGATTATAGTGAGGGAGGATATGCGCTGGTCATCAATCTCACTCTTATCTTAATAATGTGATGTGCGCTGTATGAGGATTATAGTGAGGAAGGATATGCGCTGGTCATCAATCTCACTCTTATCTTAATAATGTGATGTGGGCTGTATGAGGATTATAGTGAGGAAGGATATGCGCTGGTCATCAATCTCACTCTTATCTTAATAATGTGATGTGCGCTGTATGAGGATTATAGTGAGGAAGGATATGCGCTGGTCATCAATCTCACTCTTATCTTAATAATGTGATGTGGGCTGTATGAGGATTATAGTGAGGAAGTATATGCGCTGGTCATCAATCTCACTCTTATCTTAATAATGTGATGTGGGCTGTATGAGGATTATAGTGAGGAAGTATATGCGCTGGTCATCAATCTCACTCTTATCTTAATAATGTGATGTGGGCTGTATGAGGATTATAGTGAGGAAGTATATGCGCTGGTCATCAATCTCACTCTTATCTTAATAATGTGATGTGGGCTGTATGAGGATTATAGTGAGGAAGTATATGCGCTGGTCATCAATCTCACTCTTATCTTAATAATGTGATGTGCGCTGTATGAGGATTATAGTGAGGAAGTATATGCGCTGGTCATCAATCTCACTCTTATCTTAATAATGTGATGTGGGCTGTATGAGGATTATAGTGAGGAAGGATATGCGCTGGTCATCAATCTCACTCTTATCTTAATAATGTGATGTGCGCTGTATGAGGATTATAGTGAGGAAGTATATGCGCTGGTCATCAATCTCACTCTTATCCCGAGTTACCTTGGATCAGTGGCAAGACTATTGGTCGAGACGACTGGAGGTAACTCGGGATGCAGGCACTCTGGTCTAACTTCCTATGAGACGACGGGTCGCTTGAAACTTGAGAGAATCGATCGCTCGCTGTTTCCGTTCATCACTGTGAGAGGCGAGTGTCTTAACCTCTAGACTACAGCGACCACTGTGGCAATGCTTTCCAAACATTCACCACTCTTTGATGAAAATGCGAGTTACAGACAATGACCACAACACACAACTTCAAACAATGCACCAAGGATGATTATGACATTGATGCCTTCCTAAGTTCATCTTTCTGTTTCCTCCTGAAACACGAGGCTGCTATTGTTCTTTTGTTGCTGTTGTTCAAAGCTACTTGTGCTAGATTGAGTCAACTCATAACAACGTTTCGTTAGTAGCGAGTTACAGTCACTCTTCTTACATCCTGAGGCATACTTGAGAATGTGGGCAGTGGTCCTCCTGGCTGTAGTGAAATGTGAAACTCATTAAACTTACAACTGTGGGAATAACAGTCGATCCTCACCGCATGAGTCAGGCTACTGTGCCACATCCTGTTTCCAGGAGTACTAACAAAGACGAGTGGTGGGGTCTTGATCAGTATATCTCACCTGACTATGATATTAATCTTGACCAGTATATTTCACCTATGATGTTAATCTTAATCAGTATATCTCACCTGACTATGATGTTAATCTTGATCAGTATATTTCATTTGACTATAATGTTAATCTTTATCAGTATATCTCACCTGACTATGATGTTAATCTTGATCAGTATATTTCACCTGACTATGATGTTAATCTTGATCAGTATATCTCACCTGACTATGATGTTAATCTTGACCAGTATATTTCGCCTATGATGTTAATCTTGATCAGTATATCTCGCCTGACTATGATATTAATCTTGACCAGTATATTTCACCTGACTATGATGTTAATCTTGATCAGCATATTTCACCTGACTATAATGTTAATCTTGATCAGCATATTTCACCTGACTATGATGTTAATCTTGATCAGTATGTTTCACCTATGATGTTAATCTGGACCAGTATATTTCACATATGATGTTAATCTTGATCAGTATAATTCACCTGACTATGATGTTAATCTTGACCAGTATATTTCACCTGACTATGATGTTAATCTTGACCAATATATTTCACATATGATGTTAATCTTGATCAGTATATTTCACTTGACTATAATGTTAATCTTGATCAGTATATTTAACTTGACTATGATGTTAATCTTGATCAGTATATTTCACCTATGATGTTAATCTTGACCAGTATATTTAACATATGATGTTAATCTTGACCAGTATATTTCACCTGACTATGATGTTAGTCATACACTAAGGCCTTCGACACGGTAAAACATCAAAATCTGTGGAGAATCATGAAGAAAATCGGGTTTCCTTTGCATATAGTCCATCTCATTGAAACATTATACCAAGATCAACAAGCCGCTGTCCGAGTATCTGGGCAAACATCAGATTGGTTTGCAGTACAAAAGGGAGTCCGACAGGGATGTATACTCTCACCTTATCTGTACAACATATATGCGGAATGTATAATGAGAAATGTGCGAGAAGATGAGAACATTGAAAGTTTCGATCCATTTACGATTGGGGGTTACGAGATTCCACAGTTACGATATGCAGATGACACAGTGATACTATCAAGAAGTGCGGAAGGGCTAGAGCAGCTACTTTCAGCCGTTAATGGACATAGTAAAGATCAAAATCTGTTCATAAACATAAACAAAACAAAGATAGTGACCACCGATAAAACACAATGTCAGCATACATTTACAGTGGGTGGTGAGGAAATAGATCAGGTTACACATTTTGGATATCTGGGCTCCAGAATCGACAAAAATGGTGACTGCTCGAAAGAAATCAGAAGAAGACTGGCTATGGCAATGCAGAGACTGAACAGCCTGGGGAGATTATGGCAGGGCACCAACAAAACGATAAAAGTAAAAGTCTTGAGAGCCTGTGTTTTTCCTGTGGCAGCTTATGGCTGTGAAGCATGGACGATTACCAAAACTTCTAGACAGGGAATCGGGTCCTTCGGGTCAAAGTGTTACAGAAAGATCCTCGGAATGCCCTGGACAGAGAAAAGAACAAATGTAGACATTCGGCAAGAGTTGAGCATAGAGGAGAACTGGTTTATCAATTCCATTTTGGCTAGAAAATGCAAATACTTTGGTCACATCAAGAGACACAACGGTCTTGAGAGGACGGTGATGGAAGGTATGGTGCCAAGCAAAAGAGGAAGGGGTAGACCAAGAAGACGATGGCACCAAGATATCCAGGAGTGCCTGAGTGGCTGACAGTGGCGGAAGCTGGAGTTTTGGCAAGGGAACGAGTTTCTTTCAGACAGACTGTGATGGGAGCGACGTTCTACAAAGGACATGCTACATGATGATGATGATATTAGTCTTGATCAGTATATTTCACCTGACTATGATGTTAATCTTGACCAGTATATTTCACATATGATGTTAATCTTGATCAGTATAATTAACCTGACTGTGATGTTAATCTTGACCAGTACATTTCACCTGACTATGATGTTAATCTTGATCAGTATATCTCACCTGACTATGATGTTAATCTTGACCAGTATATTTCCTGACCATGATGTTAATCTTGACCAGTATATTTCACCTGACCATGATGTTAATCTTCACTCCCAATAGATGTTCTCCATCATTTCTTAATTTGTGCCATTTTCTTGAGCTTTACTACAGCTGCTTCCTTACTTTTACTCTGTGGGTTCCAATCAAACGCCTGTCTGGTTAAAGTGAAAAACTATTTTCTGAGAGTAATTTCCTTGCTATCTCTAATATACTTCCTCAACCCCCAGCTGTATTGGTTGTTGCCTTGCTGTTTGTCACTGATTTGTTTGATTTAATTATATCTATCCATCATCTCAAACAATGTATATCACAGCCAGGGTCTGCCGGCTGGATGTGATCCTCTTAATTACATGCCATATCGTTCCATAGCAGATACTGCTGTTGGGGATAAAGTGTTGGAGTCTTCATTGTATGAGGTACAGCTTGTTTATGTGGTGGGATGACCAATTCCCTTTATGTCTACTTCTCTAAAGTCAAGAATCTATTTATAGCTGGGTTCAGTAGAGTAATGGAAATGGGAATTGAACCCTGTACCATTGCCATGAAACACAGTGATCTACTACTAAGCTAATAAGATAATAGAAAGATACATATAAATCTCGTTACTGTAACAATTTTACTACTTCTTTGTTTTTGGTTGATGCAGGGGGTGTGTCATAGATGCGTTTTATAGATTTTCAAAAGGCATTTGATAGTATACACTGTACAGTGATTATTCAAATGAAGACACTTGATAAGTCAAAATACAAAATAAAACTCCAAAATGAAACAGAAGTACCTAAATAACAACACAACAATGGGACATGTCTGTTTCAGAGTCATTTTACACAGAACAAGGGACTAAAGATGCAGCAAAGCGAATGAGCTGAAGCCAGCGACTCGTACCTGGCTGCTTGCATCAGGGTCGGCGAACCAGAGCTGACCAAGACCCTATTCCGTCTACAAATAGCTGCCCTGTAAACAAGCCACACTAGTATAGTCTGGCTAAGAGAATAGGGATTACAGCGGGAAGGCAAATGGCAAACTCGGTAAGCTAGAAAGCCATCTGAAACTAGGTATGTTGGGCTGAAATGTGTAGATATCATTGTAAACTACGACACAATGTCCTTTTCCGGACGTTCATCAAAGAAGAAAATATATAAATTAAAGTTAGTCATTCCAGATTTTTAAATACAGCACAAATATTCAGTCAGTTCAAGTGCCCTCTCCGCATCAAAGGTCGGCTGCAATGGATCTCCAGTGTACTCTATCTCTTACCGTAATGGTGCAATCTGAGAGGCTTTTGCCAATACATCTGCTGATGTTATCTACCCACTTGAAACGTTGTCTGTCTCTTGAATGACTGCCTTCCCCCCTACCCTCTAGTATGGTCTTCAATAATGAGGTATGTCTTGTTATATGACCAAAATAACGTAAATGTCTAACCCTGATTTCGTTTTTAATTCTTGTTTCACCCCCCAACATTTTTAAAACCTCCAAATTTGTTTTATTCTCTTTCCAAGAAATGCCACCCAATCTTCTATATACCCACATTTTGAAGGCTTCAATACTCTTTTCCAACTTGTTATTCATTGTCCATGTTTCTGCACCATAAAGTAGTGACGAGTATTCATAACACAAATGTTACCTGCTAACAATTCTGTAATAATTCCAACTCCAAGATTTGAGACAGTCAGAATTCCCTGGTGGAATGTGGCCCAAAATGTGAACCTGCAAGAAAGTGTACACAAGTTGATAACTGAACAGCCTTTTAGTACATGACTGCTACAGCTTTGATAGGACTGACTGACTGGTTAGTTGACTCATTGATTGAGTTACATTACTGGTTGACTCATTGATTGGATACATTAGTGATTGACTCATTGATTGGTTACATTACTGATTGACTCATTGATTGGCTACATTACTGATTGACTCATTGATTGGCTACATTACTGATTGACTCATTGACAAAACTGGCTGACTGATTAGTAGCAGTTGTTCATCGTGAATGAAGATAGTGACAGATTACGATTTGTGTGAGCAGACGACACTGTGCGTGGGTCTACATATGGTTGTGCAGTTCTATCCTGTATCTGCACACCTTGTACCACACGAGGGACATAGGTGGATGGCACTGACAGCCTAGGCATCCTGCGTTGCAAGCTTCAGGCAGCCCTCACTGCATCAGAGATTTTCTGCTGAGTCAGGCGAGCCTTTTGTGTGATTGCAGAACGTCAGGCAGAACAGTGCAATGTAAGCTACTCCATAGATGCAACACAATTATGGCGGTCTTTCAAGGAGGTTTCAAGCGAGTCTTGTTATCTTTCCTTAGGCCTTCCCAATGAACACTTGCCTGTCTTGGGAGCACCATAAAGGAGCTGCTGAAGCAGGCAGTGGTCGGACATGCAAACAACATGTCCAGTGCAGCAAACCTGGACGCTCTGCAACAGAGTGTAGATGTCAAGGAGTTGTGCCCTTTGGAACACTTCGTAGTTGAGTTTCCTGTCCTGCTAGCTTGAGCAGCCTGCACAGACAGCCCATGTGGTAGTGCTTGAGCCATCTGTCATGACTGCTGTACACTGTTTAGGTCTTGCAGACGCAGAGGAAGGTAGTAAGTGTTTTTTTACATTATGTCCAGTCGATTTAACTTAACGTCTTTATACTGGTTTAGAACCAAGCCATGAGAGTTATAACAGGAGGCATGAAGTCAACGCCAATTGTAGAACTTGAAAAGATTACAAATCTGCAATCCATGACCGACAGAAGAGACTGCAGAGCCCAGCTGCAATCAGAGAAACTCAGAAGACTGACTGACCATCCAATGCACCAGAGACTAAACAATTTCGGAAATGGGAAACTAAAGCGCATAAACTTTGCAGAAATAGCCAAAGCAAAGATGCACGAAAACCCCATGAACGCACTAACAACATCAAAGCACATCCCTACTGTACGAAAATCTACCTGCAGGCAGCATATATTTCCAGAGGTGGTAGAAAATATTCCAGGTATTGGAAACAAAAACTGCCAGTCTGAAAAAGAAAGAAGAGATACTACCCTGAGTTACATAACGGAAAACTACCCAAGCATGGACTGGACCCATGCATACACCGACGGTTCCGTAACAAATACAACACAGAACGGAGGGGCAGGAGCCTTTCTGAACCTACCAAATGGCAGAAAAATAACACTGTCATTCGCTACTGGAAAATACACAAGCAATTTCAGAGCGGAGGCAGAGGCACTGAGGGCGGCAGTGGAAGAAATGGTGACAGGTAAAAGGAATGAAAGCCACATAGTCCTGCTTACAGATGCACTGGCCGTAGTCACAGCACTAAAAAGCCAGAAAAATACTGAACTTAATGATTTAAGAGCAGTACTCTGTCAACTATGCCAGCAGTCCGCACCAAAAAGGGTAGTGGTGCAGTAGGTTCCATCTCACTGCAACATCCAAGGCAACGAGGAGGCAGACAGACTGGCAAAAGAAGGTGCAAAACTACCACAACCAGATACTAGTATGACATACGAAGAGTCAAAACGGCTTTTTAGAGCTAGATACATGACCAAATGGGAAACTGAACATACTGGCTACACCAAAAACGATGCCTATTACCAGTTGAACAGAAGAGAGCAGGTCGTGGTCTTCAGACTTCGCACTGGCCACAATAGACTGAGGTACCACCTATTCAACAAATTGAAGATAGGTGGCACCAACGAATGGCCGTGTGGTACCGGGAAAATGACCGCTGAGCATTTGCTGCAAAACTGTCCGACATACGAGGATCAGAGAGAACAGATGTGGCCATCACTAGTGGCAACACTAGACAAGCTCTATGGCAGTGTCGACAGCCTCAGGATGACCGCTGCCTTTTTCGAAAAAATAATGGTTACTGTCTGACTGCGTACGAAGAAGAAGAAGAAGAAGAAGATACTGGTTTAGAAGACCCTGCAGAGTCTGTATACAACCAGATTTAAAATACTTTTGCGCAGGCGGCCAAATGCAGCATTGGTTCTGACAATCCTATTGCTGATTTTGGAGCCTCTATACGTATCTCTGGTTAGGATGCTGTCCAGGTATTTAAATTCATCTACCACCTGAAGATGCTGAGGATGGTTGGTTTGCAATATGGTTTTCATGAAGCAGACTGCAACAGAACCTCAGTCTTAATTGTATTTATGGTGACACAAAAATGAGAACATGTTTTTCAAAACACATCCATAGTGGCCTGCATGTTCTGCTCTGAGTTAGTGCTCAGGGAGCAGTCGTCAGCAAATACGAGATCAAAGATGGTAGCATCTGATACCTTAGTGGTCGGTCATAGGCGCCTTAGACATAAGAGCACCCAAACATCTTGTGGCTGATGTGGACGCCCACAGCAGTACTTTCCACAGCCTCAGAGAGCATTGCTGCCAACACCCTGCTAAACAGTGTGGGTGTGAGAGTACAGCCTTGCTTCATGTCTTTTGTTTCTGAAAAGAGAGCAGATATCTGTCTCTCATGTGGACCACCCTGTAGTCATTCAGTTAATAGACCATTGAAATGAATTTTGCCAGTCAACCAAATTTGGACATAATTTGCTATTCATGGCACTTTTCCTAAATTTGTCGTGCTGCAAATATCATATCAGGTTTTCCGAGACTCACTTGGAATTCACACTGGCTCTGTGGGAATAAGTCTCGCTCATTTAGAATATAGACTAAGACTGCCTAACAACCCTCCACACACACACTTTTCTACCCATATCCTTCCTTTTTATATTCCTCTCCCAACTCACCAAACCTAGCCTTTATCTTTCCTCACTCTCCCCCAGCCACCAAAACTGTTCCTTTTTTTTTTTATATTAAGCCCCTCCTCCCCCTTTTCCACACATATCAATCCTTCCTTTATTTATTCCACTATCTCAAACCCCTCCTCCCCCTTTCCCACACATATCAACCCTTCCTTTATCTATTCCACTATCTCAACCTTTTCTTTTTCTCTCTCAATACCAACCACAACTTTTTCTACCAAATATCAATCCTCATTATATTATATTTACTTCCTCAGCAATCCACATATCAATCCTTTTCTTTTTTCTATATCACCCTACACATTATCACCCTCTTCTTTTTTTTTTTTTACTCCAACATACTAATCCTTTCCTTTTCTACACACCCCCCCCCCCCCCCTCCCAAATAAAAAAAAACTTTGGTTTAATTAACTCTTCCCATTTGCCAACCATTCATCTTTCTAGCTACCCCCATCCATTTTCATACCAAACCATTTCTCACCTCCCCCCTCAATCTACCCACATACTAATCCTTCCTTTTTTCAAGTCATCCCCTCCCATCAAGTTTATTTTATCCATGAACTTATCAATGTATCCCTAAACCTGAACGTGTCTCTCTACCACCCAAAACTAACCTTCTCTCCGTTATCCTCTGCTTTCTGTAATGTTCCAATCAGCCATTGAAGTTCACCCGTTGGATCAGTTGTGTTAATTAACATCCACCTGTACACAATGGATCGATGGATATGAAGGCATACCATGATGTATAATGTGGATTATATCTACAGATTGGAATACTTGGATGCAGGTATTCAATGAGATGGATAACTTGTGTTTGATGACAGGTTGCCAAAAGCTATTTTTTTATTCTACAGCCCATCATCATCATGATGTAGCATGTCCTTTGCAGAACATCGCTCTCATGACAGCCTGCCTGTAGGAAACTATCTTTCGCCTGTCTTCTGGCCTGCTCCATGGTCAAATCCAGCGTCTCGTTGATGTCCTGGGTCCATCGTCTTCTCTGTCGGCCCCTGCCTCTCTTCCCAGTAGCCGTGCCCTCCATAACCACTCTCTCCAGTCGGTTGTGTTGTTTGCCATGTCCAATAAACCTCAGTTTTCAGGTCATTACGTCATTTATGAGTCAATTCTCATCTACATTCAGGTCTTGCCGGATGGATTTGTTTGTTTGTTTCTTTGTCCACGGAATTGTCAGGACTCTTCTGTAGCACTGTGTTTCAAAAGCACCGATCTTCGCTCTTATTGCTTTTGTAATCGTCCATGTTTCATAACCATAGGTTAGGGGACGGCGTGGCCTAGTGGTTAAGTGGCATGGCTCACATCCCGAAGGTGCTGGGTTCGATCCCCATTACAGCACCGGCCGTTACCCCGGTAAAATGCAAACCCTTAGAAAATGCAGGAGTAAGCAGACCCTTACATAAAATGCATGCTGAAGTCGGATGCACTGGGACGACAGGCGCAAAATAAAAACCACAGTGCAACGCACACCACCTTGGGGATTGTAGAAATGAGGCGAACACACAAAAAAAAAAAATTAAAATATCCATAGGTTGTCACAGGAAAAATGCATGTTCTTAGGATCTGTAGTTTTAGTTCCTTGTTTGTATTATGCCATAGGTTCTGCATAATCCTTATCTTCTGCATTGCCGTAGTCAGTCGTCTTCTTACTTCCTTTGTACAGTTCCACAGCCCACTCTGTCAGATCTTAGAATGTGCTCCCCCTTGCTCTCCTTTGAGACTCTCATTTGGCTATTCCTAGTATGCTTGTCGGTGGTTTCCTTCCTGTGAATTACTGTCTCTGGGCAAGGGTGTCCTAGCTACCAGGCTGTCTTCTGGTGGCATGTAGACTACCCAGCTATATATGTGGTGCACTACTTGGATACTTGGAATCCTAGTATTCAAACAGGCATATTAATGTCTGTTGCCAGGTAGCTGAAGACCATCAGCTATCCATAGTAGGTATGTTAAACGTTCTGCGGCTTACTAGGCCTGGGGGAAGGTACAAATAATTTGGGTAGATTTTAACTAGAATTTTTGAATTTTGTCCAAGCAGCGGTTATTTCTAAGTGCCAAGGGATTTTTTAATGTGCTCGACACTCAACATGGAAGTCCAATCTAGCTAGAAAGAGATCAGGTGAATTTTTATCACAATATGAAAAATATCCATAACTCCACCGTGATTCGAACCCATGACCTCCGACATCTGAGGCGAACACCTTAATGTGAAACCACTGAGGTCCCCCCCAATCCCGTGGTGCACTATACTTTTAACATATTGCTGTGCACAAGAGTAGAGAACAGTGACCATGTCATCATAAATCTGTCACTATGACATTGGATGGACTATCCCTCAGCAAGACATGGCTTATTCAGAAGCATATTCAGCTGATCATCATACTGGTGTGACCATCATACAGGTGTGATCATTATACAGGTGTGACCATCATACAGGTGTGACCATCATACAGGTGTGACCATCATACAGGTGTGATCATCATACAGGTGGGACCATCATACAGGTGTGATCATCATACAGGTGTGACCATCATACAGGTGTGACCATCATACAGGTGTGACCATCATACAGGTGTGACCATCATACAGGTGTGATCTACTGGTTTCTGGCAGGTTCTTGCATATTTGAACTGAATCCTATTATATTAGTTAGTTAGTTAGTTTTCTTTCCACTTGTGCCGTTTAGCGTCGTGGGGAGCTTGAGTCGTCTATCCTGCGCCAAGTGCATTGCGTCGGTCAATGTGAGCCCTTGTCATTGCACAATCACTCTAATGTCATCTATCCACCTACCTCGTGGCCGCCATCTTGCCCTGTAGCCAGATCTACCAGCATTGTAAGCCATCAGTGGAAGATGATGAGGGTGCATTCTCACGAGATGACCAAACCAACTTATTTTCTGCCTGGAAATGTATTTGGCACAAGACGTAGCCTATTATATTGACCTACTATAATTGTTGTATTTGTATTCATTCCAAAATGTTTTACTTCCATCTGTTTGATTTTTATTTTCTTAAGTCAGTGCGCATTGTTCTGTATTTTGCACCAAATTGTCAAGTGCATCCAACTTTTTTAAAATGGGTTATTTCTCAGAGAGATATGGGTTCTCTGTTCCAAGTATCTGAACCTGGCCAGTTTGGGTTGTGGTACAAGTCTCTGACACCTTTGCCATGCTCTGTCCCAGCTATCATTTTTTACTCTAGAGAATGGCGTGGCCTAGTGGTTAAGTGACACGGCTCATCACAGCGAAGGTGCTGGGTTCGCTTCCCAACAATCACAGCACCGGCCAGGGAAACAAACCCTTAGAAAATGCAGGACTAAGCAGACCCTTACATAAAATGCATGCAGAAGTCGGATGCACGGGGCCAACAGGTGCAAAATAAAAACATAGTGCAGCGCACACCACCTTGGGGAATAGAGAAATAAGGCGAATGCAACAAATTTGTACAAATTCACTCCGCTTTACTATTTCCCCGAAAACAAATTGTTTATTGAATGAACAGTCCTGCTTTAAAGTCAATATTCAGTACATTCTTAATATATATATATATATATATATATATATATATATATATATATATATATAACTATTTGTCTGAATGATTGACATGTTCAGAATCTGTTTAAACAATTCAATCTGTTTTACATAGTGCAACCTGTTTACACAGTACAATATGTTTACACAATACAATCTATTTACACAGTACAACCTGTTTACATAGTACAGCAACAGAAGAACTAATTCACTTTCTGACCTACTGTTCCATTCACTTAGTCCATTAAGCAATAACATTGTCATTCTTGGGCCAAGTGCTTGTGTAAGTCATTGTAAGCCTGAGATTCTGTAGGATTTCTGTTATGTCATCAAGCCATCTGCAACATGGTCTATCTCATGTCCTGTAGCCAGATCGTCTTGTGTTTTATGTGTGTAGTCACAATTGATCAGGTTGCATTTTTATGAGAATGTCGAACCATGTTATTTTCTTTATTTCCATGTATTCAGCACAAGTAATATACATGATGTACAAAGAAGCGTGTAAGGATTTGTAAAATGGTTCATTGCACCTTGGCATCTCTAAATGTGCTCAGTCTTTTTCACTACTGAAAGTGCAGATGACAGAGCACGAACGATGTAGCTGTATCTGAAATTTTCCCCTGACTTCATTAGGTACTCATGTACAGCTGGATCAAATGGAAAAAGCAGTCATTCCACGAAAAAAACCTATGACATGACCGGTATGAGGACAACGTGATTTGAACCAGGTACGTTAGGATTGCAAGTAAAGGTGACAAGTCCTAGACCACATGATTTCCCTAGCAAGTCTTCATTATATGTAATCAATCATCTACGTATTTATTAACTTAACTTAACATCCATGTAGAGGATATCTCTTCAACACATACATGTAAGTTCTCCTGTACTGGGCCTGGGCCAACAGTGATCTTATAATACCATTTCAATATCTCTATTCTGCAGTCACCCATTAATGAAAGCCTGTACATTTTTCACTGTTATTTTTGTTTCTCTCCTTGTTTCAGAGCCATACAGAAAAACAGACTTTACATTGGAGCTGAAGGTTTGTATTTTTGTGTTAGGCATAATTTCTTTTGATTTCCATGTTTCCCAATGCAATGAAAGCTCCTCTCACCTTTTGGATTTTTATCTGGATATCTTTATGTGTACCTCCTACTTTGTATACATTGCTATGCAGGTCGTGGTCTTCAGGCCACAATAGACTGAGGTACCACCTATTCAATCAATTGAAGATAGGTGGCACTGACGAATGCTCGTGTGGTACCGGGAAGATGACTGCTGAACATCTGCTGCAAAACTGCCTGACATACGAAGATCAGAGAAAGCAGATGTGGCCATCACCAGTGGCAACACTAGACAAGCTCTATGGCAGTGTCGACAGCCTCAGGATGACCGCTGCTTTTTTCGAAAAAATAAAGGTTGACGTGTGACAGCGTACGAAGAAGAAGAAGAAGAAGAAGTATACATTGCTATCAAGATACTTGAATGATTCCACATCTGATTGTTGTTAGTTGCATCTATACAAGGTGACGGCGAGGGCTAGTAGTTAAGTGACACGGCTTACAATCCAAAGGTGCTGGGTTTGCTCCCCATCACAGCACCAGCCATTACCCGGGGAAGCAAACCCTTAAAAAATGCAGAAGGAAGCAGGCCCTTAGATAAAATGCATGCTGAGTCTGATGCACTAGGCTGACAGGCGTAAAATAAAAACATAGTGCAACACATACCGTCTTGAGGAATAGAGAAATAAGGCGAACACAAAAAAAAAAAAAAAAAAAAAAAAAAAAAAAAAAAAAAAAAAAAAAAGGTTTAAATGTGCCTCTATTCTAAAAAAATTGTTTTTTTTCTCTGTATTTTCCCAGTTTCAGTTTCTGTGACCTCTCATCAAAGATAATTATTTTATTGTGCCTCCTGACTGTAATGTAATATGTAGGAATGATCATCAATGTTTCATAACCTAGCCTGGACAGACAAACATTCTCACCAGTTTTGGTTATTACAGTAGTTCATGTTGAGGGAAATAATCCTAAATTTTGGATATGGCGACACTGTGTAGTAAGCTCCCCTGCAATGGAAAACGATAAGGAAATTTCAAATTATATCAAGAAAAGTGGTCAATCAGTTAGAATACCAGTCTGGAGGCATGAGATTTCAAATCCTTATCCTCTATCAGTGGTGAAATAAAACCCAGCCTTCTCACTGCCTGTCAACTAACAGGCATTTATTTCTCTGCCTTACAACAAATAACTGGAATTAGGTTTTCCTAAAAGATAGTTAGTGTAAGCCAAATACAGCGATGGATCTATGCTACAACAAATAACTAGAATTAGGTTTTGCTAAAATAACATTTTCAACAAATGGAGCGAGACAGGATTTTGACTGACTGATTGATATAAACATTTATTTGTCAATAACAATTGTTAAACACCCAAACTCTGAATGCTAACATGATCAAGATGCTGAGCAGTGCATGAGCTGCAGTGGTCAGTGAACCAGATCTGACCTAGCTAGCATTAGGACCAACAAACCAGAGCTGCCAAGACCCTTCTACACTTCCAAACGGTGATCCTGGATAACAGGATGCAACAGAGTAGACTGGCTAAGGAGAAGAAATTGAAGAGGGAAGGCTAACCCGGTACCCAACAATGCCTATTGTAGTCGGATGTGTCAGACCGAAAAGTGCAAATATCGCAGTCAAGCTGGAAGGAATCGAAGAGGGAAGGCTAACCCGGTACCCAAAAATTCCTATTGTAGTCGGATGTGTCAGACCGAAAAGTGCAAATATGGCAGTCAAGCTGTAAACTACGACACAATGTATTCCTTTCTCCAGACAACATCCTGCTACTTGCTAAGTCCATTTTCAGGGCTTGGTAGCGGGAGTTTGAGAATGAACGACGAAAATAAAGAAGAAGCTAACCAAAATTGTTTGACTGAAGTGAATATTCAAAATACAATAACACAACTAAAGCAGGTTTCCCTTTGCATATGGCAGTGGAAGGTGGAGTCAGCAAGTAACTTTAATATGGAATGTTCTGCTTTTACAAAATATAATGGTTAAACTTTGACTGTCCCTGGTACATAATTAGTGGTAAGATAGAATAAGGGCCCTTTAACTTGTGTTTAATGGAGACTAATGAGAGTTGTGACTAGTACTAGCAACCTGATCATGTAAAACAAATTCCTACAGATAGTAGTGAGAAATCACAATTAATGCTTTGCCACATGCTTCCTGTATGGAACCAGCTGAAGTGGTCACACTATGCTTGGTTTGGAACACACATAAGATAAGCAAAAGATTTGATAATTTTTACTTACTTAGTAACTTCTTTTCTTCCTTGTAGTGCAGGTGTCTTCTTTCCTTTTTTGTATGGCTTGAAGTCTCTACAGGATGGGGTAGCCAGCCCCATACACAGCCTTCCTGAGCCAGCTTCATACAACATGCTTGGCAAGTATCAGTCTTACTATTCTTGACTTTCAGGCCCCAGTAATACATGAGCAATGTACTAATAAGTTTGAACATTTCAACCTGACCTGAACATTGTCATAAGTCATATTGTATCCATTGTCGCTATCCTTTCTCATTGCTTCTGTTGTTATTTGTTAGTTTTCATTTGTTCTATGTCCCTGATGAAGGTTTTCTGGCCATAACATGGGTTTCATTTTCTTTCTGCCCCAATGCAGTAACTGAACCATGCCTGTTTATGTTTATATCAACCATTGGCCTTTACATTGTTTAAGAACATGTTACAAAGATTTTCTGACCTTCTGACAGAGTCCAAGGCATCTTGAGGGAGCCAGTTCTTCCAACCATCAGCAAGTGCATCGTACAACCAGGTGATGGAGTTCTCCCCTGTGATATAAGGTGGCGGAAAACTGCAAGTAAAAACAATATTTGATATCATCTACAGGTGAAAGAGTAGATATCACCTACAGGTGAAGGGAGTAGATATCACCTTCAGGTGAAAGAGTAGATATCACCTACAGGTGAGGAAGTAGATATCACCTACAGGTGAAGGGAGTAGATATCACCTACAGGTGAAGGGAGTAGATATCACCTAGGTGAAGGAAGTAGGTATCACCTACAGGTGAAGAGAGTAGATATCACTTATAGGTGAGAGAGTAGATATCACCTACCGGTGAAGGGAGTAGGTATCACCTACAGGTGAGGAAGTAGATATTACCTACAGTTGAGAGAGTAGATATCACCTGCAGGTGAGGAAGTAGATATCGCCAACAGGTGAGAGAGTAGATATCACCTATAGGTGAAGGGAGTAGGTGATCACTTACAGGTTAGGAAGTAGATATCACCTACAGGTAAGGAAGTAGATATCACCTACAGGTAAGGAAGTAGATATTGCTTATTTAAAAATTCTTGTTGAGGAGTGTGTGGCTGAGAAGTTAAGATACAGGTCTCTTGGTGAAGAGGACATGGGTTCAAAACTCTAGTGTCGCAATTGTTATCTATCATAAGGTAGGTAGTCCACTTAGGTAATAAGGAATCATTGAGCCAACTGTCCATGAGCACAATAAAGGCTCATTGTGCCAACTATAATGGTAGGTTAGATCACTTATGTAGAACTGTTGAAAAGAACCAGAATAACAAAAATGATCAGACAGAAAGAAAGGACAGTTCAGACAGAAAAGTTCAGACAGAAAGGACCAGAAAGACGGAAAGGACCAGACAGAAAGAATGGGCCAGACAGAATTGACCATACAGACAAAATGGACCAGACAGACAAAAAAGACCAGACAGACAGAATGGGACAGACAGAAAGGACCAGACAGACAGAAAGGACCAGACAGACAGAAAGGACCAGACAAAATAGACCAGACAGAATGGACCAGACAGACAGAAAGGACCAGACAGACAGAAAGGACCAGACAGACAGAAAGGACCAGACAGAAAGAACCAGACAGAATGGACCAGACAGACAGAAAGGACCAGACAAAAAGGACCAGACAAAAAGGACCAGACAGATTAGACCAGACAAAATGGACCAGACAGACAGAAAGGACCAGACAGAATGGACCAGACAGACAGAAAGGACCAGACAGAAAGAACCAGACAGAATGGACCAGACAGACAGAAAGGACCAGACAAAAAGGACCAGACAAAAAGGACCAGACAGACAGAAAGGACCAGACAGAATGGACCAGACAGACAGAATGGACCAGACAGACCAAATGGACCAGACAGACAGAAAGGGCCAGACAGAATGGAACAGACAGAATAGACCAGACAAAATGGACCAGACAGAATAGACCAGACAAAATGGACCAGACAGACAGAAAGGATCAGACAGAAAGGACCAGGATGAAAAGACCAGACAGACAGGCAGACAGAAATGGCTAGATAGACAGAAAGAAAAGGACAGACAGAATGGACCAGACAGACAGAAAGAATTAGACAGACAGATAGACAATAGTGGAGTATGACATGAGAAGGCACTGGTTTTGAGAGGACAATAAGTGCCTCTGTTCTGGAATCCTCAAAGCAAGAGAGGTAGAGGAAGACCAAAACACACATGAGAAGAGATCCCGAGATAATAAATACAATAAACAGGAACACTGCAGACAGAGCTGGAACGGATAACTCTGGACAGGAGGACTTGACATGTATTTGTTGAAGATGTGTGCTCCACAGGGAGTTGAAAAGGTTTTGATGATGATAAAATTTGGAAAGATACTAAAATATGTTATCCTCATTAACACTACGTGCCATAGACCTGCCGTACCTGTTTACTGGAGAGCTTTCATGGTTTCCCAAGCTTGGGTAGACGGGTATGCCGGGCAAATACTTCAGAATGAGGTTGACAACTGTATTTATATTGCTGATCTGATCTGATCTGGACTGGTTCCAGACATTGTGAGGTGGCACATCTCCAGTCCAGATTACGTAGTCAAACTAAAGGGGATTAAACGTGGCACATGCTTTTTGTGATACATAACAGAGGAACATGCAATCACAACGATATCAAACTGGCTAGATCAAGTTTACTCACCCATGCTTCAGCTGAGCCCTAGGCTTTCAAATAGATGGTCTCCAGAAGATATATAAGAGATCATGAATGAATCAAGTAACAAAGGCTTATCAAACTAAAACTTAACTCACCTTGAGCTGTTTATATAACATATTTTATGAAAGACCTCACAACGTCCTTAAAGTCATATGAAGGGTTCCAGGAAAATTAAAATATATTTCAAGTCTTCCCAGAAAATTTTTATTTATATCAAGTGTTCCTGAAAACTTTATATTTATTAAAAGTGTTTCTAGAAACTATAAATTTATATCAAGTGTTAATGAAGACTTAAAATTTATATCATGTGTTCCAGGAAACTTTATATTTATTAAAAGTGTTTCTAGAAACTATAAATGTATATCAAGTGTTAATGGAGACTTAAAATTTATATCATGTGTTCCAGGAAACTTTATATTTATTAAAAGTGTTTCTAGAAACTATAAATTTATATCAAGTGTTAATGGAGACTTAAAATTTATATCATGTGTTCCAGGAAACTTTGTATTTATTAAAAGTGTTTCTAGAGACTATAAATTTATATCAAGTGTTAATGGAGACTTAAAATTTATATCATGTGTTCCAGGAAACTTTAAATTTATACAAAGGGTTTCTAGAGACTTTATATTTCTATCAAATATTTCTGGAGACTTTGTATTTCTATCAAATATTTCTGGAGACTTTATATTTCTATCAAATATTTCTGGAAACTTTATATTTCTATCAAATATTTCTGGAGACTTTATATTTCTATCAAATATTTCTGGAGACTTTATATTTCTATCAAATATTTCTGGAGACTTTATATTTCTATCAAATATTTCTGGAGACTTTCAATTGATAAACTCAGATGGGAATGTTTGAGGGATTTTAACATGTACCTATTCATGCTTTCGTTTGCTCATTTCTTGAGAGAGGAGTACCTTACCTCTCAGCTATAATGATACTCTACAGAGCTCTTCACTCTTGGCAAACTTTGTCTGGGTTTGGGTTTCCAATGACTCTTCTTACATCCCAGGGTGTACTAAAGAAGGTAGGCATGGGTACTTCTTGCTTTAGTGCAATAAAAAACTTCTCAGCAGACTCACCACTATGGCAATCATAGTGTCAATTGCTCCCTCATTGACCAGGCTGCTGTAACACAGTCTATTTCCAGGTGCAAGGGATGGAATGAAGTGGGGGAATTGTTCACTACACTGCCTCTGACCTAGATGTCAGCCCATATGCCCTCACAGCTGCTTAAACACACAAACATCCGATTAAGAACAAAATAAAAACTGATAAATAGTACTAGGGTCATACTTGTTTGTTCTCCAAGACACAGGACAGAAAAGTTACTATGTGTGAGGAAAAGCCACCCATGTCAACAGGAGAGGAAAGTTACTATGTGTGAGGAAAAGCCACCTATGTCAACAGGACAGAAACGTTACTATGTGTGAGGAAAAACCATTCATATCAGCAGAAGGGGGACGTTACTACGAGGAAAAGCCATCCATGTCAACAGGAAGGGAAAGTTACTTCAAGGAAAAGCCATCTATGTCAACATGAAGGGAAAGTTACTACGAGAAAAGCCATCTATGTCAACAGGAAGGGAAAGTTACTACAAGGAAAAGTCATCTATGTCAACAGAAGAGGAAAGTTACTATGAGGAAAAGCCATCCATGTCAACAGGAAGGGAAAGTTACTACGAGGAAAAGCTATCCATGTCAACAGGAAGAGAAAGTTACTCCGAGGAAAAGTCATCTATGTCAACAGGAAGGGAAAGTTACTATGAGGAAAAGCCATCCATGTCAAAAGGAAGGGAAAGTTACTTCAAGGAAAAGCCATCTATGTCAACATGAAGGGAAAGTTACTACGAGAAAAGCCATCTATGTCAACAGGAAGGGAAAGTTACTATAAGAAAAGCCATCTATGTCAACATGAAGGGAAAGTTACTACGAGAAAAGCCATCTATGTCAACAGGAAGGGAAAGTTACTACAAGGAAAAGCCATCTACGTCAACAGGAAGGGAAAGTTACTATGAGGAAAAGTCATCCATGTCAACAGGAAGGGAAAGTTACTATGAGGAAAAGTCATCTATGTCAACAGGAAGGGAAAGTTATGAGGAAAAGTCATCTATGTCAACAGAAGAGGAAAGTTACGAGGAAAAGTCATCTTTGTCAACAGGAGGGGAATGACTACAAGGAAAAACCATCTATGTCAACAGGAAGGGAAAGTGACTACAAGGAAAAACCATCTACGTCAACAGGAAGGAAAAGTTATTATGAGGAAAAGCCATCTACGTCAACAGGAAGAGAAAGTGACTATGAGGAAAAGCCATCTACATCAACAGGAAGGGAAAGTTACTATGCGGAAAAGCCATCTACATCAACAGGAAGGGAAAGTGACTATGAGGAAAAGTCATCTATGTCAACAGGAAGAGAAAGTGACTACAAGGAAAAACCATCTACATCAATAGGAGGGGAAAGTGACTATGAGGAAAAGCCATCTACGTCAACAGGAAGGGAAAGTGACTACAAGGAAAAGCCATCTACGTCAACAGGAAGGGAAAGTTACTACAAGGAAAAGCCATCTACGTCATCAGGAAGGGAAAGTTACTATGAGGAAAAGCCATCTACATCAACAGGAAGGGAAAGTGACTATAAGAAAAAGCCATCTACATCAACAGGAATTGAAAGTGACTACGGGGAAAAGCCATCTACGTCAACAGGAGAGATAGAATGAGAAATGATGAGATCAGAAATAAATGGGCACTACTGTGCTACATATACAGCAGGACAGAAAACTAGTTTATTCTGCATTCTCATGACAATGCAACCTAATCAACTACCACTGTGTGCCTATAATGCAAGAAGATCTACTGTATGGATCATGACGAAGACCACGTACCAGATGGATAAATGATATATAACAGAAAAACTACAACAGAATGTGCTTGCAATGACTGATCTAATACATTTAGCCACAGAGAAGAATGTTCAGCTCTGCATCACCTAGGCTCCCTCTGCCAGGTTTGGCATCGCAGGTATCTGAATATTAGGCAGCCCTGTAGGATGTTTTCAGAGTTCTGGACTCTGGTTCCACATGGGCAGTCACTCGTGTGTGATATCTTGAGCTAATGTAGGCGACCCAATAGTCTGCAGCAGCTTGTTCTCAGACAAAAGATGTTAGTGTCTGTAGAGCTGGTGGATTGGATCAGGTCTATTGCTCACTGCCATATCCATCTCCCATTTTGAGTTGTACTGATTGTGGATGATCTGTGTGGATAAGTTGCTCCATCTTGCCAGCTGCTTTGAACAGGGTATCAACTCTCATTCCCTGTGATTTCATAATTGGAGGGTAGCCACCAAAGAACAACTGTTGAGGTTCTTTGGATTCTGTTGAGCTCTGATCTGATTTCTTGTAGTATTTGTTCACCTCTGGTGTTTTGTATTGCTTCTAGTAGCTATCTGCAATATGTGAAGAATACAATCTGAGTTGGCGGGTGTTCGTCTGATCTGGTGAACATTCTTAGTGCCTGTAGGAATGCCTTAGACTCTGAGATAGGATCCCCCTTGTGAACACCTTTCTGGATGGATACTATTACTGATCTTTGGCAGAGCTGGAAGATTGTCATACAGTCTGAGTAGCAACGATTCTAACATAACCAGGATTGATGTATTGGTCCAGCAGAGAGTGTCAGATAAGTTGTGGCTCTACAGAGGTCAGATACTTTCTTAAGTCAATAAAAGTGGGTTTGGTACTCACTGGCTCTTTAAATTATGTAGCAGCAGGTTAAGATGTGGTCCAATGTGATGTAGGCGAGCCAGAAACTGGCATGTTTGATCGGTTGTGTTGATGGATCCTAGCAAGTATGTATTTAGTAAAGGGTTTGTAGGTGGATGAGAGAAGAGTAATTGGGCAATAGTTTCCAAAGTCTTCCTTGTTTCCTTTTTTATGTAGGAGTATCGTTTTAGAGTTACAACACCCTAATGTAGGTATTTTTCCTATGTGAAGGTATGTTGTACAACTTTCAGCTAAGACTAGATAGAATGGTAGTACACAGACTCTGAGGTCATCTGTTCCTGTGTGGAGGTATGTTGTACAACTTTCAGCTAAGACTAGATAGAGTGGTAGTACACAGACTTTGGGGTCATTTGTTCCTGTGTGGAAGTATGTTGTACAACTTTCAGCTAAGGCTAGATGGAGTGGTAGTACACAGACTCTGAGGTCATCTGTTCCTGTGTGGAGGTATGTTGTACAACTTTCAGCTAAGACTAGATGGAGTGGTAGTACACAGACTCTGAGGTCATCTGTTCCTGTGTGGAGGTATGTTGTACAACTTTCAGCTCAGGCTAGATGGAGTGGTAGTACACAGACTCTGAGGTCATCTGTTCCTGTGTGGAGGTATGTTGTACAACTTTCAGCTAAGACTAGATAGAGTGGTAGTACACAGACTTTGAGGTCATCTGTTCCTGTGTGGAAGTATGTTGTACAACTTTCAGCTAAGGCTAGATGGAGTGGTAGTACACATAATTTGAGGTCATCTGTTCCTGTGTGGAGGTATGCTGTACAACTTTCAGCTAAGACTAGCTTTGAGGTAATCTGCAGTGATGTTATTTACTCCGGGTCATTTCCTAGGTGGCATTTCAAGGGCTGGCGGATTTCTGAGGGGAGGGACGAAGGGGTGAAAGTGGGAATTGAGTTGGGATGGATGGAGGGACAGGGATGGATGGAGGGACAGGGATGGATGGAGGGACAGGGATGGATTGAGGGACAGGGATGGATGGAGGGACAGGGATGGATGGAGGGACAGCTGACTTGTAATACTCTTTTATGATCTCCTCCATGTCTAGTCTAGATGTAGTTCTGGACCCATCAGACACGTTCGGGCAGGGAATGTCATGGTGGTGCTTGGCGATGTGCCGAGAGGATTGATTCATGCCTGCTCAGGCCCGCTCTGTCACGTCAAGGAGGCAATGGTGAGCAAACTCTTTGTGGCCTCTGAATTTTTGACAGCAGAGTGAGCTAAGGGGACTGAAAGATGGATTATTGGTCGGAGAGTGAGTCATTTTGTGCCTCACTTCCAACAATGCTCGTGTAGCTTGTGATATTGTATTCTAAGTGTGGTTTGGTGCGGGAGTCTGGCGGTTTTTGTGATGGACTTGATTTTTAAAATTAGGGTGGCATAATCAGCATCGGTGTCTGTGGTTAATGTGAGGTTGATAATATCTGTAAGGGCAGTACCAGACGTAGAGGTTGAAGACTGGCTCTACGCCCCTGTGTAAATTACATCTCTGTAGCTTTGAATGGAGGATGTTAAATTGGAAGTGGACGCGAAGAAGTCGATGGTCGCTGTATATGCAGCAATGACCACGACTGTTGCTATTCTACGATTGGATAGAAAGTGGTCTATTTCGTGTCGGTGTTGTCCACTGGGACCTGTGTGTGTATATCTCTTATGGAGGGCTTTCTTGATGAGGCTGTTAGAGTGGAACAACCGGTTCGTTTCGCAGGAAGTAGTCAGCCTTTTCCGGCTTCATTTCGTAGCTCTCCTGAGTGAGGGCCGACATAGATAGGTTTCGTCTATTCGGCGAGGACCATTTCTAGCGTTCAAGTCACTCATGAACATTTTGAATAAACTGCGGTCTTGTAGAACGTCACACAGGTCGTAAAAATCGACCAGATACACAAGAAAAATGATCAGTTGTTGGATAATACACCTTATACGCAAGAAAAGTGAACCAAACGAAATATAATAGATTTTGTAGAGAAGAAAAGTGAACCAAACGAAAGATAATGGATTTTGTACGGAAAAAAAGTGAACCAAACGAAAAATAATAAATTTTGCACGTATGAAAAGTGAACCAAACGAAAGATAATAGATTTTGTACGGAAGAAAAGTGAACCAAACGAAAGATAATAGACCTTATAGCCAAGAAAAGTGAATCAAAATAAAGCATTACTCACAGTTTTATTCTGGGCACCCAATGTGGCAAACAGATTCTCCAATGTCCAAAGTGGTGTATCACAGCTCCTGAAGTCTCCAAATTTACCAGCTGCGTCAGCGGGATTATCTACCAAAAACAAAACAAGCAATGATAGAGGGGATGCATACGAGTTTGTATATGGCCACTGGCAGCTAATATATAGAACGGCCTTTGATCTAGCTTTGCTTTGATTCGTTCCATGTTTGGGTTTTAGTTTTGCTGCGGTCTGACTCACTTATGAAGCATCAAGAGATAATGTGCCGAGAAATGGAGAAAGAGGGAGAGAGTGAGAGAGAGCCAGACATCCACTAAGAGGGAGAGAGTGAGAGAGAGCTAGAGATCCACTGAAAGATAGAGAGAGAGTGAGAGAGAGAGCCAGACATCCACTGAGAAATTGAGAGAGTGATAGAGAGCCAGACATCCACTGAAAGATGGAGAGAGTGAGAGAGAGAGCCAGACATCCACTGAAAGATGGAGAGAGAGAGAGCCAGACATCCACTGAAAGATGGAGAGAGAGCCAGACATCCACTGAGAGGGAGAGAGTGAGAGAGAGCAAGACATCCACTAAATGAGAGATGGATAGAGAGATAAAGAAATGCAGGGAGAAGGTATACGATTAAGACAATATGAGATAATGAGCGTTATTCTTCTTCTTCTTCTTTCTATTCGGTGTTGGCTATATGTTGCTAGAAACTGCTCGTGCCGAATTGACGCCATTCTTGACATTTCTTTGGTAGTGGGCTGCTCTCATTATCCCATAACTACCGAGCAAAACTGATCTTGGCAGCCCATAACTATCAGCTCTTGGCAGCCCAGTGCCATTCTTATATAAATGCAGGTTCTCTTGTTATTCCACAGTGCCATAAAGTGTATTGGCGATTGCCTGCGTCACTTATACAAATCTTTCCCTCATGCGTACAAGCGCTTTGCACTCAATAAGTAGATGTCTAACTGTTTCATCGAGGCGAGAGCATTGTCTGAACAAGTGCATGCGATGAGGGTTGATGTAGTTTAAGTGGCTATTGACTCTGGTGTGTCCTGTTCTGAATTGGAGGACTATGTGTAGACTATTTGTGTCATCATTATTGTTTGGCTGTGACATTGTGCTAAGCACACTGTGACCTGATTCCGCCTGTTCAGTCAGATTATACTAGTATTGTTCCTAAGGATTCGTACAACTGTGCATGGCAGCCAGTTACAGTGGCTCTTCTCAGTTCCAGAGGCGCACTTGAGAAAACTGACTTGGATTCCTGGCTATAGTACAAATAAGAAGCTCACCGGAAAGCTCACTACTGTGGGGATCCCATTGTCGATCCCCACCTCCTTGGTCAGACTGCCACGAAACAACCTGTTTTCAGTTAGAGCTGCTTAGAAGTGAGTTTGTTGGATGGGGGGGGGGGGGGGGAGGAGGTGTGTATTGATTAGCATGTTTCACCTGACTCTAACATAGTCTGATCAGTATGTTTCACCTGACCCTAACATAGTCTGATCAGTATGTTTCATCTGACACTCTAACATAGTCTGATCAGTATATTTCACCTGACCCTAACATAGTATGATCAGTATGTTTCACCTGACCCTGACATAGTCTGATCAGTATGTTTCACCTGACCCTAACATAGTCTGATCAGTATGTTTCACCTGACCCTAACATAGTCTGATCAGTATGTTTCATCTGACCCTAACATAGTCTGATCAGTATGTTTCACCTGACCCTAATATAGTCTGATCAGTATGTTTCACCTGACCCTAACATAGTCCGATCAATATGTTTCACCTGACCCTAACATAGTCTGATCAGTATGTTTCACCTGACCCTAACGTAGTCTGATCAGTATGTTTCACCTGACCCTGACTAACATAGTCTGAATAGTATGTTTCACTTGACCCTGGCTAACATAGTCTTATTAGTATGTTTCTGTCTAGGAGATATCCCAACAGAGATGCCCACCAAAAGAGATATCCCAACAAAGATGCTCACCAAGAAAGATATACCAATAGAGAGACCACAGGAGAGATATCCTAACAGAGAGACCACATGACAGATATCCCAACAGAGAGACCACAAGAGAGATACACATTTTGAGGACTACATACAGTCCTTGTCAGAGGCAAACCACCATTCTCAGAACCCGAGTAAAGACACTACGAGGGAAAGTAAGAACAGCTAGATATGATCAAATAACACAAGAAAAGGCAACGAACAGGTTGTCAATATCAGGTCAAAAATTGCATATAGAAGACGGGGAGGTAGAGGGGGTTGAGTAATTGTGGAAGCAACAGAGAGCAAGCATGGAAGTGAATGAAGTGGAATACATATTATTAGTGAAAGTATAGGAGATATAGAAAGATAGATAGAGAGAGAGAGAGAGAGAGAGAGAGAGAGAGGGATAGTTGCCCGACTTACCAAGAGTTCCAACGCCGTCCCTACAGCACAGTGGTTCTCCACAGTTGGCGTTACTGCCCTCTTTGTAATCGGGATCAAAGTGGACGTCCGTCAAGTGCAGGACTCTCAGAGTTGGGGAACCTGGCTGAGAAAACAAGCCACACACATCACTGAATGAGGGCTAGACGTAACTAGATATGGTTAGAGTAGGTAGGATTAGATATGGTTAGAGTAGGTAGGATTAGATAAGAGTAGTGTCGGTAGGATTAGATAAGGGTAGTGTCGGTAGGATTAGACAAGAGTAGTCTAGGTGGGGCTAGACAAGGGTAGTCTAGGTGGGGCTAGACAAGGGTAGTCTAAGTGGGGCTAGACAAGGGTAGTGTCGGTGGGGCTAGACAAGGGTAGTCTAGGTGGGGCTAGACAAGGGTAGTCTAGGTGGGGCTAAACAAGATTATAGTACGTGGGATTACATAAAATTAGAGCATATTAGACAAAAGAGTTATTTTATTAAACATTGGAGGCCAACATGGACATATCAGAACAAATTGTTAAAACCTAGCATCACAATGGGGCATTGATTTGTTATGTTGCTGTTATATTGATTTTGTTATTGTTATGTTGTTATTGTTATATTGTTGTTGTCATTTTGTTGTTGTTGTTATTGTTATTGTTGTTGTTGTTATGTTGTTGTTGTTATTGTTGTTTTCGACGATGCTCGTGCTGAGTTCCTCTCTCTTCTTACTTACTTACTTAGTCGCTCCTCTTCTACCGTGAGGTGTAGAGGTTTGTCAGAGAGAACGCCACACTGCTCTATCCGCCGTCTTTTTCCTGGCCTCTTTCCAGTCCAGCCCTCTATCACTTAGGGACTGTCGTATGTTGTCTTACCAACCTACTTTGGGACGTCCCGGGGGTCTGCGTCCTTGACTTTTTATCTCCCATGACCTCTTTGGTATCCGATCTTCTTCCATTCTACAGACATGGCAAAACCACTGTAGTTGGGACTGCTCCATTCGCGTCTGCAGGGGTTGAACTTCAAGATTGCTACGTATTGTCTGGTTAGGCATCTTGTCCCTTTTCGTTACCTGAACCGCCTTTCTTAGGTACCTCATTTGTGAAGTTTGTATTTGTCTTTTTTGGGATGTAGTCAATGCCCATGACTCACATCCATATGTCAGGACAGGCACATAGGTCGAGCGGTATACACCCATCTTTTGTTTTCCTGCTTATTTCTCTTTTACTGAGGAATCCTCTGTTTATTGCATGGAACAGTCTACCTGCTGCTGCCCTTCGTGGAGAACTCCTCTTTGATTCCTCCCCTGCAGTCTATTACCATTCCTGGATATTTAAAGTTGCTGATCTGCTCCAGTGCTCGTGTTCCCAGGGTTATCTGATGTCTCTTTTTATCTCTGGCGATCACCATGGTTTTTGTTTTGGAGTTGCTGATGTGCATTCCTCTCTTCTTCAACTCTTCTTCCCAGACCTGCAAGTTGATCTGGAGATGTGCTTCGGATTTCGTGATCAGGGCCATATCATCTGCAAATGCTAGTTCAGATATGTAACTTGGTTTCATCTTCCAGTACCCTACTTCATACTTTTTTGTCCGTTCCTTGCAGGCTTTGATGACTTCATCCATGAGGAGTATGAAAAGGTAAGGTGATAGAATTTCCCCCTGTCTTACTCCTCTAGTGGTCTTGAACTCTCCTGACTTTTGATTTGACGTCCACACATAATTTCTGCATGTTTTATAGAAACTCTGTATGGCAGAGATCAGAGGTCCTGGGATGTTCTTCCTTGTCAGGCACTCCCAGAGTTTGTCCCAAGGAATTTTATCAAATGCTTTCTACCATCCCAAAAAGCAGAGATGCGTCTCTTTATCATATTCAATCCTCTCTCTTCATGAATTTTTATTTTAGAGCGGGATTGAAGGAGCATTTCTTATATCATGTGATGTAATGAGGAAGATGGACCTGGGTCCTTCTCGCTGTAGTTTAATGTAACGTTTCATGGCAGGATCATAATTAAATTGGTCATTGTGTCAATTCCCACCTCGTTGACCAGGCTGCTGTAACACAATTGTTTTCCAGATGCACATGTGAATGGAGTAACACAAGACCAGGACCATCTGATGATCTGTCCAAACCTCCCGGAGACTTGTAGCATAATTGACCTACTCAGTGCCAGTGACAAGGCAATCTACGTGGCTGAATACTGGAGAAGTGATGTGTGACGTAGTGCCTAGGACACGGAAAGTAAGTACTTGATTCTCTCAGACGTACTTTGAACTGGGGTATGATTTTCTAACATTGGAATCTGTGTATTGTTAATTCGTCGATTGCAGTGGCTTCATACAAAAGACGATCATTCATCAACTTCAAAATGGCCTCTCAACCATTGCTAGTGTTCCACTGCATGTGGCCCTGAGGCCAGATCTTCCATCCCCGCAAACTCCGGCATGATCAGCATAATAGATCCACACAAGATCCCGAAGGTTCGAAGCTTCCATGTCTGCTATTCACTTATGTCATAGGAAGTACACTTCTGTACCTTCCGAATCCCGGATTGAGAGTCACAGGCTATAACACTCATTAAAGATATATGTCTCAGATGGCCAGCTCAGAGAGTCACAGGCTATTACAACACTCATTAAAGATATATGTCTCAGATGGCCAGCTCAGAGAGTCACAGACTATTACAACACTCATTAAAGATATATGTCTCAGATGGCCAGCTCAGAGAGTCACATGCTATTATAACACTCATTAACGATAGATGTCTCAGATGTCCAGCTCAGAAAGTCATAAACGATTACACCACTCATTAAAGACGTCTCAGATAGTCACATCAGAGAGTCACAGACTATTACAAGACTTATTAAAGACGTCTCAGATAGTCACCTCAGAGAGTCACAGACTATTACAAGACTAATTAAAGATGTCTCAGATGACCAGCTCAGAGAGTCACAGACTATTACAACACTTATTAAAGACGTCTCAAATAGTCACCTCAGAGAGTCACCGACTATTACAAGACTTATTAAAGACGTCTCAGATAGTCACCTCAGAGAGTCACAGACTATTACTACACAAAACAAGATATAAGTTTCAACGTGCAGTTTATAATAGAAGGGTTGCTCAGAAAGTAGTGCCCCGCTTTAGATCTCTTCCTAGTGCAACACTGGCGTTTCCCGCGTACGTATAAGCAGATAGCGCTGCTGTAGCATTCCGTTAAAATAGCGTCTGTGCGCGATACGCGTTACAAACAACGAGTTGAAGTTGGATTCCTGATGGCGCAGAAAGAAAGTGTATGGAAACATTCACAAACATTTATGTGCTGTGTTTGGAAGTTGTGCAACAGGTAGGGGCACAGTGAGCACAGTTTGACACCGGGTTAAGAAAGTTAAAGCTTTAGGAAGTGGAGACATATAGCTGCATGATCGGCTGTGGCCTTGGCATCCTTCACATCCACCAGTCCAGACATGTTGCAGCGTACCATGTCAAAGGAAGACGTGTAAAGGAAATATTCTGTGCCAAACTGTGCATGGATTTCACACAATGTGAATAAATCAGGTGGGAACAAACACATTTGTTTATTAGTCAGGAGCCAGGTAAAACATTTATGCGCCAAGCATAGTGCTGGATGAAAAGGGTATACCAAGGGTGGAAGGGGGGGGGGGGGGAAGGGTAACTGTGCGAGTAAATACGACACTGGTCCAGACATGTAAGATACCACAGCAACATTTCTAGTTGTTATGGTGACCGGGATTTGTTGTGTCCTGGAATAAATAGTTAAACAGAAAAAAAATTGCGGGGCATTACCTTCTGACCAACCCTCGAACAATGGAATGTGATGCCTTAACTAGGTCATAGGATATAGGGAACAAGGTAACGACTAATGATACTATTGCCGTATTACCTTTGGAAGAACCGGATCCAAGGGCGGAGGTTGGGGAGTGGATGGTAAGGTCACGTTCCAGTTGTCCAGTGGATCAACGGTTTCGCCGCAGTTGTCGAACATGATGCCACATATCTGCTCTGGGCTGTACGACAGCTGGGAGATTACTGTGACGATCTCTGGCTGGATAAATAAACATAAATGTCAGGTCATGGGATTAGAGAGAAATGAGGTGGGTTAAAGTAATGTGAGCAACGGGATTAGATGCAAGCAAGGAGGGGGATTAGGAGAATGTCAGGTAATGGGATTAGAGAGAAATGATGTGGATGAGAGAAATACGAGGAAGGGGATTAGATGCACGTGAGGAGGGGGATTAGGAGAATGTCAGGTAATAAGATTAGAGAAAAATGATGTGGATGAGAGAAATATGAGGAAGGGGATTAGATGCATGCAATGGGGAGAGGGTGGGGTTTAGAGGAATGCATGGAGAGGGAATTAGAAAAATGCAGGGATGAGATTAGAGGAATTTAAGGAAGAGTGATAAGAAGAATGTGACGAAGATAAGAGGAACGCAAGGAGGGAGGATTAAAGAAATATAAGGAGGGCATTAGAGAAATGTAATGTAATAGAATTAGAGAAGTGTAATGAAAGGGATTTGAAAGATGCAAGGATTGAGATTAGCGAAATATAAGGTAGGGGGATTAGAGAAACGTACGAAGAAGAATTAGAGGAATGTACGGTAAGAGGATTATATATATATATATTAGGTAAGGAGATTCGAGAGCTGTCTGGCATAAGATTTCAAGAGATGTTGTGCAAAGAAGACATGACGGTAAGATGGACAATTATGGAAGTGAAGGTAAGGGGTTTTACCGACTAGTTAGGTCGGGGATTAGTACACATGTAAGGGTTTGTGTTAGTTAGGAGAATGTAAGGAAGGAGAAAAACAGTTAGAGTGATATACGTAAGAGGATTACATGAAGGTAAGATTGAGGCTAGGAGACATTTAAGCAAAGGCTTTCAGGAAATGAAGGAAAGTGGGCCAGAGAAGTATCAGGGAGCGTGAAAGAGAAATGTAAGGAGCAGTATAGTAATACATGTAAGGGACATTATTAGAGAAATGTAACGGGCAATATATTAATACATGTAAGGGACATTATTAGAGAAATGTAACGGGCAATATATTAATACATGTAAGGGACATTATTAGAGAAATGTAACGGGCAATATATTAATACATGTAAGGGACATTATTAGAGAAATGTAACGGGCAATATAGTAATACGTGTAGGGGACATTATTAGAGAAATGTAAGGAAGGATATAGGAATAATCTAAGGGAAAGTAAAGGGGAATGTAACAAAAATTATAGGAATAAATGTAAGGGAGTATAGGAATAATGTAAGGGAGAGTATAGGAATAAATGTAAGGGAGAGTATAGGAAAAATGTAAGGAAGGATATAGGAATAATATAAGGGAAAGTAACGGGGAATGTAACACAAATTATAGGAATAAATGTAAGGGAGTATAGGAATAATGTAAGGGAGAGTATAGGAATAAATGTAAGGGAGAGAATATGAATAAATGTAAGGGCGTGAATAGGAATAATGTAAGGATGAGTACAGGAATAAATGTAAGGGAGAGTATACGAATAAATGTAAGGGAGAGTATTGGAGAAATATAAGGAAGAGTTTTAGAGATATATAAGGAAAATTAAAGAGTTATGGAAGAGATGTATGAGAGAAATGTAAGAAAGGATATCATCGCGATAAAATTCAGTGAATGAAAGAAATGAACAAGACAAAAAGATATATCATATCAAACACTGCTTCCCGTCTTCTTCGTATTTACTTCATTAAATATAAATCAGGTACCCAGTTTTATCAGATTAGACTGGTAGACTGGAAAGGTTTCAAAAGGGTGGTGGAGAGGGGAAGAGAGGGTTGGTTGAATCTGGTCCTTTTGCTGCGATAGACACGTGATCTAGCCGTGATGTCACTCTGGATACATATACACGTGAAGGTGACTGGTACTACAGCAGGTATATATATATATATATATATATATATATATATATATATATATATATATATATATATATATATATATACGATTTTGGAAAGTATGGTACCTGGCAAACGAGGCAGAGGTAGACCCAAGATGGATACAGGCATTTACAGGTTCTCGGGCTGCCATTGAAAGAGCGGGAGAACTGGCCAATGAACGAGAGCCTTCCAGACGGGCTGTCCTATTTGCGACGTTCTGCAAAGAACTCGCTACATGATGATGATGGTGTTATAAACACACACACGTCTCGAATTAGAAGAGGAGTGGATAAGTAAGTATATATGTATGGTCGCGAGGTAAGGCATTCGCCTCTCAAAGTGATGGACGGAAACGATGGACGATCGATCCTAGCACATTTCAAGAGACCTCTTCTCTCAAGGGAGGTGGGACCAGAGTGTCTGCATCATGAGTTACCCGCAGTCGCCTTAACTTAATTCTTGCCACTAGTCCAAGGTAGCTTGGGACCAGAAAGTGAGGCTGATGACAAGCTCAGTTTTTTTTCTCACTGTAATCCAAATACAGCGCAAGTTGCATAATCAAGACAAAACCGTCTGAGGATGTCATCATCACTTGAGATGGGCAACTAACTATATACATAACACTTATTTTACTGCCAAGATGGGCAACTAACTATATACATAACACTTACTTTACTGACAAGATGGGCAACTAACTATATACATAACACTTACTTTACAGCCAAGATGGGCAACTAACTATATACATAATACTTACTTTACTGACAAGATGGGCAACTAACTATATACATAACACTTACTTTACTGACAAGATGGGCAACTAACTATATACATAACACTTACTTTACTGACAAGATGGGCAACTAACTATATACATAACACTTATTTTACTGCCAAGATGGGCAACTAACTATATACATAACACTTACTTTACTGACAAGATGGGCAACTAACTATATACATAACACTTACTTTACTGCCAAGATGGGCAACTAACTATATACATAACACTTACTTTACTGACAAGATGGGCAACTAACTATATACATAACACTTACTTTACTGCCAAGATGGGCAAATAACTTTATACATAACACTTACTTTACTGACAAGATGGGCAACTAACTATATACATAACACTTACTTTACTGACAAGATGGGCAACTAACTATATACATAACACTTACTTTACTGCCAAGATGGGCAACTAACTATATACATAACACTTACTTTACTGCCAAGATGGGCAAATAACTTTATACATAACACTTACTTTACTGACAAGATGGGCAACTAACTATATACATAACACTTACTTTACTGACAAGATGGGCAACTAACTATATACATAACACTTACTTTACTGCCAAGATGGGCAACTAACTATATACATAACACTTACTTTACTGACAAGATGGGCAACTAACTATATACATAACACTTACTTTACTGCCAAGATGGATAACTAACTATATATATAACACTTACTTTACTGCCAAGATGGGCAACTAACTATATACATAACACTTACTTTACAGCCAAGATGGACAACTAACTATATACATAACACTTACTTTACTGCCAAGATGGGCAACTAACTATATACATAACACTTACTTTACTGACAAGATGGAACACTAACTATATACATAACACTTACTTTACTGACAAGATGGGCAACTAACTATATACATAACACTTATTTTACTGCCAAGATGGAACACTAACTATATACATAACACTTACTTTACTGACAAGATGGGCAACTAACTATATACATAACACTTATTTTACTGCCAAGATGGGCAACTAACTATATACATAACACTTATTTTACTGCCAAGATGGAACACTAACTATATACATAACACTTACTTTACTGACAAGATGGGCAACTAACTATATACATAACACTTATTTTACTGCCAAGATGGGCAACTAACTATATACATAACACTTATTTTACTGCCAAGATGGGCAACTAACTATATACATAACTCTTACTTTACTGCCAAGATGGGCAACTAACTATATACATAACACTTACTTTACTGCCAAGATGGGCAACTAACTATATACATAACACTTATTTTACTGCCAAGATGGAACACTAACTATATACATAAGACTTATTTTACTGCCAAGATGGAACACTAACTATATACATAACACTTATTTTACTGCCAAGATGGAACACTAACTATATACATAACACTTATTTTACTGCCAAGATGGAACACTAACTATATACATAACACTTATTTTACTGCCAAGATGGGCAACTAACTATATACATAACTCTTACTTTACTGACAAGATGGGCAACTAACTATATACATAACACTTATTTTACTGCCAAGAAGAATAAAACCTGAATGTTCTAAATATTAAACAATTTTCTCAGTTGTCTAAAGTCGGGATTTGGGAAGATATGTTACTTTGATATCTCTACGTCTAAATACAAATGATGGCAGTAATTCCGTGCGTAAATCTGAGTAGTTTGGTCAACACTAATGTCTTATTCGTCTTACTAAATGGCTCGGAAACACGGTATGACATGACTATGAGTATCTCATCCAGATTGCAGTTCTTCTCAAACAGAAATCTTGATAGGATACATGGTGTTAAATTGCCAGATGTCACAACAAAGCAAAGGGAGTCCAACAAGTAAAAGAGTTGGTGATTGAGGACAGATGTCACAACAAAGCAAAGGGAGTCCAACAAGTAAAAGAGTTGGTGATTGAGGACAGATGTCACAACAAAGCAAAGGGAGTCCAACAAAGCAAAGGGAGTCCAACAAGTAAAAGAGTTGGTGATTGAGGACAGATGTCACAACAAAGCAAAGGGAGTCCAACAAGTAAAAGAGTTGGTGATTGAGGAGAGATATCCAGAGGAATACAACATAGCACACCCTGTGATAGAAACATAATAATGTAGTATACCTTCTTCTGGATTGAAATATACAGAGGAAGAGAAGAGTTCGGAAGTTACATAACACAGCAATGAAAAGTGGAAGTGGAGGTCAGAGCAGCTGTTGTTCGTAGATACTCGTGCTGAATTAACTCGTGACTTCAGTTCTTTGGTAGGGATCAAGATACTGAGGAGCGCATGAGCTGCAGCTGTCAGCAGCCAATAGCTGACTGCTAGTGTCAGGGCCAGCGAAACAGAGCTGCCAAGACCCTTCTACACCTCCACGCGGTGATCCTGGATAACAGGCCGCAACAAAGCAGACTGGCTAAGGAGAAGGAATCGAAAAGGGAATGCTAATCCGGTACTAAAAAAATGCGTGCTGAAGTCGGATGTGTTGGATCGAAAGGTGCAAATAACGCAGTCAAGCTGTAAACTACGACACAACGCATCCGTTCTCTGGACTACATTCTGCTACTTAGGCCTGTGTCAAGGTTTGGTAGCGGGAGATTGAGAACGAACGAAGCCAAGCCAAGCCAAGTTCGTTGGTAGCGAGTGACATTGGCTCTTCTTATATCCCAAAGTTTGCTTGAAAAGGTGGAGTGAGGTTGTCCTGGCTGTAGTACAATGCGTGAGTCCTCGCCACTATTGGAATTACATAGTCAATCCGAACGTAGTTGGTCCGACTGCTGTGACACATCCCGTTGCCATAGGCCCGTTTTGTTTTCTTCTTCTTATTATTCTTGTTCTTCTTCCTCTTCTTCGTTTGATCTGAAAAGGACGTTTGTTTCAATGTGTCGTAGTTTTACAGCGAGTATCAGGTTTCAGTACGGAATTAATAGAACCGAGTTTGCTTCCTTCTTTGATCCTCATTCTCTTAGCCAGGCTGTACTGGTGTAGCCTGTTTCCAGGGCCGCCTCTTGGAGACGGAATACGGTCCTGGTCAGTTGAGATTCGTTGACCCTGACGGAAACAGCCAGCTATGTATCACTAGCTGCTGTCAGCTCATTCACTGCGACTGCGGCATGCATACGTTTCACATGACCCTGATTACCATTCGTTCCCCTATAATAGCCCCATACGCTTACATAATATGCAAACTCTGAAAATTCAGCTCGCTCTAAATATTTAATAGATGTATGTATTAACGCGCAGGACGAGCATCTAGATAGCAACACCTTTTAAAACAGCATCAATTATGAATGGATACAGCAGAATAATTCAAAGTCTGGCAGAAACTTAGAGAATCAAATAAACAATTTTTGTTACTTACGTGTTTACATGTTCGAAGATACAGTTATCTATCTAATTCACTTGTGATTAATTTGCTAGTGAACCCAGGACCTCTTACAATGGAGCAAAGAATGAACCCACTACACCATCGTTTTGTTGTAAAGGTGACTAAGGAAAGTTGTTCATCGGACTAGTGACGTCATCGTGTAAAACAAATCTGTTATAGAAAGCACCACTATAAAAGAACGTAAAATGCTTTGATGCAGTTGTCTTCAAGGAGAACATCTATAGAACATCTTTAAACTCCGGCTGGAGTGCATAATGGTCAAGACTTAAATAGAAGAAATGTAAGATAGGACCCATTGGTCTCGATGTAAGGTGTTCGCCTCGGGTGCTGGAGGTCGCGGGTTCAAATCCCGGTTACTTACTTTCCGTGTTCAAGCACCACGTTATATATCTTGCATCCAGTAGACAGCGATATGGATTATCATTTGCCTCCAGCATGTCGCGCCTATTGCATGTTTTCCTGGAGGTTGGGGCAGATCATCAGGTGGTCTGGGTCCTGTAATGCGCCACAATCGCATGTGTCATGATCTGCGTATCCCCATCATTTCATATTCCTCTTGCACCGTGATACACCAGTTCGGAGTCTGTTCAGCGACTTCCATATTGTGTATGGTAGATCATGTCCAGGAGCAGGTTCCTCCCAAAGTTCCATCTCTGGGGCACGCACCAATTCGTGCTACCTCTCGATGGTTTGTCTCTATGGGATTTGTTGTTTTTAGAAAGCTATGTCTGGATTTGAGTCTTGTGTTTTGTACCTGATGTCCAAACATTGGGTGCCTTGGGTCGTGCTCCTGTTTTTCTCGTTCGATTTCTGCTGCGACCTTTTTTCGGATCTCAGGGCCAAGTACAAGGGCAGATGAGCAAAAAGGTGACACTCGAGCAGGGAGTACCCCAAGGGGGAGTACTGTCACCCACACTCTTCCTGGTATATATAAACGATATTACAGAGAATATACCAAGAAGAGTCCATAGCTCAATGTTTGCAGACGATCTGGCTATGTGGACCTCTGAAAAGAATCTCACCATAGCAAGAAATCGGATGCAGACGGCCCTAACATCGCTGGAGGAGTGGGCGAACTCATGGCTGGTCAAAATAAACGAGGAGAAAACCACATGCACAATATTCTCGCTTTCATTAAAACCCCAAAGTACCAAATTAAGTCTAAATGGCAAATTCCTGCAGCCAAACGACAACCCAACCTATCTGGGAGTCACATTTGATCGGCGCATGACATGGAAAAGTCAGATTGAGAGAAACCGAATGAAAGCCAGAGAAAGAATGGCAATCATGAGGAAACTTGCTGGCACAAGCTGGGGAGCAGACGAAGGCATACTAAAGAAACTGTACACTGGAAGAGTGAGACCAGTTCTCGAGTATGGCATTGCGGCATGGACAACAGCAGCGAAGGCGAACTTCGATAACGTTAGCAAACTTCAAAACCAAGCCATGAGAATTATAACAGGTGGCATGAAGTCAACGCCAATTGTAGAACTTGAAAAGATTACAAAACTGCAATCCATGACCGATAGAAGAGACTGCAGAGCCCAGCTGCAGTCAGAGAAGCTCCGAAGACTGACCGACCATCCAATGCACCAGAGACTAAACAATTTGGGAAATGGGAAACTAAAGCGGAGAAACTTTGCAGAAATAGCCAAAGCAAAGATGCACGAAGATCCCATAAACGCACTAACAACACCAAAACCCATCACTACTGTACGAAAACCTACCTGGAGGCAGGATATATTTCCAGAGGTGGTAGAAAATATACCAGGTATTGCAAACAAAAACTGCCAGACTGAAAAAGAAAGGAGAGATACTACCCTAAGCTTCATAACGAAAAGCTACCAAAGCATGGACTGGACCCATGCATACACCGACGGTTCTGTAACAAACACAACACAGAACGGAGGGGCAGGAGCATTCCTGAACCTACCAAATGGCAGAAAAATAACACTGTCATTCGCTACTGGTAAGTACACAAGCAATTTCAGAGCGGAGACAGAGGCACTGAGGGCGGCAGTGGAAGAAATGGTGACACACAGTGAAAATGAGAGCCATATAGTCCTGCTGACAGATGCTCTCGCCGTAGCCACAGCGCTAAAAAGCCAGAAAAACACCGAGCTTAATGACTTAAGAGCAGCACTCTGCAAACTGTGCCAGCAGTCCGCACCAAAAAAAGTAGTGGTACAGTGGGTCCCGTCACACTGCAACATCCAAGGCAACGAGGAGGCAGACAGACTGGCAAAAGAAGGTGCAAGACTACCACAAACAGATACCAGTATGACGTACGAAGAGTCAAAACGGCTTATCAAAGCCAGATACATGACCAAATGGGAAACCGAACATACTGGTTACACCAAAAACGATGCCTATTACCAGTTGAACCGAAGAGAGCAGGTCGTTGTCTTCAGACTTCGCACTGGCCACAATAGACTGAGGTACCACCTATTCAACAAATTGAAGATAGGGTGTACCGACGAATGCCCGTGCGGTACTGGTAAAATGACCGCTGAACATCTGCTGCAGAACTGCCCGACATACGAGGATCAGAGAGAGCAGATGTGGCCATCACCAGTGGAACTGCAAGACAAGCTCTATGGCAGTGGCGACAGCCTCAGGATGACCGCCGCTTTTTTCGAAAAAATAATGGTTACTGTCTGACTGCGTACGCAGAAGAAGAAGAAGAAGAAGGATCTCAGGGGATGCTATGCCAATTATGGGGTATATTTTATCAATGGGGGTGGGTTTTAGGCTCCCTGATACTAACCGACCTGCCTCATTTGTTGCCGTATCAACTAGTTTCGCATGAGCAGTTTTTTCCAGACTGGCGCAGCGTATTCAGCTACAGAGAAACACAAGGCATGTGTAGATGTCCGAAGGCCTGATGGCTGAGGCCCCCATGTTGTGCCGGTCAGTTTTCTGATGATATTATTTCTTGCGTGTATCTTACGCTTTGTGTCTTGACAGTGCGTTATGTAAGACAATATGCGGTCTAATTTCACGCCTAGATATTTGGGAGCCGTGCAGTGTTCAAGCTCCTGCCATGCCACCTAATCTGAAGTTTCCTTTTTGTCTCTCTGTTTCTGAGGCGGTAGGTACATACGTATGTTTTATTGGGATTTGGTTTAAGGTGATTCTTATGGTAGTATTCTGCAACGGCATTGAGAGAACTTGACAGTTTGCTTTCCACTTCCTCAAACCCTTTTCCTTTGGCAACAACTGCTGTGTCATCAGCATATATGCATTTCCTTGTATCTGTGTCCATGGGTAGGTCAGTAGTATATCTGTTATATAGCATGGGTGCTAGGACACTTCCTTGTTTAAGGCCGTTGTTTTGGTTTCGCCCTCTGCTGTCTTTTTTCCCCAGAGTTACATAGAATCGCGTAGAGAGCCGCGTAGCGCAGTGGTTATCGCTCTGGCTTTGCATCTGAGTGGTCCTGGGTTCATTCCCCAGTTGAGGCGGTAATGTTTTTTCAGACGGCAACGGGTCCCGGGTCGACCCAGCCTTAAATGGGTACTGGTTCAGTCCGGCAAGTAAAATCGGCGAGGGAGAGCAGATGGCTACCGCCCTCATATAGCCGAGCCTTTGATTTGTGAGATCGCTAACACCTCACACCCCTACGGCAGTAACGCTTTGGGTTGCTTTACTTTACATAGAATCGACTATTGTGCTGCACTTAGATCAATATAGACCACTCCTGTAACATGTTTGCGTTCATAACCATCCTCTATTAATTTTGTTAGGTTAAGGATTTGACTGCTGCAAGATCTTCCAGCTTGTTCCTTGCTCCTCGTCTATCGAGAGGGAGATACTATTCAGGATCAGCCTTTCGAAGATCTCATACATGTGACATAGCAGCGATACTGGACGGAAATTCTTAGGACACGAAAGAAACCTCCACGAAGATTGCAATTACCATTGAAATCGGGCGTCCGCTGGAAACGGCTTTTGTCAGCTAATTCTTTAAATACCAATATACGTGGATCATCCGGTAAATATTACCCCTGAGTAGTGAGACCAGACACCTGTGTTCAGTGGCGCGCACGTTAAAAATCCCTTAGCAGTTGGAAATAGAAAAGAGTAGGCCTAACGGCCGCTGCTCAGGCAAAATTCAAGTTAAAAATCTACTCAAATTATTCTAGGGATTCTCGCCCCACAGAGAATATGTCACAATAAAAAGGGGACTGTGTGGCCATAACAACATGTCTTGGCTATGTGGTTAGCGGAGCGGCTTAGATGGCGCCTGGCATGCTGCTTTGCAAGGTCTACCTTGCTATAATTTACCTTTCCACATCCACCAGTCTCAAAAATAGGCGATCGTATAGTCCAGGGGCTAACATACGCTGGGATTGACCTGACAAGTCACCAGTGGATTTTCACCTGCCAAACAATATGAAATAAAGGAGGTCACACCTCCCCACGACGTCTAACGACATAAGTGGACGGAAGAAAGAAAGAAAGAAAGAAAGATGGATGGATGGATGGATGGATGGATGGATGGATGGATGGATGGATGGATGGATGGATGGATGGATGGATGGATGGATGGATGGATGGATGGATGGATGGATAGATAGATAGATAGAATGTAAGTACCAGAGTGCTGGGTTAAATCCACGATCTGGAACTGCTCCAGTTGTCAATCATTCACCTTGCCGATCTAAAGCGCAAAGTGAAGCATGGATGTCTACTGTAGCTAGCCCCTTTCCAGGAAACCTGAATCCGAGCTTAAGTAGTGGCTGAATATAATGGCAATGCCTATTTTCCATGATGTGGCTGCTAGTTCTAAACCCACTTCACTTTCGTCGCCTTTCACGACATGCTTGGAAGGTATGCTGCAGTATACCCAGATGAAAATGGCTATCTGATTACTGTATGTGTTCGAACATACTGGTGATGATTTAACTCTTGTCGAAGTTACTTAGGTAGCAGGTTACGGTAGCTATTCTTATATACCAGACGTACCGGAGAAGGTGTACTGGAGTCTACCTGGATATAGTGCAATGCGAGGCTCTTTAGTAAGCTCATCAATATGAAGATTGCAGTGTAGATATCCACCTTTTTCAGAAATTATTGTGACAGCTAGCTTTCTGAAGCACGAACGGGAAAGTGCGGTGGTATCTGGATCAGTACGTTTCACCTGACATTGACTACTCTTGACACCACCGTGATCAGTATAATTCACCTGAACTCTTCCCCCCTCCCCCTCCCCCCTCCATTAGTATGTTTTACCTGACCTTGACTACTCTTCACCCCATCTTGATCTGTATGTTTCACCTAACCGTGGTTACTCTTCATCCCCACCCTGATCAGTATGTTTCACCTGACCTGAACTACTCTTCAGTCCCACCCTGAGCAGTTATGTTTCACCTGAACATGACTACTTGTCACCCCCAACCTTAATCAGTTTGAAGTCAAATGATAGGACAGAAGTCAAGTGATCTGATCGAATTCAAGCGATAGGACCAAGGTTTGCTTGATTAAAGGGACGTAATGATTCATGTGCTAGGACCAAGGGTCCCGTGAACAAAGGACCACATGAAGTCAAGTGATAGGACAGACGTCAAGTGATCTGACCGAAGTCAAGCGATATGACCAAGGTTTGCTTGATTAAAGGGACGTAAGGATTCATGTGCTAGGACCAAGGGTCACGTGAACAAAGGGTCGCATGAAGACACGTGACGAGACCAAAGCCAAGTGACATACGAATAAAAGGCCGCATAAAGGACAATTAACAGACCAAGGACCTAATATTATCCAGATAATGAACCAAGAAGCACACAAAATCAAAACGAGGAAAACGAATTAATTAAATCAATGTATTACCAAGGAAAGCAACCAAACAGCTTATACTGTCGAATAGAGGCGCAGCAATAATGCATGATAAAGGTTTCATGGCAAGAGCTGTCGTCAGGGATGGCAACAACTCTTCATATTATAAGCCGCAGCATAGGGAAGGTGTGGTTGCCAGTTTCCTTCCTTCATGTTTTTACCTTCCCCAACTCATACGTCAGGTACCCATTCACAGCAGGATCGACTGAAAGAGCGGTCGCACCAGGCACGAACCCTGGCCCAGATTTATTTATGTCTGTCCGTGATCTCGAACCATTGGCATGAATTAATCTCAGTATAGTAAGTCCGCTCACTGTCGACTAGGCTACTCGCTCTATGATACTTTTTAGTCCTTACTCGACCTGTACTTGTACAGGGGCAGATGCCCATGTGCAGGTCCCAGCTCTGGTATAAGTTGGATGTAGCCGGGAGGAGGAATTCCTGCTTAGCTGGCTAGGCTCGAGCAGCTTATTACTCCGCTACTTTGGGACAAGTGCCGCGAAGGGTGGTTAGCCGATGTGTGAGTCCATCTTAATTGACAAACACTAGAGCAAAGTAGACCCGCAGCCTGTTATGCACCAACTATGCTGCTCTTAACAAACCACCTAACCATGGCCGGTGTTATGCCATGTCAGACTGTTAGTTGACTCTTATGACATGCTATCTGTGGGACAGTGGTGCTATTCTTGTCCTTGTCATACACAAATACCCCGGCGGACCATTCGGGATACTCCATGATACTCACCTGATGAAGATCTTCTTCTTCTTCTTCTTCTGCGTACGCAGTCAGACAGTAACCATTATTTTTTCGAAAAAAGCGGTGGTCATCCTGAGGCTGTCGCCACTGCCATAGAGCTTGTCTTGCAGTTCCACTGGTGATGGCCACATCTGCTCTCTCTGATCCTCGTATGTCGGGCAGTTCTGCAGCAGATGTTCAGCGGTCATTTTACCAGTACCGCACGGGCATTCGTCGGTACACCCTATCTTCAATTTGTTGAATAGGTGGTACCTCAGTCTATTGTGGCCAGTGCGAAGTCTGAAGACAACGACCTGCTCTCTTCGGTTCAACTGGTAATAGGCATCGTTTTTGGTGTAACCAGTATGTTCGGTTTCCCATTTGGTCATGTATCTGGCTTTGATAAGCCGTTTTGACTCTTCGTACGTCATACTGGTATCTGTTTGTGGTAGTCTTGCACCTTCTTTTGCCAGTCTGTCTGCCTCCTCGTTGCCTTGGATGTTGCAGTGTGATGGGACCCACTGTACCACTACCCTTTTTGGTGCGGACTGCTGGCACAGTTTGCAGAGTGCTGCTCTTAAGTCATTAAGCTCAGTGTTTTTCTGGCTTTTTAGCGCTGTGACTACGGCGAGAGCATCTGTAAGCAGGACTATATGGCTCTCATTTTCACTGTGTGTCACCATTTCTTCCACTGCCGCCCTCAGTGCCTCTGCCTCCGCTCTGAAATTGCTTGTGTACTTACCAGTAGCGAATGACAGTGTTATTTTTCTGCCATTTGGTAGGTTCAGGAATGCTCCTGCCCCTCCGTTCTGTGTTGTGTTTGTTACAGAACCGTCGGTGTATGCATGGGTCCAGTCCATGCTTGGGTAGCTTTTCGTTATGAAGCTTAGGGTAGTATCTCTCCTTTCTTTTTCAGTCTGGCAGTTTTTGTTTGCAATACCTGGTATATTTTCTACCACCTCTGGAAATATATCCTGCCTCCAGGTAGGTTTTCGTACAGTAGTGATGGGTTTTGGTGTTGTTAGTGCGTTTATGGGATCTTCGTGCATCTTTGCTTTGGCTATTTCTGCAAAGTTTCTCCGCTTTAGTTTCCCATTTCCCAAATTGTTTAGTCTCTGGTGCATTGGATGGTCGGTCAGTCTTCGGAGCTTCTCTGACTGCAGCTGGGCTCTGCAGTCTCTTCTATCGGTCATGGATTGCAGTTTTGTAATCTTTTCAAGTTCTACAATTGGCGTTGACTTCATGCCACCTGTTATAATTCTCATGGCTTGGTTTTGAAGTTTGCTAACGTTATCGAAGTTCGCCTTCGCTGCTGTTGTCCATGCCGCAATGCCATACTCGAGAACTGGTCTCACTCTTCCAGTGTACAGTTTCTTTAGTATGCCTTCGTCTGCTCCCCAGCTTGTGCCAGCAAGTTTCCTCATGATTGCCATTCTTTCTCTGGCTTTCATTCGGTTTCTCTCAATCTGACTTTTCCATGTCATGCGCCGATCAAATGTGACTCCCAGATAGGTTGGGTTGTCGTTTGGCTGCAGGAATTTGCCATTTAGACTTAATTTGGTACTTTGGGGTTTTAATGAAAGCGAGAATATTGTGCATGTGGTTTTCTCCTCGTTTATTTTGACCAGCCATGAGTTCGCCCACTCTTCCACTGTTAGGGCCGTCTGCATCCGATATCTTGCTATGGTGAGATTCTTTTCAGAGATCCACATAGCCAGATCGTCTGCAAACATTGAGCTATGGACTCTTCTTGGTATATTCTCTGTAATATCGTTTATATATACCAGGAAGAGTGTGGGTGACAATACTCCCCCTTGGGGTACTCCCTGCTCGAGTGTCACCTTTTTGCTCATCTGCCCTTGTACTTGGACTCTGACCGTTCTTTGTTTGAGGTAGTGGTTGATCCACTTGTACATTTTCCCACAAACATCACTTCTTCTTTGCTTGACTCTAAGTCCATCTTTCCAGACTTTGTCAAATGCCTTTTCCAGATCCACCCAAACAGCTACTGTGTGTTTCTGTGCCTGGTAGGCATCTTCTATCTCCTGGGCTATGAGGATGACCTGGTCCTCAGTGGATCTGTGCTGTCTAAAGCCGGCTTGCTGTGGAATTAGTATTCGTTTTTCTTCCAGATGCCACATCAGTCTGGTGTTTATCATCCGTTCCATCAGCTTGCCGACACAGCTCAGTAGGCTTATGGGCCTGTATCCATTTGGATCTGTTATGTCCTTTCCTGTTTTTGGTACTGGTACCAGTACTGCGTCTTTCCATGCCTGTGGTAAAATTCCCCTTTTCCAGCTTTGGTTCAGGACCGATAGCAGTTTCCTCTTCGCTGTTTGGCCCAGCCCCATCAGCATTTCGTTTGTTATCCCGTCTTTTCCGGGAGATTTCCTTTTCTTTAGTGTTCTCATAGCCTCTTCCTTTTCGCGCATTGTTAATTTGGCCATCATGTGCTCTTCAGGTGCCGTATTCATGTTTTCGTGCCCCTTTAGCTCTTCGCTAATGTCTGTATGCTTATCTGCAGGGACCTCGATGTGGTTTGCTCTGGCATAGTGATCGACAAAGGCGTTTGCGGCTTTCTTACCTGTGATCAAGTTCTCGCCCTGCTTGATAGTAATTTGTTTATTTGACGGGGTTTCGTCGTTCATGGCTCTGACTAGCTTCCATAGCTTGTTCCCGTCTTTGTCCAGGTTTAGACTTTCCGTTTTATTTTTCCAGCTTTCTCTTGCTGTTTGCTTGAGAGTGTGTTTGTACTTCGCCGTGGCGGCTTTGAGGGCGATGTTTGCCTCCATTGATTTTTCTCGCTCTGCCATGTTCCTAGCATTTGTTACTGCATCTTCCACTTTCTGCAACTCATCATTCCAGTAGGGCTTATAGTTTTTTGATGAAGATCGACCAGTGGAAACGACCGTTGACTCTTACCTTACCTAAATGAAACTGTTGGGCAATGTGTCTTACGTTACCTAAACGAAACTGTTGGGCAATGTCTCTTACGTTACCTGAATGAAACTGTTGGGCAATGTCTCTTACGTTACTGAAATGAAACTGTTGGGCAATGTCTCTTACGTTACCTAAATGAAACTGTTGGGCAATGTCTCTTACGTTACCTGAATGAAACTGTTGGGCAATGTCTCTTACGTTACCTAAATGAAACTGTTGGGCAATGTCTCTTACGTTACTTAAATGAAACTGTTGGGCAATGTCTCTTACGTTACCTAAATGAAACTGTTGGGCAATGTATCTTACGTTACCTAAATGAAACTGTTGGGCAATGTCTCTTACCTTACCTAAATGAAACTGTTGGGCAATGTCTCTAACGTTACTTAAATGAAACTGTTGGGCAATGTCTCTAACGTTACCTAAATGAAACTGTTGGGCAATGTCTCTTACGTTACCTAAATTAAATTGTTGGGCAATGTCTCTTACGTTACTTAAATGAAACTGTTGGGCAATGTCTCTAACGTTACTTAAATGAAACTGTTCGGCAATGTCTCTTACGTTACTTAAATGAAACTGTTGGGGAATGTCTCTAACATTACTTAAATGAAACTGTTGGGAAATGTCTCTTACGTTACCTGAATGAAACTGTTGGGCAATGTCTCTTACGTTACCTGAATGAAACTGTTGGGCAATGTCTCTTACCTTACTTAAATGAAACTGTTGGGCAATGTCTCTTACGTTACCGAAATGAAACTGTTGGGCAATGTTCATTTACGTACTTGTTTACTATTGGCCAAAAGATTCAACATTAAACTCTAAACTATACAGAGCTAACAAGGAACTCGTACAACGGTCTCGCTCATCACGGGGTGGTGTATGACGGGTGTTAACATCAAAGATGCGACCAGAAGAAGAAAAAGAAGCTGACAAAGACGGAAGAATAAGATGTAAAAGACTATTGGAATTTGTCACTTGTTTAAAGATCCAATTATCTAGCTTAATCTTACATTGAATCTGTTTTCTGTATTACTAAAGCCATTGTTTCTGTATACATTTCGGTTGTGTCTTTTTAGTTTGAGAGCCTGAGTAAGCAGACCGGTAGATAGCATGCTTCTCGTGGCTTATTCGTTCCCCCTTATCGCTACGCTCTAGTCGATTTAGCTGTAAATGGGTACTTGGCTTATGGTTAGGTGAAAAAAAGGCAGTAAAGAAGACAACTGATCAGAGCACCTCATAAAAGCAGACCTAGTATAATGACGTTTATAATACGTCATCTCTGACTACAGTGTCTGCTATATGACTACCTTTAATTTTAAAGGTGCATACCTTTGTAAACGAGCAGACGAGCGAGCGGGTTGGACGTCTATCTTTGACCACGAGAACGTAAAATAAAAACCTTGGCTGTGCGGTGCGTGACGACTGCAGATGCAACGACCTTTATGTTCGTTGAATTTATACCAAATGAAATTATACATTTCTGCCATCTCCGCGTGACCTTGAAAAGACCTTCAGAATAAAGTAATCTATTTTTTCGAACTAAACCAGTTATGGCAAGCCAGTGTGACATCTTCGTCACTGTTAAAGTGATTTCCTTTCAGCTGTTTTTTAAGTTTTGGGAAAAGCAAAAAGTCTGATGGAGCTAAATCTGGAGAATATGGTGGGTGTGGAATAATTTCAATATTCAAATCGTTGGCTGTTTGCAGCACAAGCCATGCTTTATGGGAGGGCGCATTGTTTTGAAGCAAAGACAGAATTTGAGTTCGCGTTATCCCTCTTTTTCTGGTCACAATCTTTCTTAGTTTGGTAAGGAGATCTGCATAATATTGTCCATTAACCGTGTTGCCATGAGGCAGGTAATCTTTAAATACGACACCTTTGGTGAGCCCGGGGCTTTCCACTACATGTTGAAAATTTTAGATTTTGGGTCATAATGGTAAACCCAAGTCTCATCTACTGTCACCATGGTCGGCAACATGTTTTTCGACCGGCAAATTTTGAGCAACTGGCCACAGCAATCAACCCTCGTTTGTTTCTGTTCACATGTTCGCAGACGGGGGGCCCAGCGGGCACACACTTTTCTCAAGTTCAGTCTGTTGTGTAAAATTCTAACAACTGTGCTTTCATTCAGTTTTGCCGACCTATATATCTCTGCAATTGTCATTTTCCTATCTTGGTCAATGATTTTCTTCACTCTTACAGCATTTTCATCGCTGCACTCTGAGGATGGTTTTCCTGATCTTGGAAGATCAGCAACATGGGAACAGGCTACACTTAAACTGCCTACACCAGTTTTTGACAGGAGCATACGAAAGACCGAATTCCTCAAACACTGGTTCCATAATCCTGTGTATTTCTGTATGTATTTTTCCCTGCAGCATCAAGAATTTTATCACAGTTCTGGCTTCTGATTTCTCTCTTGTTCTGACAAACCGTTGGAGTAGTAGATCCAGTCAATAAAGTGTGTTGCACCATGCACCATACCGGCTAAACCCTTCGAGGAGGGAAATTCATACTTCTCAAGTCCAGCACAAATTAAATGATCTACATATGTGCCAAATTTCAACTTTCTCATCCTACTCCTTCATAGTGAGGGTAAAGACTTATGACAAGTCCCTTGTATAAGGACTCTTCTAGTTATCATTTATTATCCCTTCCACAATGGGTATTATGATCTTGTTTTATCACTTCCACAATGGTAAAGACTTATGACAAGCCTCTTGTATATGCCAGAAGGGAGAAGCGATACGGTTTGAGTTGGTAGCCATTACCAGAAAGTGGCCAGGAACGTCTTTGCGATGGTATTCTCTTCCCAACATTAGTACCCGCGGTGTACCATTCCGCCCGTGTACTACCGGAGCCCGAGTTTAGACCAAAGAATAGTATCACTGTAACATGTCAAGCACGCCCTAACTAAGAGATAACTAAGGTAACTGAAGCTATAAGCCACACAAACAAAAGACGAATGACCTCTAAATTCTTTAATAGAAGAGAAACGTGTAACTCAAGTCAAAGTTTCCATTTATTTTTCCTGACCTATCGTTCAACCAACATTCTAGTAAAATTCACATTGCGGGTCACGTAATAAGACGTGGTGGGTCCTTGTTGACCCATGTGTTTAGGACGTTTCGTCTGGATCGTACTTGCAAGATTCCCCGCCTCGCTTATTTACCGCTTAAAATTGTGACGTGTCGATAAAAATATGAAAATAATAACAGACCACGCGCGTGGTCGTAGACAGACTCGGGATAATGAGGTCATCAGCATCATGTGCCATGTCTACCGTCGCTGGTGATCAACAATGTACAAATGTTCTATCTTCTTAATTCTAGTACTGTAGATTGCTCGCGGATTTCTCAGCTATTGTGTCATTCTGTCCAGATATCTTCTATATGTTTTCTTATGTCATTCGTCATTATTGTTCCTGTTGTCATTATGTCTATCAGTTAACCCGTTGTTCTTTGTATTTGCTTTTTAAGTAAACATGTGCAGGTGATTGCATCGCAGTTTTCCCGATGCCGTCCTTTCTTTTTATTTTTGATAGTAGTGATCTCCCCTCATTTATTCCTTCATTGTCTCCCCATTAATTTGTTCGGAACGACTGACAAATTGTCAGACCACGGGCTCCAATTTTAGGCCGTCTTTTAGTCATGTCTATGTTGTATTTGATTATCTAGCCTCAACTGGCCTTCTTCCCTCTTCTCTGTTCCTGTTTTTTCAGGTTTTTCTTGTCTTTAATATTGAGAGAATAACAAGACAATATAAAAAAAGGCATTCACTATTGTGACACTATCAGACAATGTGACATTTAATTTATCTGGGTAGTAATATAGACAAGCTATAGACAGGCACACAAAATAAGAATACACAAGTCGTGAAGAGATTTCTTTGCAGTGGTAAATTTAATGAAATCGAAACAACCCTGTCCAACATAATAATAAAATAGACCAAGTTAACTAAATACGGTACAGTTTTTCATAATTGGATGCCTTAGCAGATTAGAGAAATTGAAATGGTCTGATAAGATCACTGATGTGGAACTGTTGGACAGAACCAGACAGAATAGAGAGATTGAAATGGTCTGATCAGATCACTAATGTGAAACTGTTGGACAGAACCAGACAGGATAGAGAGATTGAAATGGTCTGATAAGATCACTGATGTGGAACTGTTGGACAGAACCAGACAGGATAGAGAGATTGAAATGGTATGATGAGATCACTAATGTGGAACTGTTGGACAGAACCAGACAGAATAGAGAGATTGAAATGGTCTGATAAGATCACTAATGTGGAACTGTTGGACAGAACCAGACAGAATAGAGAGATTGAAATGGTCTGATAAGATCACTAATGTGGAACTGTTGGACAGAACCAGACAGGATAGAGAGATTGAAATGGTCTGATAAGATCACTAATGTGGAACTGTTGGACAGAACCAGACAGGATAGAGAGATTGAAATGGTCTGATAAGATCACTGATGTGGAACTGTTGGACAGAACCAGACAGGATAGAGAGATTGAAATGGTCTGATAAGATCACTAATGTGGAACTGTTGGACAGAATCAGACAGAATCAGTGAAACATGATGTGAGGAGAATGTGCTGGAGCCGGACAGAACACATTAAGTAGACTAGCTAGTAAAATTACAAGACAGCCTCTGTTCTGGAGCCCGCAGGGCATTGATCAGGATAGACAGACCAAAACACTCACCGAGAAGAAAGCTCGAGATAAACATAAAAGCAACAAGAGAGACGTGAAGATGGAAGAGATTACGCATGTGTAAGATCTGTGCCCCATAAACAGTAGAAAAATATTGACTGATAACATAAGTAAGTACTATAACTGCCCCTAATGAGAACAAACAAGCCATAACCCAACATCCACACCAAGCAAAGAATTAATAAAAACAATCAATATTTGTAGACAACTATGGATGGACAGATGCGCTACAGATGTAATTTTAATAGCTCTGTATCAACCCAATCCCAAAGAAATCATTCCCATTTTTAGACGAGAGTACAATTAGAGGTTGCGAGCTGCCGACGACGGATGTGTCGGACCCAAAGGTGCAAATATCGCAGCCAAGCTATAAACTAGCGACACAACGCATTCCGTTCTCTGGACAAAATGTTGCTACTTGCAAAGTCCTAATCAGGGTTTGATGGTGGCAGATTGAGAACGAACGCAGAAGAAGAGGAAGAAGAAGAAGAAGAAGAAGAAGAAGAAGTTGATGAAGAAGAAGAAGAAGAAGAAGAAGAAGAAGAAGAAGAAGGAGGAGGAGGAGGTTGCGAACAAGGACCCACAAAGTGACAAATGAATGACCGTAAAAGAAACTACTAGCACTGCTATGGACAAGAGGAACACATGATCTTCTGGATTGTCCATGATTGCCAGAACTGTAGTAAGCAACTACTACCATCAACCACTTTCATCCCCAACACCCTCAATCAATATCCCGTTTACAGGCCGTGTAGCAGATTGTGAATACGGCTTTAGGTCCTTATTTTCTTGGATAATATTGGTTGGCGTGGTTGTATCACGCTGGTTGTCTTTACTTCACAGCTGCATGGTTTCCAATGTTTGAGACTAGGTCGACCCCAGGAGCTGTTTGCGATGGAAACCACCCCGCACTAATTGGGTGTTGAACCTAGATAGTTTGGCAGGGAAGCTAATGTACTAACCATTGTGGTACATCGTATGCCCATACCACTGAAGTGTTTCCAAACTTGATAAAGAGGATAATGAAGAGGAGAAATCTAAACCCGTTAACGTAATAGTCGAACTAACTGATAAGCGTACTTATCTGTTGAGATGTGCAATAACGTTATACACAAAAAGACATAAATATCGATATCAAATTAAGAAGATAGACATGCAATGAGGCGAACAAACAGACAGATGGGTAGACTAATATACGTACATATTTATATATATATATATATATATATATATATATATATATGTATATATATATATATGGATAGATAGATAGATAGATAGATAGATAGATAGAAAGATAGATAGATAGATAGATAGATATATAGATTGATAGATAGATAGATAGATAGATAGTTATATAGATAGATAGATAAATAAATAGATAAATAAGCAAGTAGGTAGCCAGGCTGAGCGACAAATCAAATAGACCTACATACAGACCAAACAAACAAACAAACATACATACATATAAACTAATAAGACACAGACTAAGTTGACAGACAGGATAAACAAATACACATACTAAACATACAGATATAAATACTAAACAAACAAACTAAACAGACGGATATAGAGACTAAACATACAAACAGACTAAACAGACGGAAATACAAAAAAAAAGTTTGACAGATAGACATATAATATTAAACATCGAAAGGAAGGAAGCAGTACACAAGGCATGCTGAGATTGAAATTAAGCAGGGAACAATACATCCGACCTTCCTGTCCTCAATCTCCTATCATGAAATTTATTTAATATCCGCCTTTGCAATTTTATGTCTCAATTTCCATATCTCTAGAATACATATATTCGGTACGTAATGGGGAGATCGATATATATATATATATATAGAGTGAGAGAAAGAGATATAGAGAGAAAGAGAGAGTGTGAGAGAGAGAAAGACAGACGTTCAGACATAGCGAGATAGGCAGATCAAACAATATACACTGAGAGTAAATGAGAGAGCGACAGAGATACTCAGAAACAGAGAGATATATAGACTGACAGAGACATACAGAGGGTGAAATAGGCTGACACAGAGAGAGACTTAGAGAGAGACTTAGAGAGAGAGAGAGTGAGAGAGAGAAATAAAATGACTAATAGAATTTACATACAAAGAGAGAGAGACAGAGAGAGACAGAACGAGGTAGAGTTAGAGGCAAGGATATAGAGACACACAGACAGAGAGAAAGAGAAAGACAGACTGAGGCCGACATTTGATAATATGACCTTTACCCGGATGTTTTCAAGTATTGCCGTCGGAGCATGGTGATGCACTCAGAGGAGCACATAAATAAACATTAACAAGGAATACCAATAAAATAACGGACTGACGGTGTTAAAATCATTACAGAGGCATGGATTGAAATAATAACTGCGACAGGCAGCACACGAAAAAAGTGCATCTCCCCACAACGCCTAGAAACACCGGTTGACAGGTATGGTAAGATGACCACGAATGTGTCTATTACATGTTATTGTGTGCTGTCCTGTGTGCCGTAACGTGCACACACGCACACTTGTTAGTTGTGGTGTTTCTGTAGTAATGTCTCATTACTTTTTTTGTTATTTAACAAAATAATGATATAAAGGTGGGTACCCATAGGCGGTGTTACAGAGGAAATAATGATACAAGTTGGGTACCCATAGACGGTGTTACAGAGTGAAATAATGATACAAATTGGGTAGCTATAGGCGGTGTTACAGAGTGAAATAATGATACAAGGTGGGTAGCCATAGGCGGTGTTACAGAGGGAAATAATGATACAAGGTGGGTAGCCATAGACGGTGTTACAGAGGGAAATAATGATACACGGTGGGTAGCCATAGCCGGTGTTACAGAGGGAAATAATGATACAAGGTGGGTAGCCATAGCCGGTGTTACAGAGGAAAATAATGATACAAGGTGGGTAGCCATAGGCGGTGTTACAGAGTAAAATAATGATACAAGTTGGGTATCCATGGGCGGTATGATACATCAAAACAATGATACAATGGCATGAAATGAATGCCTCAATCACCTCATACATCACAAATGAATGAAAATGGCATCTCCGCACGTCGTCTAGCGATATAACTGGACAGATGAGATCAGATGAGCGAGAAGCCATTGAAGTTGCTGAATGGATCTTGGAAGTATTATATTATGTAAAAAGGAAACCGATATCCCTGCACTCCGGCAAGACCAAAACGTGTTCTGTCTCTTCATTGCAGTTTGAAGGGTAGGTTTGTTGTCAGTTCTTTTAGTTCGCTGGCTATACCCACTCCGTCTTCTATTTGTGTTCTCTCATTGATTTTGATACCGTCAGGTGTGTTTCTGTGATGAACTTGTCCCTTGTCTGGAGCTACTCTTTAGCTCTGTACAACTCTGAGTTTAATGTGCAGTCTTTTGGCAAGTGAGTCGTCTTCCACTGGCTATACATGGTCCTTTCTTTTAGTCGTTCCTCCCTGCTCGATCTGCATCAGATGATAAACTAGTGCAGCATCATGGCTTAAAAACGTAAATGGCAAGGACAAGAAAAGTGGAGAAATGAGAGAGAAAAACTAATGGCATGACAAGACGGATGAAGCAAGTGAAAGTATCTCAATGCAGATCTGCTGAAGAAAAAGAGAGAGGAGAGTGAGTAAGAGAGAGAGAGCGAGAGAGAGAGAGAGAGAGAGAGAGAGCGAGAGAGAGAGAGAGAGAAAGGAGCGAGAAAAACATTATATAGGGAAAGAAAGAAAGATAGAAGCGAGATGGCGAGAAAGAGAAATTGAAAGAAAGATGGCGAGGGAAGAAGAGCGAGATGGAGAAAGAAGAGACAAGGAGAGAGAAAGAGAGATAGATACAGAGCACGAGAGGTGAAGTACAGGCTGAGAGAGATAGAGAAAGAAAGAGCGATACATTAAGTCGGTTATAGGGGGAAACAAATAATAAATGACATTTTCAACACACGACAGAAAGTCGCAAAAATTGAGGCGGAAAAAAAAACCGAAAAAGAAACAAAGAAAGTACGAGGTGTGTTCAAAAAGCATCCGACCTTAATTTTTTCCGCGGGAAAACATGAAGCATGTGTGCTGTTCTTCGGCATGGATATACAGAAGGACTTCACGCGCACGCGTGGATTTTTTCCCGCCCTCAGATTGTTTCAGTCTTTCAGTATTGAGTATAGTGAGCACACGTCGGGTTTTCATTCACCACGAAATGACGGAAAGAATTTAGCATGGTGTTGCAACAAATTTTGCCAAAAGCTTGGCGATACCCAAGTGGCAAAACCATTCTGAAGATTCAACAGGCTTTCAGTGACGATGCCATGAGAATCAAACACGTTAAGGAGTGCTACAGTGACTTCACAGATGGCCGTACATCGGTGACGACACCATGAGCATCACACACGTTAAGGAGTGCTACAGTCACTTCACAGCTGTATTGACATTCAGAAAATTAAAAGTGGCTCACGCACAGCTGTATTGACATTCATAAAGTTAAAAGTGGCGCACTCACAGCTGTATTGACATTCAGAAAGTTAAAAGTGGTACACGCACAGCTGTATTGAGTGGATGTTAGCACAGTGAGGCGGTGGGTTATGCCTTTCAACAGTGGCTTGTGCCTTTCAGCTGTGGCGAAAGCGACATGAAGGACAAGGCATCGTTCCGGACGGCCATGCACAGCTGTCACACCACACTATGAAGAACGTCTCGTCCGGACAAATCGGAGGATTACGACCAAGCAACTGTCTACCCAGCTGGATATCGGCTTCAGTGCGTTTGGAACGATGGTTGCAACGTTGGAATACTATAGCGATTGCGCCAGGTGGATCCCACGAATTCTCACACAGGAACAAAAAGAACATCGCATGCAAATTTGTCATCTCTTGAACCGTTACGAGTATGAAGGTGACAGTTTCCTGGATCGCATTATCACTGGTGATGAAACGCGGTTCCACCACAATGGACCAAAACGGCAGTCCATGGAGTGAAGACATGTGAATTCCCCATCGAGGAAAAAGTTCAAGACGAAGCCCTCAGTGGGTAAAGCGATGTGCACTGTCTTTTAGGATACGAAATGGGTAATCCTTCTTGATTTCCTGGAACCTGAACAAACCATCAACTCTGACCGTTACATTGCGACACTGACTCAGCTGAAGGATCGAATTCTCATAGCTAGACCAGAAAAGAAGACAACCTGTCTTTTGCAATACGATAACGCCATGTCCCATACCAGTTTGAAGGCCATTGAGCACATTGTCCATCTTGGCTGGTCTGTCCTAGCACACCCATCGTATAGTCAGAATTTGGCGCCTTCTGACTTCCATCTTTTTTTTCGCACCACTGAAAGATGGACTGCGGGGGCAACTATTTACTAGCAACGACGTCGTCTTGACAGCTGTGAAACAGTGAATCAGCTTCGCTGGTGCAGATTTTTACGAGCGCGTCATTTAGGATCTTGTTCATTGTTGGAGAAAATGTCTAGTCAAGAGTGGTGACTATGTAGAAACACAGTTGTTGAAGACAAGACGTTGCTCTATCATATGGTGTTATTGTGCTCTTTTTAAAAAAAGAAATCTGTTCTGCCTTTCATGGAATAAAATAGGACGCATTACTTTCAGAGCGCTTATCGTACATTTAGCAACCATCCTGGCGTTGTTCGAGATGACCTATACATCTAACCTCTGTCTGAACCCAGAATCAGTCTTTATTTCTCATCCATCTCATTGCTTCCTCCAAAGTTACAATTTGCTTGCAACGGTCCCCTTAGTTCGAGATCACGATTGGTATCATCACTGTGAGCCTGTCGATATTCCTGCAAAATCCCTGACTCTCGGATCCCTGACTCTGTCACACTAGAATATAAGAAGGTATCTTCACACAAGAGAAATCTAGGAGTGACTAAGCCAAATTAAGTCATTCACACATGGGAAATCAAGGAGTGACTAAGCCAAGTCAAGTCATTCCCACAAGGGACATCTAGGAGTGACTAAGCCAAGTCAAGTCATTCACACATGGGCAATCTAGGAGTGACTAAGCCAAGTCAAGTCATTCACACAAGCGTGTGAGCCTAACCGTCTCCAGGGTGTGAAGTATATTTTTGGGCTTGTAAGAAAGCTCTAGAAACTATCCCAAATATGATACAGGCATAACTGAGTAAACAGCTCATGTCCATAGGATTGGATAAAGAAAGAGGAAAAGAAGAAGAAGAAGAAGAAGAAGAAGAAGAGGAAGAAGAAAACTACATTGTCGTGTTTTCCTTATTTTCTAACGTTATTTTTGCTGCTGTAACGCTCTCTAATTATTATAATCTGCGCGAACTCGAGCCCGTAAGAAATTCTTTTTCTAAATGGCCGAGTCCTGGAGAAGTGTAAATTACAGCAATTAACAGCATATAAGAATGAATAATTTTACATTTTGCTTACGGTCAGACGAGCACATGCATCAATATATGGTGTATGTTAGCTGCAAAATGTGCTAATATATCCTCATTAACCAGCGTAACGCCTAGAGGCTTTGACGATTAATTCCCTCCACAACTCTATATAAGATCATCAGCTGTTTACCAAACACATTGTCAAGGCATATGTACAGTCCTGTACTTTGATTTATCCTTGATTTTTGGGGGGTTTTCTTGAGGATTTTGTCAAATGTTTTCAAATAATGTCACACATTGTCATAGCTTTTGCAGCCTTACTGTAAGTGGTACTGAAGGTGTTGTGAAGCATTCGATTGGTTGATGGGCTGACTGATGTCTCTCTGCCAAGCCTTTGTTACTTGATTTAGTTTCTAAACCATAATGTCATATTTGGCTCAGTGGTCTCGAGGTAAGGTGTCCGAATCAGGTGGTGGACTCAGTGGTCTCGAGGTTAGGTGTCTGCCTCGGGTGGTGGACTCAGTGGTCTCGAGGTTAGGTGTCTGTCTCGGGTGGTGGACTCAGTGGTCTCGAGGTAAGGTGTCCGCATCAGGTGGTGTACTTAGTGGTCTCGAGGTAAGGTGTCCGCATCAGGTGGTGGACTCAGTGGCCTCGAGGTAATGTGTCCGCATCAGGTGGTGGACTCAGTGGTCTCGAGGTTAGGTGTCTGCCTCGGGTGGTGGACTCAGTGGTCTCTATGTGAGGTGTCTGCCTCGGGTGGTGGACTCAGTGGTTTCGAGGTAAGGTGTCTGCCTCGGGTGGTGGACTCAGTGGTCTCGAGGTAAGGTGTCCGCCTCGGATGGTGAACTCAGTGGTCTCGAGGTTAGGTGTCTGCCTCGGGTGGTGGACTCAGTGGTCTCGAGGTTAGGTTTCTGCCTCGGGTGGTGGACTCAGTGGTCTCGAAGCAAGGTGTCTGCCTCGGGTGCCGGAGGTCGCGGGTTCGAATGATGGGGGAGACCGGGATTTTTTCCACATGAATCTTCTGGTAAAAATGTATATGATCTCTGGGTAGTGAGATCGGATTCTCGTCTCAGTGTCGAGCACGTTACAAATCTTTTGGCAGTTCGAAATCGAAAAGAGTAGGCTTAACGGCCGCTGTCCGGACAAAATTCAATAATTAAAGTTAAAAATGTGCCGAAATTATTTGTACCTTCCTCCAGACCTAGTAAGCCGCAGGAAGCTCTAGAATACCTACTACGCATAGCCTAAGCATTCGGCTACCTGACAACAGACATTAACATGCCAGTTTGAAATTCAAGTATTCCAAGTAGTGGAATCTCATTCCACCCTCTATATTTCCACAGTTTTTCCACAGAGCGAATGGCTCTAAAAATTATTATTTTTTTTTTTTTTAGAATCTCGACGGGAATTCATTTGCATCCATTGATGTTCGCCTGCTAAGCTTCTTCTTCTTCTTCTTCTTCTTCATCGTTCGCAGTCCGACATCAACCTTAATTTTTTCGAAAAAAGCAGCGGTCATCCTGAGGCTGTCGACACTGCCATAGAGCTTGTCTAGTATTGCCACTGGTGATGGCCACATCTGCTTTCTCTGATCCTCATATGTCGGATATGTCGGGCAGTTTTGCAGCAAATGTTCAGCAGTCATTTTCCCGGTACCACACGAGCATTCGTCAATTTATTGAATAGGTAGTACCTCAGTCTATTGTGGCCAGTGCGAAGTCTGAAAACCACGACTTGCTCTCTTCTGTTCAACTGGTAATAGGCATCGTTTTTTGTGTAGCCAGTATGTTCTGTTTCCCATTTGGTCATGTATCTAGCTCTAATAAGCGTTTTTGACTCTTCGTATGTCACACTAGTATCTGGTTGTGGTAGTCTTGCACCTTCTTTTGCCAGTCTGTCTGCCTCCTCGTTGCCTTGGATGTTACAGTGGGATGGAACCCATTGTACCACTACTCTTTTTGGTGCACCTGCTCAGCCTTTCTATGCTACAGAAATTGACAGTTTTCTTAAATATTTTGACATACTATGGGGTCTGAGGTTAGATGTTCGCCTATGAAAAAACGAGTGAAAGCAAGAAACGAGGGATATTTGAATCGTTCAAGTTTCAAGCGTCCCTTGGACAAGGCTGCTCAGGATCGGTTGACAGGATTGAGTGCCAAACTCTGTGGTCCTCAGCAGAGCAAGACTCTCTGGTATCCATGCGCTGCTGCAGAGAGCCAAGATAAGATGGACTGAACATGTTGTTCGCATGTCAGATGAGTGCCTCCTGAAACATCTTATGGTTAACTCAGGACAGGACATCGCTCGCCGGGAGGACAACATTATAGAAAGACACTCAAAGTTTCTTTGAATAATTTCTCCAATGATGTCGCTGCCTGTGAGCTGCTTGCTCCGAACCGCTCAGCCTGGCGCACTGCTATCACACATAGTGATTGCATTGCTGGGCAGATAACCATTATTGCGCGCAGAAAAAGGGAGCTGCACGGAAGGACATAATGCAAGACGGCCCAATTTCTAACATTGTTCATGTGTGCCATACGTGTGATAGAGGTAGGGTGTCTAGTCATATCGGAGACGGACGATAACATCAGAGGTTTCATATACACGCTGTGAATGTCAACGAGCCCTTGTCAGTTGAAAATAAAAAAGAGCAAGCTGTAAGCCGCAGCCCGGACAAAATTATAACGAATTTCCTACACATTAATGACTGATATGAAGGTAACAAGAAGGTGGAAATACACATTAGGTCAATCACATGTTTGTCTGCATTCAATTGCAAATGTATACCCAAAAAATTACATCTACACCCCTCGGAGTAGCAGAGAAACGACTAAGGGAAGAGTGCTATTCCACATCTTTCCTCTGTATTCGCCTGTTCTACTTTTGTACTTAATCCTTGCGGTTATTGGTATTGGTTTTCACTTTATTAAAATTATATTACATAATTACAGAAATAGCTGTCTCTATTTTTAGTATTCCGTACAACAGATACTTACAGTGTTCTCAAATACCTTGTTATGTAACTTTCCATATTCAACGTGTGTTCAACAAGCACACGACCGTTGGGACAGAAAAATATAATTACTCACCTGGAGGTTTTAAACCCTAATCCCTTTCAAAGTACTCTCCTTGGGACTCCAACACGTATTCCAGCGACTCCGCCATTGTCGAAAGCATTCAGGAAGGCCCCTTTGGGAATGGAGTACACCTGGGTCGTCTAATTCCGGGAATTGTCATATTGTGACTCAAATATGTTGCCTTTCAGCGGAATTGTCATCTTGTGACTCAAATATGTTGCCTTTCAGCGGAATTGTCATCTCGTGACTCAAATATGTTGCCTTTCAGCGAAATTGTCATCTGGTGACTCAAATATGTTGCCTTTCAACGGAATTGTCATCTGGTGACTCAAATATGTTGCCTTTCAGCGGAATTATCTTGTGACTCAAATATGTTGCCTTTCAGCGGAATTGTCATCTTGTGACTCAAATATGTTGCCTTTCAGCGAAATTGTCATCTGGTGACTCAAATATGTTGCCTTTCAACGGAATTGTCATCTGGTGACTCAAATATGTTGCCTTTCAGCGGAATTATCTTGTGACTCAAATATGTTGCCTTTCAGCGGAATTGTCATCTTGTGACTCAAATATGTTGCCTTTCAGCGGAATTGTCATCTTGTGACTCAAATGTTTTTCCTTTCAGCGGAATTATCTTGTGACTCAAATATGTTGCCTTTCAGCGAAATTGTCAGCCTGGGAAACAGCAAAAAATCGCAAAGAGCCATGTCGGCAGAATAGGGAGTCTAACGAATCAGAAGAATGGAAATCTCAATCAGATGCGAAGAATATGCGAGCGAGTGCATTGTCGTGATGAAGCTGCCAAGTTCACGTTGTTCATAGCTCAAATCGTTTGCGTCGAATAACCTCCAGGTAGAATTCTTTGGTAATGTGTTGACCTTGTGGGGTATACCCGTGATGCATAACCCAATGGGATTCCAAGAAAATGTACCTGACTCGCTTGTTTCGGCCACGGGGATGATGCATGTCTCCACTGTGACGACTGCCCCTTGGTTTCCGGGTCATGACCATAAACCCACGACTTATTACCAGTGATCACAGTGTTCAGTAAGTCTGGGTCGCCGTTTGCACAGCCTACCATGTCCTGTGAGACTTTCAGACGGAGTTGCTTCTGCTTCATCGTTAGCAGCTTCGGTTTGAATTTCGCAGGCATTCTCCACGCAGCCAAATCCTTGCTCAAAATTGAGTGTGCCGAGCCAAGACTCATCCCACCACATCCATAAGTTCTCGGATGGTGACACCGCGGTTCTGTAAGACAAAGGTCCGTACACCGTCAATGACTTCATCATGTCGACTTGTTGAGGGCCTAGCGGAACGTGATCCGCTCTAGACCGAAGTGCGGTCATCTTTGAAGTGATTATAGCCCTCCTTAACTTGTGTGATGCTCATGACATCGTCATCGATGTGCGGCCATCTGAGAAGTGACTGTAGCACTCCTTAACGTGTGTGATGCTTATGGTATCGTCACCGATGTACGTGTGCTACTTTTAACTTTCTGAATGTTAATACAGCTGTGCATGTGCCACTTTTAACTTTCTGAATGGCAATACAACTGTGCGTGTGCGACTTTTAACTTTCTGAATGTCAATACAGCTATGAGTGCGCCACTTTTAACTTTCTGAATGTCAATACAGCTGTGAGTGCGCCACTTTTAACTTTCAGACTGTCAATACAGCTGTGCGTGTGCCACTTTTAACTTTCTGAATTACAATACAGCTGTGAGTGTGCCTCTTATAACTTTCAGAATGTCAATACAGCTGTGAGTGTGCCACTTTTTTATAGTTGTCTTTTGTAAACTCCGCAGGACTACGTAGTAAAAGCCTATACATGCCCTTTTGCAATCGTTATGTGTCCGGCAAATTCGATTCAGATGATCAGGTTGTTAGCCTCATGCACAACCCTCCTTAGTTGCCTCTACACAATGCTTGAAGGGCTGAATGATAGTGTTTGCACCACTTGCTTTTCACTTACCAGATTAATTCCTCGGTTTTCACACGCCAGTGTTAAATGGGTACATGACTTGAACGGCAAAGCAGCGAGTAATGGGATGACCAAGAAAACTGAGAACTAATGAGGTACATTTATCACATACTTGGCAGGTTACGGTCGTCAAATTCTATTCCCTCACAATAATCGTGTTCTGTTCATGACTCTATTGTTGTTTGTTCGAAGCTACACCTGCTGAGTTAGGTTAACTTGTGATGACGGTTCTTTCATAGTAAGTTACAGTGGCTCTTCTTACATTCCAAGGCATACTTGAGTTGGACAGGGATGTTTCTCGGTGTAGGGCAATGTGAGGTTCCTCGGTAAGCTGATCATAAAGAGGTTTACAGTGTCGTTCCTCACCTCGCTGGCCAGACTGATGTGACACAGTCTGTTTATAAGAATACAAAGAAGGCGTGAGGTCGAGTCTTGATCAGTATGTTTCACTTGACCCTGATTACTCTTCGCTCTGAACTTGATCAATGTTTCACCTGACCCGGATTATTCTTGTCTCTCACCTTGATCAATATGTTTCACTTGACGCTGACTACTCTCGGCTCCCACATTCATCAGTATGTTTCACTTGACCCTCATTACTTTTCGCTCTCATCCTGATCAATATGTTTCACCTAATCGTGATTACTTTTCGCTCCTACATTGATCAGTATGTTTCATATGACCCTGATTACTTTTCACTCCTCAATTGATCAGTATGTTTCATATGACCCTGATTACATTTCACTCCTACATTGATCAGTATGTTTCATATGACCCTGATTACTCTTCGCTCCTACATTGATCAGTATGTTTCATATGATCCTAATTACTTTTCACTCCTACTTTGATCAGTATGTTTCATCTGACCCTGATTACTCTTCGCTCTCACCTTGATCAGTATGTTGTACCTGATCCTGATTACTCTTAGGTCTCACCTTGATCGGTATGTTTCACGTGATCCTGATTACTCTTCGCTCCTACATTGATCATCATATTTCACCTCATCCTGATTATTCTTGGGTTTCACCCTGATCAACATTTGACACCTGACCCTGATTATTTTTCAGTTTCACCTTGATCAGCATGTTTCCCCTGGCGCTGATTATTCTTCGCTCACTGCTCGTGACTCCAATAGTCGTGCCAAGGTCAAACTGTTCAACTATTTAAATATAACAATGCTGAGACAGTGCAACATCTGCCAGTTTCACAAATTAATCTCTGAGACTCCATAGCCTGGCGCTCTGGCCTTATCTAACTCTTATTGCGTTTAATTCGAGACAGATGGCGCACAGCGGTACACAAAGGTGAGAGTGAAGAGGACATGGGTCAAGGTGCTACAAATAGAATTCTAAAACCATAACCCGTTTAGGATCTTAACTCCTCTTTTGTTCTTACGTCAGGCATATGCATCGTTAATCGGGTTGAAGACTAAACGTGGAGTTAAGGCGGGTGGTTACACTTTACTGGTTTGACGTTACAAAATTCCTTAGAGAAATAAGATCCACGTTCAACACAAGTAATAACGGTTTTGTGTCACTGTCTTCGCAGAATGTAACGAGAGATCTAACCAGTACATCATGTCAACTAGATTAGATGTACTGACACTGTCGTGACAGCATGCTAACTAACAATTATCATTTCTTTTTTTTCTTCTTCTCGTTCGCCATGTTTTTAAAAATCACGATAGCAAGTCAGTAAATAGGTCATACATGATTATATATATATATATATATATATATATATATATATATATAAATGAAATATGAAATTGAAAACCACTTATTAGTGCACTTGAACTGTCCCTTATTTTTCAACAAAATGTCAATGAACATTGATACATGTATCCCCTCGATTGATATGTGCACTAAATCCTGCAGCTTTAAACTCTTTTGTCTGATGTCTCAGTCACATTTGTAATTTATGTTAAACCCTTTTGTTATTCGAGAAATGTGCTTTTAGTGTACTTAACAGGTGGAAATCGTTAGAGGCTAGGCCGGATAGGTGGATATTTCAGAAATTGGATCCCTAGTTAGTTAATGTTCTCCAAGGCTAATCGAAGCTTAAGTTCTCTGGCCTTGACATGACCGTGCAGCACTCATCTAGTCGTTATTGTGTTACATCAACAGAACCACACGAACTACTAACTTATAAGGGCAGCTGAGGTGCCAGTACAATCACGCACAACATACTAAACAGAACGTCGCGTCAGGCACAATACACTGACCAAGACCCCAATCTCTCTTCCATGTAGCGTTCCCTGGAAACAGGCTGTTTTCAAAACAGCATGGCTGACGAAATGCGGAAATGCAGGTATCAATGTGATACCTGTAGTAGACAGCGCCATGCAAATGAAGCCATGCATAGCACAACCGTCAGGAGGACCGTAGTTCACCTTCATCAGCATGCTCGGGATGTAAGGAGAGCTACTTCAACAAGCCACTTAACATCCTTTTCAGGGCGTACAAAAAGGTAAACTTACTCATTGTATGCATTCAACAACAACAACAACTTACTTATGAATATCCTTTGAAGAAAATCCGTATGCCCTCAGAAAACGCAAGATAGTAAACTGTTCTTTGATCGTACACTCGGTGAATGCGGACGCTATTTTGTGTCTGAGCATTTTATTTGTGCCACATAATATAACACCAATAAGAAACTAGCAGATACATTTTTCAGTTATATCATATTAGTTCGCGACACATATACACTTTATATATAATGTGGGGCATGGGTCTATATGCGCGCGACATGTCCGTTCCGCGATTTGAATCTGGTACATCGGGGTTGTAAGCCGAGTTGACAACCCATGGTCACACGCACTGAAAGATTAACTTATCATCATGTAACATGTAGTTTGCAGAACGTTGTTTTTACCATAGCCGCTCTGTCAGACTTTTGATCTTTAGCAAGTTCTCCTGCATACATACTTGTCATCTGCAAAACATCTCTGTTGTCGTTTGTCCATCTTTTCTTCCGTCTGCGCTGTCTCGATTTCCAGGTATCATATCCGTCAGCATAGTTTTTCTTCTTCTAAACCATTGTGACGTTTGATCTGGCAAAAATATTGTAGTTTCCTACATGTAATGCTAATTGTGTTTTTTTAAGGATTCGTAGTATTCTGAGAAATGTTCTGTAGCATTTTAACTTGAGTGGTTCAATATTTATTTTTAGTGTTTGTTCTGTTTCAAATACTCAATTTCACTGCACTCCGGTGCTCAATCTCTAGTAATAAATGGCCCAGGGTGTTGATACTGATGGTTCCTGCAACTCGTTGATTGTACACACTTCTGCCCCAGTCCGCTCGAACCTCGTTCGATATCAAATATCTGCAGTCTGTGAATTGCTGATTCATCTATGGCGGTGTCATCTTCTAACAGGCGGTGATTGATGGACTTCAAAATGTCGCTCCTTTTTCATATCTACCTTATCGTTTTTCGTGGTGCTTGTGAAGCCAGGATGTTAGCTCTTTCGTTTCCCTGAACCCCAGCATGACCAGAACAGTAGATCCAAACCAGCCTCTGCAGGTTTAATGCCTCTACGTCTGTCATCCACTCATGCCTTAGCCAGCCCTTCTGTGCCTTCTGAGGCAAGGCTTGTGAATCTGACACACTGCTCTCGTTAAAGAGGTCACATATAACCATCCCAGAGCTGCAGTCACTGCGTCCATTTCCATTGTCGCACTGGAGGCTACTGTTCTTATGTGCTTAGCGACGACCTCTCCTCTCATTCTAGCCGAGAAGTCCCAACCAGGTATCTAGCTGTATAGCATATCCATTGGTAGATATGATGGCATCACTATACTATATATCATGTATCTGCTGGTTAACCTCAAGCGCTCCCCCCCCCCTCCCGTTACACCACTCTCTGAATTCCATGTGTAGAATTATAAGGACTGAAGTAAAATGTCCTCCTGAAGTCCATTCTTGTCCTTGAACTATCGGATCAACTGTGTTCACCTGTCTAATTGTTTTCTCTGCCTGTGTCATCCATGACTCTCCTTTCTTGATGTCTGCAGTGTTATAGTGTAATGCGTGCTGTATGTCTGCGATGTTATAGTGGAATACGTGCTGTATGTCTGCGGTGTTATAGTGAAATACGTGCTGTATGTCTGCGGTGTTATAGTGAGATACGTGCTGTATGTCTGTGGTGTTATAGTGGAATGCGTGCTGTACATCTGCAGTAACCCGGAAATAGGTTTTTGTCTGTGCCAATTTATAAATGAATGTTACAGACATAAGTTCCAGCATATACCGCATCTTCAAGATCGGGGTATCTCTAATGTAACCTAGAACCAGTCGGATCCCTTCATTTTGGATACGTTATAACAGTTCACAATGAAATCTTGATAGTGTGAAAATATCGAATCCGTAATCTATAACTGACAGAATAGGATGAAAAGCATTCGCTGATCCATGTTCGCAGCTGCCATCATCTTGAGTGTTCCAGACATCTCTCGCATCTCTGCATAGACTGGTCGACGTGGTATCTATATGAGAGACAACAGTCAAAGCCTACCCCGAGGTATTTCAACCTACCACACCTGGGAGCCGCGTAGCGCAGTGGTTAGCGCTCTGGCTTCGCATCTGGGTGGTCCTGGGTTCATTCCCCAGTTGAGGCGGTAATTTATTTTTGCAGACTGCAATGGCTCCCGGGTCGACCCAGCCTTAAATAGGTACCGGTTCAGTCCGGGAAGTAAAAGCGGCGAGGGAGAGGAGATGGCTACCACCCTCATATAGCCGAGCCTTTCAAATGTGAGATCGCTCACACTCCTACGGCAGTAATGCTATGGGATACTTTACACCTGTCTATGACACATCCCTTAATGGTAACACCCGGGAGGACAGTCTTCACTGTAGAGTTGTTCAAGGAACAATACATCCTGCAGGCCTGGTTAGGGTTGATCTAGGTACTGGAATTCGCACACCATTGTGAGATTGTCCGCAAGGTCTAATGGATGTCTCTGGCAATTCCATGGCTATCTGCGCTAGTCCTGTACGTCAGGATGTCATCTGCAGATGTTAGTGTTCGCAGTGACCCTATGAGTTGAATGTTGGCCACCGTTATTGTGCAGATGTTGAACAGCACTGGTGAGAGTAGAGAGTCATGCGATGGCCTTGGACACATTCAACTCGGTTCTGATGTCCAAGATCCAAATGTGAGTACAACTGTTCTCTCTATTAGGGCAGTTCATATCCAACTAATCTGCCATGAGTTGATTCCACACGGCTTCAAACAATGCATCAGAGTTTAACAAATTGGCCCGGTTATATTTATTCTCGAAGTCTAGAGCAACTGGATCGTTTCCTGCAGTGACCGAAAGTCATCACACATTACATGCAAATGTCCCAGGATTGTCACAGTACTCCTCGCTAGTCTGTAAATTGGCAAGCGTATCAGGGAGAATGGGTTCACGTTCCAGATGGAACATTATTTTTCTAACAACATGCCATAGAAGTTCTGTAGAGTAATTATTCTTTAGCTTCTGATTAGTGTGGAATCCTTGGCAAGTTTTAAGAAATAGGCACAGTTAGCTATGGAGCCAGTCTCCAGGCACTGATGCCATTTCTATACTTGTATTGAAATAATTCACAACATTTTAAATATCTCCTTCATCTAGCTGCTTAATGTGACAATGCTGTACTCCGTCGAGACCTGGGGTAGTGTTCTGTTGGAGCACATGCTATGTGCTACCTCTGTCTCAGTTACCAAGTCTCTTCCCTGATGGCGGTATCTAGAACATATTTACTTAGTTTCTGGTGTACCTCTCTATCCCCTTTGTCTGTCTGAGCAACATATTGATTACAAAATCCAAGACCTTTCGCTTCAGCTGTCAAAAGGGGAGTCAACGTGGAGTCTTATAGTGATGATGAGCTGGCTTGTATTATTTCCATTCATCTTCCGATACACGTGTCAGCACTTCTGGAAGGTATGATCATTACTACACCCCCCCCCCCCTTTCCGTGATAGATTCTTCCCATCTATTGTTTCTCTATGCTCTCACCAAGGCTTTAAAGCAATTGGTGGCTTTGAGTAGTTTCTCTATGCTCTCACTAGGGCTTTAAAGCAATTGGTGGCTCTGTGTTGTTTCTCTATGCTCTCGCTAGGGCTTTAAAGCAATTGGTGGCTCTGTGTTGTTTCTCTATGCTCTCGCTAGGGCTTTAAAGCAATTGGTGGCTCTGTGTTGTTTCTCTATGCTCTCGCTAGGGCTTTAAAGCAATTGGTGGCTCTGTGTTGTTTCTCTATGCTCTCGCTAGGGCTCTAAAGCAATTGGTGGCTCTGTGTTGTTTCTCTATGCTCTCGCTAAGGCTCTAAAGTAATTGGTGGCTCTGTGTTGTTTCTCTTTAACAACATTAACCTCGTCAAGATTCTTTGACCGTCTCTTAGGACTTTCCGACACTTTTTGTTGTTGATATCTTCTTTTCTTTCCCCGACTGCTCGACGCGTTGACTGCCCCAGGGTGGCGAAACTACTAGTTCATCTACTGAAAATTCTGTTGAAACTACTTGCTTTCGGTCCAACACATCCGACTTCAGCAAGCATTTTTTGAGTACCGGGTTAGCATTCCCTCTTCGATCCCTTCTCCTTAGCCAGTCTGCCCTGCTGCAGCCTGTTATCCAGGATCACCGCGTGGAGGCGTACAAGAATCTTGGCAACTCTGGTTCACAGGTCCTGACGCTAGCAGTCAGCTATGGGTAGCTGACCCTAACGCTAGCAGCCAGTTATGGGTCGCTGACCACTGCAGCTCATGCGCTGTTCAGCATCTTGATCCCATTCGAACATTTTATACAGAACTGTGATATGATTAAATAATTGCGTACTGAGGACTGGTGTTTGAAGATGAACCCCCACATAGAGCTGTTTCAAAGTCTTTAAGAATTCTCCACCATAGTAAATCAGAGAACTGGTCATCACGTGTATAGGTCGTGGCGAAGAACAGGCAGACTGCGCTGTAATTGAAAGGTCAAGCGGTGTTTTGTCCGCGTTCATTACATTCTTTCGAGGTGTCTTCACTAGGACTGTTTTTTTGCTTGTTGTTGATTGCTTGTTGTTGTTGCTACATGTACTGAGACAATTCAAATCTTAACGACGTTTCTTTGGTTGCAGGCATTTGTGGATTTTCCTACACACCGAGGCGTAATTGAGAAGGTGGATCGTTATCCCCTTGGCTGTAGTGCAATGTAAGGACCCTCAGACTGCATCTGTGCAGCATGGCTTAGAAAATATGGATAAAAGAAATAAGGCAAACTGTGCCATCCTCAAGCCAACTGTGCCATCCTCAAGCCAACTGTGCCGTGCTCAAACCGACTGTGCCGTGCTCAAACTGACTGTGCCGTGCTCAAACAGACTGTGCCGTGCTCAAACTGACTGTGCCGTGCTCAAACTAACTGTGCCGTGCTCAAACCGACTGTGTCGTGCTCAAACCGACTGTGCCATCCTCAAACCGACTGTGCCGTGCTCAATCCGACTGTGCCATCCTCAATCCGACTGTGCCATCCTCAAACCGACTGTGCCATCCTCAAACCGATTGTGTCATCCTCAAACCGACCGTGCCATCCTCAAACCGACTGTGCCATCCTCAAACCGACTGTGACGTGCTCAAACCGACTGTGACGTGCTCAAACCGACTGTGCCGTCCTAAAACGGAATGTGTCGGGCGGAAAGGCATAGATATGGCTGTCTCGCCGTGAACTAGGACATAACGTAGCAGAACGTCCTGTTCAGGACACATAAAGAATATGATCAAGATGATGAGAAAGAACAAAAGGAGAAGAAGTAAAAACAGATTAAGAAAAGGAGAATTCGTGAATTATCAAATATCACATTTAAAATTAAATAAATAATTTGAAGGATAAATTAAAACAAAAACATCAACAATGGATAAACGCGTGGTCATAAAAAAATGATTAAGAATGATAAAAAAAACAGCCTCGTTATTGGAAGGGTAAAGTATCTTAGACAAAGAAAAGCCTGGAAAAGAACCAGGAAGCCCCGTGGGAAGAACTTAAGAAGGCAGCCCAAAACAGATATCAGATTTCAGGAGAGTTTCCAGCTCTATGTTCCATAGGGAACGAAAATAACAAGTCGATAACATATCTCGGATCATGTTCTGGTTTTCTAATCAACGGCAAAAATGAATTATGCATCCGCTCATTTATAATTCATATTCGTGATATAAAAACGAGATTACAATTCAGTTTTAAGTGGCAACAACAACTGGTGTGCACTTTTTACCACCAACAAAGAAAAGCTAAAATCAAGTAATATTAATAAGTGATACAAGTATCCACAAACGAATGTATAACCGTTAATACGAACGGAATGTTTTAAAATGTTTACCTGTATTTATTATTGATAATTTTAATAGCTGACTTACACTTAAATAAATTCTTGAAATTGAAAAAAAAGTTCATAAATATGTACAAATTAGTTAAATGAATTTTAATAAAAATGATCACTGCTATTAACATTTCCTAATGCATTATGTTTATTTTCAATTGAAATATCCATACTAGCACGGCCAAAGACAAAATGCAGGTCCTATACTGCTGGGTAGGATAAGTATTAACAGGGAAACGCCCAGAAGCGTTATATATAAACATAAATGTACATTTATACATACATATAAGGACACACAAATGAATGTACGGATATTATGATAGAGACAGAGAGATAGAGAGAGAAAGAGAGATGTAGATGAGGTAGAAGAGAAAAGAGGAAAATAAATAGAGGAATGTACGTGGGGATTACGCTAAAGTATGGAATGTATTAAGTCGGTTTGAGGCATCCCATAAGGGAAGTCTCGAGGTGAAACTGGTGTCGGTCATCAGTGGAGCAGGAGACGATGTCTGTGACCCTGATATCAAACTTTCTCTAGTAGCCGGGAACGTTAAAAGTTAGCGATCGAGAAACCAGAGCTACTAGAAATAATGACTTGCACTGTAAGCGCGCACGCAGTTCAAAGACGATCTCTTTCATTTCGCAGTGGTGGCAAATAATAGTGTAGATTAAGTTACATGACTTGCAGTGTAAGCGCGCACGCAGTTCAAAGACGATCTATTTCATTTCGCAGTGGTGGCAAATAATAGTGTAGATTAAGTTACATAACTTGCGGGTGGAGCCCATTTGGAATCTCAATTATCGCTTTATGGAAGGTCACCTAACGTGTCTGGATGACATAGCGACACTGTAGTTACACAACCACGCTTATGTATGCAGGACAAGTTGCTATGCTGGTCCATGATGTGGGTGTTAGTTGGCTTCTGATCAACAAGTCACGCACGTTTTTATCAGGTCTGTAGGCTACCTAGGAAAGTTCTGGATGTATCACATATGTGGCAAGATCTGATTGCAGGATATTGAGGAATACGATCTCTCTGAAGGAGGAGCTGTGAAGATACCAGTAGTAAACAGTCCTACACGGGGGCCGGTGGGAAGGGGTGAGGGTGTCAGTACGAGAGATAGGGATGTCACATAGGAAAGCGGAGGTAAGGATAGTATCCGGGTAGAGACGCTTGAGAAAGAGGTCAAACATGTCGTGGGCCTTTTGTACAAAGTCTTCGTCTTCCTGACATGGTGGACAAAGACGTAGCAGAGGGAGAAAGGGAGAGAATCGCAGCTAGACATGATGAGAAGTAGAATAAAAGTGATAGCTATGGGTGTCAGTAGGTTTATAATAGACTATGATGGAGAGACCAGAATGACAGATCGAGAGGTAGTGTGAGAAAGTTGACTGATTTAGAAAGGATATGATTTGTGAAGTGCATTGTTGGATGGAAGTTAACAGCGCCAATGAAGGAAGCGAGATCAACCTAGGATACGTGAGAAATGACGATGCAATCATCTATATATCGGTTGTACAGAGGAAGGGGGCATCGAGAGAGACCAAAAGAGAGATTCCAAATGACTCATAAATAAACAGGCGTAGCTACGCCTTAGTGTCCATAGCTACTCAACGGAACTGGTCGAAGAAATAACAGCTGAATTTGCTTCTCGTATTATATGAGTTGTCAAGTCCAATCTTCTTACTGCTGTTGTAATTCCTTAGCTGTTTTCAAGTGTTATTTGTACCTGACCAAGGCTTTGTGGTTGTAACAAGGGTTACGTTTTGTTTCTGACCCGGTGTGGTAGCTGAGCCATTCCTATTTATGTTTTTTATCGGCTTTTGACATTCAGTACCACAACAAGATCGATTTATTTTTAAACAAGCTGACTGCCAAATTGATTGGGTGCAAACTGTTTGAGGACCGATGGACTAACCGACCGAGATACCAATCACATTTCACCCCCTATCACAGTTACCATCTGTGTATATAGAATAAATAAACAATGCTCAACATTAAATCAATCAAACACACGCCATTTGGCGTTAAATGAGATACCATTAGCAAAGTATATAATCACAGGGAAGGTCCATTATGGAAGAAATATGTGCAAATAAATGTTAAACATCACTTTATTTTAGAAATATCAAAGTCCACGTCGACAGTTCGATGGATAACATTTCCAGATGTCAAAAATTCACGAAAAACAGATGAACAAATAGAATCTAAAAAAATAGAGAAATGTATGCAAATTGACTCAAATCTATTGAGGTCAAACGTTAAATAAACTCATGCAAATATCGATGTTTTGGGATTCCAAAATAGATTTGCATTCTAAGCTTGTCCGTAAAAGCGATTAGGGATGTGCGTGGGGCTGACAATCAATCATTTAAAATATAACTACATCTTTAGTCTACTGAAATTCATCAACACTTCTCAAAGCATTTGTCTATTAAAACTCTAAAATGCAAAAAACACTCTAAAAACATTTGCCTATTGGAACTCCAAAATGTACAAACACTTCTAAAAACATTTCACTCTTTATAAATTCTAAAATACACGAACATGTAAAACTACATAAACCACCACTGTATGATCGCCTGAAAATGTTATGATACAGGCTTACTAGTAAGCGGGAAAGCTGTCGCAGTCGTCCTTTGCTTCATATGAAGCGGAAGGAAACAAGTAGTATTGGAATAACCTAAATATGATTATTTGTAACAAAATATGGGCCACAGGAAACTGGCCGGACTTATGGACGAAATCAATAGTTATACCGTTACATAAATCTGGAAACCTAAAGCTGTGCCAAAATTACAGAACAATAAGCCTCATTAACCGCCCTAGCAAGGTCATGCTTAGATTAATCCTAGACCGATTGAAACCCCATGCAGAGAACATTATTGCCGAGGAGCAAGCAGGGTTCAGACAGGGAAGAAGCACTACAGAACATATATTTAATTTAAGGCTGCTAAGCGAGAAATATCTAGAACAGCAGCAAACACTGTAGCATGTGTTTGTGGATTTTAAGAAGGCGTTTGATAGGGTATGGCATAAAGCGCTTTGGGCAACCATGAGGATGTATAATATCAGCGGAAATATTATAACGGTCCTTGAACACCTGTATAACAAGGCGTCTAGGCGCAGTTCTTGTGAATGGGAGGCGAGGAGACTGGTTTCGCACACCAGTTGGTGTGAGACAGGGGTGTACACTCTCTCCAACTCTTTTCAATATATTCCTTGAAGGAATTATGAGTGAGGCACTTGGAGGTCACGTTGGTACTGTCAAGATAGGGGGCCGAACGATTACCAACCTTCGTTTTGCAGATGATATCGACGGGTTGGAGGGTTCAGAAGCAGAACTCCATGAATGGGTCAGAAGGCTCGATGAAACAGCTCTTGACTATCGTATGTAGATAAACGCTGGAAAGACACAATTAATGACCAACAACGCTACGGCTTCAAGAACAAGATAAAAGCTAACGGTCAGGAACTCGAAGTGGTTGACCATTTTAAATATCTCGAGTCGATTGTCAGTTATGAATGATCAAAATGTGAAGTGTTGGCCAGAATAGCACAGACAATAGCGGCGCTTGCACGGATTAACAAAATCTGGCAAGATAAACGGTAAGCACTAAGCACGAAAATCTGATTAATGCGTACACTGGTCCTGTAAATATTCCTCTATGCTTGTGAGACATGGACAGTTACAGCTGACCTTCAACGGAGGATACAGGCCTTGGAGATGAGATGTTTCCGAAAACTTTTAAACGTCACGTACAAAGATCGAGTTACAAACGAGGAAATACGAGATAGAATTACAACAACAATAGGGCCTTTCGAAGATCTCTTGGCAACTGTCAAAAGAAGGAAACTCACTTGGTACGGTCACATATCGAGATCAAGTGGTCTTGCAAACACAATCCTCCACGAGAAGGTGCATGGCAGACGACGAAGAGGCCGGCACAAAAAGAGATGGGAGGACAACATAAAAGAATGGACCAGTCTCCAACCAGAAGAGTCACGAGCAGCGGCATCTGACAGAGAGGGATGGCGTGGAGTTGTGAGGATGTCTTCATGTGTGCCCCAACGACCTCACCGGTTACGGGATGACCTGACCTGATTGTTTGTTGTAGCTTTGAATTAATTGTGCTGAATTCTTCTTCTTTGCCCTTATCACTCTGATGTGAATAAGACAACTATGACCAATTACAAGCAGACCAGTCCTATTTTCTCATGTTTTTAACAGCTTATCTCCGTTTTCCGTCTATTGACCTCTAAATCTCTTCTCCATACTTTAACATTCATCTGCCCGTTTTTACTGGGGATTCCACGACAGAGATTGCCTGGCTTCTGGCGTCCGCAATATGTGACCAATCCAACGTCACCTTCTTCAGAAAATTTCCCGCTCCACCTCTTTGTCCTATTCTCTCCTGTCATCTATAACTTTATCGAATCAATGTAGACCAATAGTATTTCTCCAGGATTTGTTGATAAAGCCCTGCAATCTCATAATATTGATTTCAGGCATCAGCCATGTTTCTGCCCATATACGAGGCTTGTTCAAGTAAAACCGGACCAAACTGCAACACGTGAACATATGTACGATGCGTAAACAGCACATACCAACCGTCAAGTTCGCTAAATGTTATTATCCTCCGACTCATAGTTTCCTCAGCAGACCGTTGAAAACATGGCGGGTGTGATATGGAATCCGTCCAGAGTTGATAAGCGAGCAGTAATTCGGTTTCTAACAGTCGAAGGATGTCGAACAGTTGACATTCATCGCAGATTTCAGGCAGTTTATGATGACAAAAGTGTGTCGAAGATAACAGTGAAGAACTGGACAACGATTAAACCTTCTTCACGCCGCCTGTTTTTAATTGGGAAAATTTGACCTAATTAATTTCAGAATTTCTCGCTATGATTGTCGACTTTAAAAAATTGTAACTTTACTGTTTGTTTGTCAATAAATATGATTTTCTTGTGTGTAGAGACACAATTGAATAACGAACATGTGGGTGTTATTGTCTTTTTTGTGTGTTTGTTAGTTTCTGAGATACAAAAAAGATGAAGTTGAAAATTTATGAATATCTCTGAAAAAATTTGGACTCGACCGCTAGGCCTAGTCGTTCCGATAGAAAACCATGGAAACCACAACAATGTATCGATACTGTGTTTACACTATCGACACAACTGTTAGTTTTCAATTCAAACGTAGTTCTTTCATTTAAACAAACAAAATAAACAGATCTACTCGATAAAGATCTTTCCCAACAACCTATTTCACCTTTCGCAAAAAGTCGGCTTGCTCCAAACGGCGTATACAAAATTAAAACTGTTCAAAAGCCATTTGTAATTGAACATACGATACTTTAACCGGCAAAATATCGTGTATATATGGGGGACGTAGTCAGCAGTTAAAAATGGCTGTCGGGAGTGGCTCTGTTAAAAATTTTTTTAAGCACACCGTTTTTGTAGGCGGTGCTGGTCCGCTAGGGTGGGACAAGGGTGTGCTAAAGGTTTAAGAAAGGACGTGTGTTAACGAAAGATCTTCCGAGATCAGGTCAGGCGAATACTGTTGCGATAACTCACGTCCTTCTTTAAACATCGTTGTCCAGTTCTTAACTGTTGTCTTAGACACACTTTTGTCTGCATTCTGCAATAAATGTCAACTGGTCGACATCCTTCAGCTGTTGGAAACCTATTTACCGCTCGATGATCAACTTTACACGGATTCCGTATCACACCCGCCATTTTTTCAACGGTCTGCTTAGGCAACTATGAGTCGGAGGATAATGCAATTTTGCAAACTTGACGGCTGGTATTTGCTGTTTACACCAAAAGTGACGTGATCATGGGTATCGTACGTATGTTCACTTGTTGCAGTTTGGTCCGGTTTCATTTTAACAGACCTCGTACGTACATCTGTACACATTTATACACATTTGTATTATTGAGATATCTTATTTATCTTATTTTCAAAATCCTCGTCTGTGCAGTCTGTCTTGTTTATTATGCTCCCTAGCTATGTGAAGTTGTCCACCTAACTCAATTGTGTTTCTCGCAGGACGCATTGCAACATTAAACGCAACAAATAAAGCTGGTTCGCAGTGGCTCTTCTTACATCACAGCTCATACTGAGGGCGTACCTGGGTAAACCTCGCTGCAGTAAGAGGTAAGGCTATTCAGCAGGCTCACCACTAACTTAACTTAACTTAACGTCTTTATACTGGCTTAGAAGACTCTGCAGATTCTGTATACAACCAGTTTCATTTACATTACCTTGCTCTAAAAGCTATGCGCATCCAATCTTTTCTTAAATACATTAATTGTCCCTGTCTCTACTACTTTCCGTGGAAATGCATTCCACGCATTCACCACTCTCTGGCTAAAAAAATATTTTCTAATATCTAATATGGACCTTTCTTTAGTTAATTTGTAACTAAGCCCTCTTGTTCTTGTAGGTGGTTATATTTTGAAAAAAAACATGTTATAGTCTAATTTATCCGTTCCTTTGATTATCTCATAAACCTGTATTAAGCAGGGGGATCAAATTGTCGATCCCCATCTCATGGTCCAGATTGCTGTAACACATCCTGTTTCATGGACGACCAGGACATGAGGTAGAGAATTCTAGTATTTTATGTGACTGAAATTGGTCTATTTTCCTTATACGCGTACACACACACACCTATATAACACACACCTATATAACACACACCTGTATAACATACACACACACCTATATAACACACACCTATATAACACACACCTATATAACACACACCTATATAACACACACACCTATATAACACACACACACCTATATAACACACACACCTATATAACACACACACACACCTATATAACACACACACCTATATAACACACACACACACCTATATAACACACACCTATATAACACACACCTATATAACACACACCTATATAACACACATCTATATAACACACACCTATATAACACACACATATATAACACACCTATATAACACACATACACCTATATAACACACACCTATATAACACACACCTATATAACACAAACCTATATAACACACACCTATATAACACACACACACCAATATAACACACACCTTTATAACACACACCTATATAACACACACACACACACACACCTATATAACACACACCTATATAACACACACACACACCTATATAACACACACCTATATAACACACACCTATATAACACACACACCTATATAACACACACACACCTATATAACACACACACCTATATAACACACACATACACACCTATATAACACACACACCTATATAACACACACACACCTATATAACACACACCTATATAGCACACACCTATATAACACACACCTATATAACACACACCTATATAACATACACCTATATAACACACACCTATATAACACACACCTATATAACACACACAGACACACACTTATATAACACACACCTATATAACACACACCTATATAACACACACCTATATAACACACACACACACCAATATAACACACACCTATTAAACACACACCTATATAACACACACCTATATAACACACACCTATATAACACACACCTATATAACACATACCTATATAACACACATATACACCTATATAACACACACCTATATAACACACACCTATATAACACACACCTATATAACACACACCTATATAACACACACCTATATAACACACACCTATATAACACAGACACACACCTATATAACACACACCTATATAACACACACCTACACCCAAACACCTACACGCACATCTAGACACGCACACACACGCCTACACGCACATCTAGACACGCCTACACGTACACACAATTACACATTTTAAAAAACATGTTCTTTACGGAAATTCACTTTTTACCACCGCCAACCTATTTGGCTGTTATAGTTTCTTGACAGGTATGCAGTACAATGGATTGCCAATAGCTTTGGTACTCGGAGGAGCAATCGACATATCTGCAATGTATGGAAAGCTTACTGGACTTGTACAAATTAAGGAAATCAAACAGCCGGTGGCTTGGGACCATTGCCGTATACACAGGGAAGCATTAGTTGCTAAGAATATACCAGAAAAACTAAAACAGACCTTGAATGATTCAGTGACAATTGTAAATTTTAAATTTAAAAAAAGCAAATCACTTAATTCAAACATCATGAGCACCTTTGCAAATATATGGACAGTAAACACTATCAATTTTTATTACATTGTGAAGTTTGTTGGCTATCACGAGGTCAAGTTTTGTCTCGTTTTAGGGGCATTGAAAAACGAGGTCAGAATATTCCTCATAGAGCAGCAATATCACACCAGCGACAGGTTTTCCTGGTTAGTAAAATGAGCACATTTGTCAGATATCTTCACTATTGAAATATGCGCAAGGAGAAGGTTACAGTTTGTCAAGTTGAAGATCGATCAATGCAAAGATTGGAATTATGGCATCATGGTCTCATCCTCTGCTTTGATCAGTCCGGAGATTGGTTGTAAGGTTGTCTGAGTATGTCTCTCCATTGGACCCTATCCTCTGGTTTGATCAGTCCGGAGATTGGTTGTAAAGTTGTCTGAGTATGTCTCTCCATTGGACCCTATCCTCTGGTTTGATCAGTCCGGAGATTGGTTGTAAGGTTGTCTGAGTATGTCTCTCCATTTGACCCTATCCTCTGGTTTGACCAGTCCGGAGACTGGTTGTAAGGTTGTCTGAGTATGTCTCTCCATTTGACCCTATCCTCTGGTTTGACCAGTCCGGAGACTGGTTGTAAGGTTGTCTGAGTATGTCTCTCCATTTGACCCTATCCTCTGGTTTGACCAGTCCGAAGACTGGTTGTAAGGTTGTCCGAGTATGTCTCTCCATTGGACCCTTTACTCTGGTTTGATCAGTCCGGTAATTGGTTGTAAGGTTGTCTGAGTATGTCTCTCCATTTGACCCTATCCTCTGGTTTGACCAGTCCGGAGACTGGTTGTAAGGTTGTCTGAGTATGTCTCTCCATTTGACCCTATCCTCTGGTTTGACCAGTCCGAAGACTGGTTGTAAGGTTGTCTGAGTATGTCTCTCCATTTGACCCTATCCTCTGGTTTGACCAGTCCGGAGACTGGTTGTAAGGTTGTCTGAGTATGTCTCTCCATTTGACCCTATTCTCTGGTTTGATCAGTCCGAAGACTGGTTGTAAGGTTGTCTGAGTATGTCTCTCCATTGGACCCTTTACTCTGGTTTGATCAGTCCGGAGATTGGTTGTAAGGTTGTCTGAGTATGTCTCTCCATTTGACCATAATATCTGGTTTGATCAGTACGAAGACTGGTTGTAAAGTTGTATGAGTATGTCTCTCCATTTGACCCTATCCTCCGAATTTCTGTTCATTGTAGCATGTTCGCACTTTAAGGTCCCTGCATGCCTGAGATGTAAAGGTGAAGTATTTCCATCCCTCACAAATATTCTTTGTTCCACCAACGAGATGTTGTCTGAGGAGGACACATCATGAACATTTTTTTCAAAAAAAAGCTTCCGAGAATATTTTCCTGGTGCGAGCAAAAACTAGATTGAAGATCCATTTTCAGTTAATGTGTATGAACTAAGATGTGGGGCTTAGATCATCAGAAGAGGACACGCTAATTAAAAAATTCACGTATAGTGCTCTGAAACTACAGTTCAAGGAACAATCCTTTCCACATTTATGGATTCATTTACAAACAGATTATCCGGAACTATCGAAGATGGCTTTGAATGTATTGGTGCCTTTCGTAACAGCATTCTTGTGTAAGCGATCATATCTGCTCTCTATTATCATTAAAAAACAAGTTTGTAAAAAGTTGGATAAAAAACTCAGAATACAAGTTTCAGCTATTAACCCCTGTATAACACTGCTTGTAAGTGAAATGCAGTGTCAGTCTTCTCATTAAAGAAAGTCAACAGTTCAATTGAATTTACAACCAATGTTGACACTGGGGTATGCCCGCCTTTAGAGTCTTAGAGGGTGTAAATCAGGATTAGAGAACACGGATTGTCGAGTACAGGTAAAACTTTCAGGATACATATATTCTACAAAATATAATTCAATTTAAAGTGAACATTAGTTGGCATCACTCGCCCTTCCAGTGTGACAAATATACATTTTAATGAAAATGTTATTCGCACTTAACTGATGACACTTTCCTAGATTGTGAACCAATGGATATATAATGATTATAGATTAATAGTGGGATTTGCAGATGGAGAGGATTCACTCAAATTGGGGGTAAGAGAAAATGTTATTTTCATTTTATTATGTTTTCTTGTTTATTAACAACACATTTCCATTAACATTTTCAATTGCATACATTGTTTATTATTATAACCACAAAGATAATTCACTCCTGACATTTTTCATCTATGGAATATTTTGAGGGTCCACGGCACTAAAATGTATTTAAAGGGGTTACATGGTAACGAAAAGGTTAAGAACCACTGAAATATCTAGCCGCTGGTATGTTACCTGGGCCCAAAGGTGGTACAAACAAATAGTAATACTGTAACCTGCCATGCTTGTCAGAAGCCACAAAGGGGATGTCATCATCAGAACCACCATCCCTTGGACCCCAGGGAGATGAAGAATGATAGGCCGACCTTAGGCAACTCGAAGAACTATAAAAGCTGAGATCTTCTTCTTCTTCTTCTTCGTTCGCAGTCAGACAGTAACCATTATTTTTTCGAAAAAAGCGGCGGTCATCCTGAGGCTGTCGCCACTGCCATAGAGCTTGTCTTGCAGTTCCACTGGTGATGGCCACATCTGCTCTCTCTGATCCTCGTATGTCGGGCAGTTCTGCAGCAGATGTTCAGCGGTCATTTTACCAGTACCGCACGGGCATTCGTCGGTACACCCTATCTTCAATTTGTTGAATAGGTGGTACCTCAGTCTATTGTGGCCAGTGCGAAGTCTGAAGACAACGACCTGCTCTCTTCGGTTCAACTGGTAATAGGCATCGTTTTTGGTGTCACCAGTATGTTCGGTTTCCCATTTGGTCATGTATCTGGCTTTGATAAGCCGTTTTGACTCTTCGTACGTCATACTAGTATCTGTTTGTCTTGCACCTTCTTTTGCCAGTCTGTCTGCCTCCTCGTTGCCTTGGATGTTGCAGTGTGATGGGACCCACTGTACCACTACCCTTTTTGGTGCGGACTGCTGGCACAGTTTGCAGAGTGCTGCTCTTAAGTCATTAAGCTCAGTATTTTTCTGGCTTTTTAGCGCTGTGACTACGGCGAGAGCATCTGTAAGCAGGACTATATGGCTTTCATTTTCACTGTGTGTCACCATTTCTTCCACTGCCGCCCTCAGTGCCTCTGCCTCCGCTCTGAAATTGCTTGTGTACTTACCAGTAGCGAATAACAGTGTTATTTTTCTGCCATTTGGTAGGTTCAGGAATGCTCCTGCCCCTCCGTTCTGTGTAGTATTTGTTACAGAACCGTCGGTGTATGCATGGGTCCAGTCCATGCTTGGGTAGCTTTTCGTTATGAAGCTTAGGGTAGTATCTCTCCTTTCTTTTTCAGTCTGGCAGTTCTTGTTTGCAATACCTGGTATATTTTCTACCACCTCTGGAAATATATCCTGCCTCCAGGTAGGTTTTCGTACAGTAGTGATGGGTTTTGGTGTTGTTAGTGCGTTTATGGGATCTTCGTGCATCTTTGCTTTGGCTATTTCTGCAAAGTTTCTCCGCTTTAGTTTCCCATTTCCCAAATTGTTTAGTCTCTGGTGCATTGGATGGTCGGTCAGTCTTCGGAGTTTCTCTGACTGCAGCTGGGCTCTGCAGTCTCTTCTATCGGTCATGGATTGCAGTTTTGTAATCTTTTCAAGTTCTACAATTGGCGTTGACTTCATGCCACCTGTTATAATTCTCATGGCTTGGTTTTGAAGTTTGCTAACTTTATCGAAGTTCGCCTTCGCTGCTGTTGTCCATGCCACAATGCCATACTCGAGAACTGGTCTCACTCTTCCAGTGTACAGTTTCTTTAGTATGCCTTTGTCTGCTCCCCAGCTTGTGCCAGCAAGTTTCCTCATGATTGCCATTCTTTCTCTGGCTTTCATTCGGTTTCTCTCAATCTGACTTTTCCATGTCATGCGCCGATCAAATGTGACTCCCAGATAGGTTGGGTTGTCGTTTGGCTGCAGGAATTTGCCATTTAGACTTAATTTGGTATTTTGGGGTTTTAATGAGAGCGAGTATATTGTGCATGTGGTTTACTCCTCGTTTATTTTGACCAGCCATGAGTTCGCCCACTCTTCCAGCGATGTTAGGGCCGTCTGCATCCGATTTCTTGCTATGGTGAGATTCTTTTCAGAGGTCCACATAGCCAGATCGTCTGCAAACATTGAGCTATGGACTCTTCTTGGTATATTCTCTGTAATATCGTTTATATATACCAGGAAGAGTGTGGGTGACAGTACTCCCCCTTGGGGTACTCCCTGCTCGAGTGTCACCTTTTTGCTCATCTGCCCTTGTACTTGGACTCTGGCCGTTCTTTGTTTGAGGTAGTGGTTGATCCATTTGTACATTTTCCCACAAACATCACTTCTTCTTAGCGCTGAGATCAAGACATCGGCTCTTTGTTAGGGCACTGAGCGAAGATGACAACGAACCGGTTGAAGTGTAGGTTATTTGCCGCTCCCATTAAAGACGTCATCAGGAATCGAAGAGTAATCAGTCTGGTGAAACATACTGATAAAGATCCCCATCTCACGGCCGAGTTCGTGCTCCTAAAAACAGACCGAGTCACACAAGTCTGCACTTTAGGGTAGGAATCGATATTGTAATTCCTATATTGCTGAGCGTACTGAGCATCCTCGCATTGCACTACACCCAGAAGGAGCCGGTCCACCTTCTAAAGTACGCCTAGAGATGTAAGATGAGAGTGTGCGTTTACATGCACGGCGTACACACTGGATATCTGACTTGATCGTCCATCTTCGAACGTTAGGCGCTCGATGTAAACGCTTTGAGACCAGGGGTCATTTGAAATTGGTGGAGCAACTGCTTTGTCAAGCTTTTACTCAACTCGCAGAGCGAAACATCACCGTTGTGGCTCGGAGAACACGAGCCGCCCAAAAGGAAATAGCAACAACGACCACACAACCGATTCCTCACATGTACGTCACAGGTGCGACAGAGTATGTCGTGCCATGATTGGACGGACCTTAGTCATGTGAGATCACATCTCGCAACAAAAGTCTGATCATGTCGCCAACTTCGCTAGCGATAGTCAACTACTAATACACCTCAGCACGACCAGCTTCGAACAAGAACAACAACATCCATTATAACCAAGAATTCAAGAAGCCCAATTATTAATGTGCACAGAGCTGTCTATTCTCTCCTGTAGAAACTCTACCCAACGAAATATCAACGGAGATGGCAGTACGTAAGTCTCCGTCTTCTTCTTCTCGTTCACCGCGTATTTTTATATGACGATTACACATGAAGACCATTTTTCTGGATAAAGGTTGCTGTAGTGGAAAGTTGGTCTAGGTTACCAGCCAGCTTTGTGTGGAGAGTTGGTCAAGGTCACCAGCCAGCTCTGTGTGGAAAGTTGGTCAAGGTTACCAGCCAGCTTTGTGTGGAGATTCATCTCCTTAGTCCAGTGCTCAGTACACAATTGACTAAGCATATAATAGTTCTGCAGGATATGTTCAGCTGTCTGCGCTGCTTGTCCGCACGTACACAAGAGTGATGAAGCCAATTTAGCCTGTGTAAGTGGCCATTTAATATGCTATGTCCCGTTCTCATGCGGAACAGGATCACTTGATGCGCTCAATCGATAGTTGTCTCTCGTTTGGTCAACTTTCCTTATGATTTGGATAAGGGTCTTCTTTTCTTGTAAGGTGATTCTTTTTTCCTTTTGTTTCCGTGTTGCTACCTCCTTTGCCAACCTGTCTGCTGTATCATTTCCTGGTATGGAAACCGAACATACTGGCTATACAAAAAACGATGCCTATTACCAGTTGAACAGAAGAGAGCAGGTCGTGGTCTTCAGACTTCGCACTGGCCACAATAGACTGATAATAGGTGGTAACCTATTCAACAAATTGAAGATAGGTGGCACCGACGAATGCCCGTGTGGTTCCGGGAAAATGACCGCTGAGCATTTGCTGCAAAACTGCCCGACATACGAGGATCAGAGAGAGCAGATGTGGCCATCACCAGTGGCAACACTAGACAAGCTCTATGGCAGTGTCGACAGCCTCAGGATGACCGCTGCTTTTTTCGAAAAAATAAAGGTTGATGTCTGACTGCGTACGAAGAAGAAGAAGAAGAAGATTTCCTGGAATGCCACAGTGTGATGGTATCCTTTGTATTACTACCCTAATCTTGGCCCAAGGTATTTTTAAGCTCTGACAGTTTATCATTTTTGAGAGCATGCATAACTGACGTTGCATCTGTTAGGAGTGCAGCCTGCTGGCCTGATACCATGCAATCCACGCAGCATTTATTTGTATGTCTACACAAAAGTAAGTAAGTAACATCTCTCAATCATGGGTGACTATAGCGAGATGTACCCTTGGTGTATTTAGTTATTTATGTTTGTTTTCTTTACGGAATTATCTTTTCACTTCATTGTGCTGTGAGCGACTCAGTTCGTCCAGTTCATAGCAGTCATCTAACATTTAATAAGGTCCTCTGTCAGTGTGCCATAGCAGTCATCTAACACCCAATAAGGTCCTCTGTCAGTGTGCCATAGCAGTCATCTAACACCCAAATAAGGTCCTCTGTCAGTGTGCCATAGCAGTCATCTAACACGCAATAAGGTCCTCTGTCAGTGTGCCATAACAGTCATCTAACATTCAATATGGTCCTCTATCAGTGTGCCACAGCAGTCATCTAACACCCAATAAGGTCCTCTGTTAGTGTGCCATAGCAGTTATCTAACACCCAATAAGGTCCTCTGTTAGTGTGCCATAGCAGTCATCTAACATTCAATAAGGTCCTCTGTCAGTGTGCCATAGCAGTCATCTAACATTCAATAAGGTCCTCTGTCAGTGTGCCACAGCAGTCATCTAACACCCAATAAGGTCCTCTGTCAGTGTGCCATAGCAATCATCTAACATCCAATAAGGTTCTCTGTCAGTGTGACGTAGCAGTCATCTAACATTCAATAAGGTCCTCTGTCAGTGTGACGTAGCAGTCATCTAACACCCAATAAGGTCCTCTGTCAGTGTGACGTAGCAGTCATCTAACATTCAATAAGGTCCTCTGTAAGTGTGCCATAGCAGTCATCTAACACCCAATAAGGTCCTTTGTCGGTGTGCCATAGCAATCATCTAACATCCAATAAGGTTCTCTGTCAGTGTGACGTAGCAGTCATCTAACATTCAATAAGGTCCTCTGTCAGTGTGACGTAGCAGTCATCTAACACCCAATAAGGTCCTCTGTCAGTGTGACGTAGCAGTCATCTAACATTCAATAAGGTCCTCTGTAAGTGTGCCATAGCAGTCATCTAACACCCAATAAGGTCCTATGTCAGTGTACCATAGCAGTCATCTAACATTCAATAAATTCCTCTGTCAGTGTGACGTAGCAGTCATCTAACATTCAATAAGGTCCTCTGTCAGTGTGACGTAGCAGTCATCTACCATTCAATAAGGTCCTCTGTCAGTTTGCCATCGCAGTCATCTAACATTCAATAAGGTCCTTTGTCAGTGTGACGTAGCAGTCATCTAACATTCAATAAGGTCCTCTGTCAGTGTGACGTAGCAGTCATCTAACATTCAATAAGGTCCTCTATCAGTTTGCCATCGCAGTCATCTAACATTCAATAAGGTCCTCTATCAGTTTGCCATCGCAGTCATCTAGCATTCAATAAGGTCCTCTGTCAGTATGCCATAGCAGTCATCTAACATTCAATAAGGTCCTCTGTCAGTGTGCCATAGCAGTCATCTAACATTCAATAAGGTCCTCTATCAGTTTGCCATCGCAGTCATCTAGCATTCAATAAGGTCCTCTGTCAGTGTGCCATAGCAGTCATCTAACATTCAATAAGGCCCTCTGTTAGTGTGCCATAGCAGTCATCTAACACCCAATAAGGTCCTCTGTCAGTGTACCATAGCAGTCATCTAACATTCAATAAATTCCTCTGTCAGTGTGACGTAGCAGTCATCTAACATTCAATAAGGTCCTCTGTCAGTGTGACGTAGCAGTCATCTAACAATCAATAAGGTCCTCTGTCAGTGTACCATAGCAGTCATCTAACATTCAATAAGGTCCTCTGTCAGTGTGACGTAGCAGTCATCTAACATTCAATAAGGTCCTCTGTCAGTGTGACGTAGCAGTCATCTAACAATCAATAAGGTCCTCTGTCAGTTTGCCATCGCAGTCATCTAACATTCAATAAGGTCCTCTGTCAGTGTGACGTAGCAGTCATCTAACATTCAATAAGGTCCTCTGTCAGTGTGACGTAGCAGTCATCTAACATTCAATAAGGTCCTCTGTCAGTGTGACGTAGCAGTCATCTAACATTCAATAAGGTCCTCTGTCAGTGTGACGTAGCAGTCATCTAACATTCAATAAGGTCCTCTGTCAGTTTGCCATCGCAGTCATATAACACCCAATAAGGTCCTCTGTCGGTGTGCCATTGCAGTCATCTAACATTCAATAAGGTCCTCTGTCGGTGTGCCATCGCAGTCATCGAACATTCAATAAGGTCCTCTATCAGTTTGCCATCGCAGTCATCTACCATTCAATAAGGTCCTCTACCAGTTTGCCATCGCAGTCATCTAACATTTAATAAGGTCCTCTGTCAGTGTGACGTATGACGCGGCGCAGAGACAATCACAAGGAGTCGGTGTCGTTGACTTAATAAATTTAAGAAGTAAGGAAGCCGTGGAAAGAGCTAGAACAGGTGGTTCAGGACACATGTTCCAGAGGGAGCAGAACGGTTGTAATGATGAATCTCGCTAGTGATGAACTCATGAACTTTCACGTCACATCAAAGTGTCGTGACATACCGGTTGCGCATCTCTTCACAAATTTGTCATCTATCTGTCCGTCCATCCATAACTCTATCAGATGATGACTTCCTGGCAATTTGGCAGCCTTCATTGGCATACACAATAAGAATCAGCCTGGCCTTCGCTCTCCATCATTCAATCATAGGCGATGGACTATTAACATCCAAATCATACAATCACATAGCCGATCGATTGGCCAAATTGAACTCGCCCAGACCCTGACCATCTCTACAATTAATGATAATATCATTGTTACCTTCATTATCGTCGTTAACTAACTTATCCTCATCTCTGTATTTTAATCGCATATTAGCTTTAGTCATTAAGTCATTAATCCTCTCTCTACCTCTCTCTCTCTCTCCGATCACTTTTGTTGTATTTCGAAGCTTCTTGCCGTCTGATAGCAAGTTGTGGTGGCTCTTCTTACATCCCGAGGCTTATTGAGATGGCGGGCTTGGGTCGTCCTAGCTGTAGTGCAATGCGATGGTCCTAAGTAAGCTCACCACTAAGGCTGTTTACAGTGTCGATGACCACCTCGCTGGCCTGTTTCCAGGCGCACGACCAAGCACGTGAGGTTGCGCCTTGATCAGTATGCTTCACCTGACCCAGTTTACCCCCGGGGCTTGTCTAACATTCTCTCCCTCTCAGAACGAACTAAAGTGCCTTTCAAACTCCCTCTCTCTCTGCATCATTCTCATTTACTCATTATTTATATATCGTTGTTTTCTCTACTTCTATCCCCCGTCTTTCTATCTATCTGTCTGCCTGCCTGTCCGTCCGTCTGTCTTTCTATCTATCTAAATCTATCCTAATATAATCTAATCTATCTATTCACTAACTCCACTATAACAATAAATCCACTAACAATTCCCATGCAGAAGATCTACACGTCAGGCGAACTGTACAACATGAAACACACGATATCAGTTTAACATTTAAAGAAGCTTTTCCTTCCGCCCGTCTCTCCAAAAACACACGCTCCCCTCTCTTAACCCACCCGTTGTGACAGAGACAGACATGATAAAGAGGTCCCGAGCCAAGGGGTCATTTAGAGCAGGGGATCCCCGTAACATTACCCCCTTTAACAAATAACGTCAGAACCGTATCTGGAATCTAATTGCAACTTAGATAAAAATGCTCTAGATAATTACAAGTCTACGAAGTTTTATTATTAGACTGCTAGTCAGGGTCATCAAAGTTTAGCGAAATCGATTAAATAGGTAACAAAAGTTTGACAAAGGTTAGACAACAAGAAAAGCTAAACAAAACTGGTTACTTGGTCTGTTTTGTGACTGTTGTAGGAAGTTTAGCTAGAGGATGACATTGTTGTCAGACGTTTGTTTTGGACACATAAATCTCGCATGTCAAAGTTGGAATTATTCTAAAATGTCGATGTTTTGTTGACCTTTGGCATAGTGAGGACTCGCCTACACCGTTAGTTGTTAGGGGTTTTCGTTGTCCAGAATGGATAATATGGGAGATAACAGCAAAACCAGACCCAGCTTGTTGTTCAGTCCACAAAGGATCGTCACGCGTCATAGCAGGATAACACGTGATACTGTATGTCAACTTATGACCAGTTCGAAATAAGTCAGTATTTTAACGGGGATAGGCACAAGAAGTGGGTGGGTGGTCAACGTATAGGAAGGGTAGCGGTGCATCTAGAAATTAGTTGCAAATTATGAGAGGACAGATTGCGAAAACGGTCGCAAGAATTGTACACGCAGTTAAGATAATTTAAGATTACGTGATTAGTTTTCTTCAGGATCCAAACAAGGGAGAGGCTGAGCAGAAAGCACATATAAGTTGGTGTATCAATGCATTCGGGACCAGAGCAGAGATGACAGGACATGCCAACATAGAGATATGCAGAGCAGATGAGATCTTGACAAACATGGCTGACTGGCGACTTGACTGAATGAAGAAGAGAGCCCATACCAGAGTGTTATCATTTATCTGCTTGTATTGTTGGATAACGATCAGTCAGAATAACTGGACAAAGTGTTGGGTATGTAAAACCCAGATCTCTCAAAGATCAGGCAGAACAACTAGACAAAGTGTTGGGTATGTAAAACCAGACATCTCGAAGACCAGGCAGAACAACTTGACAATGTGATGGGTATGTAAAACCCAGATCTCTCAGAGACCAGGCAGAACTGGACAATGTGTTGGGTATGTAAACCCAGATCTCTCAGAGATCAGGCAGAAAAATGGGACAACGAGACATAGTGTTGGGTATGTAGACCCATATCTTTCGTAGAACAGGCAGAACAACGGGACAAAGTGTTGGGCATGTAGATTCTGATATCATGAAGACTTGAATATATTTATTCCACAGCGGAATCTGAACGAAGAAAGATAAGCTTCAAGAACGTCAGAAGTCACGCTGTCAAAGACCAGAGAACAAGACTATACGCCATTTAAGTTAAGTTAGGTTGTGTATCGATGAGGATAAAACTAGATTTGACTAAGAGAGAGAACATGGGTGAATTAACGGCAGAAAGAAAGATCAGTGTTATTTGCACAGAATCTCAATTGATACACATATCGCATTTTTATACAATAATCTTGTTTATATTATATATTGTGTATCTCTTTGATTTCATGTAATAAAAGTCAATTTATGTGAATTCAAGAATAGTTCAACGGACCAGTCTTGAGCAGTAGAATGGGAGAACAGAAAGAGAATAATCAGTAAACAGATAGGTGCCAAAAAGGAAATCAAATAGCAATTAAGACCAAGGAAAATAAACTGCTACACCATCTCTTTCTCCTTCATATGGACCATCTCCCTGTTCACGTCTTCCCCTCCACCCTCCTTTCGATGGTGTCAGCTTTAAAATGAATGAAGATATCATTTTTCTTGTCGCTAATTCTTTTCAATTTTTTTTGGTCTAATTCTATTCAGTTTTTTTTCGTATTTCTCTTCTGCTCCCTCGGCACCTTTTCCCACTGGTGTAATTCAATAACAACATAGAGATTGTCGCACAAAGTTCACAGACTTCTTAATATGCTCTGTAGTTTAAAACAAATAAACAACATTATCAGCATAATTACATAAACGGAAAGCGCGAGCCTTCGTCTTCGAACGTTTACCAGATATCAAGCGCACCAAAAATGTGTCAATTTTTATTTTTAGTCACAACAATAAACATGCAGACAAACCTAGGGAATTATATTATATATACTTTATACATATATACATAAATATATGTATACTTTTCGCTTGTGTCCTGTTTGTGCCTTTCAGAGTCAGGGGATCAAGAGGTCTCTTAACCTGGCCCTAGTATGTGCTTCGTACACGTGCATCTTTACTGTTTCTGTTATTTCTGTTATCCATCGTTTGCGTGGTCGACCCTTGGCTTTGTATCCATTGTATCTGTATAGCATTGCCTTCTGAGAGATACTATCTGGCGTTTGACGTGTCACGTGGCCGAACCATTTGGGCACACACTATTCTCATGTTCAGCCTGTTGTGTAAAATTATAAAAACGGTACTTTCATTCAGTTTTGCTGACCTAGATATCTCTGCAATTGTCATTTTCCTGTCCTGGTCAATGATTTTCTTCACTCTTGCCGCATTTTCATCGCTGCACTAGGAGGATGGTCTTCCTGATTTTGGAAGATCAGCAACATGGGAACGGCCATACTTAAACTGCCTACACCAGTTTTTTACAGAAGCACACGAAGGACAGAATTCCTCAAACACTGGTTCCATCTCCCTGTGTATTTCTGTAGGTGTTATTCCCTGCAACATCAAGACTTTTATCACAGTTCTGGCCTCTTCTGATTTCTCCATTGTTCTGACAAACCGTTAGAGTAGCAGATCCGGTCAATAAGGTGTGTTGCGTCATGCATCATTCTGGGTAAACCCGTCGAGGAGGGAAATTCATACTTCTCAAGTCCAGTACAAATTAAATGATCTACATATGTACCAAATTTAAACTTTCTCATCCTACTCCTTCATAGTGAGGGTAACGACTTATGACAAGTCTCTTGTATAAGGACTCTTCTAGTTATCATTTATTATCACTTCCACAATGGGTATTATGATCTTGTTTTATCACTTCCACAATGGGTATTATGATCTTGTTTTATCACTTCCACAATGGGTATAATGATCTTGTTTTATCACTTCCACAATGGGTATTATGATCTTGTTTTATCACTTCCACAATGGGTATTATGATCTTGTTTTATCACTTCCACAATGGGTATTATGATCTTGTTTTATCACTTCCACAATGGGTATTATGATCTTGTTTTATCACTTCCACAATGGGTATTATGATCTTGTTTTATCACTTCCACAATGGGTATTATGATCTTGTTTTATCACTTCCACAATGGGTATTATGATCTTGTTTTATCACTTCCACAATGGGTATTATGATCTTGTTTTATCACTTCCACAATGGGTATTATGATCTTGTTTTATCACTTCCACAATGGGTATTATGATCTTGTTTTATCACTTCCACAATGGGTATTATGATCTTGTTTTAACCACAATTTCTTTATCCAACTCTTCCTCTCAATCTATTTTTCTTGTCTTTCATTTCTCCTAGACATTGACCAGTCTCAGATTGGTATCGCTCTTAAAAATAAAAACAAAATTGATCAAATTACAGACACGTCGTGTGATTTATTTACTTCATGAAACAGAATGGCCGAAGATCACGAGGGTTCGTGATCGCCTGATTTCTCATGAAAAGCTCAGAAACGATAGTCTTTAACTATAAGCTCTCAGCCTGGGGCATCCATGCCCCTTAGGGGCACATAAGCCAAATAATGGGAATATGAGACTTCAACTCTGACCATATTCATGTATTTGTGATTTGTTGTTTTTCTATAAACAAAAGAGATGAAATCGTCAGGGCCAGCGAACCAGAGCTGCCAGGGCCCTTCGACACCACGCGGCGATCCTTGATAACAGGCTGCAACAGGACAGACTGGCTAAAGAAAATGTATCGAAGAGGGAAGGCTAACACGGTACCCAAAAATGCCTGCTGAAGTCGGATGTGTTGGACCGTAAGGTGCAAATATCACAAGCAAGCTGTAAATTACGACACAACGCATTCCATTCTCCGGACAACATCTTGCTGATTGCAAGGATATTGGACTACTCTGTATCGTAGAGGGGATATAAACCTGCTGGAAAGAATACAAACAAGAGCGACAAAGATGATAGTGGGATTTCAGAATTACAGCTATGAGGAAAAACTCTGAAAAACAGGCCTACAGTGTCTAGAAAAGAGAAGAATTCGAGGTTACTTAATACAGGTTTATAAAATAATCAAAGGAACTGATACATTAGACTATAACACGTTTTTCAAAATACAACCACCTACAAGAACAAGAGGGCATAGCTACACATCAACTATAAAAAGGTCCATATTAGATAATAGGAAATATTTTTTTAGTCAGACAGTGGTGAATGCTTGTAATGCATTGCCACATGAAGTAGTAGAAGCAGGGACAATTAATCCATTTAAGAATAGACTGAATGCACATGTAAATGTAAATGAAACTGGTTGTTTACAGACTCTGTAAAGTCTTCTAAACCAGTATAAAGACGTTACGTTAAGAACGAAATTCCCTGTTCCAATAATCGTAATCTATAATTCGAGCCAGTACACGTTATCTTTATGGTTTTAATTCTTTGTTGACTTGTAATCGAGTAGGTAGACAAACAGGTGATTGGCGTTTGTCTTTGCATGACGGAGAAGCTCCCTCGGTTTGGCCTCCACGGAAACTACCGATTCAGTCTCACGGCTACTTATTTAGTATCAATAGCAAACCTCTAAATATAGAGGCCATTCAGGTATCCATCACCTGGATGACGCGCAGGGTAGGAGATCTGGATCCTCCTGCCGGGCTGATAATGACGATAATGGTGACGATACTGCTGATGATACACGATGGTGACGATACTGCTGATGATGATGAAGATACGTATAATGACGATTATAATACTGTGAAACATACTGCTGAGGATGGCGGTAATGATAAATATTGTAATATGATGATAATGATGTCAATAATAATATTCACGATACTTTGAGGCGTGTTCAAATGAAACTGGACCTAACTGCAACAAGTGAACATACGTACAATGCGCATGATGACATCAATTCTGGTGTAAACAGCACATACCAACCGCTAAGTTTGCAAAATTTCATTATCCTTCGACTGCTGGTTTCCTCAGCAGACTGCTGAAAAAATGGCGGGTGTGATAAGGAATCCGCCCAGAGTTGATCATCGAGAGGTGATTCGGCTTCTAACAGCTAAAGGATGTCGACCAGATAATATTCATTGCAGAATGACCCGTGACCCGAATTGCTGCATCGATTTTGGGGATAGCATCTTCTGAAGCAACAATATGCGCTCGACCTGGTCTCCAAGATCTTTCGTTAACTCGCGTCCTTCTTTAATCATTGTTGTTCAGTTCTGCACTGTTGTCTTCTACACACTTTTGTCACCATACACTGCCTGCATTCTGCGATGAATGTCAACTGGTCGATATCCTTCAGCCGCTAGAAACCGAATTTCCGCTCGTTGATGAGCTCTGGGCGGATTCCGTATCACACCCGCCATATTTTCAACGATCTGCCGAAGAAACTATGAGTCGGAGAATAATGAAATTTTGCAAACTTGACGGTTGATATGTGCTGTTTACACCAGAATTGACGTCATAATGAGCATTGTACGTATGTTCACTTGCTGTAGTTATGTCCGGTTTCATTTGAACACGCCTCGTAATTATGGTACTGATAATAATGATCATGATAATGATAATAATATTGATGATGATACATGTGACATTGATAATAATAACGACGATAGTGATATGGTTAATGCTTGAAACACTCACAGCGAATTCATCAACGATTCCCTGGCACACTCGAGGTGTCTCAATATTCAGATTAGTACAGATGTCATATACAGATGACTTGATCTGCTCCATGGATGTGTTGGTGGAAATCAGAAACTGTGCCATATATATCACTACTGTACAGAGGTCACAAGTGATCCCACCAAGATCTGACAGGAGATCACGCTTTTTTAGGGCATGGGTTATAATATCAACCTGTTCCAACAGGGCAGACACAAGACTGTACAGTGTTTCCGGACTCTGATTTATATCAGAAAGATCTGGGTTTGAATCTTGAAATTCTGAGCGAACGGATTTCTGAGCGACGTCGGATTTCCACCTCAGGATCTCCGAAATGTCAATCTCTTTCCTCGATTCTGAAATGATATTCTCTCCTTGGTCAATAAACCATTCATCTGTATCTACACTCCCTTTAATAGACACGACTTGTAAATCCGAGGGGCTCTGTCTCCTTGGATATGTTCTGACAGTCTGCAGGAGACCGAGGTGAATAACCAGAAACAGCCATGCCATGTTAGATGCCATCATTGACAATAGAATATGCCTTTCAACGGCACTGGTGAATCAACCTTTAATGAAAAAAAAGCAAAAATAGTACTGATCATATACTATTTAAAGGGAACTGAGACGGATACCAGTTAGTACAACATTCAAACATTATGTGTATTAAACAACAAACAAATGTCGCACTAGGCACAATATACTAACCCGGATCAAGATGCTGAGCAGCGCATGAGCTGCAGTGGTCAGCGACCCATAGCTGACTGCTAGCGTTAGGGCCAGCAAACCAGAGTTCCCAAGACCCTTCTACACCTCCACGTGGTGATCCTGGATAACAGGCTACAGCAGGGCAGACTGGCTAAGGAGAAGGGATCGAAGAGGGAATGCTAATCCGGTACTAAAAAAATGCTGCTGAAGTCGGATGTGTTGGAACGAAAGGTGCACATATCGCAGTCAATCTGTAAACTACGACACAACGCATTCCGTTTTCTGGACTACATTCTGCTACTTAAGCCGTTTCAGGGTTTGGTAACGGGAGATTGAGAACGAACAAAGCCTAGTCAAGCTAATATACTAACCAAAACCACCATCTCTCTTCCATGCAGCGTTCCCCGGAATCGGGCTGTTTCCAAGGCAGTCTGGCTGGCAAGATGTGGATCGACGTGATCCCCGAAGTAGTGAGCATCACGCAGATAAAGCCGAGCATAGCACGGTCCGTCTTCTCCAGCACGCTCATGATGTGAGGAAAGCTACAACAACACACCACTTAACGCCCTTTTCATAGCGCACAAAAATGTAAACTTACTCTTTGTGGACATTCAACAACATATACTATTTAAAACGTCACTACAATGGTAAAATGTAAAGAGAAATGGTGGTTCGGCAGCATACTGTCAGGGATAAAGTGTTTAGATATTTTATTGTATTTGGCGTGACCAGTTCCCTTCCTCGCTGTCTTTCTTATTCCAACTGTAACCAAGATAAGGGGGTTCGAACCCATTATGTTTGCTGTGAGAAAATGTCGACGCTTTGAACAATCAACACCCGCAGTTGACGCTTTGAACAATCAGCACCCGCAGTTGACGCTTTGAACAATCAGCACCGGCAGTTGACGCTTTGAACAATTATAACCCGCAGTTGACACTTTGGGCACACTTTTTTTTTCAAATCATCCATCATTCGTTAGGGAGACTAGGGCGAACAGATCTCCTGTAAAGTTGGCCGGACACCCAAAGACCATAATTAGATTATCTGCAATATATGTTTTAATACAATAATCTAATTGTGTTGTTGTTGTTGTTGAATGCCCACAATGACTAGGATTACTATTTTTGGGCGTCCTGAACAGAACGTTCAGTGGTGGGTTGTTGTAGCTTTCCTCACATCCCGAGCGTGATGATGAAGGTAGACCGGTGTCCTTCAGGCAGCTGTTCTATGCTTAGCTTTATCTGAGTGTCTATCACTATTACGGGGATCACGTCGATCACCCACCTCGTTATCCAAGTTGCCATGAAATCAACCCGTTCCAGGGAGGACAACGTGGAAGTCGAGGTAGGGGTCTTGGTCAGGATATTGTGCCTGACCTTGACTAACATGTCTGATCAGGATAATGTGCCTGACCCTGACTAACATGTCTGATCAGGAAAATTTGTGCCTGACCCTGACTAACAAGTCTGATCAGTATATTTTGCCAGACCCTGACTAACATGCCTGATCAGGATATTTTGTCTGACCCTGACTAACATGTCTGATCAGGATATTTTGCCTGACCCTGACTAACAAGTCTGTTCAGGATATTTTGCCTGACCCTGACTAACACGTCTGATCAGGAAAATGTGTGCCTGACCCTGACTAACAAGTCTGATCAGGATATTTTGTCTGACCCTGACTAACAAGTCTGTTCAGGATATTTTGTCTGACCCTGACTAACAAGACTGTTCAGGATATTTTGCCTGACCCTGACTAACCTGTCTGATCGGTACATTTTCTTGGGTGTTTAGAAAAATCTCAAAATCTTTAATAATAATTGACTATTTTCGTTACCTTGATTGTATTTACTTATATATACAATTTAAAAATATATCGGCATTGCTGTATAGTCAAGCTACTTAAAACCATAGGTTAAACAGTATACATTACATATACGGTAATGCATATTACTTGTGCACATACGTACAATGATGCTCGGTTTCAACTCGCAAAGGCGAGCTGGGTATTTGTTTTTAAACGACTAATTTTTGTCTGCAACTTGTTTTCCCATGTCCGCTTTAACCAAATGTTTACCTCTCTCTTTCTAACGTTAAGGTAAGGCGATATATACTGACTAAAACCGGTATCAGACATCACGCCCAGAAGAGGCATACTGACCAAGTCTCCATCTCACCTAGTGATCAAGTGAAAGATACTGACCAACACCCCATCTCACCTCATGGTCAGGTGAAACATACTGACCAAGACCCCATCTCACGTCACGACCAGGTGAAACATACTGACCAAGACCCAGTCTAGCGGCAAGGTCAGGTGAAACATACTGACCAAGATCCCATCTCAAGTTAGGATAAGGTGAAAAATACTAACCAAGACCCCATCTCACGTCACGACCAGGTGAAACATACTGACCAAGACATCTGTCTTACGTCACGACCAGGTGAAACATACTGACCAAGATCCCTGTCTTACGTCACGACCAGGTGAAACATACTGACCAAGATCCTTGTCTTACGTCACGACCAGGTGAAACATACTGACCAAGATCCCTGTCTTACGTCACGACCAAGTGAAAGATACTGATCAAGACACCTGTCTTACGTCACGACCAGGTGAAACATACTGACCAAGATCCCTGTCTTACGTCACGACCAAGTGAAACATACTGATCAAGACACCTGTCTTACGTCACGACCAGGTGAAACATACTGACCAAGACCCCTGTCTTACGTCACGGTCAAGTGAAACATACTAACCAAAATAACCCCCCCTCCCTCCGTTCATTCTACACTTGTCGCACTCCTGAAAACAGGTTAGGTTGTTACAGCAGCCTAGTTTACGAGGCGGGGATCGACACTGTGATGATCCTATAGAGATGATCCTACTGAAAAGTTCCTCATTGCACCACAGTTAAGAGGGATTATGTCCACCTTCTTCGGTACGCCTTGTAATATAAGAGCCACTGAAACCATCTACCAACGAAACAAGTTAATTAAAAGAGAACTCACCACAAGTAGCTTTGATCAACAATAAACCTAATGCTTACATGTAATCGGCCACCTGTCACTAGCAAAGATACACCAGATTAACCTGCCAATGCAGACCTACATTTGCATTTTATAGTGTACGACTTTTTAAGCGCATGTGCCTGAACAACCTTTCGAAGCGGTTCTTACAACTTAGTATTCTGGAGGCTCCAAAAGGAATGAAAAGATGCAGTTGGTTGCACAGAATACACAGGCCTAGGTAATGAATCCTGTGACACATCACCGACAGTGGTGTGTGCCATTGGGCTAGTCTAACCTACCCCTCAGGGGCTGCCCATTACATATGAACATAGGAGAGGGGGTAGGGTGGAATGTGTAAAAAAAAAGGGAACTGTTGACATGGCAGAGACCTTTCAGTCCAACACATCCGACTTCAGCAAGCATTTTGTGAGTACCGGGTTAGCATTCCCTCTTCGATCCCTTCTCCTTAGCCAGTCTGCCCTGCTGCAGCCTGTTATCCAGGATCACCGCGTGGAGGTGTAGAAGGGTTTTGGCAGCTCTGATTCGCTGGCCCTGACGCTAGCAGTCAGCTATGGGTCGCTGACCACTGCAGCTCATGCGCTGCTCAGCGTCTTGATCCCGAGGGGGGAGTAAAGTAGTTAATCAAAGAGGGGGGCGGGGCAGGGACTAAAGGAGTCAATCAAAGTGAGGGGTGGGGGAGTAAAGGAGTCAATCAAAGTGGGGAGGCTGAAGAAGTCAATCAAAGTGGGAGGGAAGTGAGTAAAGAAGTCAAAGTAGGAAAGTAGAAGAAGGCAATCAAAGTGTTGGGAGGGGGGGGGGATGGAATGGGGAGGGAGTCGATCAAAGTGGAGGGGGGAATGAGTAAAGGAGTCAATAGAAGTGGGGGGGGGGGAAGTGAGCAAAGAAGTCATTCAGTGGGAGAAGAAAGGAATCAATCAAATTGGGGAAAGGGAAAGAGTGAATCAAAGTGGGGAAAAGTAAAGGAGGCAATGAAAGTGGGGAAAGGAAAGGAGGCAGTCTAAGTGGGGAAAGGAAAGGAGTCAGTCAAAGTGGGGAAAGGAAAGGAGTCAGTCAAAGTGGGGAAAGGAAAGGAGTCAGTCAAAGTGGGGAAAGGAAAGGAGTCAGTCAAAGTGGGGGAAGGAAAGGAGTCAGTCAAAGTGGGGAAAGGAAAGGAGTCAGTCAAAGTGGGGAAAGGAAAGGAGTCAGTCAAAGTGGGGAAAGGAAAGGAGTCAGTCAAAGTGGGGAAAGGAAAGGAGTCAGTCAAAGTTGAAAAGGGGAAGGAGTCAATCAACGTGGGGTGGGAAATTTAGTCAATCAAAGGAAGGAGTTAATCAGTGGGTCAGTGGGGTGGGGGCGAGAGAGCGAGTCGGTCTGTGGGTTGGGGGCGGGAGAGCGAGTGGGTCTGTGGGTTGGGGGCGAGAGAGCGAGTAGGTCTGTCGGTTGGGGCTGGAGAGCGAGTCAATCAGTGGGTCTGTGGGTTGGGGGCGGGAAAGCGAGTCAATCAGTGGGTCTGTGGGTTGGGGCGGGAGAGTGGGTCAATCAGTGGGTCTGTGGGCGGGAGAGCGAGTCAATCAGTGGGTTGAGGACGGGAGAGCGAGTCAATCAGTGGGTCTGTGGGTTGGGGGCGGGAGAGCGAGTCAATCAGTGGGTCTGTAGGTTGGGGGCGAGAGAGCGAGTCAATCAGTGGGTCTGTGGGTTGGGGGCGGGAGAGCGAGTCAATCAGTGGGTCTGTGGGTTGGGGGCGGGAGAGCGAGTCAATCAGTGGGTCTGTAGGTTGGGGGCGGGAGAGCGAGTCAATCAGTGGGTCTGTAGGTTGGGGGCGGGAGCGCGAGTCAATAAGTGGGTCTGTGGGTTGGGGGCGGGAGAGCGAGTCAATCAGTGGGTCTGTAGGTTGGGGGCGGGAGAGCGAGTCAATCAGTGGGTCTGTGGGTTGGGGGCGGGAGAGCGAGTCAATCAGTGGGCCTGTGGGTTGGGGGCGGGAGAGCGAGTCAATCAGTGGGTATGTGGGTTCGGGGCGGGAGAGCGAGTCAGTCAGTGGGTCTGTGGGTTGGGGGCGGGAGAGCGAGTCAATCAGTGGGTATGTGGGTTGGGGGCGGGAGAGCGAGTCAGTCAGTGGGTTTGTGGGTTGGGGGTGGGAGAGCGAGTCAATCAGTGGGTATGTGGGTTGGGGGCTGGAGAGCGAGTCAGTCAGTGGGTCTGTGGGTTGGGGGCGGGAAAGCGAGTCAATCAAAGTTAGTGACGGAGCTAGGGGAGGAGGCAATGAAAGGGGGTGTGGGGCTGAGTGAGTCAATCGAAGTTGGGGGTGAGGGAAGTAGCCAATAAAAGTTGGGGGTGAGGGAAGTAGCCAATAAAAGTTGGGGGTGAGGGAAGTAGCCAATAAAAGTTGGGGGTGAGGGAAGTGGCCAATAAAATTTGGGGGTGAGGGAAGTAGCCAATAAAAGTTGGGGGTGAGGGAAGTAGCCAATACAAGTTGGGGGTGAGGAAAGTAGCCAATAAAAGTTGGGGGTGAGGGAAGTAGCCAATCGAAGTTGGGGGTGATGGAAGTAGCCAATCGAAGTTGGGGGTGAGGGAAGTAGCCAATCGAAGTTGGGGGTGATGGAAGTAGCCAATCGAAGTTGGGGGTGAGGGGAGTAGCCAATAAAAGTTGGGGGTGAGGGAAGTAGCCAATAAAAGTTGGGGGTGAGGGAAGTAGCCAATAAAAGTTGGGGGTGAGGGAAGTAGCCAATAAAAGTTGGGGGTGAGGGAAGTAGCCAATAAAAGTTGGGGGTGAGGGAAGTAGCCAATAAAAGTTGGGGGTGAGGGAAGTAGCCAATAAAAGTAGACATGTGGGATGCTAGATAAAACAAATGCTTGAATTGTGTGAATGTCATTTACAGATGGCAGTGACTATTATTTGAAGTCGTTAATGTATGCCTGTAAAAATAAGAAGCCAAAATGGAGACCTAAATAAAATACGGCAGAGTGATGTTAATTATCATTGACGCATTGGATTTGTCTTTACATGTCTCTTGGTTCATTAGTTTGGCTTCATGTGGTTCTTACTCCATTAACTTGACCTCATGTCACACACTAACATGGGGGCTTTATGCAAGGTAAAGATAGTCCTAGAGCAGACAGTTCTGTCAAGGATAAAGTCTTAAATACGTAATTGTAAAGTCTCAGTGTGTTATTTAGTTCCTATCCTCGCTGGATTTGCTTTCCTAACACCAAGTCAGGTCGACATTAACAGATGGGTCGACTAGAGCAAATCAAAAAGTATATCAAGCCCAGTACCATAGACGCGAGAAACAAAAACCTTACCAGGCTAACTTTGACGATCTAAATATATTCACAATTATCAAAACCATAGAGAGAGGTCAGATATACGGTAGTACTCCTAATGGATATGAATGAATAAATCAATCAATGAATCAACCAATCAATCAGTCATAACCTTTCAGCTTCCTGTGTAGAACTGCTCTTCAATTATTACAGGCCAAGTCATCCCATTTATGAAAGTCTGTACCTCCATGTTTGAGTGTTGTAGAATAGAACGGACTTCACATTGGAGTTTTAAATATACACTTTTGTGTTGCACTTAATTTCTTTTGATTTCCATAATCTCTCCAATGTAATTAACGTCCCTTTGTGTTTTTATTTTGATACCTTTATTTTATCCTACTTTGTGTATATTGCTAACATTTCCTTTCGTTGGAAAAGGACAAAATAAAATGTACAAAAAGAAAATGACAAAAAGAAATGGACAAAAAGAAAAGGACAAAAAGAAATGCACAAAAAGAAAAGGACAAAAAGGAAAGGACAAAAAATGTCAGATTGCATCATCCTACTCATGAGGCCATTACCTTGTAGTGGTGAGGAGGCTTGCATGCTCCAATGAACTATGGCGATGGAAACGTATGTTGTTAGCAGGGTCACCCAGACCGGACTGATCATCGAGGAGGGGATGGACTTAACTTCATAAGATGGACCACCTTCGTCAGCACGTCTCGGTATTTAAGAACAATTACATCAACCCGTTCCTGGAGAAACATTGTTAAGAGGGGTGAACTCAGTACGAGTTGCTTACCACAATTATCGAGCAACTGTACATTATTGGTTCACTGTACGGAGCAGTGAAACACCCGAAGAAGACCTGTATCTACATAAGCGTGGCATTAGCAATTATAGGATAATAACAACAACAACAACAACGTTGGTTCATGTGCACGTTTGGCCTCCACCTTTCTCTACAGCAATTGTTTTTAGCAAAATGTCAACTCTTGTAATGTTACCAAAATATCCTGTCTGATTCTGATTTCGTTCAGCAATTCTCTTTGTCGTGGTCCGTCCGTGGTGATTTATCTAAGGCTTATAGCAGAGCTCGACAGTTCGTCTCGCTGGTGGTCCGACTCTCGCAAAGAGCTTGTGACCGGCAAATGGAAAGCAGGAATCGTGCATCAAGGCCCTGCGTTCTCCTCCGGAGAAGGGCAGGCCGGCAGGCCAAATTGTCTCTAGTCCCAGTGAAATTCATCGCCGAGGTCGTTGGGATCCGTTCTGCACAGAGCGCTGCCATCCCTCCTCGAGCGAGCCCGGTCGGTCGGTCGTCTGGTGCGTGTAGGGGCCCCTGTAAGGCGGTCCTAGGTCGACGGAGTGAGGGACGGGTGGAACAACCGTCCGTCGGTCCCTGCGGCCGTCCCAGTGAGGCTTTTCACACACCCTCCTCCGCCGACCGGTGTGTGCTGTACGTACGTCTCCGACAGATATCTGGTTGATCCTGCCAGTAGTCATATGCTTGTCTCAAAGATTAAGCCATGCATGTCTAAGTTCACACTGTCTCACGGTGAAACCGCGAATGGCTCATTAAATCAGTCGAGGTTCCTTAGATGACACGATCCTACTTGGATAACTGTGGCAATTCTAGAGCTAATACATGCTTACCAAGCTCCGACCCTCGCGGAAAGAGCGCTTTTATTAGTTCAAAACCAATCGTCGTTTCCCCTCGCGGGGTTGCGGCGTCCCCACTGGTGACTGGATAACTTTGTGCTGATCGCATGGCCTCATGTGCCGGCGACGCATCTTTCAAATGTCTGCCCTATCAAATGTCGATGGTACGTGACATGCCTACCATGTTTGTAACGGGTAACGGGGAATCAGGGTTCGATTCCGGAGAGGGAGCATGAGAAACGGCTACCACATCCAAGGAAGGCAGCAGGCGCGCAACTCACCCACTCCCGGCACGGGGAGGTAGTGACGAAAAATAACAATACGGGACTCTTTCGAGGCCCCGTAATTGGAATGAGTACACTTTAAACCCTTTAACGAGGATCTATTGGAGGGCAAGTCTGGTGCCAGCATCCGCGGTAATTCCAGCTCCAATAGCGTATATTAAAGTTGTTGCAGTAAAAAAGCTCGTAGTTGGATCTCAGGCGCAGGCGGGCGGTCCGGCTCGCGCCGGTTCACTGCCCGTTGTCTCCTGCCCTACCGTCTGCCGGCTCTCTCCCACAGGTGCTCTTCGCTGAGCGTCCTGGGTGGCCGGCGCGTTTACTTTGAAAAAATTAGAGTGTTCAAAGCAGGCCTCGGCTGCCTGAATAATGGTGCATGGAATAATGTAATAGGACCTCGGTTCTATTTTGTTGGTTTTCGGAACTGGAGGTAATGATTAACAGGGACAAACGGGGGCATTCGTATTGCGGCGTTAGAGGTGAAATTCTTGGATCGCCGCAAGACGAGCTACTGCGAAAGCATTTGTCAAGAATGTTTTCATAAATCAAGAACGAAAGTCAGAGGCGCGAAGACGATCAGATACCGTCGTAGTTCTGACCATAAACGATGCCGACTAGCGATCCGCAGGAGTTGCTTCGATGACTCTGCGGGCAGCTTCCGGGAAACCAAAGTGTTTGGGTTCCGGGGGAAGTATGGTTGCAAAGCTGAAACTTAAAGGAATTGACGGAAGGGCACCACCAGGAGTGGAGCCTGCGGCTTAATTTGACTCAACACGGCCAAACACTGACATGATTGACATGCCGAGTACACTTTCGTTGGGTCTAATATGGAACGGGTGCTGGAATTAGACCCTCGAAAATCTGGGGCTACCCTCTAAGTAACTTGATTGTCTCGCTAAAGGAATTGACGGAAGGGCACCACCAGGAGTGGAACCTGCGGCTTAATTTGACTGAACACTCCAATACTGTAGAACGACTGACAAATCGAGAGCACTACCGTTGGGTCTAATAATGAACGTACGCTGGTATTAGACTCACGGAAGACAAGTCAGCTCTCTAACACTCTAATGAAAGAACGCTACGGAAATCGTGTTTAACTCCGCAGAAACCGCAGATTTCAAATACCTGGTCATTGACAAACAAAAGCCCTCAATAAATTCGTCTGGCCAAATAGTGAACGGGTGCTGGAAATAGACCATCTGAAGACAGGTCAGTTTTACCCTACTAATGACAGGGCGTTGCTACGGAAAACCAGCTCATATCGAGAGGAGCCGCAGACACTTTGGTTCACGTACCAGGCTGATAAGCCAATGGCGCGAGGCTACCATGTGGGGGATTACGGCCGAACCCTTGTAAGCCGCAATCCCGCCCAAAATCTCAGCACCACTGCAATGGGAGGCTCCTACATGTTCGGGACCTGAGGCTCGCGCCCCAGCCCTATCCGGTAGAGCCGCAGAAAGAGGTCTCTGCCGTCCGCCGATCAAAGCGGGCGGACAACTGCTTGATACTCACATTATACGGCGATGGGGTGCGAAACCACCAACACAAGACTTAGTACCTGGTCGGGGTGTCGAAAACAGTAGAGCAGCCACCTCACTGTGAACTGTCGAGACTCAACCAATGACCATGAGATCTGTCCGCACACCAGGCGAACAACATCTCTGTGACATTACCAGGCTTGTCCTCTGGTTAAATGCACTTCGGCTACGATATCTACCTATGTACGCTATCAGCCATATAGCTATCATGCTGGACGCAGACGAGATGCAGACCAGCGGACATTGCACACCTGCCCCACTGTGTCAACACCCCAGGTGGCGGGGAATGCTAGGCGCACCATCTCTGCATAGAAGCCAAGAAAATAAAGGGAGAAAGAGATACCCCACTCACATGCAAATGCTACGTTTCTGGCAGGACGTGACGATTTTGGGATACAGACACACTGGACTGCCTCTCTTCCGGGTAAACCAGTCCATCTCATATATCATCTCACATATCATCATTGCACCCTATAGACACGACTAGTGAAGACTCGATAGTCTGGTAAGACAACTTCCATAAGAGAGACAACTCTGATTATAAACAACTGCTGCCTTGCAGATAGGCTGGGGACAGCCAAAGGCTAAGGAGGGCATCCCTACAGAAACGCCTGTTGAAATCGGATGCACGGGGCCGCAAGCCTAACAAAACAGTGCAACGTAAATCGCAGCATGATGACAGTACAACCGATTAGAAAAACGCATGGCGCTCATCCTGCGGAGTCCCGCCAGGCAGCGATAGTGCCGGGCCTCACGCCTCGAAGGGGCCCACCCTTGACTACTGGTGGTCACCCACCCATGTGTCGTGGAGTCAAGGCACATGGCTATGGGGCAATTTATATTGACCAAAACCTCAAGACCCTCAAAATACTACAGTGGAATGCGGAGGGAGTCATTAACAAAAAACTTTCCCTAACACATCACCTGCATGAAGGTAAGATTGACGTGGCATTTATCCAGGAAACGCACCTCAACAATAATCATAAATTCTCAATCAGAGGATACCAGACATTCCGTCTAGATAGAGAAGGCCACAAAGGAGGGGTCCTGATACTGACCAGAAACTGCATACCGAGTAGCGCGGTATCTGTCAATCACACCGGACAAGCAGAAATTGTAGGAGTTGACATTATGGCTCAAGAGACGAAGCTCCGCATTTTCAATCTGTACGGACCACCAAATAGAGACCTATCGCTCTCGAGTATGGAGGTCAGAGACTCCAACTGCATAGTAGTTGGAGATTTCAACAGCCACTCGGAGAGATGGGGATACTCTGACACAGACAGCAGAGGTGACGAAGTGGAAGATTGGGAGATAGATGCAAATCTCTCCCTAATCAATAGGCCGGAGGATAGCCCTAGCTTCTATTCAAGAACATGGCATACCACCTCGACTCCAGATTTGGCCTTCTCCACACAGGACATACACCATAAAATAGACCGCCAGGTGCTAAACCAACTGGCAGGTAGCGACCACAGGCCGATCAGGCTAACCATTGACATGGAAGTAGGCCCACAGGAGACAAAACCGCTCCCACGTTGGAATTACAAACGAGCCGACTGGGACAGATTTGCAATCCTGACAGATGGTCTGTGTGAAACCATCAACACACGAAACACCAAAATGAAGCCCATGGTGGAAAGCCTAAGCAAGGCAATAATGCAAGCCGCCACTGAAACCATCCCAAAAGGAGCTAGGAAAAACTATAAGCCCTACTGGAATGATGAGTTGCAGAAAGTGGAAGATGCAGTAACAAATGCTAGGAACATGGCAGAGCGAGAAAGATCCATGGAGGCAAACATCGCCCTCAAAGCCGCCACGGCGAAATACAAACACACTCTTAAGCAAACAGCAAGAGAAAGCTGGAAAAATAAAACGGAAAGCCTAAACCTGGACAAAGACGGGAACAAGCTATGGAAGCTAGTCAGAGCCATGAACGACGAAACCCCGTCAAATAAACAAATTACCATCAAGCAGGGCGAGAACTTGATCACAGGTAAGAAAGCCGCAAACGCCTTTGTCGATCACTATGCCAGAGCAAACCACATCGAGGTCCCTGCAGATAAGCATACAGACATTAGCGAAGAGCTAAAGAGGCACGACAACATGAATACGGCACCTGAAGAGCACATGATGGCCAAATTAACAATGAGCGAAATGGAAGAGGCTATGAAAACATTAAAGAAAAGGAAATTTACCGGAAAAGACGGGATAACAAACGAAATGCTGATGGGGCTGGGCCAAACAGCGAAGAGGAAACTGCTATCGGTCCTGAACCAAAGCTGGAAAAGGGGAATTGTACCCCAGGCATGGAAACACTCAATACTGGTACCAGTACCAAAAACAGGAAAGGATAAAACAGATCCAAATGGATACAGGCCCATCAGCCTACTGAGCTGTGTCGGCAAGCTGATGGAACGGATGATAAACACCAGACTGATGTGGCATCTGGAAGAAAAACTAATACTAATTCCACAGCAAGCCGGCTTTAGACAGCACAGATCCACTGAGGACCAGGTCATCCTCATAGCCCAGGAGATAGAAGATGCCTACCAGGCACAGAAACACACAGTAGCTGTTTGGGTGGATCTGGAAAAGGCATTTCACAAAGTCTGGAAAGACGGACTTAGAGTCAAGCTAAGAAGAAGTGATGTTTGTGGGAAAATGTACAAATGGATCAACCACTACCTCAAACAAAGAACGGCCAGAGTCCAAGTACAAGGGCAGATGAGCAAAAAGGTGACACTCGAGCAGGGAGTACCCCAAGGGGGAGTACTGTCACCCACACTCTTCCTGGTATATATAAACGATATTACAGAGAATATACCAAGAAGAGTCCATAGCTCAATGTTTGCAGACGATCTGGCTATGTGGACCTCTGAAAATAATCTCACCATAGCAAGAAATCGGATGCAGACGGCCCGAACATCGCTGGAAGAGTGGGCGAACTCATGGCTGGTCAAAATAAACGAGGAGAAAACCACATGCACAATATTCTCGCTCTCATTAAAACTCCAAAATACCAAATTAAGTCTAAATGGCAAATTCCTGCAGCCAAACGACAACCCAACCTATCTGGGAGTCACATTTGATCGGCGCATGACATGGAAAAGTCAGATTGAGAGAAACCGAATGAAAGCCAGAGAAAGAATGGCAATCATGAGGAAACTTGCTGGCACAAGCTGGGGAGCAGACGAAGGCATACTAAAGAAACTGTACACTGGAAGAGTGAGACCAGTTCTCGAGTATGGCATTGTGGCATGGACAACAGCAGCGAAGGCGAACTTCGATAAAGTTAGCAAACTTCAAAACCAAGCCATGAGAATTATAACAGGTGGCATGAAGTCAACGCCAATTGTAGAACTTGAAAAGATTACAAAACTGCAATCCATGACCGATAGAAGAGACTGCAGAGCCCAGCTGCAGTCAGAGAAACTCCGAAGACTGACCGACCATCCAATGCACCAGAGACTAAACAATTTGGGAAATGGGAAACTAAAGCGGAGAAACTTTGCAGAAATAGCCAAAGCAAAGATGCACGAAGATCTCATAAACGCACTAACAACACCAAAACCCATCATTACTGTACGAAAACCTACCTGGAGGCAGGATATATTTCCAGAGGTGGTAGAAAATATACCAGGTATTGCAAACAAGAACTGCCAGACTGAAAAAGAAAGGAGAGATACTACCCTAAGCTTCATAACGAAAAGCTACCCAAGCATGGACTGGACCCATGCATACACCGACGGTTCTGTAACAAATACTACACAGAACGGAGGGGCAGGAGCATTCCTGAACCTACCAAATGGCAGAAAAATAACACTGTCATTCGCTACTGGTAAGTACACAAGCAATTTCAGAGCGGAGGCAGAGGCACTGAGGGCGGCAGTGGAAGAAATGGTGACACACAGTGAAAATGAAAGCCATATAGTCCTGCTTACAGATGCTCTCGCCGTAGTCACAGCGCTAAAAAGCCAGAAAAATACTGAGCTTAATGACTTAAGAGCAGCACTCTGCAAACTGTGCCAGCAGTCCGCACCAAAAAGGGTAGTGGTACAGTGGGTCCCATCACACTGCAACATCCAAGGCAACGAGGAGGCAGACAGACTGGCAAAAGAAGGTGCAAGACAAACAGATACTAGTATGACGTACGAAGAGTCAAAACGGCTTATCAAAGCCAGATACATGACCAAATGGGAAACCGAACATACTGGTGACACCAAAAACGATGCCTATTACCAGTTGAACCGAAGAGAGCAGGTCGTTGTCTTCAGACTTCGCACTGGCCACAATAGACACCTATTCAACAAATTGAAGATAGGGTGTACCGACGAATGCCCGTGCGGTACTGGTAAAATGACCGCTGAACATCTGCTGCAGAACTGCCCGACATACGAGGATCAGAGAGAGCAGATGTGGCCATCACCAGTGGAACTGCAAGACAAGCTCTATGGCAGTGGCGACAGCCTCAGGATGACCGCGGCTTTTTTCGAAAAAATAATGGTTACTGTCTGACTGCGTACGAAGAAGAAGAAGAAGAATTACCGCTAATTTCTGCAAGACGTCCTTATTCGTTTTCTTTTCAGTCCACGAGATGTGCCCCATTCTTCTTTATATCCCCATTCCAAACGCATTAATTCTGCTCTCCAAACGTTAGTTCATGTTTCTAGGCCAGACAGTAAACGACAAGTGTACATAATACCCGATCACTCTTATTTTAACGTACGTTATTTGTCTGGATGCCAATATATTACCCATGTTGGCGAAAACAGACGTGTTCCGTTGAGTTCAGTTCAAGTACCATCTCCGCATCACAGGTCGGCTGCAATGGGTCTCCAGTGTACTCCATCTCTTGCCTCAATGGTAAAATCTGACTAGCTTTTTCCAGTCCATCTCCTGATGTTATCCCCCCATTTAAAAGGATGTATGTCTCTTGAACGTCTGCCTTCCATCCTACCCTCCAGTATGGTCTTCAACAAAGAGATATGTCTTGTTATGTGACCAAAATAATGTGTCTAACCTTCACTAATTCATTAAATCTCTTTTCACTCCCAACTCTTTGAATACCTGCACATTTATTTTCTTCTCTTTCCAAGAAATGTGACACAATCTTGTATTTATATATACACCCATATTTCGAAGGCTTCAATAGGCATTTCCAACTTGTTAGTCAGTGACCATGTTTTTGCGCCATAAAGTAGTGGTGAGTGTACACAGTACCTGACAATTCTCTGTTTCAAATTCTCATTTATCTGTTTGGATGTCAGTATGTGTCACATGTTGTCGAATACTATCTTGGCCATACCTATTCTCTTTCTGATTTTCATTTCACAACTCCGACGTCACAATCGCTGTAGGCATTCCACGGCATAGCAGAGAATATCAAACTGAAAAGAGCCGGGGCCAGCACACATCCCTGCTTCACACCGTTAGTAACACTAAAGGGGGCAGAGCAGTTTCCCTGATCAATGACTTGGACACGCATGTCATCATGAAATTGTTGCACCATTGCAACGAACGTTGGCCGGCACCTAAACTTGGCCATTAACTCTCCACAGACCGTTGCGATTTACAGTGTCAAATGCCGTAGTGAGGTTCACAAATGTCGAATAGAGAGAAACATTCTGTTTTTGACACTTCTTTTGGATCTGCTTTGCAGCAAAGATCATGTCGATGTCCCACGGTTCTTCCTAAAGCTTCATTGAGTCTCGGGTAGTAAGTAACCCCTGCTCCAGATTTACAAGATTTACTCTGCGGAGAAGAATTTTTGCAAGCACTTTTCCTTTTACGCACAGCAGAGATATCCCTCTGTGGTTATCACATATTTGTTTACTGCCTTTACGCTTATGTAAATGAACAATGAAAGCGTCTTTTAATTTTTGTGGGATGCTTTTTGTCTTCCACATTTCGCAAAACAACTGAGTGAGCTTCTCAACCATTTTTTGGCCACCAGCTTTATAGTTCTCTGTTGGGATGGTGTCAGCCTTATATATCTCTACTGGGATGGCGTCAGCTTTATAGATCTCTGCTGGGATGGTGTCAGCTTTACAGAGCTCTGCTGGGATGGCGTCAGCTTTATAGATCTCTGCTTGGATGGAGTCAGCTTTATATATCTCCCCTGGGATGGTGTCAGCTCCCAGAGCTTTGTTGTTTGAGGGGTCAATCGCGGTCCTAGTTTCCTGCTCGATCGGAGGATCATACATACTCTCATTCATTTCTATTTGTTATAGATCATCAATTGTCTCTTCATTAACAGTAGAGGGTCTATTAAGGGCCTTATCAAAATGTTCGGCCCATTTTACTAAGAGCTTTTCTTTATAACTGATTACAGAACTGCCATCTTCACTTAGGAGCGGTTTCAGATCTGATCTTTACGGATAAGATTAGTGTACGATAGAGTGGTCAGACTGGTGTCAATAAGTTTAGTGTACGATAGAGTGGTCAGACTGTTGTCAATAAGATTAGTGTACGATAGAGTGGTCAGACTGGTGTCAATAAGATTAGTGTACGATAGAGTGGCCAGACTGGTGTCAATAAGATTAGTATACGATAGAGTGGTCAGACTGGTGTCAATAAGATTAGTGTACGATAGAGTGGTCAGACTGTTGTCAATAGGACTAGTGTACGATAGAGTGGTCAGACTGTTGTCAATAGGATTAGTGTACGATAGAGTGGTCAGACTGGTGTCAATAACATTAGTGTACGATAGAGAGGTCAGACTGTTGTGAGTAGGATTAGTGTACGATAGAGTGGTCAGACTGTTGTCAAACATTGGAATGTTAGTATCTAATCAGGCTGATCAATGTCCTATATAGCAAGTATCCAGAAGCTATCCTATTATTCTACCAAATTCATTTGGTTGGCTCTTACGTTCCGTGCCTTCACTAGTTTACCCCTCGGACTCAAATTTGACTATTAGTAGTCAATTTCTGGGTGGTTTCCTTTTTGTAGCTTACTAGGCCTGGATAAGGTGCAACTATGCGGTGCCAATCCTCCAGACTTTTCCCTGTTTTCATTTAGCATGCTCTGCAGTATAGAACTACACTCTGTCTTTGGCGGTGTTGGTAACGACTAACCTGTCTATTGTCTTGCTACAGGGCAACTCCCAACGTCTAGTTGGTATGTCAGCCTCGATGATTGTCACTATAGTGTTCTAATAATACACACCTCTGCTCTATCGATTGATTCTATTTAATTATATATAAGGCAGAAACATAATCGTATATTGATGACACATCTCTCCTCTCTCACAGCCAACTCCAAATGCAGAAGAAGACAGACACAACTAGACCTAATCTCCCAGAACGTAGGTCTAGAGATACAAGCAGAAAAGACACGAATTGTAAAATTAAAAATGGGGCGAAGAGATGGTTAGCACAAATGTCGAACTGACAAATTGATTATTACCGAGGAGTGGGATGTGTCAAGGATGTGTGCGCATCCGCTCTTTTATTCATCATCAAGTGGGATAACCTCAACAAAATAGCCAATCACCGTGAGGAATGGCTAAACGAATTTATTTTTGTAGGCGACCAGAACATTTTCTACAATAAACATGATGATTTACAATAACACCACATTTCTCGACTGAAGCAGCCTAGAGCGTGACATGAAGATCATCTGTCATAAGACAGAAACGAGGACAATCAAACGTCAACTAATCCAGGGCAGTTTCCACACCGGCGGCAAACCCCTCAATCAGGTACGGAATTTTCCATACCTGGGAAGTGTCCTCACTGATGACGGCATACTGGACATAGATATCAGATATACTTTAAAAAGGTAAGCAAGGTACACTACCAGCTAGCACCGATACTAAAATATCAAAGTGCCACTATGTTCACTAAACAGACGCTGATAAACAAGTTGATCCTTACAATGTTATGTTATCAGTGTCAAACTATTAGATAGCCACAGACCTACGATAATGACCCGTGAGATGCGCTGTGTGCAAAGTGAAGCAGGAAAGACAATTCGCGACAAAATTCACAACAGCACGAAGAGGAAATTAGCGAAGACTAAATCGGTTAACTACTATATTGACGCACAGAAGATGAAGTGATTTGATCATCTGACACAGAAGATGAAGTGATTTGATCATCTGACATGGATGCAGTGTGGTCATCCTGCAGCGAGGTCATGGAGGTTTCAGGGCCACGAGCAATAGGTCGACCCCAGCGACGATAGGAGGGACCAACGACAAGTCCAGAAACGTACTTTTATGGGAGAGAACAGCACAAAGACAGGTGGAGCATGGCATCTTAGGAAGAAGATGGCGTATGGTTAGGCTACAAAGTTTGAACGTTTCAAGCCAGTTTCACCAAACAATCTCTGCCGTGGAATCCACGGGAAAAACAGAGAATGGAATTTCCGAAAACATACGAAAATTTCACATAGAGGCCGATACAAGAAATCCGGCGAGCAGCTGGAAAGATCTGGGAAAAAAACAAGTCTGCTTGGAGAGCGTTAGTTCGTGATCCATCCACATCAGGTGATAAGGGCGGAGAAGGAGAATCCTGTCACATTGGCAACGCTGAATAGTAAAGAGTTACTAATACATTATAGCACAAAACTGCATGAATATAAAATATAGCATATCAGCAATGGATGCATCGAATATTATATTCGTTTTGGATTCGGTGCAGAATAGTAAACAACAACAAAAATTATTCATATTTGAGCGAATGTTAAATCTGTAATCGAATATGGACAGATCACAGAGCGGTGTGATCGTTTTAGACCAGCAGTGTAGTCAGTTTTCAATTACGTAATTATGAACTGAATTTTTTTTTAAAAACGTTTATATGATTTGTTAAAACAAGCTGAAAGGGCTTACACAGCAGTTTTAACCACTGGTCGGGGAGTTACAGTATACTGAACTACAGCTTGCGTGAGCAGAGGTAACCACTTCCCTTCGTCGCTTTCTTCTCTTTTCCAAACTGAGCCAGGCTTTAGAGCTGGTTTGACCGGAATTGAACCCCGTACCTTTGCCATGAAAAGTGTGTGCTCTACCATTACAGTAATCTGACGCTCAGAGATATGTTCTAAGCATTAAATAGTTGTAAGATATTTGTCACATTACTGTAACGATTTAACACGTTGAAACGTCACTTGGTTTTGTTGATGACATTATCGCTTTAGGAAAGTCGGTAGATGTCATTTTTTTTCTTCTCTTATTTGTTGTTGTTCTTCGTTCGTTCGTTCTCAAACTCTCGCTACCATATCCTGAAAAGTGCTTTGAAAGTAGCAGGATGCAATACAGAGAATGGAATGCGTTGTGTCGTAGTTTACTGCTTGACTGCGATATTTACACCTTTCGGTCCGGCACATCCGACTTCAGCATGTCATTTTTGGGTACCGGGTTAGCCTTCCCTCTTCGATGTCTTCTCCTACCCTGCTGCAGTCTGTTATCCAGGATTACAAAGTTGAGGCTGATAAGGGTCTTGGCAGCTCTGGATCGCTGTCTTTGGATAGCTAACAGCTACAGCTCATGCACCGCTCAGCATATTGATCCCGGTTGATGTAATGAACACAACCTCTTATGTCCAACGACCACTCACTATTCGCATTTGTATATAGGCGAATAGTTGAGTGTTTCTATACGTATGTGGCTTAATAGTGACAAGCCCAACTCCGTGCACTCTAAAATTATCTATGGATTGTCAGGCAGCTTGGTCTCTAGCCTCTGCCCACAATAACGAACATTTTAAGAAATCCCCCCAACGATGTCTCAAGAAACCCCGTGAGACCTTGCGTGGTATATGTATGGTTCAACAGAGCCACCGGCTGAGAAACCGTGTAATAGACAACGCCTACTTAAATGTGTACTGTGTGTCCTGGCCAGTTAACCTCGCCGTCTGCTATCAATCAATCAATCTAACAATCGTTTCCTGACCAAAGTCATTGCGAGGAGCAATTAGTGCCCCTCCAGCAACTAAATATTTTAACTTCATTTCTGGACTCAATTTCCCAAGTGGCAGCTTGAACCGTACGAAACGCACTTTACTATGTACTTCCGCTATTTGTGTCTCTGTTTCCTGTCCAAGTTGAAGGTGACCCGGTAACAGAGGATGTTGTGTATGATACAGTCTTAGACACTTCCTTATTCGAGGCTATATTTTGTTAGGTGGGGTTGGGCAGTTTCCTTCCTTGCTGCCTTTCCATCCCTAACAGTAAACCAGGGATCAATTTACAGATGGATCAACTTGAGAGTGTTAATAACGGGGATCGAACCCTGTATCTTTGTCAACAGAAGAATGCTCTCTTCCACTCTAATACACATACACTCTTTGAGTTAAAAAATCATATTAAGAAGTTCATTAAGAACTCGGATCACTATCGAGCACAGGGCCGACAGTAGATGTATCCTTACATGATTCCTGCGTCAAAGTACTTTAGGAGCTATTGCAGTGGTTCGGAAGCCATTTTTTCACACGATAAGATAAATATAGCCCCTATTTGGCTGCCCATCAAAACAATCAGCCCAATCCTCAGGTAATGTGACATATTTTTCCGATTATAAACGGCTTCAAAGACGAGGCAAACATTGAATACTAGATCAAGAAATGGAAAGGAAAATGCAGGCGGTGTGAGTCTGACTACATCACTCCTAGTGAGCCGTTGGTGAAAGACAAATATGGGCCTTATACCATATGCCCCAATGTGCGAGGAAACGGAATCTTATATTATTTTTATCAATGCAAATTTATGTAATCGGGTCTTTTACGACATTCCGTGAACTTATTCTTTCCTCACCGACTTTCACGGGTGAGTGTTTGGGGAAGATCAGACTTTCACGGATGTGTGTTTGGGAAGGTCCGACTTTCACGGGTGTGTGTTTGGGAAGGTCCGACTTTCACGGGTGTGTGTTTGGAGAAGGTTCGACTTTCACGGGTGAGTGTTTGGGAAGGTTTGACTTTCACGCTTGTGTGTTTGGGGAAGGTCCGACTTTCACGGGTGTGTTTGGGAAGGTCCGACTTTCACGGGTGTGTTTGAGAAGGTCCGACTTTCACGGGTGTGTTTGGGAAGGTCCGACTTTCACGGGTGAGTGTTTGGGAAGGTTTGACTTTCACGGGTGAGTGTTTGAGGAAAGTCCCACTTTCACGGGTGTGTGTTTGGGGAAGGTGCGACTTTCATAGGTGTGTGTTTGGGGAAGGTGAAGTAGGAGTCCATAGGGGTCCAGGTATATGTTCTAGCCTTGCTGTTGTAGCCAGCACGTGGTGCTTGCTTTTCTGCGAGTAAACATAATTGTCCTTTTTAGAATGTAATTGATTAGCGTTTGATTAGCAGAGTAGTAGTGCACTCGTTTTTCGCTGCAAAGGAATGGGGTTGAATCCCCGTTACCGTCACGTTTCAGTCAATCCAGCAGGAAATCGGTACCTGGTATACTGTTAAGGAAGAATAGGTAGCGAGGAAGATAACTGTCTATCCCACATTAAAAACAAGCTGTGGCCTAGCACAAAACGTTTCTAACACTTCATCCACGACAGCAGTGTTTTCTATGGAACTACTTTAAAATGTTAATGCCCTCTGTACTCATTCAACCAAAGCATGGCATTTTAACGAGTCGAAATAAATATGTTTAGAGAGGAAGATAGTTCGTCCCTTCACTCGGAATAAGGTGAGGTATACTCGTAGTATAAAGATGTCGGTAGCACATTATCCCGAGCGGCCGTGTCAGCCAAAAGACAACAAGAAAAATGATCATTCTAGCAGACTACAGGAGCGTACTCCAAGCTATCTCAAGGCTCAAACAAGATACACTCTCACACTAACAAAATATAACATCGGGTGCCCCCCCCCCCCCCGCAAACAGATCTAGTCATACAGTAGACCCCCACACTCCCACTGTGGGATCCTGGGAACCTTGGAAACGAAAAGGCAGATGAGCTCGCAAAAACCGGAAGTGGAGGCACGTCGATTTGCATTCACAGAGCTATAAAGAGGCAAAGCAACTCATGAAAGGATTCACGAGGATAGAATGGAGTGATCAGCACAAATAATACAAGCCAGAAAATTGACAGCATTGACAAATATGACAGCGATGGCAGACAAAGATTCTCAGACTCAACAAGACATTACAGACTCAATGTCCACCTCCCCAGAATGGGTCTCAGAGACACCGCCGCATGTGACTGCTGAGCACCCGCGTAAACACCAGAACAGTGCAGGACTGCCCAACTTATGCAGACCAATGCGAGACAGTCTGGCCCGAAAAAGTGACCACGCTTGAACATCTGTGGGAGATCGGTGACGACGTAAAACAGTCTCCCTCGTGAACCTCACCAGGCTAGAAGCATACAGCCGATCGAAGAAGGTGAAGACGGTGTAACAAGCATCTCTTTGCGTGTCATCTTAGGAAAATTCTTCTTCTTCAGAGGAAAAATATAGACAAACTAGGAGGTAGAGAGAATTATTTCAAAATAAGAAAACGAAGGCCGAGAAGAGCTCCCAATGCATCGAAGAACTTCTTTTGGCTTTTTATCCTGCATCGAAGAACTTCTTTTGGCTTTTTATCCTGCATCGAAGAACTTCTTTTGGCTTTTTATCCTGCTTGTGCCTTTCAGCTTCAGGTTAATGAAGAAGTTTCGTGACCGGGCCATAGTGCTTCCTACACATGGAGCTTTTTTGTTTTTTATTTCCGTTATCTATCTTTTACGTGGTCTGCCTCTGGCTTTGTGTAGCACTGGTGTTGTACTTGTCTCTTAATATTTCCGTTTCTGATTCTATCCATTCTTGATACTGTGGTAGATCCCTACTGTTTCAGTTCAGTTCAGTTCATCCCGTAACCCATCAGGTCGTTGGGGCACACATAAAGACTACTGTTTGCCCTAAGGTTATTCTAACTCAGAACATTATCACACTCATCCACATCATTCCTGACCACAAACTGCAAATAATATATCACACAGCAGATGGCATATTTATCATATAATACTCATACCAGAAAAATGAGTAGTGAAATTACAAACACAATACAATACCTATGATCTTAACTGAATATTCCTATATTATATATATATATATATATATATATATATATATATATATATATATATATATATATATATATATATATATATATTAAAATACATATTAACTAAAGCGGATATTTTCTATCAAAAACCCAGTTCTATTGCCTACACACTTACATCTTTAACACACCTTATCAAAAACTTCCTCACTCAAATCCCCTCAGGCGGGTGATCTGGACATACCTCGTTCGCAATGTGCCCTGCTTACAACAAACGTTCAGATTATCTATTAATACAAAACGCACACACCTATTTGAGCCATCCTGTTCTATCACTAACATTCGTACAACAGTCTATCAATCGCTCCTCCATCTAAGTCGGTGAGCTGAGCCAGACTCCTATCTACATTCCCTCTCTCGCTCTCCTCTCCATTCAGCCCCCTGAGCTCAACTTTGTCTCGAGTTATATACAATCAAGCAGTATCAGAGCTGACCAATGGATATCAGGGGGATGGCTCTATTGTCGTTATTGGAACGAAATACTTTGCACACCTGTCACTCATCTATCGCAGCAAGTTCCGCTGCCAATCCGTCTGTCACTCATTCTCCCACTACCCAAATCGGAACGCCAGTGGTCAGCTCCTACCTGTCCACATTCTTTGCTCCAACTATGTTTTCCTTTGTTGAGACGGTGAGTGACCTTGACACGCATTCAGGTACCTTTAAGCTTTAACATGTTCAGGTACCTTTGTTCTCAGCAACCACCTCACCCCTGTCATAAACTCTCTTGCTCCGGGGGAGCTGTTACAATACTCCAAGCATTCTGCGTAGGCATTTCATCTCTGTTGTTACGATGTTTCTTTTATCTTTGTTTGTTAACGTCAAATTTTGGCACTGATAGCACAATGTTGGTAGGAATAGTGTGTTGTATTACGTTCTTTATGTATCCATTGTCACGTGCATACATAATAATATCGGGGACATCTACCCGAACTGAATTTAAGATTCTGATATGTTCATTAAAAGACATCAATTCCATAGTAAAAGTTTTCAACCCCACTGTAAAGTCTTTTCTAAAGGATAGCTCTGAAATACTAACCTGTTTTTTTTTCTTGTTCCTCGCTTTGGTTTGAGGACATTACTTGGCTTGTGTGCAGAATATTTAGTGGATGAGCCAGAGGGCTCATTTATCTCAAGGCTGGGGCAACATTGCGCACAGCTGGGTCGAATCACTAAAGCATACACGTGTCATAAAAAGACATGACGTAGCATGTTTTTAACAAATTATTTTCACAACAATGATGATATTAATATTAATGTTAATACAAGAGAGCTAGCATGGGACCGATCGGTTAGAATATCGGTCTTTTAAACTGGAAGACACAAGTTCAAATCCCCGCAAAACCTAGGTATTGTGTACTACCTGGAAAGAGGCTATTAGCATGAAGTCTTAGACTTTTTTGTGCGAGATCACAGCTTATTTATGATGTGAGTTGGCCAGTTCCTTTCCTCGCTGCATTTCCTTCCTCATACCCTAACAGTAAGCCAAATACATTAACAGCTGGGTGGATTGCAGCATGCCGGGATGGGGGTTGAACCCAGTACATTTGCCGTGAAAAGCGAGTGCTCTACCAATATCTAGTGAAACGTACCTATCTACCATGTGAGAGATTAAACCCTAACCTGCACTTTGCCGGGCGACTGCACAGACAAGCATCAGTTATTCCTCAAGGCTACAAAATCCCCTCCCCCAGCCGGTAGGATCTCGGCAATGGAAAACTATCGTCAGCGACAGCGCTTTACTTTTCTAATTATTTAATGAGAACGCTGGGCTTACTAAGAAGAAAAATATGAAGAAGAAAACGATACAGAAGACAATTTGGAGGAAACAGTATACTAATTATATATTGTTAAAACAAAAATGAAGAATAATTTTCCTGAGAATTTGTGAGTGGCACATAATACCAATAACTGATAACTACGAGAGTCAGTAAATAGATCTCAAATACTCATACCTTTAACCCCAACAATTAGAGACGAACTTGAAAACGATTTATTATTGCACTTAAATTGTCCCTTACTTCTCAATGTATTTTCCAACAGTAATGATACTTACAGCATCTCATTATTAGTGCATCAAAACATGCAGCATATACGGCCTGCTGTCACATTTGCATCCGCCAAGGTTTGATCTTTCATTATGCTGTAGACCAAACCATGCGAACACCATATTGCAGCTGTTACACTGTCTATCGTTACCACCTGCCATTTCGAATTATCTTCCTATCTTGCAGCATGAATGCTTCTGCTTCGATATAATCTCCTGCAACGTGTATGCACTTATCCCAGCGTTTAAGTAATGTTTGAAAAGCTTCAGCGGAGAAAGATTTGTCAGCATGTCGGAACCAATCCAGACAGCATGTTTCACTTCGTCATTAATGCTGAAATGCTGACCTCCAAGAAATTATTTTAGAGGTCCAAACAGGTGGGAATCGCTTAGAGCGAGGTCTAGGCTGTAAGGTGGATATGGCAATACATCCCAGCTGAGTTGCTGCAGATGTCACATAGTGCGATGAGCCCTATGAGGTCGAGCGCTATCTTGCATGAGCAGAACGGGATCATCACTCACGGATGTACGGCCTTCTCTAAAACCTTTACACCATTCAAATGTCTAACTGCGGCTGGGTGTCTCATCACCGTATTGTGATAGCAGTCTTCTGTAAATTTCCGCAGGCTTCACGCCTTCTTTCACAAAAAAGTGTATCACAACACGCTGCGCTATGCAAGCACTAACAGTGTTATCCGGCATTTTTATTTATCTGTTACGTGACTCGCCCATGGCAAGGGGCCACCTAGCAGTAATAAGACTGCCCCTAACTAATGATAGTAGTTCCAGCAGGTTATAACCCATTCGGGGATGGCGTGGGCTGGTGGTTAAATGGCACAGCTCACAACCCGAAGCTCCTGTGTTCGCTCGCTATCATATCCCCGGCCGTTATATCGGGGAAGGAAACCCTTAGAAAAATTCAGGAGGAGGCAGACCCTTACATAAAATTCACGCCGAAGTCGGATGAACTGGGCCGACAGGCGTTAAATAAAAAACATAGTGCAATGCACACCACCTTGAAGAATAAAAAAAAAATAACTCGCACGCAAAAAAAACAACAACACCAAAACAAAAACATACCCATTCAGGAAGAACTTGAACAAAAAGTTCCGATTTGATTTGAGCGCCTATCGTATTAGTAACTCGTTATTTATATTGTAGTTTCGGTGACATTTCTTCTTTGATACTACTCCTGGCATGCATGCCTTGAATTGCGTTTTTCTAGTTTTCACATTACGTTAGTCATTTCTTCTTCTTCTTCGCACGCTGTCACACGTCAACCTTTATTTTTTCGAAAAAAGCAGCGGTCATCCTGAAGCTGTCGACACTGCTATTGAGCTTGTCTAGTGTTGCCACTGGTGATGGCCACATCTACTTTCTCTAGTTCTCGTATGTCGGGCCGTTTTGCAGCAGATGTTCAGCGGTCATTTAGTGCACATGCATTCGTCAGTGCCACCTATCTTCAATTTATTGAATAGGTGGTACCTCAGTCTATTGTGGCCAGTGCGAAGTCTGAAGACCACGACCTGCTCTCTTCTGTTCAACTGGTAATAGGCATCGTTTTTTGTGTAGCCAGTATGTTCTGTTTCCCATTTTGTCATGTATCTAGCTCTAATAAGCCGTTTTGACTCTTCGTATGTCACACTAGTATCTGGTTGTGGTAGTCTTGCACTTTCTTTTGCCAGTACAGTGGGATGGAACCCACTGTACCACTACTCTTTTTGGTGCGGACTGCTGGCATAGTTGATAGCGTTAGTCATTTAATTATAGCGTTAGTCATTTAACTGTAGTGTTGTTGGTGAGTGTGTGTGTGTATGTATGTTTCTGTGTGCTGTGTGGTCCAGATTTTAATAAAGGCATTAAGCAGCAGAAAGTCAGCCTTGGTCTACAACTGTTCTTCTGTTAAATGATATATTAACTGTATTTTAGCTTGCATGAAGCGACACATAATGCACGTAGGCCGGAAATGATTGTACAGATGTACACTGGTACATCACCCAGATGTTGCAAAATTCCTAATGGGGAGCAGAGGATAGTATCAGTGTAAACCTGTCAATCACATTGTAAGAGGCAACTAAAGAGCATAGGGCCGAATACACCATTATGTAGAATCACCAAGTAACAAAGTCTTCAACAAATATTGAGGTCAATTAACATGAAAAATGTGATCTTAATGTGGATTGTTGAAGACGTGTGCTCTACAGGAAACTGAAACGTTTGAATTGATTAGTTGACACATACACAACGTTTAGACGGAACACTGTGTACAAAATAACATCGATTGAGGTTTCAGAAAGAAACAAAGGTGAATGACATAATCGCATTTCGCAGGAAACGGCAGGAGAACAGATACGTGTTCTTATGCATTTTACATCATTTTAGCAGGGATAATTCAAACACATACCGTGCCATGTTTTGGTTATATCAGGGCGTTTCTATCATCTTGATGGTGTTACAAAGCACCGAAGAAGAGAACTGAATCCTTCGAACTAAAATGCTATTGGAACAATCTCAGAAAGCCATGGACAGCAAGAAATAACATCACACACGTCCCAATGGAGACAAATATATAACACAAAACGGTTTGCAAATAGCATTATGGTTAAGAAACTCGAATACGTGTGGCCATATCAAACGCCATAGCGGTTTGGAAAAGTCGATAATGGAGAATAGTGTTCATATAAAACACGCTGAGGCAGAACGAAAAGAGGATGGGCGACAAAGCATCTAAGATATTCTGAAAATGATATAAGGCGCGAGAATTGATCAAAGATAGATTGTTATAGAGCAGCTGTGATGAGAGCGAAGTTCTGGAAAGGACTTGCTTCATGATGATGGCGTGACGATGGGTTAGAGATTGACCATTACAAGAACATTCTAATTTTTTTCACAATAACTGAAATCAAATCTACACAATTTTTTTTCCTGAAAGAGAAACCTCATCCCCCATCTAACCAGAAATGAATTATAATAATTGACGCAAAATAATACAGCAACATATACATTGGAGCAACATATACAATAGAGCAATATATACAATAGAGCAATATATACAGTAAAACAATATATACAGTAAAACAAGATATACAGTTAAACAAGATATACAGTGGTGCAACTTATACAGTAGAGTGGGGCAATGTATACAGTGGAGCAGCTTATACAGTAGTGTGTAGTGGGGCAACATTTACAGTGGAGAAACTTATACAGTGGAGCAACTTATACAGTAGTGGAGCCACATATACAGTAGTGGAGCCACATATTCAGTAGTGGAGCCACATATACAGTAGTGGAGCCACATATACAGTAGTGGAGCCACATATACAGTAGTGGAGTCACATATACAGTAGTGGAGCCACATATACAATAGTGGAGCCACATATACAGCAGTGGAGCCACATATACAGTAGTGGAGCCACATATACAGTAGTGGAGCCACATATACAGTAGTGGAGCCACATATACAGTAGTGGAGCCACATATACAGTAGTGGAGCCACATATTCAGTGGAGCAACTTATACAGTGGATCAACATATATAGTGGAGCAACATATACAGTAGAGTTTAGCAACATATACAGTGGAGCATATACAGTAAAGCAACTTATACAGTGGAGCAACTTTTACAGTATAACAACATATAGTAAAGCAACATATACAGTGGAACAGAGCAACTTATAAAGTGGAGAAACATTTACAGTAGAACAGAGCAACTTATACAGTGGATAAACATTTACAGTAGAACAGAGCAACTTATAAAGTGGAGAAACATTTACAGTAGAACAGAGCAACTTTTACAGTGGATAAACATTTACAGTAGAACAGAGCAACTTATACAGTGGAGAAACATTTACAGTAGAACAGAGCAACTTATACAGTGGAGAAACATTTACAGTAAAACAGAGCAACTTTTACAGTGGATAAACATTTACAGTAGAACAGAGCAACTTATACAGTGGAGAAACATTTACAGTAGAACAGAGCAACTTATAAAGTGGAGAAACATTTACAGTAGAACAGAGCAACTTTTACAGTGGAGAAACATTTACAGTAAAACAGAGCAACATATAAAGTGGAGAAACATTTACAGTAGAACAGAGCAACTTATACAGTGGATAAACATTTACAGTAGAACAGAGCAACTTATAAAGTGGAGAAACATTTACAGTAGAACAGAGCAACTTATACAGTGGAGAAACATTTACAGTAGAACAGAGCAACTTATACAGTGGAGAAACATTTACAGTAAAACAGAGCAACTTATACAGTGGAGAAACATTTACAGTAGAACAGAGCAACTTATACAGTGGAGAAACATTTACAGTAGAACAGAGCAACTTATACAGTGGAGAAACATTTACAGTAAAACAGAGCAACATATAAAGTGGATAAACATTTACAGTAGAACAGAGCAACTTATAAAGTGGAGAAACATTTACAGTAAAACAGAGCAACTTATACAGTGGAGAAACATTTACAGTAGAACAGAGCAACTTATACAGTGGAGAAACATTTACAGTAAAACAGAGCAACTTATACAGTGGAGAAACATTTACAGTAGAACAGAGCAACTTATACAGTGGAGAAACATTTACAGTAGAACAGAGCAACTTATACAGTGGAGAAACATTTACAGTAGAACAGAGCAACTTATACAGTGGAGAAACATTTACAGTAAAACAGAGCAACATATAAAGTGGATAAACATTTACAGTAGAACAGAGCAACTTATAAAGTGGAGAAACATTTACAGTAGAACAGAGCAACTTATACAGTGGAGAAACATTTACAGTAGAACAGAGCAACTTATAAAGTGGAGAAACATTTACAGTAGAACAGAGCAACTTTTACAGTGGATAAACATTTACAGTAGAACAGAGCAACATATAAAGTGGAGAAACATTTACAGTAGAACAGAGCAACGTATACAGTGGAGAAACATTTACAGTAAAACAGAGCAACATATACAGTAGAGTGGAGCAATGTATACAGTAAAGCAACATATAGAGTGGATCAACGTATATAATAGAGTGTAGCAACTTATTCAGTGTGGCCACTTATACAGTAGAGCAGAGCAACATATACAGTAGAGCAACTCATACAGTGGAGAAACATATACAGTAGCACAACTTATATAGTAAAGCAACTTATACAGTGGAGCAATTTTTACAGTGGAGCATATTATACAGTGGAGCAACATAAACAGTAGAGCAGAGCAAAATATATGGTGGAACAACTTATACAGTGGAGCAACTTATACAGTGGAGCAGAGCAACATATACAGTGGAGCAGAGCAACATATACAGTGGAGCATAGCAACATATACAGTGGAGCAGAGCAACATATACAGTGGAGCAGAGCAACATATACAGTGGAGCAGAGCAATATATACAGTGGAGCAATTTATACAGTAGAACGGAGCAACATATACAGTGGAGCAATTTATACAGTAGAACAGAGCAACATATACAGTAGAGCAGATAAACATATACAGTGGAACAACAAATCAAACGTAGGAAATTGGTTGAAAAGGACACACGCTACAAAAAGCACCATCAAACGTTACTAGACAGGCCATGACATGGAATCTACATGGGAAGAGGGAGTGAGGTAGACCAAGACAAATCCGGAGAGGAGACTGAAAATTAACCGAGGTCCGGGGACCTCAACTGATGAGAGTCATAAAGGGAAACTCTAAGACTGAACATGCCAGAAGAGGGTTGCCAATGACATATGCCTCGAAAGGAGCGATCGGCACTGATTATGATGATGGAGATGATAAACAGTAATCAATGTCACGTGAGACATACAGATCAAGACCTCCAACAAGTCTTCGTCTGTGTTCATGGAAACATGCTTTGTCACAGCAGTCTGGCCAACACGTGATGCAAGTGGTGAACTAACTGAGAAGCCTAGAACTGCACTACAGCCTGGAGAACTGAGCATCACCTTCTCAGATAGGTCTCGGGATGTAATATGTAACCAGCTACCAAATAAACATCAAGAGTTAGCTAATTTTGAGGAGCTTCGAACAAATAACTATCAATAAGACATTTATTTCCATTGATTTGGTCACCGATGGGGCTAAGGAATAAACGCCGATTGTCCACGTAGTGTACAGTAAATTCTTCTATCGGTGGTGAAATAGTAGAAATAAATGTTGAGGAAAATAATAATTCTCTATTTTGTAAAAACAATATATGATGAGTGTGTCATTTCTTCTACTTCGCACGCTCTTACTTCACTGATACTTTCAATGTCAATATGTTAGTGTGAACAAGAAACGAAAGTGCGAAACGGTAGCTGTTTGATTTCGTCCCCTGGTTTCAAGGGAGGTGAGATCGGCAGCTAGTCCTTTCGGATATGAACGATATACTCAAAGGTTTATGTGTACACGATGTGCACTATTAAGAACCATTGGCAGGTGCAAATCAAAAGTGCTAGGCTGTTAGTCACTGTCCGGACAATCATTCTAAAGGTGACGATGTGTCTAGTCAATAACGATCTACGTGAAGGTCAACATGAGACAGCCCCTTCTTCATGCGAAGACACAACAGACCAATAACCTGTTTGTCAGCACAATCGATTGCAAAGTAAATACAAAATGTCTATTTTTTAGAATCCTAAAAAGCAAGAGAAGTAGAGGCACCTCCTTCCCCCTTTCCCACATAAACAGAGCAGAGGCCTGGAGACAAACATGATGGAGACAGAGGCGATGTGGACAGAGCTGGAATTGATTGCAAAGAACAGAAACACTTGGCGTATATTTTTTAAACATGTGTGCTCTACGAGGAGCTCACAATTCGTCCTTGGTCTGATTGAATACGCAATATAATTTAAGAACCTAAAAAATTAGATCAAAACTGAGCAATGAAGTTTAAAATAATAGACAAAACAACAAAACAAAACGTGACTGAATTAACAAAGGCACGCATACCGCCAATCCCCAAAGGGCAAAGAAAACGGCCGAAGATTAGAACATTCAAATTACGTATGATAAAATTATCAGCTCTTTTGTGCTTGCAGTTTGTCTTTTTTTATCTAATACATTTTCAAATTAATCTGAATATAGGACAAGGTTGCAGCCTGTGCACTAAGAATCTCAAACACAGACACGCCAGAAGATCTCATGAAGATAAATTCGATGGTCGGCTGACCACACTTCTAGAAAACCTGTATTCTTCTATTTTTTCATCTTCGTAACCTAATAAGTGGTTGAGGAACCATATACTACTTTGTTATGGATGATACGTTGTTAATATAAAAAAATAATCGAGCGGTTTCATGGAAAAGCAGAATAGAACCACTGTTGGATACCATAAGAGACAATTAACGGAGATTGTGCATGGGGTTGTGAACCTAAACATTTAAAAACTGTTGCACGGTAGATATTTGGAATCGGGCTTTCCTAAAGGGCTGGTTAGAGCCAAATTCAGTGTTGGATCATTGATTCACATAGAAAGCGACGGGGGATGCAAATGTAGACAAATAATTTGAACAGTTAAGGTTTGTCTACTTGGGAAGTAACACTGACATAGACGCTGGAACAAACCAATATGTTACCGTTAGGATAACAAAGTCAGATTTGCTCTCGACTATCTTTGCATGAAATGGAAGAACTCGGTAGCATGATCTATTGAACATAAGATAACATCAATGTAAAGTTGGTTCTTCTATATGGTACGGAGACAAAGCATGTGATTAATAGTATGACACGGATGCTGTAGGGTGAAGTGAACTCGAGAATTGCCAAAGAATGTGTGGCCTTTGCAAAACTAAGATTCTCAGTTTAGGACCGGAGGAATCAAGTTTGTAACCAAATTGAAAGTTTATGCGGCAGTCGTCCTACCAACTCTTCTTAACAATCGTGAAACCCGAACTGTGTACAGCCGACATGTGAAAAAGCTTGATCACTACAATCTGGGCTACCTAAGGAACTGCTGAACATAAAATGGCAAGACAGGATCACAGCTGTAGAAGTTATTTCGGGGATTGGCATGACAAGCATCCACACAACTATGTGCAAATCGCAACTTAGGTGGATTGGCCATGTTGTGCGCATGTCAGAATAGCGGTTTTTAAAGAAAATATTATATGGCGAGCTTGATTTTGGCAAGCGAGCTCGTGGTGGCCAAATAAACACTCAAAGACACTCTGAAAACACCAATCAAGAACTGAGCTTGAAAATTGGGAGAACATCGCTGCTGATCGATCTGCCTGGTGTAGTAAAAGCTCTGCCTGGTGTAGTAAAAGCTCTGCCTGGTGTAGTTAAAGCTCTGCCTGGTGTAGTAAAAGCTCTGCCTGGTGTAGTAAAAGCTCTGCCTGGTGTAGTAAAAGCTCTGCCTGGTGTAGTAAAAGCTCTGCCTGGTGTAGTAAAAGCTGTGCCTGGTGTAGTAAAAGCTCTGCCTAGTGTAGTAAAAGCTCTGCCTGGTGTAGTAAAAGCTCTGCCTGGTGTAGTAAAAGCTCTGCCTGGTGTAGTAAAAGCTCTGCCTGGTGTAGTAAAAGCTCTGCCTGGTGTAGTAAAAGCTCTGCCTGGTGTAGTAAAAGCTCTGCCTGGTGTAGTAAAAGCTCTGCCTGGTGTAGTAAAAGCTCTGCCTGGTGTAGTAAAAGCTCTGCCTGGTGTAGTAAAAGCTCTGCCTGGTGTAGTAAAAGCTCTGCCTGGTGTAGTAAACGCTCTGCCTGGTGTAGTAAAAGCTCTGCCTGGTGTAGTAAAAGCTCTGCCTGGTGTAGTAAAAGCTCTGCCTGTGATCGCGCAACGAGCAGATACGATTCAAGGAAGTTGCACATATACGGGCCACACGAAATGCAAGAGACGAGTTGTCTTCGTCTGACGGTCAGACAGTGTTTCTCTGCCCTCAGTGTGACAGACGTTTTCGGGCTCGAATTGGTTTGATGAGCCACCGCTGAACCCACTCCAGGATTGGTTTGATGAGCCACCGCCGAACCTACTCCAGGATTGGTTTGATGAGCCACCCCCAAACCCACTCCAGGATTGGTTTGATGAGCCACCGCCGAACCCACTCCAGGATTAGTTTGACGAGCCACCCCCGAACCCACTCCAGGATTGACAGGTGACATTGTGGTTCTCTTCGGGCACGATGTACAAACAACAACATAGGCCCTCATCAACAAAGAATTTCGTCAGACGAAATAACAAGCCCGGATATGTGGCACAGATCTCGACAGTAGAAGATTGTAGAGATGGATAAGACACACCATCAGAATGAAGGACAGAAATATTACCAGACATACGCTGGATTGGAGCAAACAGAAAAATAGTCGATTATGAAGGCCAAAGAACACCCGGCGAGAACAGAGAAAGAAGATGTCAGTTCCGCCGGAGTCGCCTGGTGGGAACTCAAGAGCACAACACACAATAGGAACATATGAAGAACGTACCTTGATGATAATGATGATGAATGCATGTTAGGCAAGATATTTCGTCGTTGGTTGAAAAATATATTTTCACAATTCAATACCGTTTCCTGAAGGCTGTAAACCATAGAGCCGCACTCCCCCGGGCCTAGAAGACGTAAAAAGACACCTACCCACACATTTCCTACTAATAACCCAATGCAAGTCCAGAAGGTAAACTAGGGAATACACGAGATGGTACATTCGAAAGGCCGACCAGAGAATTTGTCGAACAGAGAGACAGCCTGCGACTACCTGACATTGAACTAATTGATTGAAGACTAAGATTCCAGTAAAGATTGAAGGCTAGGATTCCAGTAAAGATTGAAGGCTAGGATTCCAGTAAATATTGAAGGCTAGGATTCCAGTAAAGATTGAAGGCTAGGATTCCAGTAAAGATTGAAGACTAGGATTCCAGTAAAGATGATTCCCCCCCCCCCCCCCCATTCAAAACTATTTCTTCTCTCTCTATCTCTCATTCCTCCAATCGCATAGTCTTCAGATAGTTGCGAGACATTTGACCGACAGGTTCTGATATCGAGTTCTTAACCAAGGGGAAAAAGGCAAGGGCCGTCATCCATCATAGACAATGATGGCATAATCAATTTTGCTAGCGATATTTTTAGTAAGGATTAACTGCGCTACTTTTTATCCTCACTCTTGTGTCTCGAGCCGCCCGACCCCAGTGGCAAGTCAAGGACAAGACGACTACGAGATGCAGAGGACTCTGCACACAAAAAAAACGGCGGAGTCCGGTGTCGAACCCACACCACCTGATCACGAGGCCGACGGCTTAACCCACTTCGCCATGGAATACCCTCAACCAAGAGACACGGTTTCAAAATCAATATAAGTCCTCAGTTTTATTTCTATTGAAAGTCAAATATAAGCCTCGCATGTACAGCATGTGGCGGCTTCATAGACATTCAGCCTTTCCTCTTCAGCACTGTAATCCTTGCGTTTGACCTCAGCAATAGGAATACATGACGTAATGATAATTTTAAACAATAGTTTTACAGTCAAAAGACTTATCACACAATGTTGGCCAACAGCGAACTCCTGTAACACCACGTTTGTTAGAAGACAATTACTGCATTGAGATTCAACTTTAACTTATGTGTACAAATACATATTCTCCCATTTATGCTGGAATCCGTTTTTCTTGTTATAGTGTACGCTGCTTAGACGACACCATTTTTTGATCAGTCTTCTGGCCACTGTATAAGTGGCTCTGCTCTACTGTATAAGTTGCTCTACTGTATACGTTAAGTTGCTCCACTTTATAATAATACGAATTACTGATCAATACTTCTTCAGACTAAATCTTATTTCTGAAAATTGTTTCTGGAAAAAACTAGTAAAGAAGAATAGTAATTCATTTCGGATCATAGGGTTTCATCAGTCCCTGATAATAAATAATAGTGCAGGCACGACCAAAAAAGTAGTTCTGGAAGAAATATAAATGTATCCGCTTCCTGAGACAAAAGTTCAGTTCAGTTCAAGTGTCATCTCAGCATCACAGGTCGGCTGCAATGGATCTCCAGTGTACTTTTATATCTTGCAGTAATTGTGAAATTCCAGTCCATCTCTTGAAGTTATCATTTATAACGTTGTCTGTCTTTTGAACAACTGCCTTCCTACCCTACTTTCTAGTATGGTCTTGTTATATGGCCAAAATAACTAACCATTATTTCGGTCATTAATTCTCTTTTCACCTCAAACTTTTTCAATACTTCCACATTTGTTTTATTCTCTTTCCACGAAATACGACCCCATCTTCTATATACCCACATTTCGAAGGCTTCAAATACTCTCTTCCAACTTGTTGTTCAGTGTCCGTGTCTTTGCGTCATAAAGTAGTGACGAGTATACATAACACCTGACAATTCTCAGAATTCTCAGAGAAACGAATATTACTTATTTTGAGAATGTGACACCCAAAAATCCAGCAATGGAAATCAGAGAACAAGTACTTAATTACTTGTATCCCCTTGTGTAAAACGTGATATCCTGGGTAGGACAAAGATAAATGAGAAATTCAGTCAGATCGGATGACTTCATATCACGTATTATTTGTATATATTCAGAACCTATTATCCGCATTCACGATGTAGTAATGTTTCCCAGCATGGTTATTTTCTGGAAGGTTGCTTCAGCTTGCGCAGTTTTTTTACAATTCTCAACTTGTGCTATGATGGTTTTGTTCTGTCGTTAGTTTTTACAATTCTCACCTTGTGCTATGATGGTTTTGTTCTGTCGTTAGTTTTTACAATTCTCACCTTGTGCTATGATGGTTTTGTTCTATCGTTAGTTTTTTACAATTCTCACCTTGTGCTATGATGGTTTTGTTCTGTCGTTAGTTTTTACAATTCTCACCTTGTGCTATGATGGTTTTGTTCTGTCGTTAGTTTTTACAATTCTCACCTTGTGCTATGATGGTTGTGTTCTATCGTTAGTTTTTTTACAATTCTCACCTTGTGTTATAATGGATTTGTTGTATCGTTAGTTTTAATCGCTCTGTTGTTCAAAGCAAACTCACATTAAATATGTTTTTTTCAGCCAGTCCACGCTAATGTTTAAAAACTATAGAATACATGTTCACATTTCCTCTCCAATGTGAAGCATTGTCCTCCACTATAATATAGAATAACTCATATTGTGGTTCAACCTATACTATCGATTTTCACACACCGAAACGTGGATCATTTCATGGGCCTTAAACAACGGTTTCGCCGACTGCATGTTGCACGAGGGCCTCATGCTTGACAAATCTACTTTATATTTCTCGAAGTCAGTCAAATGTGTTTGTGGCAACTAAATAACTCATAGGAATCTTAAATGTCAATCAATTAAAAAACTCTTCAGATCCCCACGGAGCATAGGTCTTCAACAAATGTACTCCACGTTATGTCACGAGCCATCTGTTTCACCTGCTCTCTGAACGCCGTCTGTGTATCTTTTAAGTGGTCTATTTCTGGTGCACCAAGGGTCCGAGAACAAACTGCCTGGTTATATTATCAGCGAGATTTGTTAAAGTGGGATATAAACAATGTCATTGTCTTCAAATCGTCTCCCGTTTCACTGATATACCCCTCTCCTTCTCCCTCTCTCTCTCTCTATATATATATATATATATATATATATACATTTTAATCATGTCCACATTAGCTAAGGGATCGTACTATTAAGGCCTTATGGTCTGAGCAGGCACTTATTTATTACAGTCGAGTCTCGTACTTGGGATCGCTTTTCAAGAAACAAACGCAAAATGGTGAGTGTTCGAGTCTCGCAAGTTTCAAACATCTTTTGGTCGCGAGGAGATGGACAATAAAATCGGATCTATGAGGCGTGTTCAAATGAAACCGGACCAAACTGCACCAAGTGAAAATATGTATGATGTGCATGATTACGTCACTTCTGTTGTAAACAGCACATACCAACCGTCAAGTTTGCAAAATTTCATTATACGCCAACTCATTGTTTCCTCAGCAGACCGTTAAAAACATGGCGGATGTGATACGGAATCCATCCAGAACTGGACAACGATATTTAAAGAAGGACATGAGTTAATGCAACAATATGCGCCTGACCTGGTCTCGGACGTGAGTTAACGCAACAATATTCGCCTGACCTGGTCTCGGAAGATCTTTCGTTAACTCACGTCCTTCTTTAAACATTGTTGTCCAGTTCTTCACTGTTGTCTTCGACACACTTTTGTCAACATACACTGCCTGCATTCTGCGATGAATGTCAACAGGTAGACATCCTTCAGCTGTTAGAAACCGAATCACCGCTCGATGATCAACTCTGGACTGATTCCGTATCACACCCACCATGTTTTTAACGATCTGCTGAGAAAACTATGAGTCGGAGGATAATGACATTTTGCAAACTTTAAGATTCGTACGTACTGTTTACACCAGAAGTGACGGCAACATACACATAGTACGTATGTTCACTTGTTGCAGTTTGGTCCAGTTTGATTTGAACACGCTTGGTACCTTGGCAGGTGAAAATCGAAAAGTGCATGCTGTTAGTTCTTTATTAACCTTTTAAAGCTAACAAAGTTGCTATGCAATAGTGGCCAGCATGAAGGTGAACAAGAGACAACCCCAATAGTGGCCAGCATGAAGGTGAACAAGAGACAACCCCAATAGTGGCCAGCATGAAGGTGAACAAGAGACAACCCCAATAGTGGCCATCATGAAGGTGAACAAGAGACAACCCCAATAGTGGCCATCATGAAGGTGAACAAGAGACAACCCCAATAGTGGCCAGCATGAAGGTGAACAAGAGACAACCCCAATAGTGGCCAGCATGAAGGTGAACAAGAGACAACCCCAATAGTGGCCAGCATGAAGGTGAACAAGAGACAACCCGTTCTTCCTACAAAGACCAATAACCTATTTGTCTGCACACTTGAATGCGTATATATACAAAAAGGACCTCTACACTCCTCTGCAGTGATAGCAGAGGAGTGACTTAGTGAGAAGTGCATCATTTTAATTGTAATTTTTGGTACTTTCCATGTTTCAGACCCATACAATGCGACTCCCTTAGCACTTGAGACCTAACGATAACATATTTAATTCATTCATACCCTCTTTTGGTGTAAGGTAATATTCTATGTCGTTATTTATCGAATGTCATCATCGATCCAACGCACATGTGTTTATCTCATGCGAATGACAGGTGTTTATGATGCAATCATCCATGCATTCTACCTGTTCCCCAGTTATACCTAAGCCGAATAACGGATATGTTATGGATATCAATGTCCGATAGTACCCGATAATAACATGTGCACCGAACTCATTAAACCTGTACCTGGACCTAAAAAAAAATGTACATTTACTTAAAACACTTCTACACAAACATAAACACATTTACACGAAAAAGAAATAAAAAACTGTACATAAACCTAAAACAGATGTACATAAACCAAAAATGCACGTACATGAAGCTAAAACACATGTAAATACACAAAAACGCATGTGCATAAACATAAACACCTGTACAAAAACTTTAAAAGACATGTATCAGTAAGTTGCCCATCGATGGCCACATTATCAGACTGTCCTCGTCCTGAAGATGTAACTTGCGCTGAATTTGGATTACAGTGTGAAAGAAGCTGCGCTGGGCATCAATCTCACTCTCTCGTCTTGAGTTACCGGGAACCAGTGGCAAGACACACAACCAAGACGAATGGAAGTAGTTCAAGATCAAGACATTCAGGGCTTGAAACTTGTTAATCGATTGTCCACCGTTTCCTTGACGATTTGAGAAGCGAATGTCGTACCTCTCGGCAGCAGCAGTACCCACGCGTAGACTAGAAGACGCTGCTGCTGACCAGCGCCCACATCTGTAGGTCTAGGTGATGGACCATTAACCCATGGTTGAGGGCAGATTCCGGTCGTGGCATGCAATGAAAATGGACGCATTTTCAAAGTAGGTCATGCACACCAACCAAAGACAGTGCGCAATCTGTAGTAACGTCCTATCCAACAACGTGTATTCTATAACACATGAAGAACAGATCGTGTTTTCTCCGAATTGCGAGGAAAATTACACACATAGGCTTTCTGTGAATAGCGTAGGACGTGCTAGAAAATGATCGTCACACAACCCTGCGCTCCATGCAGACTATGAGAGCAACTGTTGCTTGGTCGCCATCTTACCGGAACTATTAAAATTAGCAGTATTATTAGTCTCCGTTTGTGGTTCTACGAATCAAAAGTAGAATCAAAAAGGTCTCTACAGTTCTGACGTAAGATGATTGTCCCTCGTGAAGGATGCAGTAATCCATGCAGATAAGAAAAATCAGATGGGCAGGTCACATGTTGCAACAAAACGATGGTCGATAAAGCACAGCCGACAGCAGTCTGGTACCCCCGAGGTAAGAAGACACCACGCACCACGGGGAAGACCTCCAATGCGTTGGTCAGACTCCCTTGCTGCACACTGCAACATTCGAGATGCCTCTAGAGGAGCACCTACCACGCACTGAACTTCCGTGACACAAGACAGGGTTAGCTGGAGACGAAGTCGGGACCCGGAGCTACGCTGAGGAACGGGTCATCAAGATGAAGATTCTCCGTTTCGATCCTTACGAAGTATAAAGCAAACAACGGTCGACGATTAAGGTTTGCAATGCTGCAGCATACTGCTTAACACGATGAGGTCGCCAGCTATATAAGCACATATGTTAATCTGTTATCCTGGTAGTCAGGTATTCAATCACGCATAAAAAGTGTCGCTCGTCCAAATGTTTAAACTCATTTCGGCCCACATTAAATCGGATGTGGCTCGTCTACCTGGAAACGACGACACAGCGCCATTTTCAGGACGAACATAGAAGAATATTTTTTTTTTTTTTTTTTGCGTTCGCCTTATTTCTCTAATCCTCAAGGCGGGTGTGCGTTGCACTGTGGTTTTTATTTTGCGCCTATCGGCCCAATGCATCCGACTTCAGCATGCATTTTATGTAAGGGTCTGCTTCCTCCTGCATTTTCTAAGGGTTGGCCCCCCGGGGTAACGGCCGGTGCTGTGATGGGGATCAAACCCAGCACCTTCGGATTGTGAGCCGTGCCACTAATCCACTAGGCCACGCTGTCCCCATCGAAGAAGAATTGATTTCGGTCTTTTGATTTGGAGTACCGGTACTATGTTGGACCAAGAACTTTACTCTGTCATTTGTCCATCTCCTCGGTGGACGTCCGATTGGATGATTAAAGTTGTAGAGCCACCAAGACGTCACTTTTTGTATCCATCTATTGTCATACATTTTTCTCAACATGAAGTAATCGAAGGTTCGTTTTGGCGTCTGATCTGTCCCATAGTGAGACTATCAGTGTTTTCCACGCCTTTGCCCTTTGAGCAACTCGAAGCTTCTCTGCGTCTTATGTTCGTTTGTTCCATACCTCGCAGTCATGTAATATGACAGGAATAACCATGGTCTTGAAGGCGTCAGCCTTTGCCTTGTCGTTTCTCATCTGCTGAAGTATGGTTTGACGCAACCGAAACCATCCCGCTGCTATCATTTGCAGAATCGCATGACTTATTAAATGGGACTTCATCATTTCATGGTCCATGTAAATGTGTGGATTCACATTTTCGACGTGAGGATTTTGTAGATATTTTAATTCAAGTTTTTTTTAAAACAGAATGGAAAGTAGAGAGCAGTGGCCACATTCTGTCTTTACATATAAGAAGCTATGAAATACATACAGGGGTCTCAGGAATAGTTCTATAGAAATATATAGATCTCATATTATAAAGAAATGTATCGATCACCTAATATATAAAAATATATCAATCACATATTATATAGAAATATATCAATCACATATTATATAGAAATAAATCGTTCACATGATATACAGAAATATATCGATCACGTAATATACATAAATATATAGATCAAATATTATATAGAAATATATTTATCACACATTGTATAAAAATATATCGATCACATATTATATATAAATTTATCGATCACATATTATGTATAATATATTATATGGAAATATATGTGTTCTATTTTCGTTCGTTCTTTATCCCCGACGAAGATGGTGTGACAGTTACGTAGGTGTCGTTTTGTCCTGGTGCGGTAACTGAGCCTTTGTCTATTTATGTTTTTGAAAATTGATTTTTCACCTTCTGCACCACTGCAGCTTGATTTTTAATTACTTCTTAAATTAAGACTGGAGCCTGCCGATAATGGGAGTCCATTACAGTAATCAGACGTTCCAACTGTGAGCAATAACGCAGACATATTCAATACAGTTGGAGATCGTGAAGATAAAGTAGAGATGAATAAAACACGAACACATACTCAGTATTCTTTTTAAACGCACAACATAATCACACATGTGCTGTAATGGAGCACACTAAAGAAGAGGAGGAACAAATTAAATCTGCCTTAGTCAAGGTCAATCCTAGACCAGCTGCTATAGCATCGAGATCGGACATTACAGCTCTCTTCCCATAACTAAGGTAACTTCGTAGTTGTCAAAATCGTTGTGATTCATCAAAAGAAGGGAAAATCCATATCAAATTACAAAGAGTAGAAGTGGAAGTCGTAGCAACTGTGGTCAATTGGGGAGTCAAAGAAGACTGGTAAAAATATGAATCAATGGAGAGCAGCTGTTGTAGCCCTGTGTTCCAAAGGGAGCAACAAATAATGCCAAGTAAGTAGAGATACATATGACTTTTTAGTCACATTTTACATGTACCTTAGAATGACTTGAGTAGAAGAGTGGTTAATATCATTGCAAAGGTGGAAATTATTCAAATAATAAGTCAAATTAATGGTACTATTGTGAAATGAAGTCGAATTAAAGGTATAATGGTGGAATTGAGTCAAATTAATGGTGCAAGGATGGCATGAAGTCAAATTGATGTTGAAATGGCAGCATGAAGTCAAATTAATTGTGAAATGGTAGTATGAAGTTAAATTAATGGTGCATGGCTGGCATGAAGTTAAATTAATGGTGCATGGGTGGCATGAAGTCAAACTATAAGGTCTTGGTTTTTCAGCCACAGAAATATAGCTTGTGGATCCTTGCAACAATAAAATGCAATAATAAATTGGTAATGAGTTGAGGAAATTTAAGACATAATGTCAAATTGATAAATTGGTGGAAAATAAATGTAGCATGACACTGGGATCAACTTTCCTGTAATACAATTTCAATGAGAAATGTTAATAACAGATTTGATAAAGTGCAGAAAGACAAGGACTTTGAACACTTTTATCCTTCACAAGAAAAAACCCCAAATTGTCATACGAAGGACTACAATAAATAACTGTATCAATGGTGAATGTAAGAATAGGATTTTATAAATGAGGAAAGTCATTAGCATTTTACAGTTATGATGTAAAAATATATTTTAACCATCCTTATCTATTTCCTAATATCTACTCTGAACTTTTCTTTAATTAATTTGTAGCTTGTGCCCTCTTGGTCTTGTAGTCGGCTGAACTTTGAAAAAAAACTTGTTATGGCCTAATTTTACTTTTCCCTGAATTATCTTATAAACATGTATTAAATCAAATTAATTTTCTAGACACTGTAGATTGGTTTTTCTTGAAAACTACATTTATGTTACACTGTGTCATAGTGGACAGCAAGCTTGTGATATCTATGCCTATCCGCAAGGCACATCTAGTTTTAGCATAGCATATTTTTTTGCTCTGGGATTGCCTTCTCTCTTCAATCCCTATTATCTCATCAAAGTTGCAAACCTGTTTACAGGGCCATAACTTGGAGACATAATCGGGTGCTGGACAGCTAGGATCCACTGACCCTGATGCAAGCAGTCAGCTATAAGATGCTGACTGCCATCATCTTTTCAGTCATTGATCATTATAAAGACACTTAAGGAAAGAGATAACATTGACGAAGCTTAGTTTCATTTGATCAAAATCCTGAATGTCCCCTTCTCTTGCCTTGATAGAGAAACGTGACAGGCTTTTTTCAGTTTATCTATTGATGCTATCTTTCAACTTATAGCTGTGTCATCTTAATGTAACTTTCCAGAATCATTTTTCAGCATGTTTATTAAATGGTCAAATTAGTTCAAGTGTCTTAAATCTGATGCTGTGTTTTATGTTACATATACACGCTATTACCTTTATGGTTGCCATCATGTATATCATATAAATTTTTTGTTATGTGATTTGCTGATGTTTTTGTCGGTTTTTTGTTCCTGCCAGGCAGCCTTGATGAAATCATATTGTACTGTCTCTTAGTTTTTTTGTTGTACTTTTTATTTAGTTGTTTTAATTTGTTTTTAGTTCCTAATTAATGCTTTGTAGCTGTAGCATGACTTTCATTTTGTTGTTCTCCTGGTGTAGTCACTGAGCCATTACATTTGTGTTTTGCTTGCCTAACTGATTTATCATAGTAATTATCTGTTCACATGCTAATCTCTCCTAAACTCTAAACAGAGAAAAGCAACAAAACTGATAGTGGTATTCCAAAATTACAGTTATGAGGAAAGAGAAAAACCGACGTATAGTGTCTGGAAAAAAGAAGAAAATACAACCGCCTACAAAAACAAGAGGGTATAGCTACAAATTAACTATAGAAAGGTCCAGATTAGATATTAGGAAATATTTTTTTAGTCAGAGAGTAGTGAATGCTTGGAATGCATTGCCACAGGAAGTGGTGGAGACAGCGATAATTAATGAATTTAAGAATAGATTGAATGCGCATAGATTTTAGAGCAAGGAAAACTAAATGAAACTGGTTGTATACAGACTATGTAGAGTCCTCTAAACAAATATAAAGATGTGATGTTAAGTGTACTGTAAAGAATAACGAGATAAAACAGAACAAGATGGGAAGGAATAACTACAGCAAATAAATAAGTAGATATTATTTAAGAGTAAATTTAAAACTACTTCACAAGAAGCATAAACCAAACTATATTTAGACTATACAATTTGTATCTATAAATAATTCTTAAAATATATCTTATCTAAAATAACTCACCTTTCGCTACAATGTTAATATGATTCATTAGAATTGGAGCTCAGACTTTATCTTGAGGTCTGAGTCTTCTTATGGCTCATTGAGTAACACTGTGTCACGGTGTCGGGTGTGCCAATCCCCAAAAATACATTTATTATTTAACATTATTTTGATCCAGGAAATAAATTAAAACAAACGAAAAAAAAAACAGCCCACAACCAACATGCATTTATGCAGTTGGCAGCCTCTCTGTTAATTTAACCAATTAAATCATTAGAATCCGAAAAAGGTATCACAGATATATTGAAATACAACATTTCTCTAACATCTAAGAATTCTCTCTTCACACAAAATATTACGAAGTGATTTCGTTTCACCTTATCTTTCCTTTTTAAATTTCTAGTGTGTGTTAAAAGTCATTCCTAAGATTCACAAAACAAATAATTATTTAAGAAAAACTAATTTGGGTCCCCGAATGTCGTGTCATCTTAGGTGCACCACCCGCGACTCAACAGAGTTAAAGATACGGCCTTATAATCTATCTAGGAAATCTATTCAAATTTAAAATGCATGTTTCTTGGGTGGTTTTTCTTTCCCTAAAAATGATATCAACGTGTGTTGCACGAAAATGTCTTGTTTGTACGACGACAGTGTTTTTATAAAATGTTGAGCTTTCTCTGCTACTTGCACTACATACAATTAAATAAGTAAAAGAATGTGGCCTCCTTTGTACACAGTGGTGGTTTGTTCCCCATTTTACAAGAATATTATCCTAGGTACGAAAGAAAGTATGTGCTGTTCAGGTTACTAGCCTTCCCCCGATAGGTAATAGTACATGTTTGGCTACTTACAACTTCAGGAAAGGTCAAAGCCTCATGCTGTTCTTTCCCGCAAACCGTTCCGATAGCGTTGCTGAAGCAAATGGACAGCAACATAACTCTATGATTCATCATCATCATAGGCGTATCAGTCTCTACAGACCATGCGCGTGGCGTCTTGCAAGTTTTCTCAAGCACTGTCTCCTGTAATTCGACTCTATGATTACAAGCTACTTAAAGACGCAGACTCAAAACATGCACTCGACCGTGTGCACATTCAAATACTGTTCTATATACTCCTGACCAGCTGCGCAACCTTATTGACGAGTGTAGCAGAATAAACCTTGTCTCATTGACCTCCCAGAGACTAAACGAGAACAATAAACTTGTATCTCATTCACCTCTAGGCTAAACGAGAACAATAAACTTGTATCTCATTGACCTCTAGACTAAACGAGGACAATAAACTTGTATCTCATTGATCTCTCTGACTAAACGAGAACAATAAACTTGTATCTCATTGACCTCCCAGACGAAACGAGAACAATAAACTTGTATCTCATTGACTTCTAGACGAAACGAGAACAATAAACTTGTATCTCATTGACCTCTAGACTAAACGAGAACAATAAACTTGTATCTCATTGACCAAAATTATTTAAATATATATGTATTCACACACACACATAATTATATGCATTCATATAAGCATTCTAATTCTAATACATGTACACATGCAATAAACCTGGTCGATCTTGTCAACCAGAAGCACATTGAAGACTTCCATATGCGCAATCCGGAACGAATTCCTACGATCCACCAGGTCTCAAACGACAAAGCGGGGACGGCGTGGGCTAGTGGTTAAGTGGCACGGCTCACAACCGAAGGTGCTGAGTTCGATCCCCATCACAGCACCGGCCGTTACCCCGAGTAAGCAAACCCTTAGAAAATGCAGGAGGAAGCAGACCCTTACATAAAATGCATGCTGAAGTTGGATGCACTGGGCCTACAGGAGCAAAATAAAAACCACAGTGCAACGCACACCGCCTTGGGGAATAGATAAATAAGGCGAACGCAAAAACAAAACAAAAAAACCCCCCAAAAAACCACAAAGCCACCAGACGGACAGGCCGGGAGAGTACATAAATCACGCATAACCGGTGGAAATTGACCTTTTCCGACATAGTCTCGCCTTCGTCGCCGACCACGCACCACTTGGATATGTAAAATCAGATAGACATAACTCTCTTTGGATGCGGCCTTGGAATCAACCACTCATAGTTGTCATAGACACGACGGGCCCTTGTCTCCGAAGTGCGCTACTTGACTACATACCTACCTATATGTGACAACTATGTCATCAATTATTTGTGATTACTCCAGCAACTAACTTTCACAATTTGTCAGCATTGCGTAGTACGGACGCTACTTATTAACGCGCACTCTTGATGAAACATTTGGCATGTCACTTGCAGCCAGCTCAGCTGCTTCGGTGTAACCATTTACATTTACCGAATTCAGCGCTCTTATCAACTCAAAATGTAAATTGAGCTTCTTTATATTCGACCGCTATCGAAAAGAACATACAAACAAATGTAAGGTTTTCAAATTGCATTTTCAATGTAAACGTTCGATTGAATCGGGGAGGTAATGAAATATAATGAGACGTGATGCAGACGAAGAGTGCGGGAACTGGAAACATCTTCGAATTGTGTTGTTGTGTCTTTCATATTGTACAGTTTGATTGACTGACAATTCTTCTCAACAGGCACAGTTATTGTTTATAATATACATAACAGACTCACTCAACCCTGTTCAGTTATCGTGGCCTATGTGGCTAATTATTATATATGCAATAAGCAGGTTTCTTCCTCATATTAATGAATTCCTTCTGAATTTCCCAATCTCTCATGAAAGGATATTTTTATAAATGAAATTCTGAATTTCTTCCTCTCTCATGAAAGGATAAATATGAATTGCTTCTGAATTTCTCCCTCTCTCAAGAAAGGATATATATGAATTGCTTCCGAATTTCTCCCTCTCTTATGAAAGGATATATATTCAACTCCGCAACATATTTTTTTTCAGAATGTAACAAAAATGAATAAATTTTAAAAAATTTGTATAGTTTGAAATGATAACGACAATACACTACTAGGTTTTCATAATCAAAGCTCAACTCAGAGGTTGTTTGCATTAGTATGAAGTCTCATATGTTGTAATCAATTCCAAGGGTGGTAATCTCTTGATTAATTTACATATTTCGTTCCCTAACAACAAAATCGAATTGTTGACAATTATCTTTGTTCTTGTTCCTCGTCTCTTGTAACGTCTCTGTGACTTCTAACGTTCTGTCTTCTTTGTTCGTTCAAGTTTCACCGAGGAATAACAATGTTTCTCGAATTTGTGCTAAATGATACTATCTCTTGTGTTTTGCCTACACCTTTCGTGAGTTGACCACTAACGATTAAAAGCTCAATTTCTGGATTTCCGAATTTCTTCAAAAATTCCTCTACTAACGTTTCATTGAACATAGAGTTGCCTTTACAACATCAACTTTTGTTGGGGGCAGCTTGAGTAGGTAGGAATAGCAATTGATCATCTGATTAGTCAAGGTAAAGATAATTGGAGTAGCATTGCTCTACAAATCACCTATTGAGAATATAGAAGTTTAGATTATACATTTTTGTTTTAGGCATTGGGTTGGGTGGAGGGAATAGAAGGGAAGGGGGTAGTAGGATAATTATCCATGTACTAGGATCTTGTCTAGGACTCAGGACTAAAAAACAAGTCTAACACCAGCTCTGGCTGTAACCTGCTACGAGAGAAACATCGTTAAGACTTTCACTCCAGCTGGAGTATTGGGTGACAACTACAGTTGGTCTGCTTTTTATTTTTCTGTCATTGATTCAAATTTTACTGAATTCCTTCCAAATATTGATGCTGTTGCTCATTGTATTGCAATTTGTTGTTTGTTTCCTTTTGATTAATTTGTAATTTAAATACTTATTTATTCTTATTTTCATAATAATTTTAATGACCTGTTCTTAACTTGTCCTCTTTTCACTCCAACTGGAGCATGAGGCCACCGTTACAGTTGTCCTTTTCTAGAAAGCTTGCAACAAAACAAATTGCGTTCTTTTAGAATGGTGGTTACTGAGCCATTTTGTTTTACACTATGAGATTGCTAGACCCATGCTCAACTCTTTTTCGTAAATTTTTACGAAATGCGTGGCAGTGTAGTGGTTCATTACTGTCTTCCAAAGTAAAGCCCCTCAAGATTTGTATTGTTTTATTGCAGCAGTGCACACGTTTGTTGTTCGACCCTCCTTGAGAACTATCTAATGTAAAGACCCCGCCATGCGAGTTTTACCAAGGGATGAAATAACAAATCAACTGTAACCTTCCAGACACGCCGCAAAACACGACTAGCGATGGTTGTGAATGGGGCAAGCAACCTCACCACGTGAAAATAAATGACAACATAATGGCCCACTGCAAGGTCACACGGAAATGATGTGATAAAAGTTTCTAGTAACGGGAACTAGCTGCTGTAGTGGCTTTATATTTTGTCATTAAACTATATTTGCGGTGTTTCTAGCAATTGCTTGGGTCTAGACATTTATAGGCTTCAGAAATAAATGCCGTCTATCACTTTGTTTTGCGCAAAATGTAAAGGCTATATTTTTTTATTTTTTTTTATTTTACATTAAATAGAAACACAAATTATGCTTTTTCCCATTGAACTAGAGACATGTCTAGAAAACTTTTATATTCTCTGTATAGACAAAATGAAGAAGAAGAAGAAGAAAATAACAAAATAACAACAACAACGGCGTGGGCTAGTGGTTAAGTGAAACGGCTCACAATCTGAAGGTGCTGGGTTCGATCTTCATCACAGCACCGGCGGTTATCCCGGGGAAGCAAACCCTTACATAAAATGCATGCTGAAGTCGGATGCACTGGGCTGACAGGCGCACAAATAAAAATCACAGTGCAATACACACCGCCTTGGGGATTAGAGAAATAAGGTGAACGCAAACCCACCCCCCCCCCAAAAAAAAAACAAAAAAAAAACAACAAAAAAAAAAAAAAACAAACAAACAAACAAAACACAAAAAACAACATCAAGAAAAGAAGAAGTTTTTAAGTTTGTCCCAGATGATTTAGGTACTGTACTTGCACAATTGTGACTCTGAAACCTCACATGCACAATTGTGACTCTGAAACCTCACATGGACAATTGTGACTCTGAAACCTCACATGGACAATTGTGGCTCTGAAACCTCACATGGACAATTGTGACTCTGAAACCTCACATGGACAATTTTGGCTCTGAAACCTCACATGGACAATTGTGACTATGAAACCTCACATGCACAATTGTGGCTCTGAAACCTCACATGGATAAGTATAACTTCGACTCCCTAAATTGACATCATGGTTCAGATTATGTATTGAAACATTTGTTCATTCATGTGTGATCGAGCTTACAATATACACAGATGATGACCCTTTCAAATACATGGTCACAATCGTTTGTTGTGAACTATTGTATTGAATTTGTTGAATATAAAAAAAAAATGTGGGGCAGCACCCGCTCACGCGCAAACACACCAGAGGACAGTGCCACACAAATACCCGCCTCCTGCTTTCAACTGGTTGTCCAGCTACTCTCGTCACGTGATGCGCCACCACTAGGCCTATGTCGTTAGTTGCAATAAATTCTCAAAACCAGTCCTAGCAACGCAACCTTCTTTCTTTAACCAAACATTTAAAACAAGAAATTGTAACAGCCAAGCATCTTTCACAGATATCAAAAGCCCAGTTCAATCTCTTTGCAAAACAATCTTCAAGTTCTTAGGTTTTGCCAAAAAAAAAGAAGATTTTTCAACGGAGCAAACTTTTGTCAAAGTCTCAGCCGTTTCTAAATGTAAGTACTATCTATCATTGTTCGTCATTCATTTTTTTAAAATATTTTCTTTTTTTCATATTTAGTTACCCTTTAATCTCCATTTTATTTATTTAGCACTCACTTATAGTTTCAATAACGTATATTATTCCTTAACAATTGTTTGTTCCTCAGGAATATGTCTTGAATTTTACTAAACCATTAGAATTTATCACTCGAGAGGTACCTAGTGTAAACGATTGCCACTAATGTAAACTTGCATGCATATTGTAAAAGGCGACTAAAGCAGGTAGTGATTGGGGCTGGCAGTCTCATAAAGTCAAAAGCATTTTAATTATAATCACTGCAAAATCGTCGGATACAGTCTTCTATAAACGGACCAGCTCCACGTGAAACCTTTACTTCACATTGAAGCGTAAATATTAATGGTTGTGAATGCTTGGAAACAGAACTCCTTTAAAAGGGCCCTATTTCAATGGTGGCATTTGTACCATGAAGCTTATGGGCGCATAATGATGAAGATTAGGGTTGGGATAATACGTAAGTAGTGCCTCGGAGGGGCAAGAACATTTCTGAACCTCCCAAATGGCAGAAAAATAACACTGTCATTCGCTACTGGAAAATACACAAGCAATTTCAGGGCGGAGGCAGAGGCACTGAGGGCGGCAGTGGAAGAAATGGTGACAGGTAAAAGTAATGAAAGCCATATAGTACTGCTTACAGATGCCTTGGCCGTAGTCACAGCGCTAAAAATTCAGAAAAATACTGAACTTAATGATTTAAGACCAGCACTCTGTCAACTATGCCAGCAGTCAGCACCAAAAAGGGTAGTGGTACAGTGGGTTCCATCCCACTGCAACATCCAAGGCAACTAGGAGGTAGACAGACTGGCAAAAGAAGGTGCAAGACTACCCCAACCAGATACTAGTATGACATACGAAGAGTCAAAACGGCTTATTAGAGCTAGATACATGACCAAATGGGAAACTGAACATACTGGCTACACAAAAAACGATGCCTATTACCAGTTGAACAGAAGAGAGCAGGTCGTGGTCTTCAGACTTCGCACTGGCCCCAATAGACTGAGGTACCACCTATTCAACAAATTGAAGATAGGTGGCACTGACGAATGCCCGTGGGGTACCGGGAAAATGACCGCTGAGCATTTTCTGCAAAACTGCCCGACATACGAGGATCAGAGAGAGCAGATGTGGCCATCACCATTGGCAACACTAGACAAGCTCTATGGCAGTGTCGACAGCCTCAGGATGACCGCTGCTTTTTTCGAAAAAATAATGGTTGCTGTCTGACTGCGTACGATGAAGAAGAAGAAGAAGAAGTAAGTAGTACCTTATATTTACTGTTTCACAAATGATTAACTGTATGCTTTTCTGTGTACATGAAGATATTGTCAATGGTATCGTCTACAATTAGTTCTCTAAGAGTATAGTATCTTCCTTTGTTGGCTGCAATATAACATTTAAGTAAAGATTCCGTTCACACTAGGAGTCATGTGGTCAGCTCGCGCTGACCGCCTCTACTTCCCAGGTATCATGTAAGTCTTACACAAAAAATACAAATCTTCAACTTCAATGTTACGCCATTTCAACAGTATGGAAATGACACATGGAAAACAATAAAAATATAAATATCAGATATAAATATATATATATAAGATATATAAAAGATCAAGACCTGTTTATCAACCTAAATAAAACAAAGATAATGACCACCGACAAAACACAATGTCAGCATAAATTTACAGTGGATGGGGAGGAAATAAATCAGGTTACAGATTTTGAATATATGGCCTCCAGAATTGACAAAAATGGCGACTGCTCGAAAGAAATCAGAAGAAGACTAGCCATGGCAATGCAGAGACTGAACAGCATCACAAATTTATGGCAGAGCACCAGCAAAATGATAAAAGTAAAAGTCTTGAGAGCCTGTGTTTTTCCTGTGGCAGCTTATGGCTGCGAATCATGGACGATTACCAAAATTTACAGACAAAGAATCGAATCTTTCGAGTCAAAATGTTACAGAAAGATCCTCAGAATATTCTGGACAGAGAAAAAGACAAACGTAGACATTCGGCAAGAGTTGAGCATAGAGGAGAACTGGTTTATCAATTCCATTTGGCTAGAAAATGCAAATACTTTGATCACATCAAGAGACACAACGGTTTCGAGAGAACAGTGATGGAAGGTATGGTGCCAGGTAAAAGAGGAAGGTGTAAACCAAAAAGACGATGGCACCAAGATATCCAGGAACGCCTGTGTATGACAGTGGCCGAGGCTAGAGTTTTGGTAAGGGAATGAGTTTCTTTCAGACAGACTTTGACGGGAGAGACGTTCTACAAAGGACATGCTACATGATAATGATGAAGATATTCGGATACATGAACAGAATAGGACGCCTGAAATCGTTTTCTCTTTCTTGGGCACGTCCTGAAAAGGACGTTGTGATGTTGTACCACAGGTTACAGCGACGCTGCGATACTTGCGCCTAACGACAAAACACATCTGGTTTCAGCAATATATTTCTGGGACCGGGTTCTACTTACCTTCTTCGATCGCTATTCTCTTATCAATACTACACGAGTACAGTCTGTTTCCAGGACCGCCATGTGGATGCCGAATATGGTCTTGGTCAGCTATCGTTCGTTAACAACGACGCAAGCAGCCAGCTGCTGCTAGTTTATTCACTACTGTCTAATAGGGCCGCGAGGGGTTGACATAATATTATAAGATCACTCATGCGTAACTGTTGGAAAGAACCAACCAGACATCAATGGAATGGGAAGTGAGCAGAAGATGCAGGAGTAGGATAAGACATCAATAACTATTTTTTGGAACAGTTGGAAGCATCTCTAGGCAATTCCTGCTCTGGAATCACCAGGGAAAGAGAAAAAGAAGGCGAATATGGGGTAACGATAACTAGAATAGATCATAAAAGAGAGAAAGTTGCACAGGGCAACAGGACTTGGTATGTGTTTGCTGAAGACATGTATTCCACGGGGAGCTGAAACCTTTTGGTGAATATTATGTGCACTGGACACATTTGACTATAGGCGTTTTCAAACACGTTTTACAATCTGTTTTGCACAGTAAGTAAACTCACATGTAATCGATACATTCCTCTCGGTTAGACCATGTTTCTGTTCCGGACAGATGATACATGGTCTCTACTTTGAAACATAGTGCTGGATAGTCTTGCCCAAACTGCATTATCTCTAATCACACATCATCACCATCAGGTGCTCTTCCCATTGGAATAATATCAGTTTCCGACTGAGATGGAGAGGCTCGGACTGAGGCTGAGGATGCGACTAGGGATGAGGCTCAGGCCCAGACTGAGGTTGAGGTTAAGACAGGCTGAGACTGAGGGAGGCTTAAACTGAGACATCCTGAGATTGAGGATCAGATTGAGGCTGTTAAGCTGACGTTCAGACCGACACTGATTCTGAGGCTGAGTCTGAGGCTGAAGCTGATGCTGATATTGAGACAGAGTGAGATTGGATGAGGTTGAGAATGTGACTAATCCTGAGACTGAGTCTGAGATTGAGGCCCAGACAGGTTGATACTGAGGCTCGGACTGAGGCTCACAGGGGCTGAGCTGAGGTTAACAGGTTGAGATTGAAGGAGGTTGAGAATAAGACTCTGACTGAGGCTCACATGGACTGAGACTGAGATTGAAGCTGCAAGGCTGAGGTTGAAACCAAAACTGAAATTGAGGTTGTCTGAGACAGAGAATGAAGCTAGCAGGCTGTTGAGGCTAAAACAAGAGATTGCGTCTGAGGCAGAGATTGAAGCTAGCAGGCTGTTGAGGCTAAAACAAGAGATTACGTCTGAGACAGAGATTGAAGCTAGCAGGCTGTTGAGGCTAAAACAGAGATTGAGACCGAGACAGAGATTGAAGCTAGCAGGCCGTTGAGGCTAAAACAGAGATTGAGACCGAGACAGAGATTGAAGCTAGCAGGCCGTTGAGGCTAAAACAGAGATTGAGACCGAGACAGAGATTGAAGCTAGCAGGCCGTTGAGGCTTAAACAGAGATTGAGACTGAGACAGAGATTGAAGCTAGCAGGCAGTTGAGGCTAAAACAGAGATTGAGACAGAGATTGAATCTGAGGCTAAGATTGATTCCGATGCCCGAGGTTGAGGCTGTCAATTTGATGTTGAGACTAAAATATAAATTGAGACTGAAACATGCTGATATTAAGACTGAGACTTAGACTGAGATTGAGGCTGAAACAGACAGTTCTTGAGTTCTTACGTGCCTTCCACGTTTCCAAGCCAACAGCAGGACTAATTTACATTAGGATCGAACATTCTAATCTCTTCAAGTGGGGATAGAAACGTTCAGTTCGATTCAGCTCATCCCGTTACCCATCGGGTCGTTGGGGCACACTTAAAGACACTCCCAAAATCCCACGCCATCTCCCTCTGTCCGCTCATCCCGTAACCAATCAGGGCGTTGGGGCACACTTGAAGAAACTCACACAATCCCACGCCATCTCCCTCTGTCCGCTCATCCCGTAACCCATTGGGTCGTTGGGACACACTTGAAGAACCTCACACAATCCCACGCCATCTCCCTCTGTCCGCTCATCCCGTAACCCATTGGGTCGTTGGGACACACTTGAAGAAACTCACACAATCTGCCATCTCCCTCTGTCCGCTCATCCCGTTACCCATCGAGTCATTGGGGCACACTTGAAGACACTCACACAACCCCATGCCTACTCCCTCTGTCCGCTCATCCCGTTACCCGTCGGGTCGTTGGGACACACTTGAAGAAACTCACACAATCCGCCATCTCCCTCTGTCCGCTCATCCCGTAACCCATCGGGTCGTTGGGGCACACTTGAAGAAACTCACACAATCCCACGCGATCTCCCTCTGTCCGCTCATCCCGTTACCCATCGAGTCATTGGGGCACACTTGAAGACACTCACACAACTCCATGCCTACTCCATCTGTCCGCTCATCCCGTTACCCATCGGGTCGTTGGGACACACTTGAAGAAACTCACACAATCCCACGCGATCTCCCTCTGTCCGCTCATCCCGTTACCCATCGAGTCATTGGGGCACACTTAAAGACACTCACACAACCCCATGCTATCTACCTCTGTCCGCTCATTTCGTTACCCATCGGGTCGTTGGGGCACACTTTAAGACACTCAAACAATCCCACGCCATCTCCCTCTGTCCGCTCATCCCGTTACCCATCGGGTCGTTGGGGCACACTTGAAGACACTCACACAACCCCACGCCATCTATCTGCTGCCGCCAGTCGTGCCTCACCGGGACGAAGGTTTGACCACTCAGTGTTGTCTGCCCATCTCTTCCTTGGACGTCCCCGCCCTCTCTTTCCTGGTACGGAACCATGCAGTATCGAATTTGTAATTCCGCTGGAGCTCGTGACGTGCCTATACCAAGCCTTTTGATAGCCGTGAACAGATCATCAAAAGGCCCAATTGGATTTTCCACTCTCCATCGTATTTCTACTTTCCGGACACGATCCTTATATGAAACATTTAAGAGTCTTCTAAAGCACCTCATTTCCATTGCACGTATCCTGCACTGGATATCCGTAGTAACGGTCCAAATCTCACAGGCATACACAAATATTGACAGCACCAATGAGTACATTAGTCTAACTTTTATGGTGAGGGCGAGCAGCTTATCCTGACATATGAGTTTCAAACGCGCACGCGACGCTGTTGTCTATGCTATTCTGGCAATTATCAGTGGTCCCAGATACTTCATCCGGTGTACAACTTCGAGTTCCTGACCATTTGCTTTTATCACATATGTGAACCCTTCCGTGTTGTTAGTCATCAGCTTTGTTTTCTCTGCAGTTATCTCCATGCCATAACTCTGCGCCGCTCTGTCCAATATATTAATCAGCTGTCGGAGTTCCGTTTCCGTGCCTTCCAGACCATCTATATCATCTGCAAATCGTAGGTTTGTAATCGTCTTGCCACCTATTCTAACCGTACCAACATGTCCCCACAGGGCCGCCTCCATTATTCTTTCCAAGAATACATTGAAGAGTGTTGGAGCGAGTATACAACCATGTCTCACTCCAACAGACGTGCGGGACAATTCGCCTAGTATTCCGTCTACAGAAACTGCACTTGACGCCTTCTCATGAAGGTTCTCAAATAAAGGCAAAGACAAAGGCCGCCGTCCATTGTAGACGATGATGGCATAATTAATTTTGCTAGCGCTATTTTTAGCAAGGATTAACTGCGCTACTTTTTATCCTCACTCTCTCGTATCGAGCCGCCCAACCCTAGTGGTAAGTCAAGGACAAGACGACTAGGGAGCGACGACGAGATGCAGGGGCAAAAGATGGAATCGAACCCACACCACCTAATCACAAGACCGACGGCTTAACCACTTCGCCACGGAATCCCCAAGGTTCTCAATTACCTTCACAATATTACTATTGATCTTGTAAAGCTTTATTGTTATAGGGCGGCATGATTGTATGTGTTGTTGATACTCTAAGTATTTCTCATTTAATATCTGCAGGTTAAATATCTGTTCAGTGGTACTTCTTCCCGCTCGAAACACTGCTTGCTCTTCGGCAATGTTATTCTGTGGTTTTAATCTGTTGAGGGTTATTCTTAAGAGAACTTTTCTAGGATGACAAATGAAGCTAATTGTTCTATAGATCTCCCACGTTATGCATGGAATACAGACAAAAGATATACTGACTGCAGATAGGCTAAGGACTCAGATCTTGAGAAGGCACGCCGCACCTTGCCAAAACCGTAAACGGTCCTGACTTTCCTTCCACACACTGTGGAAGACGCTTCTCTGCTCAGATTGGCCTTACGAGTCTCATTCGTTTTCGTCATGGTCTGTGGTTACCTACTTTCTTCAAAGCCCATTTTACTATCGTCTAACAAGACGGACAGAGCCAAGCACAACGTACTATTGTCTAACAAGACGGACAGAGCCAAGCACAACGTACTATTGTCTAACAAGACGGACAGAGCCAAGCACAACTTACTATGGTCTAACAAGACGGACAGAGCCAAGCACAACTTACAATGGTCTAACAAGACGGACAGAGCCAAGCACAACTTACTATGGTCTAACAAGACGGACAGAGCCAAGCACAACTTACTATTGTCTGACAAGAGGACAGATCCAAGCACAACTTACTATTGTCTGACAAGAGGACAGATCCAATCACAACTTACTATCGTCTGACAAGAGGACAGATCCAAGCACAACTTACTATTGTCTGACAAGAGGACAGATCCAAGCACAACTTACTATTGTCTGACAAGAGGACAGATCCAAGCACAACTTACTATCGTCTAACAAGAGGACATATCCAAGCACAACTTACTATTGTCTGACAAGAGGACAGATCCAAGCACAACTTACTATTGTCTAACAAGAGGACAGATCCAAGCACAACTTACTATTGTCTGACAAGAGGACAGATCCAAGCACAACTTACTATTGTCTGACAAGAGGACAGATCCAAGCACAACTTACTATTGTCTGACAAGAGGACAGATCCAAGCACAACTTACTATTGTCTGACAAGAGGACAGATCCAAGCACAACTTACTATCGTCTGACAAGAGGACAGATCCAAGCACAACTTACTATTGTCTGACAAGAGGACAGATCCAAGCACAACTTACTATCGTCTGACAAGAGGACAGATCCAAGCACAACTTACTATTGTCTGACAAGAGGACAGATCCAAGCACAACGTACTATCGTCTAACAAGAGGACAGATCCAAGCACAACTTACTATTGTCTGACAAGAGGACAGATCCAAGCACAACTTACTATTGTCTGACAAGAGGATAGATCCAAGCACAACTTACTATTGTCTGACAAGAGGACAGATCCAAGCACAACTTACTATCGTCTAACAAGAGGACAGATCCAAGCACAACTTACTATTGTCTAATAAGACGGAAAGGACAACTTTAAAACAAAAATGTGCTTCTCAATCATCAGACCATGTGAAGACTCCTAGCATTTTCTTTCGCCCATTTTTAATGTGTTTTCCCCTTTATTTCAGTCAGGTGTTTTGAGCGTCATCACTATGCTATGTTCTTGCCCAGACATCTTTCTCATCTCCAGTTCGCTTGTTTGATTTGTTTGGCCAGTTCTGGCTGCTATCCCACTGTTGTTCCCTGGTGCTTAGGATTGTTGTCGATGATATCGATCGCTCGTCTCTTCTGCCAGCAGTTGTGAGTATTGTTTAGATGGAACTCCTTTCTGGTCAGTCAAAGTCGTTGCCTGATGGTTTACGATGCAGTACACTAGTAGACTCTTGAAGCCATACCTGAGTTAGGCAGAAGAGGGGGAACCAAATAAGAAAAAGACCACGCTTTTTTACTAGTAAGTGATGCATCTCACCACAAGGTGAAGGTAAGCAACCAAACTGCTCGCCGGGAATGAAGTCGTAGAGACTTAAGTATACTAAGTCACAGCTTTTATAAGATGGGATTACCAGATCTGTTCCTCGCTGCATTTTTCCTTCCAAAACCGTACGTCAGATACTTGTTTACCCTTGGGTCGAGCGTAACGGTTGGGGGAGTTGAACCCGTACCTTTGATGTGAAAAAGCGGGTGCTCTACTGCTATACAAATCAGATGCGCAAAATATTATAATATACAAGTACTATCCCTTACACGTTCTGTCCTAGCCCTCGTGTGTCCATGACGCGCAGCATCGTCTATAAGGACAGCAAGAAACTTGCTCTACTGTCCCTGGTTGTAGACCATCCTTCGTACAGGGCCACAGTTCTTTTTTGTGATCTTCAAATTGTTTTCCAGGTTTCTTGTCTAGGTTGTATTTGGCCTCATCTCTCTGGGGTCAATACAATGCACAACTCTTGTGATGCTATACGTTTTCCTACTCAGAACATGGCAGATTCTGATCAAACGTTAGCCGGTGATGAGGGTGTCAACATAGTCAAGTAATTGGAGATAGTGTTTGGACCAAATGACATGCCTGTCGCTTCCTTTCGACTTTTATTACTGGTAGTCGTTCGAGATTTATTTACCAGATGTCAAGATTGCGTTATATATTAGTTTATCGGTAATTGTTTCTAGAAATAAAAGATGTTTTGTTCTTTACATATCTTGTTTGTTTTACACAACTGATGTCTGCTACATTCCCTAAACCTGAAGGACCGAGATGTCAGATTTTTTCTGACACGTACCGGTGCAGACTTGTTCAACTTGGTAGAACCTGCTAGAAACAGAACTCTTGCTGGCAAAGCTCTGGGGGTTGATAGGTTACTCGAACTGACAAATTACTACAATTTAAAAGCATCAGTCATGGCGTTCGTGATATTTCCCAAAGGGTCCATAGAAGTACAAAGACGACTTATTGTTTTGTCCATTCATTCCGTGTTAGGTGCCACGCATAATGTAATAGGCACGGAGTAGAATAGTCAAACCAGAGAGGATTCATCCAAATAGATCAATCAAAAAACGAGACAGAATTGTAGATCGACGGGTAGGGGGACAGTTTTATATGATATTTCTTCAAAGCAGAATCTAATTGTACGGTATACACATTTGTCAGGCGTCACGCATAAATGGTCACATAATGGTAATGTCCTGCCAGCAGTTGTAGCACATCTGGGAACCAAGACAAGCAAAGCTAATTATTGTAAAATTTTAAGTTCTCCCTCAAGTAGACTGACTTGACTAGACTTGACTTGATTAGACTTGACTTGACTTGATTGAACTTATCCTGGCTTGATTTTGCGTGACTATACTTGACTTTAGTTGGACTTGTCTTGACTTGATTTGGCTTGACTAGAATTGACTTGACTTGAATTGGACGTCTTGACTTGATTTGATTTTAATAGACTTGCAACGATTTGAATTGGCTTGACTTGACCAGATTTGGCTTGATAATTGTCTTGACTTGTCTTGGATTGGCTTGACGGGGCATAAGCTAGCCAACTTGATTTGACCTAACGTGATCTGACTTGATTTACATTGGCCTAACTTGACTTGATTTGACTTGAATTGTCTTGACTTGATTTACAGGGCAAAGGAATATATGAAGTTAACCCGTGCAGTCGTCACACAGTGTGAAGGCCAGATTTTATTTCACCCCGATAGAAACATATCTACCCTCTGCCGGATTTTTTTATCTCGTAATTTATGTCTCTACATACAACCAAATCAAATATATATATATATATATATATATATATATATATATATATATATATATATATATATATATTTACACCAGCAAATAAAAAAGGTTACAGACTCTCACAGTCAACATCCAAAGTAAAACGTGATGTGAAAAATCATGCAGCTGCAGGGAAAATTGCGTCAATTTTGAGTGTGAGGGAATAAAGTAGAAAATGCAAATACTTTGGTCACATCTAGAGACACAACGGTCTCGAGAGAATAGTGATGGTATGGTGCCAGGTAAAAGACGAAGGGGTAGACCAAGAAGACGATGGCACCAAGATATCCAGGAATGCCTGTGGCGGAGGCTGGAGTTTTGGCAAGAGAACGAGTTTTTTTCAGACAGTGATGGGAGCGATGCTCTATAATGGACATTCTACATGATGACGGGAATAAAGTAACTTAACACGAGGTTTTTATATACAAACTGTGATGGGAGCGATGTTCTATAAAGGACATGCTACATGATGATGGGAATAAAGTAACATAACACGAGGTTTTTATAGACAGACTGTGATGGGAGCGATGTTCTATAAAGGACATGCTACATGATGATGGGAATAAAGTAACTTAACACGAGGTTTTTATAGACAGACTGAGATGGGAGCGATGTTCTATAAAGGACATGCTACATGATGATGGGAATAAAGTAACTTAACACGATGTTTTTATAGACAGACTGTGATGGGAGCGATGTTCTATAAAGGACATGATACATGATGATGGGAATAAAGTAACTTAACAAGAGGTTTTTATAGACAGACTGTGATGTGAGCGATGTTCTATAAAGGACATGCTACATGATGATGGGAATAAAGTAACATAACACGAGGTTTTTATAGACAGACTGTGATGGGAGCGATGTTCTATAAAGGACATGCTACATGATGATGGGAATAAAGTAACTTAACACGAGGTTTTTATAGACAGACTGTGATGGGAGCGATGTTCTGTAAAGGACATGATACATGATGATGGGAATAAAGTAACAACACGAGGTTTTTATAGACAGGCGTTGTCATCTTGAAGAACGGTACCATGCACCATCGTCTGAATAACATTCATGTAGGTAACGCATGTCAGGTTTCGTTCGATACAATGTAGAGATGCAGCTCATGCCACAACCGCGCTATTGTATGATTGAGCCATGCCCTTATCGACCATGCTCACTAACTGGGACATCTTGAAAGGCCGTCTCCAGACAAGAATTCTGCTGTCGGTCCTTGCCAGACCAAACAGGATATGCAGAACGACGAACTCTTCGTAAAGCGGAGACGAACTGCAGGACGTCTGTAGTGAAACTGTGCTATGGGAAGCCGTTTGCTAATCGTTTAGTCGCTTAAAACATTGTTCATTGATGTACTGGCATTGCGTTGGCTGGGGCTGTTCCGTTTTTTCAGTGCCTTTAGGGCGACATATAGTGTGAATACAAGTAATGATATGAGATGTGTAGTGTGGATACAAGTAATGAGATGAGATGTGTAATGTGGATACAAATAATGAGATGAGATGTGTAGTGTGGATACAAGTAATGAGATGTGTAGTGTGAATACAAGTAATGAGATGAGATGTGTAGTGTGAATACAAGTAATGCGATGTGTAGTGTGAATACAAGTAATGAGATGTGTAGTGTGAATACAAGTAATGAGATATGTAGTGTGAATACAAGTAATGAGATGAGATGTGTAGTGTGAATACAAGTAATGAGATGAGATATGTAGTGTGAATACAAGTAATGAGATGAGATGTGTAGTGTGGATACAAGTAATTAGACCATGACGTGGGAATAACCCCATTGATCCACCTCTATAAATGGTCCAGGGAGCTGTAGATATCAGGTTGGTTGTTTGAATCAACTTTTGTTGCTTTGAGTTGGCCGTTCAAGACGTTACTTTAGATAACGAATTACAGCCCGAAGCTTACTTAGGCTTCTATTTAAATAGGAATCTCTATGAACAGCTGGTCATTGGAGTTAGAAGAATCGGCCGTCCCACACTGCCATTCAAGGACGTTAACAAGAGGGACATGAAGTCATGCGAGATCCCATCCGGGACATGAAGTCATGCGAGATCCCACCCGGGACATGAAGTCATGCGAGATCCCATCCGGGACATGAAGTCATGCGAGATCCCACACAAAGGCTGGGGAGAAATTGCTCATGGTCGAACTGTTTGGAGACAATCAGTTGGATGGGACATAGTGGCTGGCGACGCTCGTAGAGACCTTCTGGCTGCACAGAAAAGAGAAAAACTAACAATATCAAGAAACACTCCGGCAAACCAACTTCCTAATCATGGTTGTAAGATCTATGGTCGGGACTGTCACTCTCGGATCGGCCATAGCAGACAGTGTTTAAATAAGGGAGACAGCGCTGGGCAAGACTCACATGGCGCCACGCGCATGGTCTACAGAGACTGAGATGCCTTTGCTGATGATTTAAATAGAAATTATGAGCTTGCTAGTTTCACGCACAACCCTCTTATTCGTCGTTTACGACATACCGGGACAGTTACAGTGGCCATATTCTTATCAACCCGTTCACCACACCGGTACTACATACGTAGCAAAATAATAAACGAGTCATAACTTGATCAGTTGCAAATGAGAAGAAAGAGATACAGATGAATTTGTTGTTTAAATAAAACCACCGTATCATCATTTTACAACTGATCAACAAAAAATAGAAAGAGAAGAAAAATAATTTTAAGAAAATATAACAATTTTCTTTTATGATCACAAACTAGAAATGAAAGGTTCAGAGTTCGATAGTCCATTTAGTGAATCTGACAAGGCTGCTCCAGATTATTTATGTCAATTATTTCACACGCACATTAGAACTACGAGCCATCAAAATCAATACTAATCGGCTCGTTTGCTGTTTCCGTGACTAATACGAGAGTAATATTTGTTCGTTAAATATACATTCTGAAAGTGGACAACAGATTAACACGTTTTCTTTGTTTGTTTTCTAATTCATTTCCTCTGCTCTTTCTCAAAGATGTTCAAATGTTGTGTTTTTGTATTGTTATCTTTTGGCGGATGTTGTTTTCAATACTGAACAAGGAACTTCAGCGCGTCTGAATAATTTTTTGGTTACAATTTTTGCGTGTTATTCACGAGTGCGTCCTGCTTATCTTCTCATGTGCCACGTTGCACTTCAAATTCGTTGTGTTGGATGTGACGATGTTTTGGGGAATGTTTTATTTTATACCACTTTTAAGGACAATATTTTTACAAGCCAAAAAATTGTGAGTTTTGTTCACGAAATTGGAGTGCTTCCTTTTTCCCTTATTGTGATTTCTATCGCTTTATTTGTTGTTTTGTTTTATTATGTTCCAATGATTTGTCATCTATTTTGTGTTTTGCGTCCTGTGACATGGCTTTACTAATTAAATAGAATCTTGATTGTCAATCAGACAGCCAATGTCTCAGTTCTTAACTGTCAATCTATTTACAATAGGGAGGAAGACAAACGTCTGGTCAGTCAAAATATACTAATCAGACATGTTAGATTCAGGCAAAATATACTGGCCAAGACCCTCTTCTTGACGTCCTAGTAGCCTCCCTGGAAACGGACTGTTTTCATGGCAGACTGGCTAACGAGGTTAAGGATCAACGTGATCCCCGTAGTGAGTGAAACGCAGATGAAGCCAATCATAACACACCTGTCTGGAAGACCCCGGTCCACCTACATCAGCACGCTCGAGATGTGAGGAAAGCTATTGCAACCCGTCAATTAACGTCGTTTTCTGGGGGCAGAAAAGATTAACATACTCATTGTGAGCATTCGAAACAACAACAACGATCTACACACCTAAGTTCATATTTGTCAACAACGATCTACACACCTAACTTTATATTTGTCAACAACGATCTACACACCAAACTGCATATTTGCCAACAACGATCTACAGACCTAACTTCATATATATGTGACTGCCTACTGATCTAGCTATTCATCTGTGTGTGAATCTTCCCGCCTTTAAACAAAAAGCAATGTCCATCCATGAATAAAACAGCAAAAAATAGACTTCGAAAACAAACTTGCTCAGAGAATCAAGACTGATAGTAAAAGCTTTTCTTATGTTTGAAATAAAAAAGACCGAAAGACAAAGTAGGCCCTCTCATAGATAGTACATGAAAAATAAGTGAGAATAGGGAGGCAGCTAATCTACTCAATCAGTACTTTGACACAGTCTACACAAAAGAGGACTGCTCCAAGATCCCAGAGTCTATAGATATCTTTAAAAGAGACATGGATACAGCGGGATTAAGATCAATCTGTATTACAGAGATAATGGTTTTAAAAAAAAATGGAGCGGGGTGAAAGTGAATAAATGTCCAGGTCAAGATGATATTCATTCAAAATAGCTGTTTGAAATTAGAGACTAACTAGTAAAACCATTAGCTATATTATGTTCTCAATCACTTGCAAAAGGGATTGATCAACTGGATTGGAAAGATGCAAGAGTGATTCCCTTTTTCAAAAAGGGCAACAAAAAAAATCAAAAAATTAAAGACCGGTGAGTTTAACGAGCATAGTCTGTAAATTGTTTGAGTCAATAATCAAAGTAACATTGTAATGCATTTAGACAAGTTTAATCTAATCAGATATAGTCAGCATGGGTTTACTAGAGGGAGATCGTGCTTCACAAATCTTACTAAACTGATAGATAAAGGGGAGTCATTGAATGTTATTTATCTAGATTTTAAAAGACTTTTGATAGAGTACCTCATCAAAGATTATTACGAAAGTTAAAATCACATGGAATAGTTGAGGAAGTTGACAAATGGATTGACAATTTGTTAACGGGAAGAAGGCAGAGGGTGGACATAAATAAGGAGTACTCCGAGTGGTGTGAAGTAAAAAGTGGAGTGCCACAGGGCTCGGTTTTGTGACCAATTTTGTTCTTGATATATATAAACGATTTGGACATTGATATGGGATACATGATTGCACAATTTGCTGATGACACAAAACTATGCAGTAGTGTCTCCTTTAAAGCAGAAGTGGATATTTAGGTCAGATTTAGATAAAATTCGAGAATAGTCTGCAAGCTGGCAAATAGAGTTTAATGTAGATAAATATACAGTCATCCACATAGGTAGATCCAATATAGACCATAATTACAGAATGGGAGAGAACAATATTGGAATGATAGATTAGGAAAGGGACCTAGAGGTTATAATAGATCATACAGGAAAGGTGAGTGAGCAAGTTCAGGTAGCAGTTAAAAAGACAAATGCAATGTTAGGTATGATAAAAAGAAATATTAATTTTAGGAGCAAGGAAGTGATAGTCAAACTGTAGAAAGTATTAGTTAGACCTAGATTGGAGTACTGGTACAGGTGTGGAGTCCTTATCATAGAGGGGATATCTTCTTTTTCTTCTTCGTACGATGTCAGACGTCAACTTGAATTTGTTCGAAGAAAGCAGCTGTCATCCTGATGCTGTCGACACTGTCATAGAGCTTGTCTAGTGTTGCCACTGGTGATGGCCACATGTGATTTCTCTGGTCCTCGTATGTCGGGCAATTTTGAAGCAGATGTTCAGAGGTCATTTTCCTTGTACCACAGGTGCATTCGTCAGTGATAGTGGGATTCCAGAATTACAGTTATGAGGAAAGACTCAGAAAAACAGGCCTACAGTGTCTAGAAAAGATAAAAATTCGAGGTGACTTAATACAGGTTTATAAGATAATCACATAAAAGGTTAAATTAAATTATAACAAATTTTTCAAAATACAACCACCAATGAAAACGAGACGGCACATATATAAAGGAAGGTCTAGATTAGATATTAGGAAATATTTTTTTAGTAATGGAGTGGTGAATGCTTGGAATGCATTGCCACAAAAGGTAGTGGAGGCAGGGGCAATTACTGCATTTAAGAATAAATTGGATACGCATAGCTTATAGAGCAAGGTAATGTAAATACAACTGGTTGTATATAGACTGTACAGCGTCTTCTAAACCAGTATAAAGACGTTAAGTTATGTAAATAACCGTTGATCCATCAAAATTATTAATCAGTCTTGATCCTCATCAGACCGGTAACCCTTTCATCTGTCCATTTACCATTTTGTCCACGCATTGCCCAACAATAAATCTATCCATCCATCGTCATATTCATACATCTATCCATGCATACATAATTAAAGATATCCACCCATTCATTTATTCATCTTCCCATCAATTCATCCATAAATCTATCCGTCAATTTGTTGCATGTCTGTAAATTTGTCCGTTGTGTATCAACTTTTCTGACACATTTCATGTCTGTCTCTCAGTCTGATTAAATATATATATATATATATATATATATATATATATATATATATATATATATATATATATATATATATATATATATGTTTGTATCTGTATCTCCCTTTCTGTCACTCTGAGTATTTGTAGTATATCTTTCTGTCTATTCGATAGATTAAAAAAAATAAAATCAATAAAGAAAGCAAAATATACATTTACCAAACATATCTTTAAATCTATCAACCAATTTCCTATTTGAATCAATAACATTTATATGTCAATCAATCTAATGTATATTTATATCAATCAGATATTTATAAGAATCAATCAATAAATCAAATAACAGAAATAGGCCAATCAAAACACGGGACATACAAGTAAAAGTAATGCAGGCAGAGAAGTACAAGAGGATCCTGAACTTCCCAATGCACCAAATAATGAAGAGCCAAGGAAAATGGACCAGATTTAAAGAACTGACTTAAGATAAGTAGCTTCGCGAAACGCTTAACGGAATTGATACTTAAGGACTCGGAACTGTCACAAACAAAACTTATGCTCGTTCAGTTAGATAGTACTACTCTTCTCTAGGTATTCACACTCCAAGAGCTGACATAAAACAATAGTAAGGCAAAAAGATAATAAATGCTGACAGACCTGGAGTGAAGACGTATTACAGAAGAATACAAATATTCTATACAGCAGATAGGTTGACTCATGTTTATACAGATGGTGGAGCCATGGACCCAGCCATGGCCCAGCTATAATGCCAAACTGGAGGAGTAGTGATTAGACAAATAAATGAAGAATATGTAACCAGGTCCATAGACTCAAACACGTTCTCAGGCAACTTCTGAACCAAAATAGAAGCTCTGAAAACAGCAGAAGAAATTATCCAACAACGTAAAAACTATACGCACAGAATAATCGTGATACTAACTGATGCACAACCAACACTGGACTGAATGAATTGAGGGTCGAAAATGTCTCATGGGTTCCAAATAACACACTTTACTGTAGCATCAGGGGAAATTTGGAAGCTAGCCAAAGATGGAACGAAACTGATAAAAGGAACGAAACTGGAACTGGAAGAAAACCAGGTCAACTACGCCACAATAAAATGGGAAATACAATACGGAAGGAAGAACACGGCAATCACCAGGCAGATGACAGATACTAACAACTGTTTAGAAAAATACCAGGTTATTACACTTTGCTCTGGATCTGGCCACCTCAGAATGAGACACCACTTTCATGTTGAGTACCACCAGCCAATGTTACTGTGGCCTGTCAAACATGACAGCAGCACTTCAGGACTTGCCCCAGCACAGAGATCTGAGGTAAAGGATGTGGCCCAAGTCCACTCTCCTCGAGTAGAAGTTGAACGAGGGTATTGGTGCCTTGAAAAAGACCAGCCGTTAATGGAGAACTTTGAATCCCAGTCAAAATGAGCAATGATTATTGAAAAAAAATAAAAATAAAAACACTTTAAATCCGTGAAAATATTGATCAGTCAAATATATAGATCAATTAATTATTCAAATTATCTGTCAAGAATGAATCAACATTATGAGGAGTCTGTAAACCGAATGACTATGCAACAAGTGTATAGAGCTACTCGTACTTATATAAAAAATATGTCCTTAAAAAAATCTATGTAAATCTGCATACTCAACTCTTTACTATATACAGAATATTTAGTGAAGTAAATAATTGGATAACAATTATCCGAATTTTTATTTCAACACATTAATGGGGCACTTTGATTACATTGCTTTAACAAATTGGAGACCAACTGCGTTCAGCAATTTAAATACATCAAAGTAGATGTGACGAACCAGATGGAAAACTCCTGGTGGTTATATTGATCATTACCTAATTAATAATTTATTTACAAACGGAGAAAAGATGAATCGAAATTTTCACCTAAATGAACTCTTGCTTTTTCAATAACATGAACCGGTGGGGTGCTGCATAAACTATGCTAAACCATAATGAGGCAAGCAACTGTCTCGATCGCTTAAATTTAAATTAAGAATAAATCAGTATAACTGTAAATCCATTATAAACGATCGGCGATAGTAAAAACCGGTATATATAATGATCAACAATTATATATATATATCTTTGCCTAAACCTGCTGACTGTTTCTATCAACAATGATTTTGTTGGTCAAATCTGCTGACTGTTTCTATGAACAAGGATTTTGTTGGTAAAACCCGCTGACTGTTTCTATCAACAAGGATATAGTTTGTCAAACCCACTGACTGTTGCGATCAGCAAGTACATAGTTTGTCAAACCCGCTAACCATATCATTTAGGAAGTAAATAGTTTGTCAAACCCGCTAACCGTATCGTTTAGCAAGTACATAGTTTGTCAAATCCGCTAACCATATCGTTTAGCAAGTACATAGTTTGTCAAACCCGCTAACCATATCATTTAGGAAGTAAATAGTTTGTCAAACCCGCTAACCATATCGTTTAGCAAGTACATAGTTTGTCAAATCCGCTAACCATATCGTTTAGCAAGTACATAGTTTGTCAAACGCGCTAACTATATCGTTTAGCAAGTACATAGTTTGTCAAACCCGCTAACCATATCGTTTAGCAAGTACATAGTTTGTCAAATCCGCTAACCATATCGTTTAGCAAGTACATAGTTTGTTAAATCCGCTAACCATATCGTTTAGCAAGTACATAGTTTGTCAAACCCGCTAACCATATCGTTTAGCAAGTACATAGTTTGTCAAACCAGCTAATCATATCGTTCAGCAAGTACATAGTTTGTCAAACTGGCTAACAATATCGTTTAGCAAGTACATAGTTTGTCAAATCCGCTAAACGTATCGTTTAGTAAGTACATAGTTTGTCAAATCCGCTAACCATATCGTTTAGCAAGTACATAGTTTGTCAAATCCGCTAACCGTATCGTTTAGCAAGTACATAGTTTGTCAAACCCGCAAACCATGTCATTTAGGAAGTAAATAGTTTGTCAAACCCGCTAACCATATCGTTTAGCAAAGTACATAGTTTGTCAAATCCGCTAACCACATCGTTTAGCAAGTACATAGTTTGTCAAATCCGCTAACCATATCGTTTAGCAAGTACATAGTTTGTCAAACCCGCTAACCATATCGTTTAGCAAGTACATAGTTTGTCAAATCCGCTAACCATATCGTTTAGCAAGTACATAGTTTGTCAAATCCGCTAACCATATCGTTTAGCAAGTACATAGTTTGTCAAACCCGCTAACCATATCGTTTAGCAAGTACATAGTTTGTCAAACCAGCTAATCATATCGTTTAGCAAGTACATAGTTTGTCAAACTCGCTAACAATATCGTTTAGCAAGTAAATAGTTTGTCAAATCCGCTAACCATTTCGTTTAGTAAGTACATAGTTTGTCAAATCCGCTAACCATATCGTTTAGCAAGTACATAGTTTGTCAAATCCGCTAACCGTATCATTTAGCAAGTACATAGTTTGTCAAACCCGCTAACCATATCATTTAGGAAGTAAATAGTTTGTCAAACCCGCTAACCATATCGTTTAGCAAAGTACATAGTTTGTCAAATCCGCTAACCATATCGTTTAGCAAGTACATAGTTTGTCAAATCCGCTAACCTTATCGTTTAGCAAGTACATAGTTTGTCAAACCCGCTAACCATTTCGTTTAGCAAGTACATAGTTTGTCAAATCCGCTAACCATATCGTTTAGCAAGTACATAGTTTGTCAAATCCGCTAACCTTATCGTTTAGCAAGTACATAGTTTGTCAAACCCGCTAACCATTTCGTTTAGCAAGTACATAGTTTGTCAAACCCGCTAACAATATCGTTTAGCAAGTACATAGTTTGTCAAACTCGCTAACAATATCGTTTAGCAAGTAAATAGTTTGTCAAACTCGCTAACAATATCGTTTAGCAAGTAAATAGTTTGTCAAATCCGCTAACCATATCGTTTAGTAAGTACATAGTTTGTCAAATCCGCTAACCATATCGTTTAGCAAGTACATAGTTTGTCAAATCCGCTAACCGTATCATTTAGCAAGTACATAGTTTGTCAAACCCGCTAACCATATCATTTAGGAAGTAAATAGTTTGTCAAACCCGCTAACCATATCGTTTAGCAAAGTACATAGTTTGTCAAATCCGCTAACCATATCGTTTAGCAAGTACATAGTTTGTCAAATCCGCTAACCTTATCGTTTAGCAAGTACATAGTTTGTCAAACCCGCTAACCATTTCGTTTAGCAAGTACATAGTTTGTCAAACCCGCCAACAATATCGTTTAGCAAGTACATAGTTTGTCAAACCCGCTAACCATATCGTTTAGCAAGTACATAGTTTGTCAAACCCGCTAACCATATCGTTTATCAAGTACATAGTTTGTCAAACCCGCTAACCATATCCTCAAAAAGAACCAATTTGATATAACCGCCAGCTTGTGATTTCAATAATCCCTAATCCAATCAAAGACGCGATCTGGCATATTAGCCTAATCCCCGACCATAGATTGTTTCAAATATTAAGGACTGAAAAGAAATGAAAAATTTGATCCCATCTGGTCGGCCATGTAAGTTCACAAAGAACAAAATTGAAGCAAACTGTCAATGATAAACCCAGCAAGACTCAATTGGAACAATTTTGCAATCCACAAGACAATAAAATTTAGCACAAAACGGTGATCACTTCAAGAAACGAAAAACAAATATGGTCATTACCGTTAACTAAACATTTCCAAATATGAAAATTTATCCCAAACCTTTAACCATACAATCACCACGAAACAAATAACGTGGTCGATTGCATCATATTAAATTACAACTTCTTGTGTGTAGCTAAATTTTCTATTACGAAAAACTCAGCAAACCAGATGACCATTTAAATGTGCATGTGGAAAAAGTGCACACGAAAATTTCGAACAGAAAAAAACTAATCGGGTTGAACATGACAAATACCCACACTGAAAAGGACACACAAAGTCAATGCTCACACTGAAAATTAGCCACACAGATAAATCTTTCACACTGTACAGTGCTCCCAGGAGAAAATGGCCACACCAATAATGCGCACATGAAAACACGTTTACAAAAAAATTGCTCCCCCGATACAATGCTCACATGAAAATTACTGAAACGAAATTTTTTTGTTTTTGAAAATGCTTAAGTGGAAATTTGCTCACACGGAAAAATCAGCAATTTTCTTTGAAAGCAATTTTGTGTTTTTGCGTGTTCCTCAAGGTGAGCAATTTTCTGTGTATGCTTTTCAATGTGGGCAATTTTCCGTGGGTGCTTTTCAATGTGAGCAATTTTCTGTGTGTGCTTTTCAATGTGAGCAATTTTCTGTGTGTGCTTTTCAATGTGAACAATTTTCTGATTGTGCTTTTCAATGTGAGCAATTTTCTGTTTGTGCTTTTCACTGTGAGCAAATTTATGTGTGTGCTTTTCAATGTAAGTAATTTTCTGTGTGTGCTTTTCAAAGTTCAATGTAAGCAATTTTCTGTGTGTGCTTTTCAATGTGAGCAATTTTCTGTATGTGCTGTTCAATGTAAGTAATTTTCTGTGTGTGCTTTTCAATGTAAGTAATTTTCTGTGTGTGCTTTTCAATGTAGGCAATTTTCTGTGTGTGCTTTTCAATGTATGTGATTTTCTGTGTGGGTATTTTTTATGTGACCATTTGTGCCAGTGAGAGTTTTTTTGTGTGGACATTTTCTAATGGGCTTTTGTGATGCGACCCACTAATTAAATGAGCTGACTTCAGTTGAGGTTCACGTTGCCTAGCCACTGATTTTTGCATTGTTGATCAAATATTCAGACCATTCCACAGCAACCAATGGAATCTTGTGTTTCTTAATTCAGCTTTTCTCACATGCGTCCAAGATTAAATAGACTGGAGCAATCAAGATTGTGGGAAAAATGGTCCAACATATTCTAGATTGAGAGACCTCCTTTCAAATGATGGATTCCAAAATCACATTAGCCCTTAGGCCTTAGATGTGACAAGAAATATGTGTGGATGGAAAATATAATGTGTTCCATTTTCCATGTGAAATAATCGATGTTTTGAAAGTGAAATGGTCCATTCCGGGAAGAAGAGAACGACTGAGTGAAATGTAAATTTGAAGAAAGAAATTTAAATTAATTAATGTTTTTTTTATTTTTGTCTTTCGCACACGTTACCCCATGCATGTCTCACGAAATCGTCCTATTGTACGCAAAGCACCATACAGTTTGTCCATGAAGCAATACAATCTATTTTCCTCACAAACTCTGTTGTTTCTCTTATGCTGCTTTCAGCACCTTATATCTTTTTTTTATTAAAAGATTGGATCAATTTACATACTTGGCTGTCTGTCTAAAGATTCGCTCAGCGTTTAAACCAAAGAAAACATCTACAGAAGCTACATATTTTAGATCCGTGTCTTTATTATGTCACTTCTATAAAGTATTCTAGAAGAATGTTTCTGGATCGAATATCAATCAACATAGAAAATGTTCCTAAAGCAAATCACTTCCATTTTCCCATATCAGTGCATCTAATGCACTGCAATCGTAATGTACGTTCTAACGTACGGAAATAACAGACTTTTCTTTCGCCTTCTATCACTCAGGGGTACAAACGCCATCAACCAACCCTCGCCAAGCAGCTCTGTCCTGTGCAATTTTTTCCACTTCCTTCCATCTTTTTCCAGTTTTCTTTACTTCTGCCTCCAGATCTCGTCTCTATGTATTCCTTGGTCTGCCTTTGCTTCTCCTTCCCTATGGGTTCCATGATAGGGATTGCATGTAGAACAAACATAAACAATGCAGGCCTTATTTTTAAAGAAATGGCGAACATGATAATCACAAAATAATTGAAATATAAAAAATACATTACATTTCACTGACCTTCAAATTTCACCAAATTTGGATGCAGTCCAGATACTCGGCATCATGTCCATGCCCTTTGCAGAACAGCCCTCTCATCACAGCCGTCATGTAAGAAGCTCGATCTATGGCCAGATCTCCTGCTTCCATCACTGCCATCTTTAGAACATCTTTAATGTCGTGTGCCCATCTTCTTTTCTCCTTTTCCAGGCCCCACAACCATCGTGTCGTTTCAGATGACCAAAAGGAGGACACAGATGTTGAGCAGCGCATGAGCTGCGGCGGTCAGTGACTAATAGCTGACTGCTAGCTTCAGGGCCAGCGATCCAAAGCTGACTGCTAGCGTCAGGGCCAGCGACCCAAAGCTGACTGCTAGCGTCAGGGCCAGCGAAACAGAGCTGCCAAGACCCTTCTACACCTCCACGCGGTGATCCTGGATAACAGGCTGCAACACAGTAGACTGGCTAAGGAGATGGGATCGAAGAGGGAATGCTAACCCTGTACTAAAAAAATGCTTGCTGAAGTCGGATGTGTTGGACCGAAAGGTGCAAATATCGCAGGCAAGCTGTAAACTACGACACAACGCATTCCATTCTCTGGACTACATTCTGCTACTTAGACCCGTGTCAAGATTTGCTAGCGGGAGATTAAGAACGAACGAAGCCAAGCCATATGACCAATTATAGCTGTCCATCGTTGTCGATGAGGACCGCCGACATTATCCTTGTCACAGATTTCCCTGTTGGGTGTGGGTGCGCATGTGGCTGAACAGGCCAATGCGAGCACGAAAACATCTGCTACATATCGGGCACACGAGGTTTGTAGAAGGGGATGGTGTTCCCACTGCTCGGGATTTCCGCGTCTCGCGTCTGCTCTGGGCTTTCACAACACGGTCGTCTTCACCGGCAGCTACACCCGATTTGACTGCAGAGTTGCCACACTTTCGAGGTCAAAACAGATTTTTGACAAGGATGCGACCTATCGACCATTCTTAGCCTGTCAATAACTGAGTGATGTGCGAGACCAACAAGGACATCCCCACAGGAATAAGATGGACTTCATACACTAGAAGACCTGGAATAGACTAATGGAGTTGCACTACACATTGGCTCAGTTGCTCTGATATAACCTAAAAGAGTGTGCACGAGTGTACTTTCACGAAACAAATATATACCTTTAACATAGACAGTATAGGAACTGCAATAGTGTGTTGCCATGGCACAATCCACTGCAAAATGCGTGATATATTCAATTTCTGGAAAGTGTGCTCACAGTTGGTTCCCAGACAATCGACTGACGAGCGCAAAATAATCCGAATGGGTCTGCTCTTGCAACACCGCTTTCTGTATGCTCCGGAGACGAATGAATCGTGGGTGCATCCCTACAAATCAGAATCAAGGCGTGCTAGAATGCAAAGGAAACATCTTTTTTTTAATTTTCTGCCAATAAATTTATGAAAATACAATCAACAGGAGAAGTCATTCTGACATTGTTTTGAGATTTTCACGGAGTGAAGTGTAACAGATCTTAGATGTAGAGACAAATTACATAGAAGGAGCTTATACATGTTTTAACTGTTAACAAAGTTGAGAGGAAGATAGAAAGAGCTTAAACAACCATTTTTCTTTTTCTTTCTTTGGATTTAACAAAAGGGACCGAGTCAGTGCAGCTGAACTCAGTCGCGCTAGAATTTAAGTAACCAAAACGAGCCACGTACGTTTTTGTCTCAAATCGCGCGATCTGGGAATACAGATCCAATATAAGTCTCAGGGCCTAACAGAACACTTGCGAGGATACCCACCGAGAGAGGCGGTTAGAGGAGACACACAGAAACAAGCAGTTGAATTTTAGGACTTGACTTGAGCTTTGAGTTGAGATTTGAACACACAATTTTTTAGTTGAGAACCATATATGACGGGAACACTTCTTCAGAGACAGACTTGAGAGGAGACACACGGAGACAGGTCGTGAGATTTGAAAACAGTTTTGAGTTGAAAACCACATATAAGGGAACAGTTCACTTCAGAGACAGGAACATTCACCAGAGAGAGACAGTTGAGATAGATACTCAGCAGTTAGAGTACAGACATCCAGTTGAGTGACACAAGAGATCGAGATTTAGCTGAGATGAGATGCAAATGAGAACGTCAAATTAGAACAGAGAGAAAAAGTGAGCGAGGCAGATCAGCTGAGGTATGACCTCTTCCATTATTAGCAGCGAGTAACTACCCTCATATTATGTATTGGTCGTAATTACAAGTCGTCAGTAGCTTACAGAGGCATACTTCCAGTGATCCTTTTCATCATATTGACGCAGTCCCACCGATCACGTCGAGATCACCTTGATGACGTAAATATGTCGTCAGTAGCAGCTATAAGGATAGGCAATCTTCCAGTGATCCCATTGATCATATTTGACTCAGTCTATCCTGATGACGTCGATACTACTTTGATCTACCGGCGACAAAGAGGAACATGACCACGACGTCATACATGGGCTTAGAAAATACAAACTTCACCATCAGCAGCAATCTGCAACAAAGTTCGATCACAGCAGGTCAGATTAGGAGAGGAGAGAGAACTGGGCAATAACAGTATTGATAAGGTTAGGTTTAGCTGTATGAGTTTTAGTAGGAGTGTGAGAGAATTTAATTTGTAGAAATGAATAGTTGGTAGTAATAAAGAATCTGTTGTATTGTGCTTTTATACAATTAATGTTACTTGAATTTGTTTAGAGTGAGTGTAGAATGAGATAGAATAGAGCACACGCCTTTATCGTCTGCTACAGAGCTCCAGCAAATCGATTAGCACTGTCTCAGAAGTGAGCCAATTTTCAGAAGAAAAGTTAAAATGTATCGTTTGAAGTTCTGTTGGTGTTTCAGAATGTTATACGAAGAAAACGTCCAGTCCTGCTGACTAGAGGACTACTGATCCATCATAACAGTACCAGACCACATACAATAAACAAAATAATACACGCAAAGCTAGGATTGAACAGAAGCTCCAATACTGGAGGGGCATAGTATTGAATGTAGAAACAATTTATAGCAAATCCTTGATGTTTGTAACGGATTCATCAACAATCGTTAACGGGACCAAATAGTAATGATTCGTTAATTCTTGCTCAAAACAAATAATTTTGCTTGAGGGAAAAGTGTTTCTTAAAAGACAAGGAAAAATCATGAGAATAAAACGATGTTACAAGAACGCATGAACTGGTTTTTGTCTCCAGGGCATGAGCGAATATTTGGAAGTGATCGTACGTGAAATGAAGTGAGCTGCAAATGGTTATTGCCAAAAGGACCGAACAATTTCCCCCTTAATTAACTGAAATACTTATTCATTATTCTTTAGTCTTTCATTTTGTCCTAGACTGAACCCTGGTTTGATGTCCGTCCTTGCGTTTTATTATTCCAAGCCAGGCTGGCAGTCGTTGTTCAGGTTCGTCAGTGGACATCGATAGCAACGCCTTGTCACAGCTAATTGACGGGTGCACTACACATGTCTGCCGTAACTAAGGAAACTACTGGCTGGCTTGGTAAAGGAGACTCATTGACTACCAGACCCCAGGGTTTCTGGTGATAATTTGGGGGCTGAGAGTTGATTGTGTTGCGAGAGATATGAGAAAAACGTGAGAAAACTGGAGACAGATGTCAGGATATTTGGCCAAGAACGCTGTTTAAAAATAAAACACAATCAAGTTTATTGTCCTAAATTAGATTGTTGAATATAATGTTTGTGATTCCATATCATCGTATCTCATCTATCCGCTTGCGTCGTTAGACTAACCCTTGCAGTGTAGAAGACTCTCTAGCTCATGATTTTTACACATTTCACGAATCACGGAAGTACAAATCCTATTGAGCGCGGTGTTTAGTTTTGTTTCTACTCCTTCCTTGTTCGTCTTGAGACCTCGACATCAAGACTCGAACGAAGGCAGCAGCCGACTTGAGGCTCCGCGCACTTCCGCACAACTTGTCATGGAAGGACACTGGCTGTTTAGGATCGAAAGAAGATACAATCACAATCACTAACACGTTTATTCACACTGCTGTGGTCCACCGGGAGAATTGATGGGCTGAGTAATAAAAGCTGCTTGTCCCTGCAGTCACCCCACACCGTACAGGCCGTCTAGAAACAATACAGCATACACGATTTAAACAGAAATACAAGCTGTGGCTGTGCTGAAGGTCAAAAGCCAATAATACGATACATAAACACTTTCGCTTCGCGACTGCAGCAGGACTTAACAACAAACCCCAAAAACACGTTACGGTCAGAAGGCCTTATCAAAGGACAAAGAAAAGATGAAAACAACTAACAAATAAAAAAGAAGTCATGGCAAATATAGACAATAAAATTCGGTTTGAGGTGCCAGCCATTACCATGAGGTTATCTGAAACGTCAGTTACGATATACCAGACATGAACAAAGATAAACCAACAGGAAATGGTCAACCTGATACACACACACCCACACACACACACACACTCGCACACACACGCTGATACACACACACACACGCACACACACGCTGATACAAACACACACGCGCCTACACAAACGCAGGCATCCACCCACGCCCTCACACACTCACGTTCCCACACACACACAAGCACGTGCACGTGCACACGCACACACGCGCGCGCGCACACACACACACACATACATATACTTGTATAAATACGAGTATATAAACCTATTCACACAATATAATGGAGCTCTTTTATTAATAGAGCACTATATATATATATATATATACTAGTATTATTCTTCTACATTATTCATCTTATCCCCTGATATACAATAGGTACCGCCGTACAGCTGGATCAACTGGGAGAAGTGGTAATTCCTTGAAAAAAACTCAACGCATGACTGGTCTGTCGAATCCTGATTTGAACCCGAGACCTGAGCTCACATAAACTAACGTAAACTAAGCTAACAACCTTTGACCTCACACTTCCTCTATCCACTTACGAAAAACATGTATCCTTTTACTCACATTTTCTGTTCCAGATCTTCATTGTTCATTATAACACGTTCTAATGTGCAAGACATATCCTGAGTATATCTTGGGTACATGTTGGTTTAAAATAATCACAAAATCAGATACGCGTTTATCCCGTATTTGTCCGCATTTGAAGTTTCTGTCCCAAAGTAAACATTCTGGTCAGAGATGAACCAAAAGAAGTTTTAGTGTGCCAGTGTTTAGAGTTCAGTGAGGTCTTGTGGTCAGGCTTGTTTTCCACTTCTTGGTCATTTTATTTTTATTGTTCTAGTTCTTCCTCTGTACAATTTTGCTGTTCTTCTTTTTGTTGTTGTTACTGTTGTTCTATTTCTTGTTCTTGATCTTCTGCTTCTTCTTTATCATTTTGTTCTTCTTTTTGTTGTTCTATTTCTTCTTCTTCCTCTTCTTCTTCTTCTTCCTCTTCTCTTTCTTCTTCATCTACTTCTTAGTTTCTCGGTCTGTGACTAGCGAAGCAGCTATTACCTCCATTGTTATTGAGATCCAAAAGAGAAGCAAAAAACAGTAACACAGTAACTTGACAGGCATGACGTAAAGGGCGTCTAAAAAGGGTTGTGAATGGGACTGGCTACTCAATCATGTAGAACCTGTAAGCCACACTACCTTGCACATACATAGACTTTTGATGACTTACTTTGTATTTTTCTGAGACCTCTGCTCCACAGGGAGCCGAAAATGTACTGATCTACTGAAGCGGCCTTAATGTCACGCAACAACCTTCTAGTGAGCAAAAAATTTCCTTGTGTAATATCTGTCCTATGATATTTCTAATCAGTACGACATTTAATGAAAAGTGTCAGGTCCGAGCTGTAGATCTTGTAGAGTAGATATTCCGTCGTGACCTTCAGTCAGATGGTCAGACGTAATACGACATACAGGTATGTGACAGTTACGGCGGTAAGAAATAATGGAATTAGAGAAAGTAGAGATGGATTGGACTAACCCTAAGAAAGATACATAACAGTATAACCACAAATGCCCTGGGATGACACCAACACACATGTTCTGTTCAGCTGGCTGAATTCCTAAACTACGAGGCGTGTTCAAATAAAACCGGACTACAGTGAAAACAACAGTGAAGATCTAGACAACGATGTTTAACGATGGACGTGAGTTAACGAAATATCTTTCGAGACGAGGTCAGGCGCATATTGCTGCGTTAACTCACCTCCTTTAAACATCGTTGTGCAGTTCTTCACTGTTGTCTTCGACACACCTGTGTCCCAATACATTGCCTGCATTCTGTGGTGAATGTCAACTGGTCCACATCCTTCAGCTGTTATGAACCGAATCACTGCTCGTTGATCAAATCTGGACGGATTCCGTTTTACATCAGCCATGTTTTCAACTGTCAGCTGAGGAAACTATGAGTCGGAGGATAATGAAATTTTGCAAACTTGACGGTTGGTAAATACTGTTTACACCAGAAGTGGCGTCATAATGTACATCGTACATGTACTCATTTGTTGCAGTTTGTTCCGGTTTAATTTGAACACACCTCATAATTTCTCTCTTGTGATAAGGCGTTTTTGTCACATGGAGGTCCATGGTTCGAATCCAGGGAATCTTTTCCTTTACTGTATTGTCTTTTTATTATTGTAAATGTTACACGAGTATATTTTATGTCTTTGCAAACATATTTTGTTTACAACTTACTGCACTGAAGTTTCCCATCTACTTAGTGAAGGAATGAAGACGTCAAATAATGCATGGCAGAGAAAGAAGGAAGAAGCGGTTATGGTAGTGGGAGTCGCATTGTCAGAGATCAAGAAGATCGATCAAAATATCAGAAGAGAAAACAAGACGCGGCTCTTTTATTATGGGGCGGGACGATTAAATGTTGATGCTCGAAGCTACAAGAGCTGAGTTAGGTTACCTCTTGACAACGTGTCTTTTGTAGCGGGTTACAGTGGATCTTCTGACGTATCACTGAGTATTTCAGAAACCCTGAGTGTGGTGCAAGAGATTCTCCAGTAAGCTGACCAGCATAGAGATCACAGTGCCGATTCCAGGATACTCGTTGGCTAGACTGCAGTTACACAGCAAGTTTATTGGAGCACGAACCAGGCCACACAGTAGTCTCGATGCGAATGTTTAAGCTGTATCCGATTACTATTCTTTCCCACTTGGATGCACATATTTCAGCTGACACCGATTACTCTTCTCTCCAACGTGTATGCGTATGTTTCAGCTGGCCCTATTTACTCTTCTCTCCCACTATGATGCGTATGTTTCAGCTGGCCCTGGTTACTCTTCTTTCCCACTCTGATGCGTATGTTTCAGCTGGCCCTATTTACTCTTCTCTCCCACTATGATGCGTATGTTTCAGCTGACACTGTTTACTCTTCTCTCGCACTATGATGAGTATGTTTCAGCTAGGCCTGGTTACTCTTCTTTCCCACTCTGATGCGTATGTTTCAGTTGGCCCTAGTTGTGAAGATTAAATAAAGCAAGAGACGCCATAATTACCCGAGTGGTAAAAGGTTTGGTAAGGAATGTGCCCATTTGGGGGTCGGGGGGTAGGTGGCAGCTGTAGCGAGGGCCTTTTGCTTCACATGGAACGAGTTGGTAGAAGAAGAAGAAATTGAAGTTGAAATAAAATATAATGATGAGGAAGAAGATGAAGATGATGAAGATGGAGAAGAAGAAATAACGGAAGAAGAAAAAGAAGAAGAAGATGAAGAACATATAATGTTAATGAAGAAAACGAAGATGAACAAGAAGAATAAAAAGAACAAGAAGAGGACCATCATGATGAGGACACACCATATTTATTCCGGAAGAAAAAAACAAATACAGAAATGAAAAAATTTAATCCGACATAAAACGAACAATTAACGTAACGGGATTTTAATTCCAGATTAAATTGTTCTCTGCACATTTGTCTGTTATGACACATTCCAAGTCTCTTTTTTTAGATGCAGATCTCCAACATTGTTCAGTTTCTCTGAACAAACAACGAGGGAATATCAACAGAACATTGTGATTCACGTCATATCGTTGAAGATCACGTGGGCTATATTGTCAACAGTCTCCACGGAGATCGTGTTAATGTCTTTTAAACATCTCCCTAAAATGTAACATTACACTGAAAAAACACCACGTGTTTCTAAAAGAAGTTAGAACTGAACGGCTTATGTTTTAAACATAACCAATGAACTTTTCTAAATAAGGATAGTTCAATAGTTAGTTTTATTTCTACTTGTGTCGCTGAGCGTCGTGGAGAGCTTAAGTCGTCTATCCTGCGCCAAGTGCGTTGCGCCGGTCAATGTGAGCCCGTGTCTCTGTACAATCACTCTAATGTCTCTATTCACCTGCCTCGCCGCCGCCCCCTTACCCTGTAGCCAGATCTACCAGCGTTGTAAGCCATCAGTGCAAGTTGATGAGGAAGGATTCTCATGATATCACCAAACCAACTTATTTTCTGTTTGGAAATATATTCAATACAAGACGTAGTGCCGACCAAACTTCGAATGTCGTTGTTCTGCATTCTGTCTCTCCTGGTAACACCGATGACTTTCCTCAAACACTTCATTTCACAAGTCAAAATTCTGCTCTCACGCGCCGTGGTCATAGGCCATGTTTGGCACTGGTAGCACAGAGTCGGCATTCATATACTGTTTATCAGCTGTTGCTTTGTTGCCAAACTAATGATTGGGTGCCTAAGCAGTGAGGGCATCTAATAAGTCACCGTAGATGCTTTCTGACACTTAGTCTCAATTTCCCTGTCGATCCTACCGTATGTCAAAAAGTACTGAACTACTTGAACTCATGAGCCTGTTGAACAGCAATATCATTTATACATCTTGAATGGCCCACGTGGTTTACTGATCATCATAGTTTCTGTTTTGTTCTCGCTAATTCTCATGTTGTGTTTAGCACGTTGCAAGCACGTTCAAGTGGTTTTGCACTTTGTTTTCATCGTCGTACAGCAAACACTGATCGTCTGCAAAAAGTAATCCGTGTATTGAGGTATGTTCTGCTTCAGCTGTCTCAATTTGACCAGTCTCTGGTGCGATTTTGTCCATGTACATGTTAAACAAAAGAGGAGATAGCACAAACCCTTGTCTCACGCCGGTAGTGCGTCTGTGACACCAAAAGCATATGTGACACCATCAGTAGTTCTGACGACGTTTGTACTCGAACGATCCAGTGCTCTGACATTATCAAGATAATGCCCTTCTCCACTAAAATCTTCTAGTATCTTCCAAAGTTTAATCCTGTTTACCCTATTAAACGCTTTTTCCTGATCAATGAAAGCAACACATATATTTTCATTGTATTCTATTGATCTTTCGTTTATTTACCTTAAGATGAACAAGGCATCCGTGCAGCTCATATCTCAGCGGAATCCAAATTGAGCTCTGGATAGTTGAGGTTCAACAATAGATCTTATTCTACGTTCCAGGATTTTGGCATACATTTTACCAGTGTGGCTAAGTAGCGATATGCCTCTGTACGTGTCACAGTTTCTTCTATCGTCCTTTTTCTTCCAAATTAGAACGATTATAGCATGCTGCCAGTCATCTATTACGCGTCTGTCTTTCCATGCCTCTGTGAAGAGTCTGTGTAGCCAGAGTAGCCCTGTTTCCCCACATGCATGAATCACCTCCGTTGTTATGCCGTCCTTACCTGGTGACTTATTCCTGGGACTATTCTTTATAACTGTCTCTGTTTCATGAATCATTATGTCGTGTTCGGTACGATCTGGGTTGCATTGGTAGAAAAACTGAATTCCCCGTGGAGGTAGTATCGTTGAAAAGTTCTTGAAAGTATTCCTTCCACCGATCTCTTCTTACTGAGTTCATTAGATATAGAAAGCCATGCTCGCTATTGATTAACTCTAGTAGGATCGAAGCACTCGTCTCTAAATAGCATCACCTTGACACTTTAAAAAAAAGTCTCTAGGGTGATTTTGACATATGGAAGTGAGTTGCTCGCCATAATGTTTCCAAGATTCATCTCCGATGTGTTTTATTGCCCTTTTGGCGTTTCGTCTTGCTGTCTGGTAGGCGATGTAGTCATCTTGCTTTTTGGAGGTCAACCAACCATTGTAAGCTTTTTTTTTTAGACAGTACAGCCGCCCTTACGACATCACTCTACCAAGCTGTTCGCTTGAGATAAGTTTTTTGTTCCACAGTACTAATGATGCGCAGTCGTCAAAGTTGCTTTAAAGATAGCTCATTCACTATTTATGTAATTAGGTTCTTCTGTAAGTGCTATATAGACATTTGTAACTTCTCGACACATACTGTTCCGAACATCTTCCGCCTCTAATAGTTTAATACATAATTATTGATTAATTCAGTCAAATTGATCGAAACCTTAACAACTTCACCCGAAGCGTAGGTATTTAACGACTACACGCCAATAATCAAATGTTGACCTACCTATATTTATTGAACTTTTCGTGGCATGACTGGAAAGGACAGTCAACGCTTATGAGTCGCCTCTTAGGACATACCTGGCAGGTTACTGTGCTATTTTTCTTTACTTCTTTTTCGGTTCCCAGTAACTCTTAATCCGTTAATGACATTTAATTACTGGTACATGTAGAGGGCTGCACGTGTTATTTGACCAATGGCGCGCTTGATTGAACTCTTGGCAATGTACACGATGACCAGTAATCTCAAGTTAATGGACAAGGAACTGCCATACATAAAAGTTAATGAACAAAGAGCTACTTCAAACCAAGTTAATAGACAAATAGCCACTTCAAGCTAAGTTAACGGATAAGATAATCAACGGAAAGGATAAATTATATTGTTACACATTTTTCAAAAAACAGCTGCGTACAAGAACAAGATAACACAATTACAAATTAATTACAGAAAGATCCAGATTAGATACATACATTTGTGTGTTGTCAGGGCGTGGTGAATGCTCGGGATGCATTGCCACATGAAATAGTGGAGGCAGGTTCAATTAATGCATTCAAAAGTTGATTGGATGCCCGTAGATATTTTAGATCATGAATGTAAAAGAAACTGGTTGTATACAGACTCTACAGAGTCTTCTAAACCATGTCTTATAAAGACGTTAAGTTAGGTCACGTTAATGGACAAGAAACTGCAAGAGGTCAAGTTAATGGACAAAGAGCCACTTCAAGTCAAGATAACGCATAACTTATTACGAAGACCATTTCAATGTTCCAGCGACTGCATTATAATCTAACTTCCATACAAACCTGAAAAAACGTTTTTGTCGGAGCTTGATATATCTGAAACTTTTAAAAATAATTGTAATACGATTAATTTGTTCATCTTTCATCATTTCTTGTTTGAAAAAATTCCCATCTTTGTTGAGTGTCTGGGTAACACAGTCATAGAGACACTGCTTCATACGGCAAAGGTACTGGGTTTGATTCCAGCTATCAACACGATAGAGTGGACCCAGCTGTAGATGGGTACCTGTATTAGGAAAGGAAAGGCATCGAATAAGTGAAATTTCCACCCGACTTATTAAATATCGTGTGCCTGATACAATTAAGTCTCAAACAATTCTTCACTGACAGCAGTGGCTGCTATTGAAATACATTTACCATTACTCTTCTGTGCTAATCTCATATTTAATCAGCGTTGTCCCTTCATTTCTGACCATTGCTTCAGCTTCAGTTCAGTTCAGTTCATCCCGTAACCTATCAGGTCGTTGGGGCACACACGAAGACATGAAAATCCCACGCCAACCCTCTCTGACCCGGGCTGCGACCGACCCGGTATAATATATTTCGATTTTGTCCTCATGTGTGATTCTTAGGCTTGAAATCACCTGGTGACCAAGCTTATCTTCAGCTTCACAAACGTTTCTTCTTCTTCTTCTTCGTACGCAGTCAGACAGTAACCATTATTTTTTCGAAAAAAGCGGCGGTCATCCTGAGACTGTCGCCACTGCCATAGAGCTTGTCTTGCAGTTCCACTGGTGATGGCCACATCTGCTCTATCTGATCCTCGTATGTCGGGCAGTTCTGCAGCAGATGTTCAGCGGTCATTTTACCAGTACCGCACGGGCATTCGTCGGTACCACCTATCTTCAATTTGTTGAATAGGTGGTACCTCAGTCTATTGTGGCCAGTGCGAAGTCTGAAGACAACGACCTGCTCTCTTCGGTTCAACTGGTAATAGGCATCGTTTTTGGTGTAACCAGTATGTTCGGTTTCCCATTTGGTCATGTATCTGGCTTTGATAAGCCGTTTTAACTCTTCGTACGTCATACTAGTATCTGTTTGTGGTAGTCTTGCACCTTCTTTTGCCAGTCTGTCTGCCTCCTCGTTGCCTTGGATGTTGCAGTGTGATGGGACCCACTGTACCACTACCCTTTTTGGTGCGGACTGCTGGCACAGTTTGCAGAGTGCTGCTCTTAAGTCATTAAGCTCAGTATTTTTCTGGCTTTTTAGCGCTGTGACTACGGCGAGAGCATCTGTAAGCAGGACTATATGGCTTTCATTTTCATTGTGTGTCACCATTTCTTCCACTGCCGCCCTCGGTGCCTCTGCCTCCGCTCTGAAATTGCTTGTGTACTTACCAGTAGCGAATGACAGTGTTATTTTTCTGCCATTTGGTAGGTTCAGGAATGCTCCTGCCCCTCCGTTCTGTGTAGTGTTTGTTACAGAGCCGTCGGTGTATGCATGGGTCCAGTCCATGCTTGGGTAGCTTTTCGATATGAAGCTTAGGGTAGTATCTCTCCTTTCTTTTTGAGTCTGGCAGTTTTTGTTTCCAATACCTGGTATATTTTCTACCACCTCTGGAAATATATCCTGCCTCCAGGTAGGTTTTCGTACAGTAGTGATGGGTTTTGGTGTTGTTAGTGCGTTAATGGGATCTTCGTGCATCTTTGCTTTGGCTATTTCTGCAAAGTTTCTCCGCTTTAGTTTCCCATTTCCCAAATTGTTTAGTCTCTGGTGCATTGGATGGTCGGTCAGTCTTCGGAGTTTATCTGACTGCAGCTGGGCTCTGCAGTCTCTTCTATCGGTCATGGATTGCAGTTTTGTAATCTTTTCAAGTTCTACAATTGGCGTTGACTTCATGCCTCCTGTTATAATTCTCATGGATTGGTTTTGAAGTTTGCTAACTTTATCGAAGTTCGCCTTCGCTGCTGTTGTCCATGCCGCAATGCCATACTCGAGAACTGGTCTCACTCTTCCAGTATACAGTTTCTTTAGTATGCCTTCGTCTGCTCCCCAGCTTGTGCCAGCAAGTTTCCTCATGATTGCCATTCTTTCTCTGGCTCTCATTCGGTTTCTCTCAATCTGACTTTTCCATGTCATGCGCCGATCAAATGTGACTCCCAGATAGGTTAGATTGTCGTTTGGCTGCAGGAATTTGCCATTTAGACTTAATTTGGTATTTTGGGGTTTTAATGAGAGCGAGAATATTGTGCATGTGGTTTTCTCCTCGTTTATTTTGACCAGCCATGAGTTCGCCCACTCATCCAGCGATGTTAGGGCCGTCTGCATCCGATTTCTTGCTATGGTGATATTCTTTTCAGAAGTCCACATAGCCAGATCGTCTGCAAACATTGAGCTATGGACTCTTCTTGGTATATTCTCTGTAATATCGTTTATATATACCAGGAAACGTGTGGGTGACAGTACTCCCCCTTGGGGTACTCCCTTATCGAGTGTCACCTTTTTGCTCATCTGCCCTTGTACTTGGACTCTGGCTGTTCCTTGTTTGAGGTAGTGGTTGATCCACTTGTACATTTTCCCACAAACATCACTTCTTCTTAGCTTGACTTAGCTTGTCCGTCTTTCCAGACTTTGTCAAATGCCTTTTCCAGATCCACCCAAACAGCTACTGTGTGTTTCTGTGCCTGGTAGGCATCTTCTATCTCCTGGGCTATGAGGATGACCTGGTCCTCAGTGGATCTGTGCTGTCTAAAGCCGGCTTGCTGTGGAATTAGTATTAGTTTTTCTTTCAGATGCCACATCAGTCTGGTGTTTATCATACGTTCCATCAGCTTGCCGACACAGCTCAGTAGGCTGATGGGCCTGTATCCATTTGGATCTGTTTTGTCCTTTCCTGTTTTTGGTACTGGTACCAGTATTGCGTCTTTCCATGCCTGGGGTACAATTCCCCTTTTCCAGCTTTGGTTCAGGACAGATAGCAGTTTCCTCTTCGCTGTTTGGCCCAGCAACATCAGCATTTCGTTTGTTATCCCGTCTTTTCCTGGAGATTTCCTTTTCTTTAATGTTCTCATAGCCTCTTCCATTTCGCGCATTGTTAATTTGGCCATCATGTGCTCTTCAGGTGCCGTATTCATGTTGTCGTGCCCCTTTAGCTCTTCGCTAATGTCTGTATGCTTATCTGCAGGGACCTCGATGTGGTTTGCTCTGGCATAGTGATCGACAAAAGCGTTTGCGGCTTTCTTACCTGTGATCAAGTTCTCGCCCTGCTTGATGGTAATATGTTTGTTTGACGGGGTTTCGTCGTTCATGGCTCTGACTAGCTTCCATAGCTTGTTCCCGTCTTTGTCCAGGTTTAGGTTTCCGTTTTATTTTTCCAGCTTTCTCTTGCTGTTTGCTTGAGAGTGTGTTTGTATTTCGCCGTGGCAGCTTTGAGGGCGATGTTTGCCTCCATGGATTGTTCTCGCTCTGCCATGTTCCTAGCATTTGTTACTGCATCTTCCACTTTCTGCAACTCATCATTCCAGTAGGGCTTATAGTTTTTCCTAGCTCCTCTTGGGATGGTTTCAGTGGCGGCTTGTATTATTGCCTTGCTTAGGCTTTCCACCATGGGCTTCATTTTGGTGTTTCGTGTGTTGATGGTTTCACACAGCCCATTTGTCAGGATTGCAAATCTGTCCCAGTCGGCTCGTTTGTAATTCCAACGTGGGAGCGGTTTTGTTTTCTGTGGGCCTACTTCCATGTCAATGGTTAGCCTGATCGGCCTGTGGTCGCTACCTGCCAGTTGGTTTAGCAACTGGTGGTCTATTTTATGGTGTATGTCCTGTGTGGAGAAGGCCAAATCTGGAGTCGAGGTGGTATGCCATGTTCTTGAATAGAAGCTAGGGCTATCCTCCGGCCTATTGATTAGGGAGAGATTTGCATCTATCTCCCAATCTTCCACTTCGTCACCTCTGCTGTCTGTGTCAGAGTATCCCCATCTCTCCGAGTGGCTGTTGAAATCTCCAACTACTATGCAGTTGGAGTCTCTGACCTCCATACTCGAGAGCGATAGGTCTCTATTTTGTTGTCCGTACAGATTGAAAATGCGGAGCTTCGTCTCTTGAGCCATTATGTCAACTCCTACAATTTCTGCTTGTCCGGTGTGATTGACAGATACCGCGCTACTCGGTATGCAGTTTCTGGTCAGTATCAGGACCCCTCCTTTGTGGCCTTCTCTATCGAGACGGAAGGTCTGGTATCCTCTGATTGAGAATTTGTGATTTTTGTTGAGGTGCGTTTCCTGGATACATGCCACATCAATCTTACCTTCATGCAGGTGATGTGTTAGGGAAAGTTTTTTGTTAATGACTCCTTCCGCATTCCACTGTAGTATTTTGAGGGTCTTGAGTTTTTGTCACAATCATTTAATTGTAGTGTTTATATTTTTCATCAAATACCTATATCCCTACATATTATGATGCTTCTCACTTTGTGGGCCATGTGATAAGACTGGGCGGACAGTACATGGTTTGTGGGCCTCATATTTGTTGATTTTATCCTACGCAAATGTAAAAATCCAGTAAGCTACGTCGAGTTTACAAAGTGTGTCTAAAGTAGAAACTATATACGAATAGCCAGAAACGCACACGTGAAGAGATAGGCAAGTTAAAGGATAAAATACGGCAATAATAGTCATATGATGTGTAACTATCGAGGATTCAGCCTGCTACTTCTGCGATGGGAAGCGAGCTCTCTACCCCAATGTTTCCCAGAAGGTGTTGGAATACAGGCAAAGGTATATATAAAGTATATTTTTATGAGCACACCAAGCTACGTGCACCGAGATGTTTACCTACAAACAAGTATACATCCATACCAGAGCACCATCACATCTACATTCAGGAACACCAGCCAACCAGCTGTATGATACAGCCACATACCAGCATACCAGAATACCAACATTACAACATACCAACATAACAACATACCAACATAACAACATAGAAACATAACAACATACCAACATAACAACATACCAACGTAATAACATAACAACATACCAACATAACAACATACCAACATAACAACATACCAACGTAATAACATAAGAACATACCAACATAACAACATACCAACATAACAACATACCAACATAACAACATACCAACATAACTACATACCAACATAACAACATAATAACATACCAACATAACAACATACCAACATACCAACATAACAACATACCAACATAACAACATAACAACATACCAACATAACAACATACCAACATACCAACATAACAACATACCAACATAACAACATAACAACATACCAACATAACAACATACCATCAGACCAACATAACTACATACCAACATAACAACATAATAACATACCAACATAACAACATAACAACATAACAACATACCAATATAATAACATAATAACATACCAACATAACAACATACCAACATAACAACATAACAACATACCAACATAATACCAACATAACAACATACCAATATAACAACATAACAACATACCAAAATAACAACATAACAACATACCAACATAACAAAATAATAATAATAACATACCAACATAACAACATACCAACATAACAACATACCAACTTAACAACATACCAACATAACATACCAACATAATAACATACCAACAAAACAACATACCAACATAATAACATACCAACATAATAACATACCAACATAACAACATACCAACATAATAACATACCAACATAATAACATACCAACATAACAACATACCAACATAACAACATACCAACATAATAACATACCAACATAACAACATACCAACATAATAACATACCAACATAACAACATACCAACATAATAACATACCAACATAACAACATACCAACATAACAACATAATAACATACCAACATAATAACATACCAACATAACAACATAACAACATACCAACATAACAACATAACAACATAACAGCATACCAACATACCAACATAACAACATACCATCATACCAACATAATAACATATCAACATACCAACATAACAACATACCAACATAACAACATACCATCATAACAACATACCAACATAATAACATACCAACATAACAACATACCAACATAATAAAATAACAACATACCAACATAATAACATACCAACATAACAACATACCAACATAAAAACATACCAACATAATAACATAACAACATACCAACATAATAACATACCAACATAACAACATACCAACATAATAACATACCAACATAACAACATTTCAACATACCAACATAACAACATACGAACATAATAACATACCAACATAATAACATACCAACATAACAACATACCAACATAACAACATACCAACAGAATAACATACCAACATAATAACAAACATACCAACATAATAACATACCAACATAATAACATACCAACATAACACCATACCAACATAATAACATACCAACATAATAACATACCAACATAACAACATACCAACATAACAACATACCAACATAATAACATACCAACATAACAACATACCAACATAATAACATACCAACATAATAACATACCAACATAACAACATACCAACATAATAACATACCAACATAACAACATACCAACATAATAACATACCAACATAATAACATACGAACATAACAACATACCAACATATCAACATACCAACATAATAACATACCAACATAATAACATACCAACATAACAACATACCAACATAACAACATACCAACATAATAACATACCAACATAACAACATACCAACATAATAATATACCAACATAATAACATACCAACATAATAACCTACCAACATAACAACATACCAACATAACTACATATAAGCACATTGGCATGCCTGCATACAAAACATACCAGCATACCCAACATACCAGTTAATCAATATAACGGCTGTAAGATTCTCGATATTTCAGTCCTTACATAACGGAAAGGACATGGTTTGTAGGTGAGGGTGAAAGCGTCACGTCCAACTAAAATTAGGTAAAGATACAACACAATACAAGAAAACAACACTCAGACAAAGCGATTTATAGGCACCACCTGTTCTGTATTTATTTGAGCATTTCTCTTCCAAGACATTCGTTATAAGTATATCCGGTAGCCCTTTTCACAGAACAACAGAATAGAAATAATAATGTAAAGTTACAGGAGATAGTGATATAAAGACGAGATGGATTTCAAATTATAGGTACTAGCTAGGTACACGAAGAACGCTTTTAGTGTTAATCGATTGTTTGATTGATTGAATAATTGTTGATTTATTTATTTAATTATGATCAGTCCAAACTCATAAACATTAATGATGCTGGCTATCTTATTTGTATCTGCTTGTATCCATATTCATTGCATCAGTTTATTAATTTGATAAACTACTTTGTGTCTATCATTGTTAGTTATTATGTCATTATATTGTTATTTTATGCTATTTTAAACCGAATACATATTTTCTTTTTAAAATTGTATTTCCTTTTTTCTTTGGCCAAAAGGTTTTGCTTTAACCGTCTGGTGTTTTGTGATCTTTATCTTGTGTTTTGTTGTTGAAAACGTTTTATCAATAAAAGAAACATTTGTTGAGAATATTCTGTGAAAACAGAATTCGACGCCGAACTTGTATTGATTGACACTTTGATCTTAATAGACTCGTGTGTGATCAATGTCTGTTGTTTGTTTGAAAAGTTTACTTTTCTGTTTGTTAAAGTATACTCATTTCAGTCACATATAGTCATTATGGGATTGTGGGATTCCGTGGCGAAGTGGTTAAGCCGTCGGCCTTGTGATCAGGTGGTGTGGGTTCGACTCCGGACTCCGCCGTCTTTTTCATGGGGGCTTGATGCGGAGTCCCCTGCATCTCGTAGTCGCCCCCTAATCGTCTTGTCCTTGACTTGCCACTGGGGTCGGGCGCCTTGAGACAACAAAGTGAGGAAAAAAGTAGCACAGTAAATCATTACCAAAAATTGCGCTAGCAAATAAATTATGCCATCATCGTCTTCGATGGACGGCGGCCTTTGCCTATGATAGGAATTATGTTTATATTAGAACGTAGAATCGACTGTGAGGTCTCGTGGATGTGGCTTAGAACTCACAAAGTCGGATTGTGGAATGAGGGCATTAGAAATATAGTCGGCACTACGCCATGTGCTGAGAGAATTTCCAGACAAAACAATGAATGGTTCAGTCATCTCAGGAGAATGCAACCTCATAAACTTCCTCATTATGGTTTGTAACGCTCGAAGCTGTGCCTACAACAGACATGCGCAACTTCCTCATTATGGTTTGTAACGCTCGAAGCTGTGCCTACAACAGACATGCGCAACTTCCTCATTATGGTTTGTAACGCTCGAACTGTGCCTACAACAGACATGCGCAACTTCCTCATTATGGTTTGTAACGCTCGAAGCTGTGCCTACAACAGACATGCGCAACTTGCTCATTATGGTTTGTAACGCTCGAAGCTGTGCCTACAACAGACATGCGCAACTTGCTCATTATGGTTTGTAACGCTCGAAGCTGTGCCTACAACAGACATGCGCAACTTCCTCTTTATGGTTTGTAACGCTCGAAGCTGTGCCTACAACAGACATGCGCAACTTCCTCATTATGGTTTGTAACGCTCGAAGCTGTGCCTACAACAGACATGCGCAACTTCCTCATTATGGTTTGTAACGCTCGAAGCTGTGCCTACAACAGACATGCGCAACTTCCTCATTATGGTTTGTAACGCTCGAAGCTGTGCCTACAACAGACATGCGCAACTTCCTCATTATGGTTTGTAACGCTCGAAGCTGTGCCTACAACAGACATGCGCAACTTCCTCATTATGGTTTGTAACGCTCGAAGCTGTGCCTACAACAGACATGCGCAACTTCCTCATTATGGTTTGTAACGCTCGAAGCTGTGCCTACAACAGACATGCGCAACTTCCTCATTATGGTTTGTAACGCTCGAAGCTGTGCCTACAACAGACATGCGCAACTTCCTCATTATGGTTTGTAACGCTCGAAGCTGTGCCTACAACAGACATGCGCAACTTCCTCATTATGGTTTGTAACGCTCAAAGCTGTGCCTACAACAGACATGCGCAACTTCCTCATTATGGTTTGTAACGCTCGAAGCTGTGCCTACAAAACAGACATGCGCAACTTCCTCATTATGGTTTGTAACGCTCGAAGCTGTGCCTACAACAGACATGCGCAACTTCCTCATTATGGTTTGTAACGCTCGAAGCTGTGCCTACAACAGACATGCGCAACTTCCTCATTATGGTTTGTAACGCTCGAAGCTGTGCCTACAACAGACATGCGCAACTTGCTCATTATGGTTTGTAACGCTCGAAGCTGTGCCTACAACAGACATGCGCAACTTCCTCATTATGGTTTGTAACGCTCGAAGCTGTGCCTACAACAGACATGCGCAACTTCCTCATTATGGTTTGTAACGCTCGAAGCTGTGCCTACAACAGACATGCGCAACTTCCTCATTATGGTTTGTAACGCTCGAAGCTGTGCCTACAACAGACATGCGCAACTTCCTCATTATGGTTTGTAACGCTCGAAGCTGTGCCTACAACAGACATGCGCAACTTCCTCATTATGGTTTGTAACGCTCGAAGCTGTGCATACAACAGACATGCGCAACTTCCTCATTATGGTTTGTAACGCTCGAAGCTGTGCCTACAGCAGACATGCGCAACTTCCTCATTATGGTTTGTAACGCTCGAAGCTGTGCCTACAACAGACATGCGCAACTTCCTCATTATGGTTTGTAACGCTAGAAGCTGTGCCTACAACAGACATGCGCAACTTCCTCATTATGGTTTGTAACGCTAGAAGCTGTGCCTACAACAGACATGCGCAACTTCCTCATTATGGTTTGTAACGCTCGAAGCTGTGCCTACAACAGACATGCGCAACTTCCTCATGAGCCCGGGCTGGAATACCGGCCATACCACGCGATGTTATTTTAATATTTAAATATATTGCTATTTGTGTGACAAAAACACGTTAGTTTTGTAATTTCTGTAAAGGTATGTCATTTGTATAAACCCATATATGAGTGAGTGGATTATCAATAAAACGAACATTTCAAACAACTTTATTCAGCATTTAATTATTTTATGTATATTTTAATAAAAATATTTGGTTAAAACTCGCTCGACAAATACAATTAGGCTACATTCGAGACAGTTCTCAAGCATTTATTTGTGGCGTTTAGGATTTCATATCTCTCACAGGGCAATACATGTTCGGAGATATAACTGAAGCTCTAACACTCAAGATTTGATAGATTTGAATCGCTTATTCTTGTCCACGTTCTAGATTTAACGACATTCACTCAAGAAAAAAAATTATATAAGTGCCTCCAAATGGCGTCATTCTGTTCTAAGCAAAAGTTATATGTTTGGATGCATGATTGCTCACATATTTCTGACACAAATAAGTCAGTGAAGCTTCCTTGATTTCTCGTATCAGATCTGAGGTATATTGTAGTTAAATTAGTTCCATTTGCAAAGGTGGAGCGTTACACGTCAATCTCAAATGGAGGTGGAAGATTTTGTAAATGTGCTTCTTATACTCGACAACCCACTTTATCTGGTATTAGATTATTTATTGGAGGATTTAACTGGTCCGCGCATGAATCGCAATCATTATTATGGTTCTCAAGTGTGTAAATGGGCCGCGGTAGCGAAGTGGTTAGTGCTCTAGCTTCACAGTCAAGCGATCTTAGTTTAATAACTGACTTCCCAGTCAAGCGATCTTAGTTCAATAACTGACTTCCCAGTCAAGCGATCATAGTTTAATAACTGACTTCCCAGTCAAGTGATCATAGTTTAATAACTGACTTCCCAGTCAAGCGATCTTAGTTCAATAACTGACTTCCCAGTCAAGCAATCAGTGCTCAATCCCCAATTGGTGGAGGATTTTTTTCTGTCGGCAAACCGGATCCTGTGTCAGCCACAGAAATTGGGTACCATACACAATCTGGGACGTAAAGGCGGCCGGCGTGCTGCTGACCACATCATCCACTATGGCCGTGGCTCACCAAACACTATGGACTTGGCTCACCAAACACTATGATCCTTAGCTCACTAAACACTATGATCCTTAGCTCACCAAACACTATGAGCCGTAGCTCACCAAACACTATGATCCTTAGCTCACCAAACACTATGATCCTTAGCTCACCAAACACTATGATCCTTAGCTCACCAAACACTATGAGCCGTAGCTCACCAAACACTATGATCCTTAGCTCACCAAACACTATGATTCTTAGCTCACTAAACACTATGATCCTTAGCTCACCAAACACTATGATCCTTAGCTCACCAAACACTATGATCCTTAGCTCACTAAACACTATGATCCTTAGCTCACCAAACACTATGATCCTTAGCTCACCAAACACTATGAGCCGTAGCTCACCAAACACTATGATCCTTAGCTCACTAAACACTATGATCCTTAGCTCACTAAACACTATGATCCTTAGCTCACTAAACACTATGATCCTTAGCTCACTAAACACTATGATCCTTAGCTCACCAAACACTATGGCCCGTGGCTCACCAACCACTATGAGCCGTGGCTCACCAAACCCTATAGGCCTAACAATATATTTACTATACCCCGCGTGGCGTGATAGAGAACTTTTTTTTAAAGAGTGTGGGAAGATGATCAATATTGTCCATCCTTAGTTGATTGTCACAGAATCAAAATATATTCTGAAGTCGCTAAGTGTGTTTATACTGTCGATGAACCAACTGTCATCGAGTTTGCATCAACTTAGCATTGAGTTCATTAAATGAGTTGTAATGTTTACAAGACATGCTTTTACTTTCCAAGTCCCGCAGTTGTTTTCCGTTCATGTCCATGCAAACAGATACATCATCTTTCAAATCATAAAAGCGTTTCAGCATCTTGTGCCTTACTTAGCGAACGCACTTTTGATGTTTTTGATTTTCGGATGTTTTTTTCAGAAATTCTTAAACTTAGCGGGTGTTTAAAGCTCTCGGTTTAATGACATTTCAGCTGGAGACCGTGGTCAAGACACGGGTGAATTTGATTTGATTTGCACGCAGTTTATGAAAGCATACAATGCAGTGAAGTGCACATCAGTCTTCTGTTTTGATGTTCATATCAGATTAGTCTGATTTGATTTGAGCAACAAAACACGTGTTTCATTAAATCATTGCTGGAGCCACATCGATTGATATCCCCTTTAGCTCCCCCAACTCAAGGTCTGGCGAGTCATATTCTGTGAAATAGGGGACGGCGTGGCTAGTGGTTAAGTTAAACGGCTCTCAATCCGAAAGGACTGGGTTCGTTCCCCATCATAGCACCGGCTGTTACCCCGGGGAAGCAAACCCTTAGAAAATGCAGGAGGAAGCAGACCCGTACATAATCGAAGTCGGATGCGCTGGGCAGACAGGTGCAAAATAAAAACATAGTGTAACGTACACCCCCTTGGGGAATAAAAAAAATACGGCGAACGCAAACAAAACAAAAAGAAAAAATATTCTGTAAATTTGAAAAAAGGGCCTCGCTGGCCAGATCAAATCAGTGTGGGTGTCCGGCATGTTCTACGGGCCGCACATTGCACATGTCTGGCTTACAGAGTATTAGGCGGAGGCCGAGTGGAAGGTGAATATATGATTTAAAGTGATCTTACAACATTATGGGCTCACGACAGACAGATATCTTAAGCTCCCCACGGACCCTCAACGCAATATGTGGTCCGAAAAAATAACGAATTACTTTCTGTGTTTGCGTATGTTGTGGTGTAGTGGTTTGAACTCTAGCTTAGGTCGATTATGTGGTAGTGCTGAAACTTTTTATCAGCATCTTTCAATAGATCGAGAAATACGTAGATAGACAAGGGAGACACAGATACATTTAGTCTGGTAACGGAGACACAGATAAGTTCAGTCTCGTCATAGTGACATAGATACTTTAAGTCTGGCAACGGAGACATATATAAGTTCAGTCTGGTAAAGGAGACAGATAAGTTCAGTCTGGTAACAGATACATAGATAAGTTCAGTCTTGTCATAGAGACATAGATAAGTTCAGTCTTGTCATAGAGACATAGATAAGTTCAGTCTGGTAACGAGACATAGATAAGTTCAATCTGGTCATAGAGACATAGATAAGTTCAATCTGGTAACGAGACATAGATAAGTTCAATCTGGTCATAGAGACATAGATAAGTTCAATCTGGTAACGAGACATAGATAAGTTCAATCTGGTCATAGAGACATAGATAAGTTCAATCTGGTAACGAGACATAGATAAGTTCAATCTGGTCATAGAGACATAGATAAGTTCAGTCTGGTAACGAGACATAGATAAGTTCAATCCTGTCATAGAGACATAGATAAGTTTAATCTCGTCATAGAGACATAGATAAGTTCAATCTGGTAATGGACACAGATAAGTTCAGTCTGGTAACGAGACACTGATAAGTTCAGTCTGGTCATGGACACAGATAAGTTTAGTCTGGTCGCAACTATGTTTAGATATGCTCAAGATGATGTCTGGAAGTATGTGAAAGGGAGATAATAGAAGTAGTGAGAAAAAAAAATTAAATCGGACAAGAAAATCTGTGCTATTGTTTCCTATTGCCTGCTATTATACACATTGCTGACCCATCGTGGCAGACATCCCGTCCTACTCAACTCTCTGGACTTTGTCCATCTTGTTCGGCTTTCAACCTTTGGGTGTTCTTCATCTAGTCCTATTTCTGGCTACCTTTTTAGACAATCTTATCAGATTCCAGATTACCTTTCTTCCTCTTCAAACAGTCAATCAATCAATCATTCAATCAATCAATCAAACCATTCAAACTCTGTCAGCTCGCGTAGAGTATGATCTTCAACACATCAGCAAACGGTGACATGTCCATATTTGTTGAGGTTCTTGTAGCGCAAAGTTTCTACAGAATAAAGCAGCCAGCCCAATGATATTTAGTTACCTCTTACGACAATAATGATATGTTATAAATACTACTATTCTTTGCTTCCCTTTCGGGCCCCAGCCATTCTTGGACGCCTTCTATAATTTCTAGCCATGTATTTTCTAACGTCACCACTAATCCTTTCCACTATGAGTTTCATTTCAACACAAATTTGGTTTTATAGCCCGACTCCTTTCTGATGTTAAGCCAGCTTTTCCTTCTCATCCTAATCTCTACCTGTGTTGGTTTATGTCGTGTTGTTTGTTATAGTTCTACTAGTTATTATCGCTGATCAACTAACCCGAAGTATGTCACGGAAACGTCTGTTGATGAAAATCACGTAAGTCAAATTACATCGCGTCTCCAACAAACACACAAACAAACAAACAACAACAACAACAAATACAAGATAGAACACCTTGTCTTTGAGTCGCTCGGTTAGTAATCCTCTGACTTTAATCTCAACACCGGTAGGAAATTTGAAAAATAATAAATTTGTACTTAGTTTCTCGGTTATTGTTTCCGGTTTGTAGTGCAAGGTCAAGGCTGAAAAATTGTTTTGTTTAGGAGGCAGACGACTCGAACGTCTGATGTAATCGTGGCTGCTCTGTGTTGGTAACATTGTAAAAGTATATATTGTTCATAATAGTGTACAAGGTGGGCACAATTCAGAGGACAGTGGCGGGGAACGAAAAAAAGGGAGTCAAACATGGACAAAGAAAACCTGACAAAAACATTGATTCAACACACACTCCTCGCTGCCCTCATCCCGAGGCAGCGGTGTACTCGGCTCCACCTGACGAGTCTGTAGGGAATTCGGTCGACACTCTACGCATGAACACGCCTCAGCAGATAGACATGGTAGTGGTCGTACGGCTCAACCGGCCTTCCTTAGATGCCTATGCAAACATTATTAGAGTTTACAAAGGTGCACGTTTTTTTGGTGCTTGTCTACAATCTTATTTTGTGATATGTTTATTTGAATCATTTGTCTCAGTATCCGTTCACAGCATTTTGTTTTTGTTTAGGAACAAAATGAAACTACTAGAAATAACTTTTTTTTCAGCAGCATAATACCACATTTTCTTGACGTTTTCGTTGAAATGATTACATTTCCTGGAACTCTAGCAGTGATGCTGTCAGAGAACTTGAGAGCTCAACATGTCAGGGAACTACATCAAGAATTTTAGAGAATAATAGATTCTGATTTAATGTTCATTTTGCTTTGACTAAACACCAACCGACGATAAAAATTCCAGGAAATCAGCTTAACAGAAAGGGGAGAAGAAGTTATAAGACAGTGCTATTAGTCGGTTATGTTAGACTTTTTTGTTTTTTTTGTTTTGTTTTTTCTTAGATGTTTGCCTCACTAGTTTCTACTGGCGGAGGCGCGCCATTTTCCACCCCAGACCGTAGTCCATTGGGCGATATCAGGACGCATAAGCCAGTGCTTGGATGCATGTATGCGTCTGTATGTACCTATGCTAGGTTTGTGCGCCCTCAGAAGCTAGCCCAACCAAAGTGCAATGGAAGGGCCTCACCATGAGGGCGCGTGTGAAAGTTGTGCTAGAGTGTGACTGTAGGACAGAGTCAAATGAAACAGAGTGAGGTAAGAGAAGAGAGCAGAGTTGCCCCCAGGGTGAAACCCCCAGGCATCATACAGTTATGTTGGACATGCCTCGATGTTTGAACGTAATGTAGAAGTTGTAAGACAGTGCTATAAGTCGGTTATGTTGGACATGCCTCGATGTTTGAACGTAATGTAGAAGTTGTAAGACAGTGCTATAAGTCGGTTATGTTGGACAGACCTCGATGTTTGAACGTAATGCGATCATAGCGACGACTGAGATTGATAAATGATAGCCTTACGGTATTTATGGTGGTCTCGTTTCTGGGAAACCGACAGATATGTAATTCCTTCTACTTAGATTTGTCCCTTTATTTTGTCCCGGATTCGCTCAGCATGAAGCACAGGGTCGCCATTGTAGTTTGTCCATTACATGAAACATGCGTCTGAGCACTTTAAAGTCTTGATTTCTGCAGCAAATTGTATTGCATGAAGAAGTTGCTAGTCCTAAGTATAACCCTATACAGTAGCTTCTTTTACGAGACGTTTAGGTGGCTTGAGTCGGATTATTCTTTGCTCTATGATGCTTTCCTTCGGTGATACAACTGTCTCTACACAGCATTACAACACAAGTAAACCTGAACTTCTGCATCCATTTTCTTCTGTATCGTTCTTGCTCAAGAGCGAGTCGCGTAGTGCTGTTTCAAGGATTTCTAATCATTCAACTCTTAGCTCCAGTGTGAATGGCTTAATTGTATCCGCTCCCTTTACAGAAAGCCTACATCCGCCTTTACAGTGGCTGATTATAATGGAATGTTTTTTACACGATGAGGTTGCTAGCCCCAAGCATAACCTTCCATAATTGTCTATGCGTGTCTTAAATGATGCTCACGAAGGTGTATTTAGGTATTGTTACTTTATTTTTACGAGACCCGTACTTCTCAACCGCAAGCCAAGTCACACGGTTATATCTGGTCACGCCTACCATATGCAACTGATTCGCCTTTTAGCTCCAAGTGAAGCATAAGGTAGCCACTATTCATTTTATAGGAAGCCTGTATTTGAACAGTTGCAGTGGCGGTCTCAATTGCCATAGTTTTGCGATGAGGTTTGTAGCTACATAAACATCTTGAGATTGGCTGTGGTAACAATTTATTTAAAACTATACTTTACGTGTTAATTCTCGTTACATTTGTCAACCGGGTGGATTTATAGGGTTTAGGAAGTAATGCCACTTGTCCCTGCAATCACCACGCAGTGAACAGGCTATGTATCTATTTACACAATTACTTAATGAAAGTTAATGAAACCCTAGAATTCCCCTTCTGAGGCGGTGGTGGAGAAAAAATTTTCCACTTCTGCTACATGAACCACAAACACGCATACTTTAATATATCTGCCTTAATCAATATTTGTTGGTTCTGTCATGATATGTGATCAAAGTGATTATTGAGGACATACATTATGAAGGGCAACAATTTTAGTTACTGACTGTAACTTGCTCTTTTATCTTCTTCTTCTTCTTCCATCCCATCTCATAAAACAAAAAATCTAAATACAATGAAGCCACTAAAACTTCACCTCTCTCAGCAATCTCCTATTTGACTACCTTATTAAAGTTATTTGAAATAGGAGAATAGTCTTCCAATGTGAGTTCATGAAATCGAAGATTTTGAAATCGCTGATCAGAACGTTAGTTCCGTATTGAACTTACGCACTGTTGAACCAGCGACGATATTTGGTCATGAGTTGCAAATATGAGAAATGAAGGACGGACACGCTGCTACATGAACCACAAACACGCACACTTTAATATATCCGCCTTAATCAATATTTGTTGGTGTTGCTTAATCGACGAGTGAAGATTTAGTCGTGGAAATATAGTTGTAGGAAGTAAACGTAGTCCTATATCAGATACTGTTGTCGCGGATGAAGAGTTTGAGATTCACTGTGTTGAATACGATGAAATGCAAGTTCCCTTCCTTTATGCCTTTCCTTCTCTAACAGTAAGTAATGTACTCATTTACGATTGTGCCGACTAGAGAATGTCAATAACATGGATCGAACTCGGCACCTTTGTCATGAGAAGCAAATGCTTTACCACTCGGCTACTCAAATTCATATATTTGTTTTAAAGTGTTGGGTTGTTTACCCTGACAGTCGCATCTCACTGCTCCACCTACATTTCCATTCTAATGGTTTGAAGTATCAGCATTTCTGGTTCATTGATTGTACAGTCAAGATCTACAGCAAAGGTTTCAAACTAGCGGCCCACGGGTAGCATGCGGTCCTTATATCCGCTTTCTGCAGCCCGCGACATAATTTGAGTTTAATATGATAAGGAATAATACAATTTTGACAAGAATATACTATGGTATGTTCTATATTAGAGGTCATGTGCATTTTTCCAAACCAGAAATATTTTCCAACTAAAGATGATTAATCGTTAAAATGTGTGTTTACTTACTATGAAAAACAGATTGAAAACAAACAAATTATAATTTTATTAATAATAACAGCAAAGCTCGTTAACAATGACATGTCAAGAAGACTAGCTAAACATGAAAACTGTATATATATCTCAATGTCCAAATGGTCGCAGGTTTTAGTCCAGATCTTTCATTTTCTAAAAATCCTAACCTCTGCATATTATTTACGTTAATTAAATATTTGCTTTCATATCGGCTCAAAATCTCCCAAAGAAATGAATATCCATGTTAGACAGGAGTCCAGATTCATGAACACGTACTTCAAGAATGCCTGGTCTACGAAGAACTAAGATACCAGACCTGACCAGATGGAGCAGAACTGAGGCAAAAACTATGGCGTCACTGCTCTGACCTGGAAAAGACTGTGGACTTCATCCTGGCGATAGGACTGAAGATTTAGCATGATCAGAAAAACTCGAATACAGAAGAAGCTGCCTTCATTTGCAGTTCCTTGGTAATAAATTAATCTTAGAGCTAAATCGTGGTTAATTGTCGGAAGATATTTTGTATTTGTTCTACAGGTAAAAGTGGTTCTGTCATGGTATGTGATCAAAGTGACTATTGAGGACATACATTATGAAGAGCAACAATTTTAGTTACTGACTGTAACTTGCTCTTTCATCATCATCTTTTTCTTCTTCTTCTTCTTTTTTTTTTCTTCTTCTTCTTTATCTGCTTCTTCTTTTTTTTCTTTTTCTGCTTCTTCTTTTTCTTCTTCATCTATTTCTTCTTCTTCTACTTCGTCTTCTTCTTCTTTTCTTCTTTGTCTTCTTCTTCTTCTTTTTCTTCTTCTTCTTCTTCTCCTTCTTCTTCCTCTTCGTTCATCCTCAGTCCCAGTTTCTCTAACAGAGAACACCGTTGTTTGTGAGGCTATTTTAAATCCATACAGCTTTTGTGTCATATCTGTTTCACGAGGCTAATATTGTTATTTCTCTTGATAGAGTATTTAAACATAGATTCAGTCTCTAGAAGTTAGCTCAATATTGTAAAAGTAGACTTCCCTAAAATTACGTTGTCTCAAAAACAGAAGGCTCGTAGTTATGGAAACAAAATTGCCTGCATAAATGTCAGAGTTTGCATTTTGTACTGGTTTGAGTTCAGAACAAAATTTGTCATCAAACAAAAAAACTGAGCTATAAATTTATGATGTTCGTCGGCCTTGAGATACGATGTTGAGCTGCACAAAATTGTGTCTTCAGAAAAATGAGAGATGACAGATTTATGAAAATGAAAAAAAAAGCGATTGCCAAGCAGGGGAATGTTTTTCCAATATTTAAAATACAGCGACATGTCATACACTCATATGACCTTCTACGTTATGGGGTAGAAGAAGGAAAAACACGTTGGAGATTTACTGAGGTGCGGTCTGCAGAACTGTTGTTGTTTAATGCCCACAATGAGTAAGTTTGCTCTTTTTGTGTGCCCTGTTGTAAGCGTTATGTGGTGGGTTGTAATAGCTTTTCTCACATCCCAAGCATGCTGGTGAAGTTGGACCGCAGTCCTCCAGGGGGTTGTGCTGTGCTTAGCTTCATCTATGTAACGCTCACTACTACGGGGATCACGTTAACCCCTATCTAGTCAGCCAGACTGTCTTGAAAACAGCCTGTTTCCAGGTAACGCTACATGGAAGAGAGGTAGTGGCCTAGGTCTGTATATTATGCATGACCCTGACGCGACGTCCTGGTCAGTATGTTGTGCCTGACCCTGACGCGACGTCCTGGTCAGTATGTTGTGCCTGACCATGACGCGACGTCCTGGTCAGTATGTTGTGCCTGACCATGACGCGACGTCCTGGTCAGTATGTTGTGCCTGACCATGACGCGACGTCCTGATTCGAATGTTGTTCCTGAACCTGCCGCGATGTCTTGGTCAGTATATTATGCCTGACCCTGACGCGACGTCCTAGTCAGTATGTTGTGCTGACCACGATTCGACGTTCTGATCAGTATGTTGTGCCTGGCCGGACTAGACTCTCAGTTCCCCGGGCCTACAAAAATGTACTTACGCGGTTTTCCGGCTAGTTTGAAAGACCTTATCTAAAATGTCAAGTTGAAAACCAATTGTCGATAAAATGGAATGAAGATAGTTATCTCCGTTTATACAACGGCTAAAATAATTACATGAGCTACATTATGATCAGACGGGTTTCCTCAGAGACTTGCGACAACAGAGATCATATAATCTAACTACTCTAAACGATCACATCGGTAATGGCTGATGTACGAAACCACTTCTATTACTCTCTTCACTGTTAATGAATTTTTTCATGCAATTGGTTATAGGGGTTTATCTTACATCCTGGGGCGCACTGAAGAAGGTGGGTTTAGCTCAATTCGCTGTAGTGCAATCCTAGACATCTAAGCAGGCTTTTATTTTCTGTAATGTAAGTGACGGCTCCCATCTCTGGGGAATCTGATGGCTCCCTTCTGTGGGGGGGGGGGGGGGGGGGAATCTGACGGCTCCCATTTTAATGGGGAATCGGATGGCTCCCATCTGTGGGAAATCTGACGGCCCACATCTGTGGGAAATCTGACGGCTCCCATCTGTGGGGAATATGACGGCTGCCATCTGTGGGGAATCTGCTGTAACAAAGGCCGTTTCGATGTGTCCCGTGCGGACTAGTGGTTGGATCAAGGTAAGTATGTGGCACCTGACATGTGGACTAGTGGTTGGATCAAGGTAAGTATGTGGCACCTGACATGTGGACTAGTGGTTGGATCAAGGTAAGTATGTGGCACCTGACGTGTGGACTAGTGGTTGGATCAAGGTAAGTATGTTGCACCTGACGTGTGGACTAGTGGTTGGATCAAGGTAAGTATGTTGCACCTGACGTGTGGACTAGTGGTTGGATCAAGGTAAGTATGTTGCACCTGACGTGTGGACTAGTGGTTGGATCAAGGTAAGTATGTGGCACCTGACGTGTGGACTAGTGGTTGGATCAAGGTAAGTATGTTGCACCTGACGTGTGGACTAGTGGTTGGATCAAGGTAAGTATGTTGCACCTGACGTGTGGACTAGTGGTTGGATCAAGGTAAGTATGTGGCACCTGACATGTGGACTAGTGGTTGGATCAAGGTAAGTATGTGGCACCTGACGTGTGGACTAGTGGTTGGATCAAGGTAAGTATGTGGCACCTGACATGTGGACTAGTGGTTGGATCAAGGTAAGTATGTGGCACCTGACGTGTGGACTAGTGGTTGGATCAAGGTAAGTATGTGGCACCTGACGTGCGGACTAGTGGTTGGATCAAGGTAAGTATGTGGCACCTGACGTGTGGACTAGTGGTTGGATCAAGGTAAGTATGTGGCACCTGACATGTGGACTAGTGGTTGGATCAAGGTAAGTATGTTGCACCTGACGTGTGGACTAGTGGTTGGATCAAGGTAAGTATGTGGCACCTGACGTGTGGACTAGTGGTTGGATCAAGGTAAGTATGTGGCACCTGACATGTGGACTAGTGGTTGGATCAAGGTAAGTATGTGGCACCTGACGTGTGGACTAGTGGTTGGATCAAGGTAAGTATGTGGCACCTGAACTTGACTTGAGCGACTTAGCAGACATGGTATCGGTTCGAGTAGTAGTTTGTGTCTAAACTCGTGAGATTCTATCAGTAAGAGACTAAATGAATTGATAATTGTATGCTGTTATTTTTGGGGCAGGTATTTTCTTCCTTATTTGCTCATATTTATTAATATTACCTTCTTTATTATCTGACATGCTGACAATAAATGACTTAACTTCTTTCCTCTCATCTACAAAGAGCCAAAATAATAGCCTGCCATTTTGGGGTAACTGAATATCAAGTTTAGTTTTTACCCTTCCTCAACTTACTTTACTGATGTTCGGTTTAAAAACTGGGGACAGCTGCCCATTTCATTGTCGGTAGCAAGCCTAGGCACCAGGGCACATGATTCACACACGTCCTTAGTTTTGATAGTTAAGTTTTGTTATCCATGATTGCATCCTGAGCTACCTAATTGGGTGGGAAAGATTAGGGCTACCCCACCTCCATGCATATCGTAAAAGACGTCTGAAGAAAGTTGTGTATGGAGCTAGCGATCTCGACTTGTAAAATACATTGCTACACAAATCATCAGTGCAAAAACATACAGAGTGCTTTCTTGCAGGCGTCCCAAAGGAGACAAACTACAGTGGTGACCCTGTGCTCCGGATGGAGTGAGCAAGGTATAAGAAGAGAAGATTGCTGGAGGTCAACCTTTGTTATATACATCCTGTCGGTTATATAAAGGCGTTTTGACTTTGTATTTTGACAGTATTCATGTTAGTGTGGGGTCTTGTTGTTCCCTGTCCGACTGTCTTTATTATTATTTTGCCCTGACAATGAGCTCCGTCTTGATTATGTTGTCTGAAGCCCTTAAACCGACTTTTCATTTATTTGATGTGTGAAATGACTACCTCAATGATTGATACTCTCTCGTCTTGTTTATTGTTGTGATGCCTGATCAATTCTTTGTCTCCTCTCGTAGTCACAACAATTACTTTTCTAAGCCGTGAGACGAGATTTTCTTGTGTTTGTTGTAAATTATAGATCCTAGATTTGAAACCTTTTGATACTACCTTGAGCCCATAGGTTGTTCCCTGATACTTTCAAGCGGAGACAAAAAAGGGACCTTCATATTTTTTAATTAAAACAAAAATTTAAAGTCTTTTTACAATCTTTTATTTGACTTACCATGGCCGTTGTCCGTTTCCGGGGACCTCTATTTCTCTTATTTGAACCAACCTCTCCATAACAAATAACGCTGACATTTGCTACACAGCCTCTGCTAGTGCGACCTGTTGCAAATCTATCAAATCTACACTTCTACAATTAAAAAAAAAAAAGACCCTCAAAACATAATTTTTTCCAAAAATATTTTCTTGGTTTGTGTTCTCGTCTCTGTAGTATTACTCATGCTGTATCCATCCATTCTCACGCTGTATTCATCCATTCACACTCTGTATCCATCCATTCACACGCTGTATCCATCCATTCTCACGCTGTATCCGTTTATTCTAGACATTCTGACGCATGGCTAATAGTCATGCAGGATAACCGCACGGAACTAACCACACTGAAATAAGCACACTGATATAACCACAATGAAATAATTACACAGATATAACCGTACTGAAAAAATAACCACACTGATGTAATCACACTGATATATACACACTGAAATAACCACACTGATATAACTATACTGATATAACCACACTGATATAACCACACTGATATAACAGCATGGGTAGTAAGATTGCAGATATCCCTCATAACCATTGTTCTGCCTCACAATGGACTGGATCCTCGTGCAGCTGGACATGCACAAGCCAGGAGTCATCATCAGACTGAGTGACCTCCATTACGCGAGCGATGTAGTCATTCCAGGCTTCTACCCACAGGCACTGATAGAACTACTGGGGGGGGGGGGGGGGACCTAGAAGATCTTACATCTAGGTTAGACCTAAGCACGACATGGACACAAACCAAGATACAGATCCTGGGCTGCATCCCTACAGCGATATAATTTATTGTAGATAGTAACCATGTCAACTTCACTGAAAGCAACCATGTCAAGTTCACTGATAGCAACCATGTCAAGTTCACTGATAGCAATCATGTCAAGTTCACTGATAGCAATCATGTCAAGTTCACCGATAGCAATCATGTCAACTTCACTGATAGCAATCATGCCAACTTCACTGATAGCAATCATGTCAACTTCACTGATAGCAATCATGCCAACTTCACTGATAGCAACCATGTCAACTTCACTCAGGATTTGATTTACCTGGACAGCAAACACACTTTTGATACACATAGTCACATGGACATCACTCAAAGAGCCAGCCTATCTGCCACCTCTATGAAAACCTCACATCGATTCTAGAACCAGTAGAGGCTTTTACTGAATACAAAGCTACAGATTTACAAAGCCTGTGTCATCACCATCCTGCTTTATGGGCCTGAAACATGCACTAGTCTGCTAGACGACGACCAGAAGCACATTCTTGCTATCCACTGATATCTACATCGTCGCTGTCACCCGATGGACAGACTTCAAAAACACATTCACCATGCTAAACCGTCGCCGTTGGGCCATACCTTGACATGTCGCCTGCCTTACAGAGGTTTGGTTGGTTCTGTTCTCGTATGACAACCTATATACTTCTTTTATTCTGAAAGTAAGTACTTTAAATGTAATGTAAAGATATAAACATGAAGTTTTGTACACCTGAAATTTGGAATGTGCTTATTATGTACTAAATTACAATGCATTAGGGCAAATGAACCAGCCGCAACAAACCACTAAATATTGCGTCTCTGAACAACATGCGTTACAAACAGCGAGTTGTTATATAATTTCTCGTTGCAGAGAAAGAAGCTGTTGTGAATATTCACAAACGCTGGTGTACTGTGTATGAATGTTGTGCAGTTGATAGGAGCACAGTCAGTCGATTGGCTCAGACAATTAAAAGTAGAGAGACGGAGCTGCATGATCTGCAGCGCTCTGGACGTACTGTAACAGCAACCAGGCCAGACATGTTGAACCATGATGACGCCATTATTCGTAGTGATAGACAAATCTTCATTAAATAATTGGCCTTGCAGCTTTAAGTCGGCAACGGAAGTGCAGTTCAAATGATCAAAACTCTGAGATTTTTAAAGGTTTGCCTAATATGGGTTTCTCGAAGTCGTACAATCAACTCAAAATACAAAGAAAAACGTTTCTTGTAAATTGTTCGAGCGTTTTGAAGCTAACGGGGACAAAGTTTTGTCCGGGATCGTTACAAGTAACGAAACAAAGGGTTATCAATTTGAGAGGGGACAAAAAAGGCAGTCAATGGAGTGTCATCGTCCCCAATCACTGCAAATAACTAGAACTCTTTTGTTGCAGTTTGATAAAGTGTTAACTCAAGTGTGAGAAACCTTTTCATGTTGATGGACTGTATTAAGTTAGCTGTACACCCAATAAGGCCGCATTAAGTTAGCTGTAAACCCAATAAGGCCGCATTAAGTTAGCTTTAACCCCAATAATGTCACATTAGGTTTGCTGTAAACCCAATAAGGCCGCATTGTTAGCTGTAAACCCAATTAGGCCACATTAAGTTAGCTGTAAACCAAATTAGGCCGCAATGAAGAAACTTCAGTTCGAGATCCACTTCAAAATGTACAGTATTTTGTAAAAATCTAACTCGTACTGTAGTAGCGTTAGTCAGGCAGGGAAGTTAAGGTACATTCTAGAGCTGCATCACAACTACATCAAGGGCTTAGCGAGTGTCAAAATAGTCCTTATTCGTTACTAATGTTTAATTTGTGGCAGTCAATCAGGTCGAGTTGTTTCGTTAAATCTTTTTGTCCTTTTTTAAATATGTTCATTTTAAATAACAATAATAAAAGACAAACAAAAATGTATAAAGAATTTGTTCTTCAAAATTTAGATTCATTTGAAAAAAAGCTGTACTTAATGGCTTGCAAGGCCACATGCGACCATAAGACCACAGGTTCCCTACCCCTGTGTGAACCTATACATGGCTAAAATCACTCTCTTTCCGCTATAGACAAAATCATTGATTAGATGAGAACGCGTGACGGGACATCAACATTTTGTCGCTATTCATGTCTCATCTCGTAGACACAACTAGCTAATCAAGCAGATAAAACAACAACAGTTACAGGAACGCTGACACTGAGAAAAGTCTGAGAAATGCTTTAGTAACAAAACCAAACATAATGCGAAGAATCATCATACGCATCATCATCATCATCATCATCATCATCATCATCATCATCATCATCATCATCATCATCATAAGCATCATCATCATCATCATCATCATCATAAGCATCATCATCATCATCATCATCATCATCATCATCATCATCATCATCATCATCATCATCATCATAAGCATCATCATCATCATCATCATCATCATCATCATCATCATCATCATCATCATCATCATCATAATCATATGTCCCGTAGCCTGAAAGATCATTGGATTACCACAACTTCAAATTGTTGGACGTCGTCCCACCACTCCACACACTTTTGTGCCAGGATATTAGTTCTAGCTATGAACCTTCCCGTCCACTCTCTGATGTTGTTTCTCATCTCTTTTTCTGCATCCCTCTCTTACACTTCACAAGTACTGGTCAATCCAGTCGATCTTGATGCATGGTCATTCATACCACATCAGCTTGCGCGTTTTTACCATACTCAATAGATCTTTAAATTTGGTGTCATGAACTGTTTTATTCGTGACGTGGTCAAGATACGAAATGTCAAGGATTCGATGCAGACATCTCATCTCCATTGCATAAATCCTAATCTTTAGAACCTCTGTCAGTTCAGGTTTAGAACACGTAAAGATGCATGAAAGTGACAACTGAATACATTAAACTCAACTTGGATTTCATGTTGATGCTTGCGTTCCTCTTTAGCGGCCCAACAACCATGGTCATCGCTGTTCTTGTCTAATCTCAGTTTTGAAACCTTCCACATCCATCAGTGCTCCGAGGTATTTAAACTGTTTAACAATTTGCAATGGTTCGCCTTTGATTGCAATCAGACTTATTACGCCCTCTTGAACGTTGACTATGATTGACTCTTCTCTCCACTAATTTTCATTCCTCCTTTGTGAAGACTGTGCCAAAGTACTGATTGAGTAGATTAGCTGCCTCCCTATTCTCACTTATTATTTTCCCTGTACTGACTATGAGAGGGCCTACTTTGTCTTTCGTTCTTTGTTTATTTCTAACATAAGAGAAGAAGCTTTTACTGTCAGTCTTGATCCTCTGAGCAAGTTTTTTTTGCAAAGTCTATTTTTGCTGTTTTATTCGCTTTCTGAGATATGTTCTGCTTGTCCAAATATTTTACATATGTTTCTTTTGATTTACCTGCCTCTATATATTTTTTCCATGCTTTATTTTTCGCTTTTCTACATTTCACTTCAAATCTAGTTATCCAATGTTTACGCTTGGGGTTTACCTCCCTACATGGAACACATTCCTCTTTTAGCTTTTCTAGAACTGTTTTAAAACTCTCCCACTCCTGTTCAACATCTGTTCCTACGACAATATCTTTCCAGATTATGTGGCTCGCTGCCTCTTTCATCTTAGCATCTACCTTAGAGTAGTCGTATGTTCGCGTATTTATGTTAACTTCTTTTCTCGCAATAAGATCCCAACAGATGATTTGATGGTCACTTGAGCCAAACAGTTCCCCAACGGTAACGTTTTCAATCATATTTTCCGCTGTAGTAAAAACTAAGTCGGGCGTGTTTTTGCCTCTGGGAGCTGCTTCTACATGTTGAATTAAAATTTTTCAGTTATGCACTTAACAAAAGGTTTTGACTCTCCAAGTGCTTCTGCCATATTCCATTTTATTTCTGGAAAGTTTAAATCCCCCATAAATAATAATTTCCCTTCACTTGCCTTTGCTATGCTAGTAATCAGCTCCCCATCTTCCTCTTTTTGACTTATTCTCATTGTGGATGTGATCTTCCTTCCCATGTCCTTAACCAGCTGGTAGGCTAGCTTACTGGTATGACAGTCCTTAATTGTTTTATATTGTTCTGAAATCCACTTAAATTTTACTTCCGCCATTTTTTTTCTTGTAGCCTTATTAATTGTTCTATGCTTGTCAGCCCCAGAATGGTTATTTTTCTCTTTTTTAGAACCCTCCTGTTGTCGCACAATGGGAATAAATGTTCACTGACCCTAGGCTTGGGCCTCGGTTTACACTAGTGAATTGCTGGGTTTCGTTATGACCAGAACAAAGAAACATAAAAAAAAGCTTGACACGTTTGATCGTGTCCCTGAAGCTCCATATTGCGCAAACATGTCTCATTTTCTTCTCTCTCCAGCAATCAATTGTCTAGACTTCCAACATACAATTCACTCAAGCTAAAGTGCGCATTGGAACGTCAATTTTCACATCGTATCATTTCTCTCCACTGTGCGGGCCTCTATTAGTTCGCTGATGAGCCCCAAGAACCTTGTTTCACTAATGCCACATACGATTTGGGCTATGGTCTAGACCCAGATGTGGTCAATCTTTAAAAGCCACGGGCCACTGTGTCAGCTGTAGCAGGAATAGATAGCTTTGAATAGATGTTTCGACACATACTTTAACTATATTATACGTTTTAATGATAAGTATAGTACAACACATAAATCTGAATAGGCAACCAGGGTTCGTGGGGTTTATCGTCCATGACAACGGTTGGTGGAAGATTCCCAGGCTGCGTACAGGGCAGATGGAGGGGAGACAATGTGACTCAGTCTAGAGGTGCTTAGGGTGGTCCTGGGGGCGACCACATGAGTGGCTCGGTTTTTTTTTTCAAGCCTGATTTTGATAAATAAATGGATACGTTGGTGGAACGGAACGCCCCGAGGGAGGCGGGCTACGCGTTCGAAAAAAAGGAGGTGACGTCGATTCAGCATTGAAGAAAGATTATAGTGTTGTGTCCGTCAGGTGACCTCAGTGTGGCGATTTTGTACTACCAACAGATTCCGACTGTCCGTCGGTGGTTGCGAATGTGGAGGGTCTCAAACCGCTTCTGTTACAGGCATGTATGCCTGGAGAGAGCGACAGTAGCTCACGACGATTGACACCTGCATACACATCCTGCATGGATAGCCATGATCCTATTTGTATTATGTGTCTTTACCTAGCTCATGTATGACTCCACTAAACCGTTTGTGCACGTTGGTGATCACATAGCGGGCACAAGTCTTGCCACACTACATGAGTGAAGTAGGAGAATCCTACTTAAGGGTATGTTCATCCATATTACCAAAGACTAAGATGGCGAGTGAGAGGGTGGGAGAGGGGGGTGTGAGCCAGATGAATCGTGGGGATGAATCGATCCCCATCACCCCGGGGAAGCAAACCCTTAGAAAATGCAGGAGGAAGCAGATCCTTACATAAATACCTGCTGAAGTCGGATGCACTGGGCGGACAATCGCAAAATAAAAACCACAGTGCAACGCATACTGCCTTGGGGATTAGAGAAATAAAGAGAACGCAAAAAAAATAAAAAAAGATGAATTGTCGAGATCAACGGCTCTCCTGAAGCGGACCAGGAAAGTGTGTGGGATACTGGAGGCGCTTCGGGACACAACCGAAGCTAACAGCTGGCCACTGTAGAAGGGATTAGTACCTCACTATGCAGATACCTTATTGTAAGTAATGGCAGGACAAATAAATGTGTGCATATATTGACTATTCTCGTGTGGAAACATGTGCTGTACATGTTAATCAGGCAAGAGACAACTCATCTGGTGTGTAAGGAGGTTTGTAGTGAGTGACCTGTGCTTGTCAAATTATGCGGAAAGGTAGCTGTCTTAGAAAGAGTGACCTGTGCTTGTCAAATTATGCGGAAAGGTAGCTGTCTTAGAAAGAGTGACCTGTGCTTGTCAAATTATGCGGAAAGGTAGCTGTCTTAGAAAGAGTGACCTGTGCTTGTCAAATTATGCGGAAAGGTAGCTGTCTTAGAAAGAGTGACCTGTGCTTGTCAAATTATGCGGAAAGGTAGCTGTCTTAGAAAGAGTGACCTGTGCTTGTCAAATTATGCGGAAAGGTAGCTGTCTTAGAAAGAGTGACCTGTGCTTGTCAAATTATGCGGAAAGGTAGCTGTCTTAGAAAGAGTGACCTGTGCTTGTCAAATTATGCGGAAAGGTAGCTGTCTTAGAAAGAGTGACCTGTGCTATTCAAATTATGCGGAAAGGTAGATGTCTTAGAAAGAGTGACCTGTGCTTGTCAAATTATGCGGAAAGGTAGCTGTCTTAGAAAGACTCCTAAAAACTGGAGGAAGGAATGTGAGAATTGGCACATGAAAAATTCGAACGTTGAACATGAAAGAAAAGATAGATAATTTGATGTCAAAGGTCAGAGTTATGCCATTTGATACACTGGGCATGGAAGAGGCAAAAATGAAGGCAATCAGATACATGCGGAAAGACGTATACATAGTTATACACCTAGTAGGAGCGAAACATGGACGAGGCATAGAAATATTTTTATTTTAAACCGAAAAATATGTGTGTCTTCATTAGACAAAAACATATGTGTGTCGTTATTAGACAAAGACTGTTAACTTTGCCGTTTTACAAACGTGTGCACCAATACAAAAACAAAATGAGGAGCAAAATAGAACAATGCTATGAGAACTTTCAACAGACCCATGAACCAATGAAATCCACTGATGTTCTGATGGTAAGGAAGTAAGTTGATCATCTCAAGCGAAGACTGATGTTCTGATGGTAAGGAAGTAAGTTGATCATCTCAAGCGAAGACTGATGTTCTGATGGTAAGGAAGTAAGTTGATCATCTCAAGCGAAGACTGATGTTCTGATGGTAAGGAAGTAAGTTGATCATCTCAAGCGAAGACTGATGTTCTGATGGTAAGGAAGTAAGTTGATCATCTCAAGCGAAGACTGATGTTCTGATGGTAAGGAAGTAAGTTGATCATCTCAAGCGAAGACTGATGTTCTGATGGTAAGGAAGTAAGTTGATCATCTCAAGCGAAGACTGATGTTCTGATGGTAAGGAAGTAAGTTGATCATCTCAAGCGAAGATAGCGACATCATCAAACTGTTCTGGTCCTCAACATTTAACTTGAGCTGAATTTGGATTATAGAGAGAAGAAGATGCGCTGGACATCAATCTCACTCTCTCGTCTTGAGTTACCGGGAACCAGTGGCAAGACACACAATCAAAACGACTGAAGTAGCTCAAGATGCAGACATTCAGGTCGAACAATCCGTGAGACCAGGGGTCACAATCTCACTCTCTCGTCTTGAGTTACCGGTAACCAGTGGCAAGACACACAATCAAAACGACTGAAGTAGCTCAAGATGTAGACATTCATGTCGTACAATCCGTGAGACCAGGGGTCACAATCTCACTCTCTCGTCTTGAGTTACCGGTAACCAGTGGCAAGACACACAATCAAAACGACTGAAGTAGCTCAAGATGTAGACATTCATGTCGTACAATCCGTGAGACCAGGGGTCACAATCTCACTCTCTCGTCTTTAGTTACCGGGAACCAGTGGCAAGAAACACAATCAAAACGACTGAAGTAGCTCAAGATGTAGACATTCATGTCGTACAATCCGTGAGACCAGGGGTCACAATCTCACTCTCTCGTCTTTAGTTACCGGGAACCAGTGGCAAGAAACACAATCAAAACGACTGAAGTAGCTCAAGATGTGGACATTCAGGTCGTACAATCCGTGAGACCAGGGAGTCGCTGGAAACTTGTGAGGGTCGGTCTTCCACCGTTTCTTTGAAGATTTGAGAGGCGAATGTCGTACCTCTCGACAGCAGCAGCCCCGCGTGTAGACTAGAAGACGCTGCTGCTGAACAGCGCCCACATCTGTAGGTCTAGGACCATTAACCCATGGCTGAGGGGAGATTCCTATCGGGGCATGCAATGAAAATGGACGCAATTTCCAAGTAGGTCGTGCACACCAACCAAGAACAGTGCCCAATTTGTAGTGACGTCCTATCCAACAACGTGTATTCTATAACACATGAAGAACAGATCGTGTTTTCTCCGAATTCCAAGGAAATTTACACACATTGGCTTCCAGTGAATAGCATACGACGCGCTAGAAAATGATGGCCACACTGCGCTCCATACATTTATTGGAACGAACAAACCATATGAAAATCGCAGACCATGAGAGCAGCTGTTGCTTGGTCGCCATCTTACCGGAAATTCTGATAGTAATGGGCGATATAATCTCCAAAATTGCAAAAGGAATACGCAAGAATATAAAAGTATATTATGGGTTTTGGAAACGAAACGTTAGACTGCACAGACTGATACTAATCAGTTGGTAATACGTAACACGTTTTCATTTTCCCAGCAAGCTGCAAGAATATTTCATGCCCAGAAGAAAGTCATGAATTCAATTGATTAATTATAGTAAATGGCAAATTTAGAAATAGTGTCACAGTGCAAATATGTGTCGCTGTACGGATATAAATTCATTTCACAACCCAGTAATTATCAAAATCAATATCACAAAGGATTATTTGGAAAAAATGATAAAGCCGTTATGCAGTCAGAAATAAAACGGAACTATCATCTAGATGCCCAGTGAAACAATAGGAAATATAAAACACAGGAGAGAAAGTAAGCAATAAGTGGCAATATGTAAATATAAGAAGGCAAAAACTAAATACAACTCTAGCCAAGAAGAAGTTTCAGAAAAAGGACAGACAGCAAATACAACTCTAGCCAAGAAAAAGTTTCAGAACAATCAAGTATGGATGACATTTTATATCAAATGACCCAGACAAGAAAAAGAAAAAGCAAAATACAAATTTAAAGCAATAGACAAGGAAGGCTTGAGAAACATACACAGCACAAGAGCTATATATGCTGATATAGACTCAGTTGTCTCTCGCAAGCATAGATGGCGACACCATCAGACAGTTTAGCATCGATAATGTAACTTGCGATGTATTTAGATTGTAGTGAGGAAAGCAACTGCGTCGGTCATCAACCTCACTCTGGTCCCGAACTACCTAAGGCCAGTAGAAAGTTGATAAGTCGAGACGACTGGAGGTAATTCATGATGCAGGCAATCTAGTCCTTTGAGACCAGGAGTCGCTTGAAACCTGCGGGGCTCAAACCTACGCCTTTTCAGTTAATCACTTTGAGAGGCGAGTGCCTTTCATCTCGAACACAGCGACCCTCAAGCTGACATAAAGCAACTATCGAACAAGACAAGGTTGGCTCAGTGTTGTGAACCGGCATTGTACTAGACATCGGCATATAATGGATGGAGGGGCAGGGCGAGATATAGATAGGAGCTGAAGGGAGATCAAATGCTGTGGTTGGGAGTCAGAACTGAAGGTGACATTGCACTTGGTTATGGACTTCTTTCCTTTGAATCAACTGGTGATTGGTAACAACATGTTTGCACATGGGATAATTTATAGGTAGTGTCGCCGGGCCCCATGGCAGGAGACCAGATTGTCCACTTGTGCATGGACAATACGTTCGGATCCTCGTTATGCAATAAAACAGTATGTTGGGGAGCAGACATAGTTTCGAACCAACATCTTCAGTTTGACAAAATGGAAATGAAGCTTGAAAGTTTTACATCAACATATTACCTCAGACGACGGTTCAATGTAGGATTTCTTGGAAGTGGGGACACGCTATAAACATGTGAAGACACAATGTCAGATTGGTATCGTGTGCTCAAAGGGCTGCAAGAAATGACGGATGTAGCAGGGCACCTGGCAACAAACAAGACTTGTAGAGATGTTCTGGGGAACGAGAGCGTCATCACAGAGCATGGATGGTAACAGGGGTTATGACAACGATAGATGAGGGAAGATGTGAAGCTCTGATTTGGAAAGAGACGGCGGCAGAGGCATTCAAGTTTAGGCTACGGATACATATACACTGGGGTCAGCGGAGAGGCGGCATCACAGACAGTAGCGTTGGGGGTTAGAATACATATACACCTGGGCCAGCGGAGAGGCGGTGTCAGAGCACTGAAGTTGGGAGTGTGGATATATATATATACACTGGGCCAGCGGAGAGGCAGCTCCAGAGGCACTAGATCTGAGGGTAGAGATACGCGGGCCTGCGGAAAGGGTGGAAAGTGTTGAAGGAAAAGTAGGAATATGTCTAAATGAGTTTTATCGGGAGACGGGGGAAGCGGTTGATAGGATAGATATGAAGGATATGTACAGGCAGAAAAGAAACTAACAGAAACATATTGGCAAAGTGAGCGACTTTGTTGAAAATAGAGAGGGAGGTCTATTGGGAAATGTCGGTAGGCCGATACAGGAACGAGAATACGATTTCATGAGGATTTAAAATGGACCTCTCCACTAGATTACTGAGACGCTCAGTCGACAGAGCCCGCGATGCGAGTTTTCTCCGAGAGGCAAAACGGACTGTTGTTGGAAAACGCGATCCTACACGATTTGGTTTTCTTGCTAGCAACGGAGACAAGAAATGGGATGTGCGGATAAAGCTGGTGTGGTATTGGCTTTTATAAAATCGGGGAGCATAATGGAAATCAAGAACAATTTGGTCCAAGACAGAAATGGAAATTCAATGTGGAGTCTGTTTTGTTTTGTGGCTCTAAGACATGAAGAGCAACGTGAACAATAAAGAGAATGGTACATCTTGTAATGGTTAGGGGTCTGTTACATTGAGAGATTGAAATGGTGTGTGGAACTGTTGGACATGTCTAAGCCGATGTGGGTGGTCAATAAAGAAGGGAGGGGTGTGTTCGTTTGATAGGCAGACATCATGGAGAAGACATTACATGACAGACTCTGTCCTAACGCCCTTGAGACGAGAGATATGGGGCAGGAGCAGGACACACATGCAGCAGAGAGCTCGATACAAACTTAATGTAAACAGGAAAGGACGCAGACATCACTTGAACGGATGGCACATGAAAACATGACTTTCTGTATATTTGCTGAACGTCTGAGCTCCACGCAGAGGTTAAATGTTTTGATTTTATTTTATTTGGTGATAAATGAGAGATTTAAAAGACAATATCACAATGGCAAAATCGTATCCTGGTGTGGACATTAATTCATGTTACAATCAGAAGCGAAGCGTTAGAATAGAAGGAATAGGTTGAGCTATCCCCAAAAGTTGTGAAGAATTAGAAAAGATATCCCTCTGCATAAAACAGATGTGGAATAAATTAGAATGTGAAATTGCAATGGTTATTTTTGTTTAAGTGTAGTGACATGTTAGCAAAAGCGCGAAGCGGCACGTGAATTGATCAGTTTCTATTGGACAGATAGGCTGATTGTGTTCAGCCTAACACAGCGTAGGAATCAAATCAATTGGTAGCTAGGACACTCTACTTGTTATTACAGTCATCTAGAGACAAATTAATTCCAAGCTCTGGAAGTGTGTTTCAAATGTTATTTCAGTGCAGCTGCGTTTAGTTTTGTGATTGCAATTTCAGTTGTATCATGTTATTGAGCTGCGTGAAGTTCTTGACTTCATCATAGTTCAGTTAGAGGAACTATTCTCCATGCGTGAAGTTCTTGACTTCATCATAGTTCAGTTAGAGGAACTATTCTCCATGCGTGAAGTTCTTGACTTCATCATAGTTCAGTTAGAGGAACTATTCTCCATGCGTGAAGTTCTTGACTTCATCATAGTTCAGTTAGAGGAACTATTCTCCATGCGTGAAGTTCTTGACTTCATCATAGTTCAGTTAGAGGAACTATTCTCCATGCGTGAAGTTCTTGACTTCATCATAGTTCAGTTAGAGGAACTATTCTCCATGCGTGAAGTTCTTGACTTCATCATAGTTCAGCTAGAGGAACTATTCTCCAAGTGTGAAGTTCTTGACTTCATCATAGTTCAGCTAGAGGAACGATTCTCCAAGTGTGAAGTTCTTGACTTCATCATAGTTCAGCTAGAGGAACTATTCTCCATGCGTGAAGGTTTTCTTGACATCATCATAGTTCAGTTAGAGGAACTATTCTCCATGCGTGAAGTTCTTGACTTCATCATAGTTCAGTTAGAGGAACTATTCTCCATGCGTGAAGTTCTTGACTTCATCATAGTTCAGCTAGAGGAACTATTCTCCATGCGTGAAGTTCTTGACTTCATCATAGTTCAGCTAGAGGAACTATTCTCCATGTGTGAAGGTTTTCTTGACTTCATCATAGTTCAGTTAGAGGAACTATTCTCCAGGTGTGAAGTTCTTGACTTCATCATAGTTCAGCTAGAGGAACTATTCTCCAAGTGTGATGGTTTTCTTGACTTCATCAAAGTTCAGTTAGAGGAACGATTCTCCAAATGTGATGGTTTTCTTGACTTCATCAAAGTTCAGCTAGAGGAACTATTCTCCATGTGTGATGGTTTTTTTGACTTCATCATAGTTCAGTTAGAGGAACGATTCTCCAAGTGTGATGGTTTTCTTGACTTCATCATAGTTCAGTTAGAGGAACGATTCTCCAAGTGTGATGGTTTTCTTGACTTCATCATAGTTCAGTTAGAGGAACGATTCTCCAAGTGTAATGGTTTTCTTGACTTCATCATAGTTCAGTTAGAGGAACTATTCTCCAAGTGTGATGGTTTTCTTGACTTCATCAAAGTTCAGTTAGAGGAACTATTCTCCAAGTGTGATGGTTTTCTTGACTTCATCAAAGTTCAGTTAGAGGAACAATTCTCCAAGTGTAATGGTTGCATGTGTTTAACTCTTAAACCATGCACAATTTTCACAGTTCAAAAACATATCCCGACATTCAATTAAAAAAAGCTTAAAAACACATAGTAAGGTGTTTAACTTTATAGCACTACACAATGAACTGGTAAATATTCGCAGCTCAGAAAACAAAGCCAAACCTTGCACTGAATGGTAGGGTTTCATTGTAAATAACGACCTCCAAACAGTGTATGAACAGACGGACAAGTTGCCGCAAGCCATTCTCAGTATTTCGACGAGCCCTGTTACTACAGAACGTTAGATGAGTACAGTGACGAGAATTTCAACTGCCTAATTGTATGAGCAATAATAGACTTTCCAATCTGGCTACAATTTAAATAGAAAAAGTTCTTTCTTGTAAGTGTGCTTAAGATTAGGTGTTAAAGATATTTAGGTGATATATATTTTTTTCAGATTTGAAATAAAGACGATAAGAACAGATTTACAAGAAAACGTAGACAGCTTTGCAGAAGTACGTCAACAGCATGTGTTTCAACTACCTCATTCAGCATAAACACATAGTACTTTTCAACATCTTTTTCGATATCATTAAGTGTCTTTATGTTCATGACTCAGATTAACCTACAAATTATCATCACGCTTCGTACTGTTCACAATGGCAAAGACTTACCTTGGTGCAGATAATCTAGTTACATTTAAAGTAGTGATCATAAGTCATAAAAACTGAAAAACAGAATGGAATAAGATAATCTAACAAAAAAAACAACAACTTCAGATAGAAATACCAACCCTAAAGCAGCCAGAATCAATACGGAACTAACAAATGGATGTCTGATAGAACAATAGAAAAGAGAAAATCGACAAGAGAAAGTAAAAACTAAATGAGCAAATGCGCATTAAAAGTAAACAGGCAAACTTGAAATAAAACTCTGCCTAAGAAAGCCATTAAGAAACATCAAGTATGTATAACAGACGATATCGCAAGCGGAATGATAGAAACGAGAGAGAGAGGTAAGCACACTTCAGAATATAAAGTAATAGACAACTTGAAAGTTGGAAAACAAATACAGAACAATAATTATTCATGCATAAGTAAAGCAGCTATTAAACAAGTCAAGACGGGCTCAAGGAGAAGGATGCATTTAGAACAACAAGAAAGGCGAGATCATGCACGATAAGAACATATTAAACAGATCTGTTGAATAGATAATGGTACAATTCGTTGACAACAGAGGAGACACGTCGTCAACATTTAACAAATGAAGACTCCAGTGTCCTCAGAGCAGAAGTAGAGAAAGTAATAATGGATATAAGCAATGAGAAAGCAACAAGCATGGACGACATACAAAAAAATGCGAGCATAAATGTGAACGGCTCTAGATGATCTCATTCTCGACAAAATCATTGAGCTGCGCAGGAATACATCTACAATACAAGTTACATATCACGTGACCTGAAACGCCATCTTTTATACCAGTCCACAAGAAACCTTAAACCAAATGTTTAGATATGAGAACATTCAAGATGATTAGCCCAAGGCCATATCTAATTTCTAAATTCTAAAGAAGGTCATTTTTAGCCCAATGCCATCTTTATCTATCTAAAGTAGGTCATAATTCGTCCATGACCTACTTGATATTACAGTTGGTCATGATAAGCCACATAATTAAAACGGTGCTCAAAATTGTACAGAATCGAATTAGGGTAAAAATAGTCAACGAAAGTCCTTGAAAACAATTTATACTTCTACAGAACAGTTGAAAAAGAAAAGCAATATTTTGTATAGCAATAGTGAAGAGAAATATATAGAAGTAGATAAAAATATATATAATTTGCTTTATAAACTGCGAACAGTTTTTTGATGGTCGTTCAGCCTGTGAAATTAACCACATGTCTGGAATACAAAAGATATACGAGTCGTATTCAACTTAAACTGGACCAAACTGCAACAAGTGGGCATACGTACGATGCTCAATATGACGTCACTTCGGGTGTAAACAGCACATACTAACCGTCAAGTTCGCAACATTTCATTATCCTCCGACTCATAGTTTCCTCAGCAGACCGTTGAAAACATGGAGGGTGTGATACGACATCCGTCCAGAGTTGATCAGCGAGCGGTGGTTCGGTTTCTAACAGCTGAAGGATGTCGACCAGTTGACATTCATTGCAGAATGCAAGCAGTGTATGGTGACAAAGTATGTCGAAGACAACAGTAAAGAACTGGACAACGATGTTTACAGAAGGACGTGAGTTAACGAATGATTTTCCGAGACCAGGTCAGACGCCGTTAACTCGCGTTCTTCTTTAAACATCGTTTTCCAGTTCTACGAGTCGAAGAATAATGCAATTTTGCAAACCTGACAGTTAGTATGTGCTTTTTACACCAGAAGTAACGTCATTATCCGCATAGTATGTTCACTTACTGCAATTTGGTCCGGTTTCATTTGAACATACCTCGTAAATGGGACATATTCTGGAAAACTCAGTAACCTATACTGGGAGTAGTTGGTCAAAGTAAGGCCTGATAGGATTTACTCACTGGGTGTTAATTGTAAAACAAGATGTGACACAATGTTTCTAAGATCTCTGTGACACAAGGAAACGTGTTATTCATCCATGTCTGTGAGAATGAGAAACGTGTTAGTCATCCATGTCTGTGAGACAGGCAAACGTGTTAGTCATCCATGTCTGAGAGACAGGGAAACGTGTTAGTCATCCATGTCTGTGAGACAAGGAAACATGTTAGTCATCCATGTCTGTGAGACAAGTAAACGTGTTAGTCATCCATGTCTGTGAGACAAGGAAACGTGTTAGTCATCCATGTCTGTGAGACAGGGAAACATGTTAGTCATCCATGATTGTGAGACAGGGAAACGTGTTAGTCATCCATGTCTTTGAGACAAGGAAACGTGTCATTTATCCATGTCTGTGAGACAGGGAAACGTGTTAGTCATCCATGTCTGTGAGACAAGGAAACATGTTATTTCTCCATGTCTGTGAGACAAGGAAACATGTTATTCATCCATGTCTGTGAGACAAGGAAACGTGTTATTCATCCATGTCTGTGAGACAAGGAAACGTGTTATTCATCCATGTCTGTGAGACAAGGAAACGTGTTATTCCTCCATGTCTGTGAGACAAGGAAACGTGTTATTTCTCCATATCTGTGAGACAAGGAAACGTGTTATTTCTCCATGTCTGTGAGACAAGGAAACGTGTTATTTCTCCATGTCTGTGAGACAAGGAAACGTGTTATTTCTCCATGTCTGTTTATCATTGACGCAAAAAAACAATTTGTAAATAGATTATATTGAATAAATGCCAGGACGAATTATCGGGGAAGTGTCAATAAAAAAATTCCAATAAGTGGATGGCACAGTTCTTCTGGCTGAAAGTTAACAGCAAGAATAATGGAATCAAGTTAAAAACATAAGTCAATATTATAGATTGAACGTTAATTCTGATCAAGCATAAATGATGATAACAACATAGATGACAGGCAATCTGCACTACATATAAAAATAGACGATCAAACACGAGAACAGGTCTAGAGTTTCTTCTATCTTGGAGATAAAATAACGGAGGATGAAAGATGCGAAATAGCAATTAAGAAGAGATCAGGGAATAGCCAAATCTGTTTTTCACCAACATGCGACAAATATTGACACCCAGACAAATAACTCATGAATTAAAAATGTTAGCGAGCAAGTGTTATGTCTACTCGTCGCTGCTGTATGGAGTGGAAACATGGACACAATTAATGGATGTTTAAAAATGGGAATTGATGGCTTTGAAATGCGTATATATAGAAGAATGGGCGCATCTTGCTGATCGGCAGGACGACAAATTGAAAGTTCTAAAGAAACTCTGAGCACAAAGTCGGACACTTAGAATATTTTGATGATACGAACAAAAACAGCAGCTGACTAAACACAATCGGAATGGAAAGGTAGAGAACATTCCAGAAAGAAGGTTTTAAGTCGGAGATTAACATCAAGAGACGGATCTGAAAAACCCTTTCAGGGTGCACCATCCTTTCAAGAGACAGACGGTCTTTGAGAACTATTAAAGCCGAACTTCGGCGTAGAGGTGGCAACTCACCTTTCAACTACACACACATTCTTTATGGTTATAACATGGTGCGTTTATCATTTTGATCGTTTGGCAACCAGTCTCGGATTGGATAAGATTGTTTAATTATGGATTATTTCCTTGTCTGTTTTACGTTTACAACAAATACAGGAAATGCTAAGACTCATTATCGTTGGGGGTATCCATAAATAAAGGAAATGCTAAGACTCATTTACGGTGGGGGTATCCACACATAAAGGAAATGCTAAGACTCATTTACGGTGCGGGTATCCACACATAAAGGAAATGCTAAAACTCATTTACGGTGCGGGTATCGACACATAAAGGAAATGCTAAAACTCATTATCAATAAATAATCTCAGATAAGCAGATAACACAGTTCTGCTGGCTGAAAGCGAACAAGAACTGCAAGAATTGGCGATTCAAGTCAAAAACACACGTCTAGTGCATAGATTTGAAAACTTACACTGAGAAAATAAAGGTTAAGATAACTAACATAGTAGACTCGACATATTTCTACTGAGACAAATAAATAATGAAACACTGGAACGTGTCAAGAGCTTCTATCTTGGAAAAATAACAAATAGAAGATCCCAAATGGAAAACACAAAAGAGAAAAGAGATGTTCATAACGGGTTTCACCAAAATGATTCTCACACCGACTGACATCCAAGTAAGTCACTCATAGGTACAAATGAGAGTGATCACGTGTTATTTACACGCGTATTTACTGCCTGGCTTGAAAACATGGACAATTAACAAATGATTGGCGAAGAAAATTAAAGCTTTTGAGATATATAATGTAGAAAAATAGACAGTGGATCTACAAGGAAAAAAAACAAACTAATAATGAAGTTTTAAGAAATTATGGGTTAAATAATAAATGAAAGAAATACAAGCTGTCAATTCTGAAAGAAATGAAGCAAGAACAGCCTCTCTCTCTCTCTCTCTCTCTCTCTCTCTCTCTCTCTCTCTCTCGAGAGAGAGAGAGAGAGAGAGAGAGAGAGAGAGAGAGAGAGAGAGAGAGAGAGAAAGAGAGAGCACCATCATAAGAATCAAAGATCCTCTACAATTTATGTGCAAATGTCAAATTCATAGCTAAGAATGCAAAACATGAAAAATGGTCATCAACATGTGGGAAACTTGACCTAACGCACAATGGGAAGAGAGCTTGGACGTTGATGTCGAATTTGTCTGGAGACAGGAGGAGAACAAATCCGAAGCCAGGGATAGATGGTAGAAGAATAATAACTGAAGACCAGAAAAAAGCAGAGCACTTCAACCGCTTCTTTGCCTCTGTGAACAGAGCAGGAAAGCTTGATGAGTTGGACAAAGAACGTCTAGGACACTTGAAACATCAAGAGAAAGCCTCAACCGCTAGTGCCTCCATATTTGAAGATGACTTCCGTATGTACGAATTACAACAAGGACTGAAGAAATTAAAACTTAGAAAGTCTCCTGGGCCAGACAGGATCAATAATGAAATGGTAACTCACCTGGGCTCATTGGCGAAAGAAACAGTTCTCAAGTTAATAAACATGACTTGGAGAAATGAATAACTGACCAAAGACTGAAAAAATGTGCATGTTATCCCCATGCTGAAAGGCAACAAACCTCCAGATGAACCAACCACCTCCCGTCCCATCTCATTAACATCATGCTTTGGAAAAGTAGCAGAAAGAATGGTAAACGCACGCCTTTACTGGTTTCTTGAGAGTTCAGAAATCCTTTGCCATGAACAGGCAGGATTCAGAAAAGGTAGTTGCACAAAAGACCAGCTTTTCTGGTTAACACATAAAATTCACGATGGGTTACCAAATAAGACACGTACAGTAGCAATCTAATTCGACTTACAACATGCCTTTGATGGTGTATAAAGAAAAGGTCTCTTGATGAAGATGACTGGGGATTAGTGGAAAGCTGTACAGCTGGATACAATATTTCCTCATTGACCGAACAATCCAGACGAAGATGTACAATGCAGCCTCCTCTAAAGAAGTCTTAGAGGAAGGCTTACTACAGGACTCTGCTTTTAGCTGTTCTCTTTTTCTCATCTCCATCAATGACCTGGAAAAGAATGTAAAACCTGAAAAAGCCATGTATGCTTATGATCTAACAACATGGCAGAGCCATGAAGATATAGAAAGTGCAGCACAAATGTCTTTGCCAATAGCCACAGAGAAGTCAAGAAAGATATCAGTCAGAGATTCGGTAAACAGAAATTGCCCAGAGAGGAAGAGCCTACATGTCTTGAAGTCACGCTCGACCGACAGCTCAGTCTCAAGAAACATGATCAAAATATTAAAAATAAAGCGTTGAGGCGGCTACAGTTATTGAAGAGGCTCCCTGGTACAGCATGGGAACCAGACAAGGACACTCTGAGAGGCTTGTATCTTGGATATGTACGCTCTGCTTAAGAATACAGCAATACACTCCTGACAACAGGCTCACAGGCTAATGTAGAGTTTCCGGACATATTGCAGAACAATGCCCTACACCTTATTAGTGGAGCAATGAGGTCGACGCCCACTGCGGCAAATGAAATTCATGTGAATGTAGAACCCCTTGAGATACGAAGAGATGTGGCCGCTATGAAAGTTTATGAGAGGAGTAAAAGAACGAGCAAAAACCACCAAAATAGAAGACTTTCAGAAACATGGCAACAAAAGCAGAGAATAAAACCAAAGTCAGATCTCCACCACGTCAGTGAGATTAAAGACATATATCACGGCTCAGATAAAAGACAAGAAACACAGAGAGCAACAAGAAATTTACCACCACATTCATGTTTAAAAATGCCAAAAATTCAAACAAAATAAACAAGAAGTGCTGATTCAGTGAATCTTTTGAGAGCATCACACAGAAAGAACGACTGACACCTACCCAGAAGAATGGTTACATGTCTATATTGATGGATCTGCTTTTAAGGCCACCATTAAAGCAGGATATGGAGTCTACATAGAGTATACAGACATAACATTTGATGAACTGTTTGATGCCTGTGGGGAGATGTTCAAATTATGAGGCAGAAATAACAGCATTTGAATTTGCTCTGTACCACTTGATGACTGTATTTGATGTTTTCTCTTCAAAAGCCCAAAGCATCGCAATCTTTACAGACTCATTATCTGTCCTTCAAGCTCTGGAAGACGATGGTCATTGTAGGCCTGAACTTACCCAAATATCCCTAGATACAAACCATCTTCTCACATCTCGTGAAGTCAGAATAGTTATACAGTGGATGCCTGGTCACTCAAATACACCTGACAATGACAAGGCAGACAGACTGGCTAAAAAGGGAGCAAAACAAGAACAATACACACCAAAAACAGTTAAACAACTACTGAAGACTGCGAACAAAGAGGTCTGGCTGAATAGATGGACAAGGGGAAATACTTGGAGGTAAATCTACAAACACATGGCCATCCCAAATCCCAAAGACACCATCAACCTATTATTTTTAGACGTTTCTCTTCTACTTGTCGGCTTCAGACGTTTCTCTTCTGCCCGTCGGCTTCAGACGTTTCTCTTCTACCCGTCGGCTTCAGACGTTTCTCTTCTACCCGTCTGCTTCAGATGTTTCTTTTCTACCCGACGGCTTCAGACGTTTCTCTTCTACCCGTGGGCTTCAGACGTTTCTTTTCTACCCGTCGGCTTCAGACGTTTCTCTTCTACCCGTCGGCTTCAGATGTTTCTTTTCTACCCGTCGGCTTCAGACGTTTCTCTTCTACCCGTCGGCTTCAGACGTTTCTCTTCTACCCGTCGGCTTCAGACGTTTCTCTTCTACCCGTCGGCTTCAGGTGTTTCATTTCTACCCGTCGGCTTCAGACGTTTCTCTTCTATCCGTCGGCTTTAGACGTTTCTCTTCTACCCGTCGGCCTCAGACGTTTCTCTTCTACCCGTCGGCTTCAGATGTTCTTCTGATCTTTAACAAACTACTATTGGGTAGAAGTGTCGATAGTTTTACACATTTTTCCGGACAGCGGCTCGCTTCGATCTGCTCAGTTTACAACCGCTAATTGCTCTTTTATACGCACATCATGCACACGAAACCTTCCGGCTAATCGTTCATCTCTGCTAGGACTGGGCGTCGATCTCATCATATTCTTTGATAAAACGGACTCTTGAAACTTTCAGGATTAGAAAACTCGTCTTTCGCGCGAACATTTGTTTCATTTTGAGAGACGAGAGTTTTACTAGTATGTTAAATATTTTATGAATACTATTTGAAATACACCGTTTGAGTGGGACAACCTTTGAAACGGCTAAATTTATTCGGACATTTTCTGGAAGACTGCATGGGGCACGAAAAGAAAAACTTGGAGACCACCGCACTAGTTCCTTTATATCAGTAATGCCATTATAATAATCGGCTTTATTATCGCTCATCCCCAATCTGTCTCATCATAAACGGCTTTCATACAGACATAATCAATATTACTCACGTATTCTCCTTTTTCTTCCATTTTGTAATTACTGTTGGATTCTCCACGTAATCACAGAGTACTTTTGGTTCGGTATGGAAAACAGCGCCTTTTGTCTAGTTTTAAGCGAGGTGGGACATGGACGACCAAGCAGCGGTTGATTCGTGTTGGTTATATGAGGTCGTGTTTACCCAGTAATGATCTTGTGGTTCTTTACAGGGTAACAATTAGTAGGACCATTGTACCTTCACGTACATCATGAACGGGGATTCAAGAGAATAGTGTGTATGAGGTTTGCAGCATCATCATTGACAATACACTACTGCAAACATCTCACATGGTCATTTTCTTTCTACATGTTTTTTGCAGTAAATCATTGATAGTGTTTGCCGGATGCTTCGCAACAAGATGTAGACGAACAAGAAGAAGAAGAAGAAAACGAAGATCAAAATCAAGTTCAAGAAGAATTCGAAAAGAAGGAGGAGAAGCAGAGACCATTTTAAAAAGTAAAGAAGAACAGGACTAACGCGAAGACAAATATCAATACGAAGAACAAGACAAAGAAACCAGCTTAAAAGAAGAAGAAGAGACAGAAGAAAAGGAAGCAGGAGAAGGGAAAGAGAAATAGAAAAGTGAAGAGCAGAACAAGACGAAGAAGAAAATGGTGACGGAGAATGAAAAGAAGAAGAAGATGAAACAAAAAATTAGAGAACGTGCTCGGTATTCCTTTATTTGAAAAGTTAAGACAATCAGTTGGATACCTGGGCTTCCAGTTTTTAGTTTTGACAAATTGGATAGTCAATTTTGAATATAAAATAAGATACTTAAATAAATACAAGAAAGAAAACGAAATAAATTAAACTTGAAAAGTTGCACATTTTGATACAACCTGTGAAAGTCTTTTTAAACATCATCTCTTCTAAAACTTTAGCTTAACTTGATGTCTTTGTGCTGGTTTAAATGACTCTACAGTCTGTATACAACCCGTTTCTTGGAGGGTGATTTAACTGATGTGCGAGTCCATCTTAATAGATGCAAACACAAGAGCTGAGTAGACCCTCAGCCAGTTAGGCGCCATCTAAAGCTGCGCTTAACAAACCCCTGGGGAAAGGTACAAATAACGTGGGTATATTTTTAACTTGAATTCTGCCTACTGTTTTCTATTTTCCAACTGCAAAGAAATTTTTAACGTACTCGACTCTGAACACTGAAGTCTGATCTCTCTCAGACAACACGGGAATTTTTTACCAGAAGATTGACTTGACAAAAAAACCTTGAGACCACCGAGTCCTCCTTTAACAAAGATTGTGGTGAGGAAATATTCAGTTGCTTGTTTGTGCTTGACATCTGTACTTTCTTCAGATTGTAAACGTAGCTAAATGTCACTTTATTACTGATCATGGCATTCACGTCTACTACACTGTCGAAGCGTCACATTAAGTCAAATCAATTATTTGGGGCGTATTGAATGAATTGATTCAATTTGTTCCCGTTTTTGACTTCTCACTTGATTGTATAGATACATCATTGACAGACTGTCAGACTTAATCTAGGTTGCCCTTCACCGCTACTCGTCTCTCATGGCATGTTCCAAGTGTGATAGTTATCGTGAGTATTACATACAGAGGAAACACTCAGGTACAGAAGATGTCATTTAATATATTTTCTCTTCTGTTAAGAATCAACGACATTGCACTCTGGGCAGACCCAAAGGTGCTCAGTCCTACTCAGATTGACTGAATACCAAGATTCCAGTAATCCAATTGAAGTTTAAAGTAATGAATGAAACACAATCACATCCTTAGTTAGCTAAAAGTAGTTTCATAACAGACACTGCTGTCACCGATGAAGTGTTTGAAACTTCAGCGTACTGTGCCTCTCCTCAATTATGACAAAGGGTGGCCGGTTTTTTTTTCTGCACTGACATAATTTTCCTAACAGTAAACTTGGTGCTAACAGTAAACTTGGTGCTAACAGTAAACTTGGTGCTCACTTCGAAATAGATCAACCTGGTCGTGTCGATAGTGGGGATTGAACCCGTTATCTTTGTCACAAGAAGCGAACGACCCATTACTCTACTACTCATAGATATACTAGTTAGCAATGGATTAATAGAAACAAAATGGACAATACATGTGAAAAGGGAGAGAGAAGAAACGCAACAAACGTTTAACAAACGTTACTAAAGAGATTCAACATTGACGTCACCTCCCTCGAGACGCTTGCAGAGAACCGTTTCACTTGGCGCGCTAGCATCTCACAAGGTGTTTAGATCACAGAGAGAAACATCATCACCGAAGCTCAGAGAAGTGAGCCGCCCGAAAGAAAGGATCGCACAACAACTACACAGCAGACTCGTGACATGTATGCCCCAAGTGCAGCAGAGTCTGTCGTACCAGGATTGGGCTTTACAGTCAAATGAGATGACATTTCGCAGCACAAGTCTGATGCTGACGCAATCTTTGCTTGCGATGGTCAACTATTATTACTTTTCTCCAAACTTGAGCAGATGGGAGATCATCGGGTCAATTACAAAATAATATAATACAGATCACTGTAACCTGCTCAACATGCAATATAAGGTCATTATAAAGAGTCATTCATTGGGTTAGCAACCTCATCATGTAAATGAATTGCATAACAAAGCACCACAGGAAGAGCGCACGGACGTGTATTGAATAAAATGCGTCTTTATAGAAGGTCAGTTCTAATTAATAGCTCATAGATTGGTGTGGAGCTGAAACGGACACATTTTCCCCGAAAGAAACAGGAAATCCCACTTTTCTATATCACGGACGCCCCGTAGATTAAAAGAAGCAATAAGGAAAATACATATAGAAAGAGAATTAGATGTAGAAAGGGAAAAAATTGTGAAATTGAAATTGATGTTTAAAGTGTCACAAGAAGGACAAACAAATGTTGGTGGATTTCTAGTTTTTCTTGCACGTTTGCCATCATACATCACCATCAATGGCTCTTAGTACATCAATGGCTCTTAGTACATCAATGGCTCTTACACCATCAATGGCACTTACACAATCAATGGCTCTTACACCATCAATGGCACTTACACAATCAATGGCTCTTGCATCGTCATTTCTTTGTTGTGTTCTGATTAGACAAGTTTTTCAACAGGTGGCAGAGGGAATCCGTCTTTAAGGTGCATTTGTTGGAGGCTATATGCCTTACAGAAAAGAAGTAAGGCGCACGCCCCTCAAGAAACGAGATAACGTAAGCATAAACGAGTTTGTGTTCGAATTCTATAAGTTTCAAGCGGCATCTAGCCTCAAGGAAGGATCGTGTATCGAGTCTTGTCGGTTACATATGATAAACTTCGATGTTCTGTGTGCACGATGCACATGTAAAATAACATTCAGCAGTTAACATTAAACATAAAAAGATATTAGCGGCTGGTCCTTTTAAAAATATTTGTAAATACATTAAATTCCTGCCACAGCCTCGTAGCGGGAAGTAAACTCAAGAATACCATTTCTGCATCCTATAATATCTCCATTCGTCTTGACAAGCACGTCTTGCCACTTGACCAAGGTAGCTCACGACAAGAGAGTGTGGTTGGTGGTATCAATAAACTTTATCATTTAAATCTAATTAAAGCAGAAGCTATAATATCAGACCTTAAAGGTCAAGGTGGGTACCATGGCAACGATTGTCATCAGGGATGAAGATAACTTTTCATGGACTAAGCCGCAGCCTAGGTGAGATAAGATGGCCAGTTCCCTTTCTTGCTGTTTTATTCTTTCTCCAACTCATTCGCCAGCTAACAGGAACAAACCACGCCTGGATATTTATTATGTCCGTGAGTGTTTTTGAAACCCTGCCGTGGTGTAATCCCAGTCTTAGCAAGCCAGCTCACTGTAACCTATGCTATACACTCCACAGTATCAGACCTTACAAAATTGCAAAAACCACTCTATCTGTGCGCTGCCGCCTGCCATGACAACATGCGGTAGGCAATTTTTTTTTTTAGTTTTGTTTAGGACTGCTTCCTCTGGCCGTTCCCAGGGCACCAGCTAGGCAACAGCTGTTTGGCGTCAGTGTTTCTCCTAGAAAAGTAGACTTACTGGTCTAGCGATCCTTTCACACACAGCAGCCAGACTTGTAGACAATGGATTTAATTTGATTAAACTTCAGCGCTGATTGGCTTGGACAATTTACCATCAAGACACGGGTCAAATTAGGAGCCGATACAGAACTCCAGGAAATGGAGTTAAAGAAACAAGATTTGCTGGTCCTGTCGTTACAACATCTAATGACGATAGCGATCAGTACACAGAAAGCGTCTTCTGGTGATCTCAAATTAAAATAAGCAGATGTAAATCGTTGGTGGAGACCAGGACGTTAATCACACTTTGGAATAGAGTTAAGTTGTACAGTCGATGAACAAATCAGATCAACTGATTGCTTTCTTTCGATTGGTTGAATGAGCTCTACGGAAGTAAAGATTGTCTAGAGTGGAGTAAGTGGAAGCAGAGAGCGATGTCTGATTACATGGTAGAAGAGAATGGCGGGCTACGGAAAACAGAACGGAAGAAGTAAAAACGGTTTCAAAAAGTAGGCATAGAATTGAGAAAGATGGATGCTGGGAAAAGTTGTAGCATGAACGCTACTTGTCTGCTGCACTTTGGTGTTCTTGATTCTTGATGCTTGTACTTATTGATTGTTCTTATTCTGAATGTAGTGCCCCTGATGACATTGACAGACTGCTTCAGCATTATCAGTATCGTTTCCTTGTCGCTGCAACAGAAGTATTTGGTCAATTTGTTTGAACTTCTTATTTGATCAGATTCGTGTCTTAACCCTTTATAGTCCATCCTCAATTGATCAGACTCGTGTCTTAACAACATGCCATAGAAGAAAGTCAACAACAGAAGTGATAGACAGTACTAACGACAGAGTATGACTAAGAGCAAATACATTGGATGGCTTAACTCTTTACAGTCCATCCTAATTTGATCAGACCGACTGTAAACAGTTAACTTTTAAATCCAGACAAAGGACATGTCCTATTTGTTTTACAGACCTACCCTTTAGAACCAGTCTGACCGCATGTCCTCTTTATTTTAAAGACCTACCCTTCAGATCCAGCCAGAGCACATGCTCCCTTTGTTTTAAATACCTACTCTTTAGATCCAGACAAAGCACATGTCCCCTTTGTTTTAAAGACCTACCCTTTAGATCCAGACAGAGCACATGGTCCTTTATTTTAATTCACCTACCCTTTAGATAAGGACAAAGCACAGACCTACTTGGGTTTAAAGACCTACATTTCAGTGACAGAATACAGGGCCACATTGTTTATACATGCTACTTTAATAGAGGCAGCCATAGAATGCGATTGGTTTGGCACCTTTTAGATCCAGACAGAGCACGGGGTTTGTTTATTTGAACTTGTTAACTTTTAGACGCAGCTAAAGCACGGAAACACATTGATTTATCTTTATCCCTTTTAGATTTCGCCAGAACACGGCCCCATTTTTTCATCTCTCTATCATTTATATCCAGCCAGAGCACGGGATTAATTACTTAATTGTCTTACCTTTTAGCTCCACTGGGGTCAGGGCCATTACTGCTGTTGGTCAATTTGTAATAAATTACTGAGTGTTTTTGGTAGTGGTAGTTTCTGTTCTACTTTACATATTATAATTTTGGTGCCTGTATCGTACTTAACATTTCTTGGTATCCACTCACCATATGCATAGTTTAATTCAGTGGTCCTGTTCTTAACTCCCAAAAATGAAATGCTGTCAGAAACGTATGTGGGATTTACGAGTAAAACTCATTAGCGAATAGAAGTGGCTATTAATAGACTTGCTCTACGCGTATGGATGACGTGGCTGCAGATCCTACCTCATCTCATTTGGGGAACTAAGCAATTAGGGTTAAGGGAAAGATACTGAACAAGCCCTCAACTCACGTCAGGGACTAGTAAAACTCGCTGACCAAGACCTCATCCCGTGTCAGGATCAAGTGAAATATACTGACCAAGACCTAAACTAACGTCAGGGTCAGAAAAAACGTCCTGACCAAACCTCATCCCTTTTGGTTGTATGAAGAGTAACCGCAACCAACCACTAAAAAAAACGTCGTCAAGAGTAAAATTAATTCAAGTACAAAAGGATTTCCCTACAACAACAACAACCTCACGTTTTGTCTCACGTTTATAACAATATAAACACGCATTGCTCAGTTACCTCACAGAGACATACAGCAAAAGGAAACGACCACAAATATCGTCTTTGGGGACAACGAACAACATACATCGTCTTCTTCTTCCGTTTTTTTCTTCTTTTTCTCTCTCTTCTTCGGCAAATACGTTGTGATATTGTCTCGTAGTTTACAAGGGGACTGCGATACCTACGCCTTTCGGACCAACACATCCGACGTCACTAGGCCCTTTCCGTATCGAGTCTGCCATCCCACCGCCATCCATATTATTTTCTTTGCTAGATTACACTACTGCATGCAGCCTGTTTCCAGAACCGTCACTCGGAGGCGGAGTATGGTCTTTGCCAGCTGCCAAGTATCATGAGTTATGTGCTCAGCTGGTGTCTGGCTTGGTTGCTGACTGTAAAACGTCTCCAGACTTCCACACGGCTGATGCAATCTGATTTCTTGACACCTTCAGGAGAGGAAGTTTTCAGATCCTACCGCATCCCCCCCCCCCCCCCCTCCCCTATATCCTTGACCTTGCTCACTGGACATCCTGTGTTTGGACCCATAAAGGACTTTTTGAGAGGACGGAGGAAATTTGGGAATGGAGACGAGGTCCAAACAGCGAGGCGATCCTGGATGAAGGCACAATCAAAGACCTTTTCCTTTTGATAGAATACAGAAGCAACGATGCGAGAAGTGTGTTGACAATTATGGTAATTATGTAGACAAATGAAACACCTTGTGTACCTCTAATTGAATTATACGAGTTCCAACATAGCATAACATGGACGAGAGACAAATAACTATGAAAAAAAATACTGTGAGGCAGCTTAATGTGCTCTGGGGCAGGTTTCATGTAAAGATGCAAACTGCAGTTACTGACGCATTCCTTATAAACAGAAACAGGATTTCTCTGTCAAGGACTGTTAAAGAAGCCTGCCTGGTGTCGCCATAATTACATTTATCAACGGCTAATGCGGCCCGCGCGTGTATTTTCAAACATGGCCAACATGTTTTCGCGTCAGTGAACTTCAATATCTCTAGACGTTGTCGGGTACCGACATTATTAAACTGAATCTTGGCTGAAATTGGCTGCTGTTTATGACGACGCGGCTAGATTTTGGACGCCTTTTGAAGGACTATGATAGAAATAAAGATGTAGTTGATTTTACTGAGAACTGATTCTAATGATGTGTTTGCACGTGTGATTTGTGTGTGTGTTTGAGCTGGTGTCGATGTCTGAGACAACATAATGTACTATGATAGTTCTGAATGAATAAATAGACATGTGTACAGAATGCACAATAACAGTTCTGAAGGACTAAATAGACATGTATGCATAATGTACAATAAGAGTTATGAATGAATAGATAGACATGTGTACATAATGTACAATAAGAGTTCTGAATGAATACATAGACATGTGTACATAATGTACAGTAAGAGTTCTGAATGAATAAATAGACATGTGTACATAATGTACAATAAGAGTTCTTAATGAATAAATAGACATGTGTACAGAATGGGTTATCGGGAAGTTGGTTCACATTGGAGAAATAGAAGGAGGTAACGCACCATGATAACGGTCAAATCAAGATAATTAAATACTTTTAAAAATGGAAAATAGCTCACCAAACCGACTTTGTTGCATTATAAAATGTACTCAGTCCCTTTCATTGCAGAAAATGCCGACGTCAGAGCCCGATCTTTGTAGCTCCCCCGGCGGCTACGAAATTGTCAAATGAGTACGTCAGGTACCCATTAACAGCTAAGTTGACTGGGACAAGCATTCGTACCATGAAAGTAATGCACGATATATCCTGTATGTAAAACTGAAGGTGATGTTATTGGAACCGGATACGTTAGGTGTGTAAGTCAGGATTACAAGCCCCTTGACCTCCGCTTTTAGACGATCCGTGAGTGTATTGAATTAATTAACACATTCACAGCAGTAAACCTCAAAGGCAAGCCCATGTAAAACACTGTTATCGATGATGAAGTGTTTGAGACTTCATTGTACTAGGCATCCACCTTCTATGAGGAATGATAGTCAGTGCCCTTCCTCGTATTTATTTATCAAACACCAAATCAGGTATCAGAATACAGCTGGATAGACTAGAGGGTAAACAGCACCGAAAGACATTGTTTTATCTTGTAATGGCAGTATCTGTAGTAAGTTGTTGCACAAGATGATATTACCTCATCAGCTCTCTGCTCAATACTCATGGTCCGTCCTTCAAGGCATACTTTGGAGACTATAATGGCCTGAATCTGTCTTGTCCAGGATACATCTGGATGCCTATGTAATATGGATAACTCGTGGATCACAATGTAATATATCTAACTCAGTGATGACTTCTTCTTCTTCTTCTTCTTCGTACGCTGTCAGACGTCAACTTGTAATTGTTCGAAGAAAGCAGCTGTCATCCTGAGGCTGTCGACACTGCCATAGAGCTTGTCTAGTATTGCCACTGGTGATGGCCACATGTGTTTTCTCTGGTCCTCGTATGTCGGGCAATTTTGCAGCGGATGTTCTGCGGTCCTTTTTCCTGTATCACAGGTGCATTTGTCAGTGCCACCTATCTTCAGTTTATTGAATAGGTGGTACCGCAGTCTGTTGTGGCCTGTGCGGAGTCTGAAGACCACGACCTGCTCTCTTCTGTTCAACTGGTAATAGGAATCATTTTTTTGTGTAGCCAGTATGTTCTGTTTCCCATTTGGCCATGTATCTGGCCATAATAAACCTTTTGGACTCTTCGTAGGTCACACTAGAATCTGGTTGTGGTAGTCTTGCACCTTCTTTTGCCAGTCTGTCTGCCTCCTGGTAGCCTAAGATGATACAGTGAGATCGAACCCATTGTACCACTACTCTTTTTGGTGCAGACTGCTGGCATAGTTGACAGAGTACTGCTCTTAAATCATTAAGTTCAGTATTTTTCTGGCTTTTTAGTGCTGTAACTATGGCCAGGGCATCTGTAAACAGGACTATCTGGCTTTCATTGCTTCCGCCTGTCAGCATTGCTTTTACTGCAGCCTTCAGTACCTCTGCCTCCGCTCTGAAATTGCTTGTAACTCAGTGATGACAACGGAGTAAGTATAATCCATGGGTAATAACGGAGTAAGTCTAACTCAAGGACCTCAATGTAATTTTACTAACTTGATTTATTCCACCCGGAGCCTATGACTGCAACAGTTTCTGTTTTGTGCATGAGCCTCCAGCTGCTATGACCTTCTCTTCGGCTTTACTTCATCACCAGTATTTTGGTCTCTTCACTTTCCTCTTTCTATGTGGGTTCCAATCGAGCACATGTCTGGTTATTTTGTAAGACTAATTTATGAGGGTAGGTTATATCCATCTTCACCTTTCTTCCTCGATCTCAAGCCGAATTCGTTGTTGACGTTTTCTCTGTCATTCGAGCCGTGTTTCGTATTATCTATGGAGTCCTGGTATTTAAATAGGCAGGTGTATGCCTGCTGGCATGTAGCACATCCATTGTAGTTTATGTGCACATCATGTACAACGGTCCTCCGAGTTCATCGTCTGTCTCCGTTGAACAGTCAATTAGTCTCACCTCGCCTTTCTAGGACCAGCAGAGACTAACCCCAACCCATTCCCCATTTCTAAACTCTAACTCGAACCACACCCTTAATCCAAACCCTAACGCTAACCCCAACCTCAACCCATACTCCAACCCTAACCCCAACCCCAACCCTAAACTTTAACCACATCCGTAATCCCAACCCCAATCCCAACCCAAACCATATCCCTAACCCAACCCTAACCCCAACCCTAACCCTAACTCCAACCCTAACCCTAACCCCAACCCCAACTCCAACTCCAACCCCAACTCCAACTCCAACCCCAACTCCAACCCCAACCCCAACTCCAACACTAACCCCAACCCTAACTCCAACCCCAACCCTAAGCCCAACCCTAACCCTAACCCCAACACTAACCGACCTGAACACAAATTGTTAAGATCAGTTTTTCACCGGCCAATTTGTTTACAAAGTAGATGAACGAGATCTTCCTCACCCTCGGAACAGGAGAGAACCACTGTTTAGCTAGAACATCCGAGTAGCTCCAAGGGCAAATAGAATAGAACCAGTTTCTTTTTATTGTTGTTGAATGATGTAAAAATCGAATAACAATCGTTGTACATGGGGCTGGCAACCTCATCATATAAAATCCATTACTGTAAAACTGCCCACAAGTAATAGCAATAAGGCTTTCCTAAAAGCTAGTTAAATAAGCCATCAATGTTTGTAAGCGGAAATGATCACAAGACAAGTATTTATCCGCACTAAAAAAACATTCATAACGAACAACAGAAAGTTCTACAATCTGCGGTTAGACATTTAAACTAGACTAATGCACATCCATTGATACTTGCATGTTTTTCAAGCTGTTGCGGGATCAAGATGAGCAGCGCATGAGCTGCAGCGGTCAACGACTCATAGCTGACTGTTAGTGTCAGGGCCAGCGAACCAAAGCTGCCAAAACCCTTCTACACCTCCACGCGGTGATCCTGGATAACAGGCTGCAGCAGGGCAGACTGGCTAAGGAGAAGGGATCGAAGAGGGAATGCTAACACACTACTAAAAAATGCTTGCTGAAGTCGGATGTGTTGAACCGAAAGGTGCAAATATCGCAGTCAAGCTGTAAACTACGACACAACGCATTCCGTTCTCTGGACTACATTCTGCCACTTAAGTTATTTCAGTGTTTGATAGTGGGAGATTGAGAATGAACGAAGCCAAGCCAAGCCAACCTGTTACCACACCTTCGGTACCTTAGTTCAGGTACAAAACACAAACACGGCAGACTTTAGCGCGCCGAGACGTGAATGGATCCCGATGTCTTTGTCGAGAGAGTCAAGCCTCATAGCTGCACATAAAATGGAGGAAGGAAAACTAAATTTAAAAAACACCAGTATTCTGACTCTTCTCCGTTTGCAAGGGAGATTGGGCACCTATGAGTTTACTCGGAGTACAGTACCATCAGTTCTGAACATAACTGAACATATTGAAAGGAAAAATGTTCCTGTGCATCGGTCAATCTACTTCTCTGTTACCTTCAGAAACAATTCTCGTTTTGGCAGAATGCACTCCAATTCTGATATCGATCAAAATCAATGTGAGTTCCTATTCCAATGATGAACAGGTGTCGATGTTTCCATGAAGGCACTCAGTCTAAACCACTCATCGAAATATGAGCCGCATTTAATCTGTCTACGTTATATTTTGTCATCAATTTTCTTCTATCTGTCGCTTTCATCGTCATTGGTTGGCTCCTTCTCTAAAGTGTGTTCTCTAAATTGTTTCCATTAGTTGTGTTTCCTTAGTTTCCATATTTATATTCTCTTCTCTAGGTTTTCAAATTTATATTTTCTTCCCCAGGTTTTTAAGTTTATATTCTCTTCTCGAAGTTTCCATATTTATATTCTCTTCTCTAGGTTTTCAAATTTATATTCTCTTCCCGACATTTCCATATTTATATTCTCTTCCCTAGGTTTTCAAATGTATATACTCTTCCTGAAGTTTCCATATTTACACTGTCTTCTCTAGATTTTTATATTTACATTGTCTTCCCTGGGTTTTCCTACTTAAATCGACTATATAAGTTTCCATATGTACATTGGATTCTCTAGATTTTTATATTTACATTGTCTTCCCTGGGTTTTCCTACTTAAATCGACTATATAAGTTTCCATATGTACATTGGATTCTCTAGATTTTTATATTTACATTGTCTTCCCTGGGTTTTCCTACTTAAATCGACTATATAAGTTTCCATATGTACATTGGATTCTCTAGATTTTTATATTTACATTGTCTTCCCTGGGTTTTCCAACTTAAATTGACTGTAAGTTTCCATATTTACATTGTCTTCCATGGGTTTTCTTACTTAAATTGTGTTGCCTAAATTGTCTTACATATTGTGTCGTTTCTTGCATCAATGAATGAATAAATAAATAAATAAACCAATCAATCAATCTATCAATCAATCAATCTGTCTATCAAACAACATAAACACGTTCAGCTCCCCGTGAAGCATTGGTCTTCAACAAATACACGCTAAACCATCAAATGACACGACAATATCTATGGACGTTTTTGGAGGTTTATAGCTTCTACAGAATGGCATAACCAGCCTCACCCCACCATTATTGAGCCTCTGCTTACAACATGTCTGGCAAATTACTGTGTTTTTATTCTTTGCTTCCCTTTCAGGCCCCTAATATGTCTTACTTAAATTGTATCCTTTGTTTTACTCCCTAAATGTGTGTTGCTAGTGTCTTCCCTTCGTCTGCTTAGTTGTACCTACCCTGAGTTTTCTTCCTTCAGTTGTCTTCTCTATTTTATCATCCTAAAATCGTCTTACCTAAATGGCTTCGTTAAGATATGTTCCGTAATTGTTCCCCCATCCTCGAGTCTATTATAGTAAGCGCCTCAAAACAAAATAGCAACGCACACATTTCGAGTTCCCAGACTAAGTAGATTATTAAAAGACTTTCAGATGTCGTCAAAAGCGCAAGCAAACATTAGCCTGTTCAGAAGAGAACAGCATTTGAAGAGTTCAATGTTTCCTCAGAACAGACGCCTCTGTGATATTCAGTAGGATAACGATTTTCGTCATTTTGTTTCTTCTCAGATCTGCAGAAATGAAGGGTTTACAGTACTTGGCTCTGGTTCTCACAGTTTGCTGTTTTCTTCATCAGACAATATCAGGTAAGCCTCCTTTTTGTTAACTAACAAGTAAATATTCGTTTAAATTAGTTTTTAAGTAAATCTTTCTATTTACATGTTTTTGTTGGTTGGATAATACGGACAAACCGCCACCAACCGGTTCAAAACTTGTTGATACTGCAGCGTGACGAAGGGTCACGACACTTTGAGTGAGTGGAATTTAACATTTGTATACCATACATAACAGTCAATATAAAGAAACTTTTGTTTTCCGGTAACATCCATCTTTTGAATGACCTGTCCAAAATGAAGAGAATTGGATTACCAGTTCTAATCACATTGTAGGAGTATGATTCTAGGTTATGGTGCGGGGGATCAGTGTTTAAATCCTGGACGATTCGTTATTTATTATTTCTTCTCATTTTTTGTTTAATTGATGATCAATATATTCAATTTTAATTTGGAGTCATTTTCAGATCAAATCAGCCCAACAATAAAAAGTTACAATCGTTAAACAGCTGCTATTTGTTTATTTTCCGGCCGTAAGCGCTAGCAAATTTATATGGTTGTGGACGACGATAAAAACAGCCCATTTTTGTATATAAGCAATAAAATATGATTTTTGTTGCTGTACGAAATGAAATGCACATTGCCAACAGCAAATGACTATTGCAGAATATCCGATTTTAAATCACTTTGAAATGTAAAAACAAGTTGATGACGAAACAAAAGATAAATACTTTGGATAAGGAAGCGTCATATTATCTATGTTGTATAACATATATACCAACGACCAACCTATAGACACCGAGGTACCAATGTTCGTTTATTCCAACGGCACGGCAGTCGCTGTCCAAGGAAATCGTTTTTAAGAGGTTGATCACAAAGTGACAAGCGCTCTTGATGCCACTGATTCCTAGTGTCGCCAAAATGACCTAAAACTAATCTCCGTGTAGGGAAAAATAAAAAGCACAACCCAATACGAGATACTTGCTTTGCAAAACTGTATCTTCAGTCGTTGGTCTACGGGTGTGATAGTTTTCTATGGTGCGAGATGTCCCAGGTTCTAATCCTGGATGAACTTGTATCAATATATTTCATTTTATTATATTATGACGTCATTTTAGCATAACCTTAGTAACACAAAATAATAAATAAATAGACAAAGAGAGATGTGCAGGTGAAGTAGGAGATATGAACGGGTTGGAGATGTCAGGCATATGATGAGTGAGGTAGTGAAAATATTGACGGGTTGGAGCGTTGGGGGATGTGCAGCGGATTGGGTGACAGAGAATGGAGAGATGGGTGGGGGAAGATGGGGGGGGGGGGGGGGGTTAGAGCGGGGGATGTAAGGTAGTGGGTGGGTGAGGGAATTGGGAGATGAGCTGGTTGGAGGGTTGGATGATTGAGGATGTAAGGCAGTGGATGGGTGAGGGAATGGGGAGATGAGCTGGTTGGAGGGTTGGATGATTGAGGATGTCAGGCAGGGGATGGGTGAGGGAATGGAGATATGAGCTGGTTGGAGGGTTGGATGATTGAGGATGTAAGGCAGGGGATGAGTGAGGGAATGGAGATATGAGCTGGTTGGAGGGTTGGATGATTGAGGATGTGAGGCAGGGGATGTGTGAGGGAATGTTGAGATGAGCTGGTTGGAAGGTTGGGTGATTGAGGATGTGAGGTAGGGGGTGAGTGAGGGAATGGGGAGATGAGCTGGTTGGAGGGTTGGATGATTGAGGATATGAGGCAGGGGATGAGTGAGGGAATGGGGAGATGAGCTGGTTGGAGGGTTGGATGATTGAGGATGTGAGGCAGGGGATGGGTGAGGGAATGGGGAGAGGAGCTGGTTGGAGGGTTGAATGATTGAGGATGTAAGGCAGGGGGTGGGTGAGGGAATGGGTAGATGAGCTGGTTGGAGGGTTGAATGATTGAGGATGTAAGGCAGGGGATGAATGAGAGAATGGGGAGATGGGAGGGTTGAGGATGGAAATGGGTGAGGGAAGAGATAGATGCGCGAGTTGGAGGGTTGGTGATGGGAGGCAGATGATGGGTGAGAGAAGAAAGAACCTTCAATCTGCAAATGTTGCTTCCATATTGTGTACGTGACTGCTAGATATTATTATTATTATTATTACTATTGTGCACCTGGGGGAGGCACCTACCACCTACGAGGCGCGTCAGCAGGGTTGCGGATTGCTGAAAGGCCTCCTAATTTGGAGGTTAGCTGCGAATAAATAAGCAGCCGTGGACAAAAACGGATCGGCAGACATGGAGGCTGTAAGAAGGTAGCCCCTTCACCATGCAAAGACACAACAGGCTAATCACCTGTTTGTCTTAAAAAACGATTACAAGTCAAAATATAACCTCTACACCTCACGGTAGAAGAGGAGCGACTAAGTAAGTAAGTATTATTGTGCAAAGCGCAATCATTCCTAGTAGACACTGCATCATTTGCACCGGGTCACAGTAGCACTCCAGGCGTGGCGTGAAAGGTGACTGAGTAGTGATGTTTATGGGACTAGCAGCCTAGTCACACAACACCGTTGCTATTGACGCCCTCGATAACTGGTTGGATACAAGCTCCGTGTGATGGAGACCACTCTCTTTGATCAGCAATATTTTCATTTTATTGTTTCCTCTGAAAAGGGTGACTTGCGCGGTGATTTTGATTAAAATGAGGAAGTTTGCGCAATATGACAACCTCGCTTTCTCGTCCTGAACTACCTTTGACCAGACATTATCCAGACAACAGGAGATTGCACTAGGTAAAAATGTTTCCTCAGGGTTTACTCCCGAAGCCTTTTCCGTAAACAGGTATACCGCGAGGCAGTGTGGATGCGATATCTAACAGGTTGGGAAAGTAGCATGACCAGGACCAAATCTCTATGTTCATGACAAATGGCACAGAAAGAATGTTCCAGATATTCACAAAGTGTTGTCCCAAGGCGAGAGTCAAAGGCACCAGCATTGTGTCAAAGCCACCAACATTGTGACAAAGCCACCCACATTGTGACAAAGCCACCCCCATTGTGACAAAGCCACCAACATTGTGACAAAGCCACCTACATTATGACAAAGCCACCCACATTGTGACAAAGCCACCCACATTGTGACAAAGCCACCCAAATTGTGACAAAGCCACAAACATTTTGACAAAGCCACAAACATTTTGACAAAGCCACCCACATTGTGACAAAGCCACCCACATTGTGACAAAGCCACCCACATTGTGACAAAGCCACCCAAATTGTGACAAAGCCACCCACATTGCGACAAAGCCACCCACTTTGCGACGAACGCACCAAACAATAGAGTGTCCGTGTAACAATAAACTCTAGTTGAGGTAGTCCAGCCCAATTGTGATTGACGTACGCGAACCACAGATACAAGCCCCCAACAAATTTCACCAGTGGGACCGACAAATGAGGAACTAGTCCATCGTTGCTGGTAAACCATTGCGCACCTTGACTATGGGACGTCACATGATGTACGAATGACAAGTATCACAGACACGGTAATCAGCGTTACGGTAGACAGCCCACACATCCACGCAATCGCTATATTCATATCAAATGTCACTGGAAAGTAATGACACGCGCATTATTCCGGCTTGGTCTTGATAAATAAATTTGCAACAACCGGTAAAAGCACGCTACCAGTCATGGAACGCTGAGTCATCACAATACTCACCCTCATCAATCAATTAATGTTAACCGTTGCAGTTCCATGCGGAGCTCAGGTCCCCTATGAATACATGTCAAATTATCAAACGCAGACCAGCAAAACAGACCGAAACATTTTTAGTCACAAGTTCAGAGGCAAGGAACAACACATATTAAAAAAAATCTAACAAATAAAACGCAAACAATGACACAGAAAGGAATACTAACGCAATGAATGAATGAACAAGTTGATGAGAGTAAAGAAAACATTTAGAAACAGCCGCATATGGACCATAAAAAAGTATAATTTATGCTGTTTTTCTTTCAGCATCATATGCGCCAGAGGCTGGTGGAAGTAACTACAACGCGTTAAGCGGTCGGCCCTGCATACAGGAATGTCAGGCGAGATGTGGTGGGATCTGCTACCTCAACATGATGGCGTTCAAGTACGTCTGCAGCTGTAGCAGGATGGGCAAGTGACCGGATGTTCCGTGGATCTGGCCGCGCAGTTATGTTTTGAAACCAGGACGCCATCTTAGACCGGGGCGTTTCAATGACTGGTGACTGGTTTCAGAAGAAGTGACATGTCAACCACAATTTGGACTTCAACTTTAATGGTTTTAATTTTTGTTTGTAAACGAAACATTAAAAAATAAGACTTAAATACGAGAATTTACGATTCAATTAATATAGCGAAGATTTATGACTTTTAAATGATACATTTAATAGAATACAAATTTAGAACGACTTCACAAGATATAATTAATGAAGTAGAGACGTAATACATGGATACAACAAATTTATAAAACAAATATACGCTATGATTGTTATTTTGGTACGAAACAATTAATAAAATGGCAATTTAGCAGATTTTTTTTTTTACTAAACTCTGAAATACATGGCGTTTTATGCAAAATAAAACAAAGATTGAATACGACTATCCAAGAAGGAATAACTTAAATGAATGTTTAAAATGATTAATTGCACAATAATTAATACATTGAGTATTTAGCAGGACATTTTGATACGGAAATAAATAAATCAAATAACAATTGAGTGCGCCATTTACGACTCTAAAATATTTAATATTTTTGCAAGTTTCAAGACCAATGAACATAGACCTGACACAGGAAGGAATCCAAGGACAACAACACGAAGATGAGAATACAACACATGTCGGTCAATAGTTGTAGAGAAAAAAGTGTCTGTGTTTCTGATGTCCTCTCACAAAATTAGGCGGTTCAGCTCCCATGGAGCATGCCCTATGTCTTCAACAAATGCATGCCAAACGTTGACAAGTCTTATATCTATTGAAGGTTCTAAAGATTTAATTTATCTTCAGGATGAAGTGGCTAACTCCCTTTTTTAACTCTCATGAGTCGTCTCTTGCGACATGTCCTTCTTCGTACGCTCTTGCGACATGTCCGACAGGTTACAGTGCTACTGTCCCTTACTCCAATTTCAGACCCCATCAATTCTCAGGCAAGCTATTAAATTAAGGCAGTTTATATTTATCATATTTATTCATTTTCTCCCCAGATACTAAATATATATACAGGGCTTGGAAAGTTTTAGTGCGATTTACCAGTCAGTCACAAATTTCACCAGTCAGCATGGCCGGACTACAGTCATGCAATTCATGTCAACAGATTCATACTAGGCCCTCATTCACTTTATTTATACGTAACAATACGTACCAAACCAACATATATTGTATTACTTACACAATATTTTAGCTTTATTAAGAAAACATGCACTGCAGCCAGAGGCATGGCGTTTGTGTCATTGAACACGCTTGGTAGTTTTAGCACTGAAGTACCATTTATCGATGATATTAGTAAGTTTGAATTGTGGTAGTGAAGGTCCATTTAGATTCACCATCATAAGGTAGCTTATGTACAATATATCCGAACCGTAATACAATCGTGCGAGAGTCGTTATCTAGTAACGATCAGAGAGGTAATTAACGATTAAAAACTGATTTTGTTAAACTCGTGAAGCAAACATTTTCACTGGTCGTAGACCAGCAGACGAGCAGACGAGCGCTTGTTTTCCAGCCCTCTAGATATATATTGTTGAGATATATATTCTATGAAAGTGGAATCGATACGATTAATAAAGATCGGTTACTTTAATTACTATATCTGACCGTCAGACTTGATATATGGTTTCGATAATGCATAATGGATAATTTTAGATGATTGTTTGGCTTCTGATCTAGATCTGTGGAATTGCACAAATACCAGAGAAGTTAATCAAAACTTGCAAACGTTGAACTAAATTAGGACAGAAGAAGAAAGAGATTATGGCAAAGATAAGAATGCATTTAACAAGCATGTTAAACAAATATTTGAAGATTTATTCAGCCATCTGAAGTCAGGAACCATAGTGTCCAAAGACTATACTCGAATGTGTCCACTGAAACACGCACGAATATTATAACGAATTTTATACATTTTCTGAACCAAGGTTACACAAAATTGCTTTTGAGAATATACTAATAGACTACAATAAGGCATGTATACATGCTGGCAGATCAGTGTGTGATACCAGTTAGTAATAACATATCCTTTCGTTCTGCAAATCTCTCTGGTCTGCCCTTGGAAGTTTCCTGTGTCTTTCCTGGATTGCCTTGCGGATACAAATCTGGCGTATTTGAAGTAAGTTCAATGGCGGCTTGTGGATTTTTAGTCGGGAGGGGGGGGGGGGGGGCTCAACCATAGAAAAGAGCACAAACTAAAAGCACTGACAAATTATGATATAGGCAGCGGTCGCAGGAAGTCAGTCTGCATGTGTTTTTCTCCGTGTGACTAACTAAGCCCGGGGGATGTGGATTATTGCAGTATTTTTATATACGGTTCAATTCTATCAAATTAGGTAGACAGTGTCGGCATTTACGAAACTACTGAGAAATCCATCTAGTGTTTTCTAAAAAAAACACTAGATAGATTTCTCAGTGGTTTCTTCTGGTTGGGCTGAAACTTTTTTTTAAAGGCCTGTAGCATGTAAACCCCTTTTTTCGGCCGGGCTTGAACATCTTGGTGGGCCAGATTTAAACATCTTGGCGGGGCGCATTATCCACACTGGCAGACATGCACGTCAGACGACTGGAATCTGGCCATAGGCTCTGATGTTGAACATTCGATTGATTTTTTGTATACATTAAGAATCAACTTAAAATATAAAATTAGTTCTGCATATAAAAAGTTGACAAGCAAGCTTCCAAATAAGAGAGCACTCGATATGGGAGCCTCAACAATAGCTATGTCAATAATTATGATAAATTTAATTAGGAAGTTTATCTTAACGTTAGACTACCTTAACGTTAGACTACCTTAACGTCTTTATACTGGTTTAGAAGGTCATGTAGATTCTGTATACAACATTTTTTCTACTCAATTACTTAATTTGATTACAAAAATTAACTAAGTGCGTGAAACCTATTTTTTAATGCATTAATCGACCATGAAACAGTATTTCATGTGACAATGCATTCCAAGCATTCACCACTCTCTCCCTAAAATAATATTTTCTTAAAATCTAATCTGGACCTTTCTTTAATTTGTAGCTGTTCTTTCTTATTCCTGTAGCGGATGCAATTTAAAACAAAAACTTCTTAAAGTCTTATTAATCCTTTCTGTTGATTATCTTATAAACCAGGATTAAATCGCCTCTGTCTTCTTTTTTCTAGACACTGTGGGACGGTTTTTCTGATTCTATCTTCATAACTATAATTCCAGAATCCCACAAACCGATTTGTCGATCTTCTGTCTATCCTTTCCAGCAGGTTATAGCCACTCTTCAAGTCGTCTTGTGTATCTGATTTTTGTGGAGGCACTTGGTGAGAAGATAAATTGATATTTACATGACATGGACAAAATATGCTATTAAAGTTACTACTATTTTGTGAGCAAATATTAATAAAACAATACGTACTTTCTTTCAGTTTTGTGTACTATTTTGTTGTTTTTAAGTATACATGCTATATACAAATATGCATTTATGTTACTTACATTATTTTGGTCAATCTAGGTTTGACGGAAGATAAACAAACAAACAGCTGTTATACTCGAGCTGGATTATAATACACAAATAGAGTGGACAATGTAAATTGGCAAGGGCATGGGCTTCAACCAATGACCTGGGATCAAGGTGTTGAGCAGCGCATGAGCTGCAGTGGTCAGCGACATATAGCTGACTGCTAGCGTCAGGGTCAACGAACCATAGCTGCCAAGACCCTTCTACACTTCCACGTGGTGATCCTGGATAACAGGCTGCAGCAGGACAGACTGGCTAAGGAGAAGGGATCGAAGAGGGAATGCTAACCCGGTACTAAAAAAATACTTGCTGAAGTCGGATGTGTTGGACCGAAAGGTGCAAATATCGCAGTCAAGTTGTAAACTACAACACAACGCATTCCGTTCTGTGGACTACATTCTGCTACTTAAGCCCTTTCAGGGTTTGGTAGTGGGAGATTGAGAACGAACGAAGCCAAGCCAAGCCAACTAATGACCTTCTGTAAGAAGAAGGGAATGTAACAAGTTGATACACGATGGAGAAACTGCAGGAATTTGGAATCGAAGATAGGTCGACCAGCAGGAATGTGTACACATAGAGAGCTACAGAGACAGAATGCAAACATAACTTTGGAAACTTGCTGAAAGATAAGCTGTGGGTTTGCCTATATGGTGGCGAAGTCTGTTCGGTTAGTCTAATATATACATACCACTTTCTTAGAAAAAAACATATACCCACTCTTTCTGAAACACATTTTCTCTTAAATAAACACACACTCTTTCTGAAACACATTTTCTCTTAAATAAACACAAACTCTTTCTGAAACACATTTTCTCTTAAATAAACACACACTCTTTCTGAAACACATTTTCTCTTAAATAAACACAAACTCTTTCTGAAACACATTTTATCTTAAATAAAAACCAACTCTTTCTGAAACACATTTTCTCTTAAATAAACACAAACTCTTTATGAAACACATTTTCTCTTAAATAAACACAAACTCTTTCTGAAACACATTTTCTCTTAAATAAACACAAACTCTTTCTGAAACACATTTTCTCTTAAATAAACACAAACTCTTTCTGAAACACATTTTCTCTTAAATAAACACAAACTCTTTCTGAAACACATTTTCTCTTAAATAAACACAAACTCTTTCTGAAACACATTTTCTCTTAAATAAACACACTCTTTATGAAACACATTTTCTCTTAAATAAACACAAACTTTTTCTGAAGCACATTTTTTCAACACCAACTTTTTCTGAAAAACATTTTCTCTTAAATAAACACACTCTTTCTGAAACACATTTTCTCTTCAATAAACACAAACTCTTTCTGAAACGCATTTTCTTTTAAATAAACACCAACTCTTTCTGAAAAAGCACACACACACAGGCACGTATGCACACATAAACACGCACATTAATACACACACACTCTTCCCACTTTTTCACAAACACACATCACACAAACACTTTCAGAAACAACACCCATTCTCTCTAGGAAAACACGTCCTCTCTTTCACAAACTCATTCTTTTACACACACACATAGATTCCTCACAGTGGTGAAACTACTGAGAAGTCTAGATTGTATTACAGCCTGGCCTGCCATGGCTTTTTTTTATTTAACACGCTTGAGTGATAAGCAGAGCCCCTGTAACCTGCTACAAGAGAAGCATCGTCAGGACTAAGAAATTCAGCCCTAGTAGCTTCGAATACCACATGTCTCGACTACGCGTGCTATTGAAACCCAGTTGTTTCATTCCCTCGGACCTCGCTTTGCAGGCAGCTGAACAGTTTTAATAATGATTCTCCATAGGATGGGATAGTCGACCCAAGTTCAACTCTCATGAGTTAGCTCTCACAACATGCCTGGTATGTTACTGAAATTAACGAAAACAGTGGGCGATGAGTCCCGCAGATTTAAATTCCCCTGGTCTCATGGGAAGTAGGACCAGAGTGCCTCCTTCCTGAGTTACCTCTGATCCACCCCGATTAATGACTTGCCACTGGTCTCGGGTAGCTTGGGACCAGAGAGTGAGGTTGATGACCATCACAGTTTCTTGCCCACTATAATCCAAATACAGCGAAAGTTACGCCATCAAGACAAACCCGTCTGATAATGGTGTGATCATCGCTTGCGATGAGGAACTAACTTTTTTGTTAAAAATATTCCCCGTTCCATACTTAAAAAAAAACAACAAAAAAAAACAAACTCTCCGTTTAATTTTTTACCGCATAAAAGGCTATTGATACCGACACTACAAATGCTCGGAATTATTAAATCAATCAATCTTTTGCTTTAATGTGAAGCATTGGCTACCCCTGCCACTTTCATAATTTGCCTCTTTCGAATTATGTCCAATCGTTAGAATTTTTGTTAAAATCTGAAGTATATCTTTTAACTGCAGCTGGTCACTCACAGGAAACGTGTATCCGATCCTTGCAGTGACTGATTATAATGGTCATGTTTTTTACATGATAAGGTTGTTAGCCTCAAGCACAACATCAGAAATGCACACATTTCCTTAAAACGAAAGCATTAACCCTCCACCAATTTACATAATTTCTGGAAGACGTTCAATCGGAGCATTAAGACCACAGCTTCTACTGTGAAGTGCATTGACGAGGTAGGGGAAACAATGAGGAAAGGCTTTATGATTTGACAGATGTATCTGTTTGAGTGGATTGTTGTTGTTGTTTAATGCCCACAAAAACCACGTTTACTCTTTTGTGAGCTTTAAGTGGACTTAAAGTGGCGAGTTAAAGTAGCTTACCTCACATCCCGAGCGTGCTGATGACTGGATGGACTGCGGTCCCCCAGGCGGTTGTGCTATGCTTGATTTCATGCAAGTTCTACAGACACTGCGACGCAAATGATGATGATGATGAACTTAACATCAGGTCAGGTCATTCCGTAACCGGTGAGGTCGTTGGGGCACACATGAAGACATCCTCACAACACCATGTCACCTATCTCTGTCAGTGACCGCTACCTCTGGTAGGAGATAAGTCCATTGTTTAATGTTGAATTCCCATTTCTTTTTGGGTCAACCTAATACTCCAGTAATCTTTCGTCGTCTGCCTTGCACCTTTTCGTGCAGGATCGTATTTGCAAGACCATTCGGTCTCAATATGTGCACGTACCAAGCGAGTTTCCTTCTTTTGACAGTTGTCAAGAGGTCTTCAAAAGGCTCTATTGCTCTTGTAGTTCTTTCTCGTATTTCCTCATGTGTAACTTGATCTTTGTACGTGCCGTTTAGAAGTCTTCGGAAACGTCTCATTTCCAAGGACTGTATCCGCCCTACAGGTCAGCTGTGATTGTCCAAGTCTCCCACGGATAGAAGAATATTGACAGTACCAATGTATACACGTACGAACAGGATAATGTAGAGAACAAGCTGCGCAAGACGATATGACGCAGGACCACTAGATCCCCTTTTGTCGAACCACCCTGGTAGACTCAAGAGGTTGATACGGCCTGTAGAGAAAAGGAGGCGGCAACAAAGGATTGGCGTAAAACCAGAAAGAGAGCTGGTATTAATGTCGACGCATTGAACGAGAAGGAGGAGGTAAAACGCAAAGCTACCAATCCCTTTAAAGCGTTAGCTAGGGAGTCCCAAAGCGAGCGATGGGAGGAGTTCATCACAGGAGTGGGTAATGATAATACTCTCCAGAAGTTCTGGCACATGTATCGAAAGATTAATGGACAAACTACAAGCCAGCTTATCTCCAACATTCAAGACACAACAGGAAGGCTCATGAAGACAGATGAAGAGAAGGGTCTAAGTTTTTTCAGTCGATATGTTGCCCAGACTGACAAAGGTGATAGAGATGCCCGTCAAGAAACTCGGAAAGGCATCTTAGACGCAGCCATTAGGGGAGAGGCTTATGTAGACCTTATCACCGAGGCAGAGGTCTCAAACAGCCTACGTACCAGCAAAAACACAACGCCAGGTCCTGATGGAGTACAGTATTGCCCCATCAAGCAGTTGGATGAGACAGATATAAAAAACATGGTGATGGAGTTCAACCACACTATAGAGAAGGCATATGTGCCTGAGGACTGGCTTCATAGCTATCTGTGCCCACTGCCTAAACCTGGTAAGGACTCCACGCTTCTCGGCAGCTATCGAATAATCACCATACACAATGTATATGGCAAATTGCTCGAGAAGATAGTGGCCAGGAAAATAATGGTCTACCTTGAACGGGAGCAGATTCTACCCGATACGCTGGGCAGTTATAGAACAGCGAAGGAGACTTGGGCTAACGCTGGAACTTTCGCGTATGATGTGTACGAGGCGTTTCAGTCGAAGCAAGAAGCAGTCGCGGTGGCACTCGACCTGGAAGACCCATACAACCGTGTCGATTTTGGGACCTTAATTACCTGTCTGCAGCAATGTGGTTTAAACCCGTGACTGGTTAGTTGGATATCAGCTGCCCTGATGGAAAGAACAGTTGCGCTACGCGTGGGATCATGGACATCAGAACCGAGGCGAATATGTCCAGGACTGCCTCAAGGGTCTCCGCTCTCACCGGTGTTGTTCAACATGTACACAGTAAAAGTGGCCAATATTCAATCCAGAGGGACAGAGCGAATGTTGACATTTGCCGATGACATCCTAACGTACAGGACTGGCTCGGACAGGCAAGAGTTGGTCAAAGACATCCCGGAAACCTTGCAAGGAATCTCACAGTGGTGCAGCGACTCAATCTCCAAGATCAATCCGAACAAGGCCTGCATGATGTGGTGCTCTTTAAATAATTCCATAGTAAAGGCTGAACTCCCGGGCATCACTTTTGATGACTGGACCATCGACAGGTGTGACAGGTTGAAATACCTCGGAGTGACATTTGATCGCAGTCTTTCATATAACTGCCAAGTTGACCACATCGTACAAAGATGCAAGAGAGGGTTAGGAGCACTCAAGACCATGGCTGCTGCCGACTTGGAACAGCCCCTCCTGTTCATCTTATTTCGTCAGGTTGTGTTGTCTGTCATCGATTACGGACTAGGTATCCTCACACTATCAAGAACACAGTGAAAGGTTGGACCGCATCCAGAATGAAGGTATGCATCTGGTTCTGGGCTGCACTAGAGATACCCCGATTGTGATGATGCGGTACATGTTGGGATTGTTATCGGTGACATCCAGACATAAACTGGCACAACAATTCAAAGCCTATATGCGTGTCACCACAGACACTCGACACCCTCTGCACAGTAGTATCTCAAGAATCAAGAGAGGGTCGTCATGGATAGCACAGGCTGAGACAACAATAGGACACGTCACTCCAGCTGAGACGATAGCCAAAGGGAAAGAATGGGTCCACACTGGTGATAGAATGATAGAGTACCAGAGAGTCATCATAACCTTAGGCAAGGAATGCAGAGAACGGAACAACGAGAGTGCAGAGCACGAGGTGATAGTTGTCCATCATAAGTGATGAAGACCACTCTCTTTGTTCAGTCGTGTGGACAGTCGTATTACTTACTGTGTCCGCTGAAATGGGTGACTTGCGCGGTTATTTGGATTAAAGTGAGGAAGAAACTGCGCCTTTTGTCAACCTCACTCACAGAGCCTAAGCTACATTTTGCCAGTGGCAAGACATTCATCGAGACGACTGGAGATAGAATAGGATGCAGATTTTGCCTCAGGGTTACCACCGAAGCCTTTCCGTAAACATGTAACCCGCAGGGAAGAAAGGTGGGAAGGCATCTAACGCAGTTTGTCGTGCCTATTCGATAACCACAAGAGGTCGTATGGACAACACTCAGCGTGTGAGTGACTCTGGCATATCTCCACAGCTGTATTCAGCTCATCATAGTAGCATCTAAAATTCCCACACGCCATATTCGTGAAGGTGAACCGGCAGAACTAACCCGTGAAATACGACACAGGTATACGCGTAGCGCCATTCAGCCGGCGTCCAGACCAGGATAAACGGATGGAAGAAATCACAAAAAAATAACGAAATAACAAGTCCAGACGGAAAACAACTCCACGTTTCCGTGAACACAAGTGTAATTCGTCGACTAGTGTGAATTCCAGGCAAATCCGTGGTCTGGCGGCATCCATAATGATCTAAAACAGTAGATAAATGTAGACTCGCAGCCAGTTATGGCGCTATCTTTGCCAGATTTCCAGAGCACGAGGTAAATCAGCTGATAACTGAGAACACCCAGGAGAGTGACGCTGTCATATACACCGACGGATCAGTCGTGTGCAGTGGAACATCTCAAATATAAATCTCAGACTAGTCTCATCTCAAATATAAATCTCAGACTAGTCTCATCTCCAATATAAACCTCAGACTAGTCTCATCTACAATATAAATCTCAGACTGGTCATCTAAAATATATATCTCAGACTAGTCATCTCAATTATACACGCGGGTCGTTATGGTCGAGAGGTGAGGCAGTGGTCTTTCAAATAATGAATGGAAACAATTGGCGACTGAATTCCTGCAAATTTTAAGCGACCTCTGATCTTATTGGAGGTCGGACCAGAATGCTTGTACCCAGAGTTACCACCAGTTGCCTTGCCACTGGTCCAAGGTGGCTTGGGACCAGAGCGTGAGGTTGATAACCAGTGCAGCTTCTTCCTCACTATAATCCAAATACAGCACACGTTACATCATCAAGACAAAACTGTCTGATGTCATCACCATCATCGCTTGTGATGGGCAACTAACTTTAACATCTCAGAGTGATCATCTCAAATATAAGTATCAGGTTGCCATTCATTCTCATTGCTGGAGGTGCAGAGGAGGGAATTAGGAGAAGAAGGAAGATGAGGTGTAGGAGGAGGTGACTTACAGGGGCTTCTTATTTATAACACGGAGATTCACATTGGGGGGGGGGGGATTAATAAAGGGGAGATTTATTGTGAGAAATTAATAAATGGGAGATTTATTGTGAGAGATTAATAAAGGGGAGATTTATAATAGTAATATTTATAAAGGCCACTTGCTTATGCATGTGTGCAGGCTAGATATTTATTTTACCCTGATAAAAGGAGAGCCTAGGCAGTAAAGAGGTTTGAACCTTTGTCACCCTGGGCAAGTAAATCTGCACTTCTAACCAGATCAACAACACATTTTGTGTAAATTTTTGGTCAAATTATTTCTGTCTAAAATAAGCATTGTGTCATTTCAATGCTAAATGTATCCAACATTAGATGACTCGGTGGTCTCGAGGTAAGGTGTCGGACTCGGTGGTCTCGAGGTAAGGTGTCGGACTCGGTGGTCTCGAGGTAAGGTGTCGGACTCGGTGGTCTCGAGGTAAGGTGTCGGACTCGGTGGTCTCGAGGTAAGGTGTGGGACTCGGTGGTCTCGAGGTAAGGTGTGGGACTCGGTGGTCTCGAGGTAAGGTGTCGGACTCGGTGGTCTCGAGGTAAGGTGTCGGACTCGGTGGTCTCGAGGTAAGGTGTCGGACTCGGTGGTCTCGAGGTAAGGTGTCCGCCTCGGGTGCCGGAGGTCGCATGTTCGAATCACGGTGGAGGCAGATTTTTTTTCACGTGAATCTTCTGGTAAATGTCGAGCACGTTAAAAAATTAGTTTAACATCTACCCACGTTATTTGTACCTTTTCCCAGATTTGTTAAGAGCAGCTATAGATGGTGCCTAACTAACTGCAGGTATACTTAGCTCTAGTGTTTGAATCTATCAAGATTGATTCGCACATCGGTAAAAACCACCCTCCGAGAAACTGGTTGTATACAGACTCTGTAGAGTCATATAAACCAGTATTAAGTTAAGTTAGTGACTGCAAAATAAAGACCAAAACAAACAAAACACATATTGAAATATCATATTATTACCTTTTATTTTATATACATGGGGTTTTCTAAACACTTCAGTGTAGTCGTACCCAACAAAATGAAAAGGCTGTGCACAACTAATTTAGCAGATTCTACTATTAGTGTGACATAAGCTCTTTTACCATGACTAGGATCAAGGGATTGTCACTCGGTTTTATGCATCCAGGTCGAGGGCCACAGCAACTATTGCGTATTGGTCTTGATCTCTATTGCAAACAACATTAGAAATTGTCCAAGTATTGCTACAGGTCATAATTTGTCTTTACGTACCCAGGGTAGGAGGTGCTGTCTTGTGGGTGGTAGGGCTCTTGGTTGGAAGAACATGTGCATTCATACGAACTATCGGTCTCTACCTGTTATTCAGCTTTCACCTGTGGCTTCAAGTAGAAATAGTATGTGCAGTGACCACACCCTAGGGTACTGCTTTGACTGGCGGGCTAAACCAGGTGAGTGAGGGTAGCCAGGGGTACTCAACTCTCAGTGATCTAGGGCTTGTGAAGACTGGACTTGGCTGACTATGCACATGGTACTGTTAGGTGACCCAACGGATAGGAAGGCCCCTCCCACTAATGTAGTGTTAAATGCAATGACCATGACGAGACACTAGAATGTTATGGTTACCTACTACAACCTGTCCTATTTCCAGTCATCTTGATGTCTTGCTGCTTGACTCAGCACATGATGAGAGAGTGAAGATGACAACCAGTGCAACCCTTCCTCAACCCTTCCTCTCACAGTCTCAGAGTACTTTTATGACTATTAGGTTGGGAATGCTCATTATCTAGGTGGTACAAGGACTTCATAGAGGGGATATAGACATGCTGGAGAGAATACAAAAAAGAGCGACAAAGCTGATAGTGGGATTCCAGAATTACAGTTATGAAGAAAGATTAAAAAGAACTGGCCTTCAGTGTCTAGAAGAGAGAAGAATTCGTGGTGACTTAATACAGGTGTATAAGATGATCAGAGGAATGGATAAAGTGGACTATAACAAGTTTTTTAAAGTACAACCACCAACAAGGACAAGAGGGCACAGCTACAAGTTGACTAAGGAGAGGTCCAGATTAGATATTAGGAAGTATTTTTTTAGCCAGAGAGTAGTGAATGCTTGGAATGCAAGTGAGGTGGTGGAGGCTGGGACGGTCAATGCATTTAAGAACAGATTGGATGCGTACAGCTTCTAGAGGAAGGTGATGTAAATGGAACTGGTTGTATACAGACTCTGCAAAACCAGTATAAAGACGTTAAGTTAAGTTAGTTCTCTTTTACTATTTTAAAATGGTAATTTAGACGTTCTAAAAGGTAAAGGTTCAATACCTACTTAGCCACAATGGATTGTTACTAATCTTATGAAGTGCATGTTCTGTTCTGCCAAGAATCAACATCCTTGCAGTCTGGACTAGCCCATAGGTGATAAGTCTTCTGCAACAAATGACCAAAATTGTAGAAATTCAAGTAGCTCGCTAATTGTACATACTCCTGCTCCTCTTTCTCAGGTGCCACTCACTTCTTCTGCCTCCTAGCACTTATCACATCCTTCTCCAAGCAGACAGGTTCAGTACTAATTTCTCCAGGTCTATCCATCTTCTTCAGGTCTTCTTATATCAGCATCTAGATATATTTTCCAAGTGTTTTTGGCTTTCACATTATTGATTTCAAAATTGTGTAGTCTGTGGATTGTGTGTCAGGTCTCAGATAGCAAGCTCAGAGCAAGTGGATACAGAGACAGTCAGTCTTCAGACACATGGATCCACATCCTGGAATAGCTTAATCACAGGAAATAAATAGTGGCACTAGCACCTAAATATATGTTGCAAAAGTTGACTAAAGAGGGTTGTGCATGTGTTCAGCAGTCACACCATGTAAAAAAAAATTGCTAATACACACACCACCACAGATAGAGCACACAAACGTGTTTTGTCAAAGTCTTTCTATAAGGGACCAACTGTAACGGTGGTCCAATGCTCAACAAGAAGCCAATTCAAGAAGATTTCTCAACACAAACAAAATCAGATTTGACTGTTCAACACTTCAACATCAATGACTGTTCAACACCAATGACAGTTCTACACTTCAACATCAATGACTGTTCAACACCAATGACAGTTCTACACTTCAACATCAATGATTGTTCAACACCAATGACAGTTCTACACTTCAACATCAATGATTGTTCAACACCAATGACAGTTCTACACTTCACCATCAATGATTGTTCAACACCAATGACTGTTCAACACCAATGACAGTTCTACACTTCAACACCAATGACTGTTCAACACCAATGACAGTTCTATACTTCAACACCAATGACAGATCTACACTTCAACACCAATGACAGTTCTACACTTCAACATCAATGATTGTTCAACACCAATGACAGTTCTACACTTCACCATCAATGATTGTTCAACACCAATGACAGTTCTACACTTCAACATCAATGATTGTTCAACACCAATGACAGTTCTACACTTCACCATCAATGATTGTTCAACACCAATGACAGTTCTACACTTCAACACCAATGACTGTTCAACACCAATGACAGATCTACACTTCACCATCAATGATTGTTCAACCCCAATGACAGTTCTACACTTCAACACCAATGACTGTTCAACACCAATGACAGATCTACACTTCAACACCAATGACAGTTCTACACTTCACCATCAATGATTGTTCAGCACCAATGACTGTTCAATACCAATGACAGTTCTACACTTCAACACCAATGACAGTTCTACACTTCAACACCAATGACTGTTCAACACCAATGACAGTTCTACACTTCAACACCAATGACTGTTCAACACCAATGACAGTTCTACACTTCAACACCAATGACACATCTACACTTCAACACCAATGACTGTTCAACACCAATGACTGTTCAACACCAATGACAGTTCTATACTTCAACACCAATGACTGTTCAACACCAATGACTGTTCAACACCAATGACAGTTCTATACTTCAACACCAATGACAGTTCTATACTTCAACACCAATGACAGTTCTATACTTCAACACCAATGACACATCTACACTTCAACACCAATGACTGTTCAACACCAATGACAGTTCTACACTTCCACATCAATGACTGTTCAGCACCAATGACAGTTCTACACTTCAACATCAATGATTGTTCAACACCAATGACAGTTCTACACTTCAACATCAATGATTGTGCAACACCAATGACAGTTCTACACTTCACCATCAATGATTGTTCAACACCAATGACAGTTCAACACCAATGACAGTTCAACACTTCAACACCAATGACAGTTCTATACTTCAACACCAATGACTGTTCAACACCAATGACAGATCTACACTTCAACACCAATGACAGTTCTATACTTCAACACCAATGACACATCTACACTTCAACACCAATGACTGTTCAACACCAATGACTGTTCAACACCAATGTAAAAGCATTTTTTCTACATGACTTAGACAGGTGAAATGTAGCCAGGAGTATCACATCCAGAATGTAAACCATGACCAACAGATGAATGAGTGACATATAACATCTGACAATGTTTGAGCGTCTTATCTTGAGCACAGTAGTGGTTAGAGCGGTTGCTTCATATTGCCATGTTACAGGCTTCACACCTTGTTATCAAGATGCTTCAGTCTACCCAGCTGTGAAATGATGTGCTTGACTTGCTGTTAGGTAAGCGAGGGCAGCAAGGAAGCGAGCTGGGCAGTCCACCTCATAAAAAAAGTTAATGGCTAGTACAATCAAGTCTACAACTTCATCCCTGACAGCAGTGTCAGCTATGGGACTATTATTACTGTTATCTATTACATTACAATACAAAATATTTCAGCCCTTATCAGGACTAACGTCATAGAGTCGAGACAGTTAACTGATCAGGACTAACGTCATAGAGTCGAGACGGTTTACTGATCAGGACTAACGCCATAGAATCGAGACAGTTAACTAATGAGGACTAACAACAGAGAGTCGAGACGGTTAGCTGATCAGGACTAACGTCATAGAGTCGAGACAGTTAACTTTACATACATTACTTCCCCGGGTTGGGGAAGGGGTGGGTGGGTGTGCAGGTGGAGGAGAAAATGAAAGTAGGATAGTGTTTAGTGGCATGGCTCACAAGCCAAATTTGGATGTGCTCAGATTCATGAACTAGAAAAGCCGTACCCCTATGAGAAGTGAGCTCATTAAAACAATGTATGGTGATAAGTCGGATGCATTTGGTCATTAGGTGCAAAATACGGTGCACCAAACACCGCCTTTGAAAAAAAAACTGAACAAGAGTGAAAAAAAAAACTGAACAAGAGTGAAAAAAAAATGTTCATCCTCATGTAATGGAGGACTGCAGTTGCACAAAATGCTCACCATCATGTCATGGTAGGCTGCACTTGCATGTCTTGAGGAGGCAGGTGTGTTGTGTTGGTCACTGTATGCATTCTAAAATTCAACCCTTTATCCAGATCACAGGAGGTAGAAACAGAACGAAGTAAGGGATTAACTCCAAAAGTCGCTGGCACTGATATGACTGACAGTAACCATCGCTAACAAAATATTAGATGTGCTTATCTTTCCTCAGCAATATCTTTTGGGGATTGTCAATAATAATGACGAGGGTTCTGTGGCTTCACTTCTTCTCCTGGGTAGAAGTTGGAATGCATCTGGTTCTTTCTTGACCACCCGGAGTGGGGATGGAGGTTGGGTGTGTGTGTGTGATGCAGTCAACAGTGTGCAATTTTGAGTGCTGAGCTAGCAATTCTGAGAAACCCTGGTGGGCTTACCACCTCCACTAACAAATGGGGCCTTGAAAGAGTCCAGCATCCGTCAGTTTCCCTATGTTTAAACCTTGCAATACGGCATGGGCACACTTAGCTAAGTGCAATGTCAAGCAAGTGCCGAAGTCCTGGTGTACTACCATCTCTACCAACCCATAGAGCCTCAATGTTTTAGTTTAGCAATAGGGTTCAAGACTCTCTCAGAGCTGTGCAATAACTGAGTTGGGCTCACTCAGAGCTGTGCAATACTGAGTTGGACTCACTCAGTGTACTGCAATGTTAAGCTGGGACTAAAGGCTTCAGTTCCTGCACTCGCACATCAGACCGATACTAATTCGAGGTCCTCTTTGAGAGATCAAAAATGTCTTCATAAAAGCATAACGATTCAGTCTGTGGCTGAAAGTGGGGTGACTCACCAAAATGAAACAGATACCTAACTAATAAAGGCAATTATATAGAACGAGTATGAGTTGGAGACTAGTACAAGTATGAGATGGAGACTAGGACGAGTATGATATGGAGACTAGGACGAGTATGAGATGGAGACTAGTACAAGTATGAGATGGAGACTAGAATGAGTATGAGATGGAGACTAGGACAGGTATGAGATGGAGCCTAGTATGAGTATGAAATAGAAATTAGCATGAGTATGAGATGGAGAGTAGGTTGATTATGAGATGGATACTAGGACGAGTATGATATGGAGACTAGGATGAGAATGAGATGGAGATTAGGATGAGTATGAGATGAATACTAGGATGAGTATGAGATGGAGACTAGAATGAGTATGAGATGGAGACTAGGACGAGTATGAGATAGAGACTAGTATGAGTATGAAATAGAGAATAGCATGAGTATGAGATGAAGAGCAGGTTGATTATTAGATGGATACTAGGACGAGTATGAGATGGAGACTAGGATGAGTATGAGATGGAGATTAGGATGAGTATGAGATGGAGGCTAGGATGAGTATGAGATGGAGGCTAGGACAAGTATAGATTAGAAACTTGTATGAAAACGAGATCTGTTGGTGAAGGTCAACAGTTTGGACATGAGTTTGAAATAAACCAGTGAAAAACATCAATGTAATTCAACATTATCATTTCATATTTGAGTACATCCAGATCAGCATGAGTATTTCAGCATGATTAACACACAAAGAAACAAACCACACAGAACAATACTAACTATACCAGGGCGTCTCAACTGATGTTCAATGTAGCTCCACAAATGGTCTCTGAGTTCCATGAATGGTTTCTTTGAGTTCAATGAATGGTCTCTAGGAGTTCCATGAATGGTCTCTGAGTTCCATGAATGGTCTCTCTCAGTTCCATGAATGGTCTCTTAGAGTTCCATGAATGGTTTATTTGAGTTCCATGAATGGTCTCTATGAGTTCCATGAATAGTCTCTATGAGTTCCATGAATGGTCTCTTTGAGTTCCATGAATAGTCTCTATGAGTTCCATGAATGGTCTCTATGAGTTCCATGAATGGTCTCTATGAGTTCCATGAATGGTCTCTATGAGTTCCATGAATGGTCTCTTTGAGTTCCATGAATAGTGTCTATGAGTTCCATGAATGGTCTCTATGAGTTCCATGAATGGTCTCTATGAGTTCCATGAATGGTCTCTATGAGTTCCATGAATGGTCTCTTTGAGTTCCATGAATGGTCTCTTTGATTCCATGAATGGTCTCTATGAGTTCCATGAATGGTCTCTTTGAGTTCCATGAATGGTCTCTATGAGTTCCATGAATGGTCTCTTTGAGTTCCATGAATGGTCTCTTTGAGTTCCATGAATGGTCTCTTTGATTTCCATGAATGGTCTCTATGAGTTCCATGAATGGTCTCTAGGCATTTATGAATGGTCTTTGAGTTCCACGAATGGTCTCTCAGTTCCATGAATGGTCTCTCCCAGTTCCATGAATTGTTTTTTTGAGTTCCACAAATGGTCTTTCTAAAAGTTCCATAAATGGTCTCTAAGAGTTCCATGAATGGTCTTTCTAAAAGTTTCATGAATGGTCTCTAGGAGTTCCATGAATGGTCTTTCTAAAAGTTCCATGAATGGTCTCCAGGAGTTCCATGAATGGTATCTAAGAGTTACATGAATGGTCTCTTTGAGTTCCATGAATGGTCTCTTTGAGTTCCATGAATGGTCGCTAAGAGTTCCATGAATGGTCGCTAAGAGTTCCATGAATGGTCGCTAAGAGTTCCATAAATGGTCTCACTGAGTACCATGAATGGTCTTTCTAAGAGTTCCATGAATGGTCTTTCTAAGAGTTCCATGAATGGTCGCTAAGAGTTCGATGAATGGTCTCACTGAGTACCATGAATGGTCTTTCTAAGAGTTCCATGAATGGTCTCTGTGAGTTCCATGAATGGTCTGTGAGTTCCATGAATGGTCTTTCTAAGAGTTCCATGAATGTTCTGTATGAGTTCCATGAATGGTCTCTAAGAGTTCCATGAATGGTCTCTAAGAGTTCCATGAATGGTCTCTGTGAGTTCCATGAATGGTCTCTGTGAGTTCCATGAATGGTCTCTAAGAGTTCCATGAATGATCTCTAAGAGTTCCATGAATGGTCTCTAACAGTTCCATAAATGGTCTCTAAGAGTTCCATGAATGGTCTCTGAGTTCCATAAATGGTCTCTAAAAGTTCAATGAATGATCTCTAAGAGTTCCATGAATGGTCTCTCTGAGTTCCATGAATGGTCTTTCTAAGAGTTGCATGAATGTTCTGTGTGAGTTCCATGAATGGTCTCTAAGAGTTCCATGAATGGTCTCTAAGAGTTCCATGAATGGTCTCTGAGTTCCATGAATGGTCTCTGTGAGTTCCATGAATGGTCTCTAAGAGTTCCATGAATGGTCTCTGAGTTCCATGAATGGTCTATGTTAGTTCCATGAATGGTCTCTAAGAGTTCCATGAATGGTCTCTGTGAGTTCCATGAATGGTCTCTAAGAGTTCCATGAATGGTCTCTAAGTCCCATGAATTGTCTCTAAGAGTTTCATGAATTATCTCTGTGAGTTCGATGAATGGTCTTTGAGTTTTGCGAATGGGGTTCATGAGCTCCTTGAGAGATCACAATTGAATAAATTAAAAATTAAATCTTTTTCCAAATGTAGCTCACAAGTGCGTGCATATATACAAATGACAAGCTATATTTTCTAGTAACTCCGTAATGAATTAATGATTTTTAGTATCTCTACTCTAAAACATAGGCAATACATTTTGATGTTATTTATGGAATGAAATAGAATCTATCAATAGACAGAGCATTGACAAATACTATTAGATGATTTCCTGTTACTGAAGCTCTCTAAGAACAACAGGTGAGCATTTGTTAGAACACTCTATTCATGGCAAAGGTGTTGGACTCAATCCTCACCTTCAGTATGCTCTAGTCGACCCAGCTGTAAATGGGTACATGGTTTACAGTTAGCAAAGGAAAGGCAGTGAGGAAGGAAACTGGCCACCCTACCCGATACAAGCTATGGCTTAGTGTACAGAAGTCTTTAACACTTCATCCTTAATCAGTGGTTAAGTCTGAAGTGGGACTGTGCTTAACTATTACCTTGATCATTCTCCAACATTCACTGATCTGTAGAGGTAATTTTTATGCAGGTTTTCCATGAAACCTGACAATTATTTCAAGAGCTGCCCCATAACAATATGTGTGAGACAGGTTGACCAATACTGGTGCTGCTGGCTAGATACTACAAGTAATAGAGATTTCTTTAGCTATAGTGGTCTCTGGAAGAGAAGAGCTCTGTGTGGGACTAAGATGAGAATAACACCACTGTTAAACTGAGAGCATGCTGTAAGAGATGTGGTAAAACGAATAGACTTTACCAATTATTTATAATTAACATATATAATATTATTATATTTATAATGAATATAATATTATTATATATAATTAATATATAATTAATTGATTATACAAAACTTATCAAAGTAAAACTGGTTACAAGAACAAGAGAGCACAGCACAAGAGGGCACAGCTTCAAATTGTTTAAACACAGGTCCAGATTAGATATTAGAAAATATTTTTTTTAGTCGGAGAGTGATGAATGATTGGAATAAATTGCCACAAGATCAAGATGGGGTGGAGGCAGAGTCAATTAATACATTAAAAAATAGATTGGATGCTCAGTTATTTTTAGCATCGGTAGAGTGGAATAAACTGATTGTATACAGACTCTGTAGTAGAGCCTTCAAACCAGTATAATGAAGAAGTTAAGTTAATCCGTCTAGGGCAGATGCTTCTTAAACTCTCAGCATTGCATTTGACATGTCAACGGTCTGCAGCATGTAGAGCAGCTCTCTGGACGTACAAGAGAATTGTAGACATAGAATCCAAGAAGATAATCTACATGTTGTACCAATATAGGGTGTGAGCCAATTATCAAAATGAAGTGAAGTCAGATGCACTAGGCAATAAGGCATGAAACATCGTGCAATGCACTCCACCTTAAGAAACAATGCAAGCAAAGTAGAAAACAATTTTTTTTTTAAATTTTGAAATATAATAAAGGAGTAAATAAGATAAAAATTGCTTTCTCACATGATAAAAACAAAAAAAAAAGGATTCATATTGTTTATGAACTAGCAAGACCTAGTCTTTACATATTGGGCACTATATAAATACTGGAGAATGTCTACTCACTCTGGGCAAGAAACAAGAAATGTTTAGGTTTTTTCCCCACCACTTAGAACTGTAAAAAGGCTAGTATTGAGGACTCAGTCATGAGGTACTTTTCCAGAGAATGTCACCTATATTTTGCTTAGAACCATCGTTTCACTCTTGCTGGAAATTCTTCAATCTAGAGTACACCACCCACAACCATGATAAGAAATGAGTGCCTTATTGTAATGGATTCATAACGGTAGCGACATAGCAGACAGTACAGTCGAGAATAAAGTGTTTAAGATCTCCTTGCTGCCTTTCATTTCCTAACTTTTAAGTCCTACCTATTTTCAGCGAATACTGGAGCATATTGATAACGAGGATTCATATACATATTTCTAAAAGTAACGAATTCATATAGGTATTTCCATACATGCCAACTTGTAATTGATGAAAACCTGTGCGTTCGATGAATTAAAATCACACTTTCCCAGGAGGGTGGGGTTTGTGTGTAGAAACTGTACACAAAAAAGGTGCATGTCTCCAAATGTTTTTAAAAATATATTTGTTATTTATGTTGAAGTGGGTTGTCATACAATGATAGGCCTTAATAATGAACTCGATCAAAATGATAAAACATACAAACAAATCAGCTATTAACATTACATTTTCAAAGATATAATACAGTGAAGGTTATGTAATGCCGCTATTAAGTTTCAATAACAGAGCACCCACGACCATTTTCAATCACTCTTAGAAATATCTCTTCAGGAAATATGCACATATTGGATTCATTTGATCTATTAGTTTAGGAGTACTTTTTGTTGAAAATGATGTCCATCTACCCACAAATTGAAAATGATGTCCCTCCGCCCACAAATTGAAAATGATGTCCAGACACACATGTAAATGAAATATATTTACACAATTTGTGATAGCAAAAACTTTGGGAAAAAATGCTTTATAAAACAAAGAATGTACATATAGTGAAAGAAATGCCTAACACCCGTACTAAATGTGAGTATCTATACAAGTTGACATCTATGTATTTCTATAAATAATTAATTCATTTACAGGGTATTGCTAGAGCTACATTGTTGCTTTGGGAGCCATCCATAAAATTCCGAAATTTCTTTTACACTTTCCTCCCCTATGTCCATGTTTGATTAACATCCGCCCTCTTTGTGGATGTACAATTCACATGACCTCAAACACGTAAGTTTACATTTTATAATCACCTACCTGTACTTAAAACGTCGGTCAGTTCAAAATTTAATTATGTGAAAAACGAGTGACTAAATATTCTTCGTACTAGAGACTCTCAGTTTAAAAGAGTTAGAAGGCCTGGTAAGAGGGACAAAATATGAAGAATGTTTACATGAGTTTAAGTTGGACAGTAAATTGCTTTCAAAGATAAGAGGGCTTCTTGCTCTTGATAAATTTGTATATTAGTCAGTTACCATGTGATATGTGGATTGGACGGCCACTTTCCACTTAAATACCTACATAACCCATGTCCACAGTTGTTGACTTTTCACATAGGTGGATGTCCATTATGGATAACCCCTTATCAGCTTAATCAAAAATGGTTATCTAATGACCAATTAACTCATATGACAAACACGAGCATTTCAGAAATGCCTAATTAAAAATATTATTTACAAAACCATATTTTAAAATGGCTCACAAATGGAACACACAGAGCTGTGATGCTGTATGATTAATATGCATCATAGAAAGACTGTCCTTGTATATGCAAAGTCTAAATGCTGTTTGGAGCAGACAAGACTACTCAAAAAGAACACATCTTAATGTCTTACACCCTAATCAACATCTTAGTTCAATATTCTTATGTATGTCCATATTTCTAATCCATATATAGCTTCTATTCCACATGGACCTCGGCCATTAATCATGGTCACACGATCGGCACACTGGACCTTGGTCTCCTTGGCAAATTATTATATTATTATTAACCATTAACCAGTGATAAAGTCAGAGACAATTACATCTGATAATGTTTTTCAGTACAGCAGCAAGCTTTCTCCTCTTCTCTGGGGCTGCGATATCCTTAGTATGGTATTATTCATGGGAACAGCAAATTTATCCACTTCTCTGGGGCTGCGATATCCTTAGTATGGTATTATTCATGGGAACAGCAAATTTATCCACTTCTCTGGGGCTGCAATATCCTTAGTATGGTATTATTCATGGGAACCGCAAATTTATCCACTTATCTGAGGGCTGCAATATCCTTAGTATGGTATTATTCATGGGAACCGCAAATTTATCCACTTATCTGAGGGCTGCAATATCCTTAGTATGGTATTATTCATGGGAACCGCAAATTCATCCACTTATCTGCGATGATCTTTAGTATAGTGTCTCATCTCTGGTTAACTGTTTTCCTTCTGACCTATATTTCTGTTTGTCAAGTTGCTTCAGGTAAGTAAATTCTTTCCCCTTCAATCATCACAAGATGCTTCTGGTAATCAGGACACATTCTGATGACAATCTCGTTTCATTTCCAACGTTGAGTATTTATGATGTTGACCATATATCCCTACTGCTCTGGGTATCAGTTACTGGGTAATAATGGTGTTTGGCCAATTTTTGGCAAAATTTCAGTTGTGCGGAAAGATGATTAATTTTCTTTTTCTGTTCTATAATTTTTGTTCAGCACTTTCATGAACTTTCTACATTTATTAGGATGACCTTATTCAATGTTTCTATTGATTTTCTTGTTTAACATTTATATGGAACATCTTTATAAATGATCTTACACACAATATAACATCCCTATGGAAACATGTCTACAGATCTTACCGATTCATATGGAAACATCTTCAATGATGCCCTAACCAACATCCCTATGAAACATTCCTACAAATTCCCTTGTTCAGTGTTCCTACTGACAATTATGAAAAATAATATTCAAACCAAGTTCTCTGTTAACTCTTGCAATGTCTACCAACAAAAAATAGACAATCTGCTCCAATGGAATAAACACCTCACCATCTTCAAACAACATAAAAATAGGGTGACTGCCTTTTCAAGTTGTTTTTTAAAATATCAGAGCGCAAAATAAATAAATATATAAATTAAAAACAGTTTTTTTTTAGCATACTGAATGGCTGAAGTATTTTTTTTTTTAAAGGAGTACAAAAAGAAATTAACAAATGAAGGACACACAAAAAGAAGAGGAGAAAATAAGAGACAAATTTGCACAATAGGAAACGTTACCCAGATACATGGTAGTCTTTGGCATAGTTGTCAATCAATCTTATATGTAGATGTCCATCAATTTTTGTCACTGATGTCAATCAATCTTGAACAGTCATGTCAATCAATTTTATACAGTGATGTCAATCAATCTTGTACCTAGATGTCCACCAATTTTGGTTACTGATGTCAATCAATATTGTATGTAGATGTCCATCAATTTTTGTCACTGATGTCAATCAATCTTATATGTAGTTGTCCATCAATTTTGGACATTAATGATATTAATCTAGTGATATCAATTAATCATAGACATAGATTTTGTTAATCAATCTTGGACATAGATATAAATTAATCTTGGACATTGATGTCATGTGTGTTTTAGTTCCTTCTAACCTTACATAATGCTGAGACATGCATACAGAGTGCGGTTAATTCATATAATCGAACAAAGTGGAAGGAAAATATCAGTTTCAAAAGAAACATATTGTCAGTTGTGAGTCATTTCCCCTAAGGAGATTCATACATCATTTTTAATTATTGGTTTGGAAGTATGGCAAAAGCAAACATTCAAGCTCAAACTAATTTTATAATATGCTGATCCTCAAAGGGAGATAACAAATTACAATGTGTCCATGTTTGGTGCTGTTTTATGCCCCTTTGTTCTGCTTCACAAAACTGGGAAAAACTTTTACTACCGTGTTTATTTACACTGCTGAAGTCCACTGGCAGATTTTATAGGGTGCAGGAATAAAGGCAGCTTGACATGCATTGTACAGGCTAGGTTTTTATTTGTTACCTCCAATAGATAAAAAACCTTTGTCTTGCTGAAGTCCTGAGCACATGTCCTCATCATCTGTAGAACGAGATCCAAACCACTCAGCCATCTGCTTTCTGGTTCTTTATCCAATTGGAGATAAAACTTCTTACTCAATATGTGCTTTATCAAAGGAAGATAAAATTAGCGTTTTGCTTATTCTTAGCCATATTAACAGCCCCCTTTTTTTATGGGAGATAAAACGAAGTTCACTTTTCAGCATGTGTCTTTCAATACTCTTTTCCTTCTAATGTAAATATAATCTAGTTTTCGCTGCCTGTTCTATACCCTACATTATCTAATTAATATAGCAAAATATACAAATCAATCCAGTTAGTTTCTTTGTTCTGTTGCTTGCGGTTCCAATTTTAATCAAAGGGTGATAATCCCAAATTTGTTTCCTCTCTCAGTGCCTTTAAGTCATTAAATAAAATAAAGACAAGTTGATTGCATTACTCTGCTCCTTTCAATACTTATGGAAGTCTGCCAACTCTGTCCCTTTCAACAGTTCCTGCAAATCAAAGGACGATAAAAACAAGTTTGTGTTCTCCTTCTGTCCATTTAAAACTCCCTCAATCAAACAGAGAAAAACACATCTGTCTGCTCATTATATCTATAACACTCCCTGCAATCTAAGGGAGATAAAAACAATGCAGCTTCCTTGTTCAGCCATTCTCATTGTGGCTGACTTTGTTATAAGTCAATACTGCTATGGTCCAGTGTCATGGAAAAATAAAAGCAGCCCTGGAGGACTAGTATCTTTTTCAAAAAGAGAGGGAAAAATAACACACCAAAAAAACAAAACAAGCAATCACAAAAGGACTTTCATCAACTCCAAGGCCAGGTGAAAAAGCTCCATATGGAAATGGCCATCTGCTCGATGTAGGAATAGTTTTGGTAGAGGACCCATGATAACACAGCTACCACCAACGATATCAATATCCTCGATCTGAAATAAGGAATCAATATCACTTTGAGAAACAGAAAACCATATAAACAAAGTATCAGATGGTGGTGAATTATCAAAGAATGAAAATATATAGTCCTGTATGTAAACATACACATATAGCCTATTATGTGAAATTAAAGACGTATATGTGAAAGATTTATGAGCGCAAGCTTCGTTTGTAATCTCAACATACTGAGTTAAAATTACTTTTTGTCCAGTTTGACTGGGCATGTCAGGGATTTTCCTCGGTGTGAAAACTTCTTCATGTACAAAGAGGAATAGCAAAACTACTGTTCTGCAAAGCTGCCATAGTGGAATGCATTACAGACATACACTCGCACATCCATACACTGGCCAATAAATCCATATTACAAACAGATATATACATACATCCATACACTGGCCAATACGTCCTGAGATCACCCACGGGACTGCAGTCTGGGGTAGAAAGTGTTGTATCTTGGCCAATAGAATTAAGAAACTTAAACCTTTAATAAAACAAACCCTATATATAGCCCTTCATGTTTAGCTCTATATGTGAAACATATATTCAAAATTATATAAAAAATCTACCCAATCTATTACGGGATCCTAACTGGTGCAGCGGAGTTTGTGCATTATGCTGAGATTCTCCAAAAATATGGAGAAAAACAGAGCACTTATAGGTCACATCATGTGCAATGACGTTGATTCTTCAACTAAACTAAACTAAACTAAACTATATATGAAAGACATACATATAGCACTGTTTGTGTAACAGGCATTTATAGCTCTATATGTGAAACATGCATTTATTGCTCTATATGTGAAAGACCTATTATAACATATATGTGAAAAACCTATATATAGCCCTATATGAAAGACATACATATAACACTATATGTGTAAGACATATTTATAGCCCTAATTGTGAAAGACATATATATAGCCCTCTTCTTTTTCTTTGCGTTTAGGATCATTTGGTCATGCTATATCTGCAGGCCAGTCGCCATAATGAAGTCTGTAGTCTTCACCAGGTCGGAGCGACTGCCCCACAACTTTTGTCTCAGCTCCGCACTCTCTGGCCAGGTCTGGCATCTCATTTCCCTATAGATTGGGTATTCTTGTAGAACATGCTCAGGGTTCTGGTCTCCTGTTCCACATGGGCACTCATCAGTGTGTGAGATCTTCAGTCGGTATAGATGTTCTTGTAGTCTGCAGTGTCCAGATCTCAGGCGAAATAAGGTAGTTTGTTGATTTCTTTTGAGATAGTGAATTGGGTCTGGTGTACTGCTTATGTTTCCGTCTTCTCTCCATTGGTGTATATATTGTTATATTTATATCCTTAAATGTGAAAGACCTATATATAGCCCTATATGTGAAAAACTTATATATAGTCCTATATGCAAAAAACCTTTATAAAGACCTATATGTGAAAAACTTATATATAGTCCTATATGCAAAAAACCTTTATAAAGACCTATATGCAAAAAACCTTTATAAAGACCTATATGTGAAAAACTTATATATAGTCCTATATGCAAAAAACCTTTATAAAGACCTATATGTGAAAAACTTATATATAGTCCTATATGCAAAAAACCTTTATAAAGACCTATATGTGAAAGATATTTTTCTGGGCATATCCTTCTGATTGCAAGACTATCAAGGCACATTTCTTTGTTAACCATTCGACCTTCAGTAATAAATTCATGGTAGACAATCCCCTGGAAAAAAACAACAACTTCCAAAATTGCTTGTCCAAATTAAATTCCTGAGTCTGAGGCGATGGATTTTGTGCTGCCCATGTTTCGCACCTAATCCAGTATATTGTGCTGAAACACAGCATTGGACAGGTTCAGTACTCCCCCTATTCACTCAGACAACAACAACCCCCCCCCCCCCCCCCCCCCCAACACTTTAGAGTTGCCACTAAGATGAAGGATATTTCAGAACATAGAAGAAATCAAGAGAAACGTGACAAAGCAGTTTTAATTTGATCGATTTGACTATAAACTATGACACAATGTAACAGAATGAATGATAAAGAAGAATAAAGAAGAGTTGGTTACCCAAAGAGAAGCAACAGGTGAACTTTTTCATGTCAGAAACAGAACAAATACTGCCCAAAAACTTCAACAGGCCCATGATTTCAAGTATTTGGGCAGTATTTTTTGGGCAGACGGCAAGATCGACAGGGAAATTGAGACTGGGTGTCAGGAAGCATCTGCAGTGACTTCTCAGCTGTCACCACTGCTTAGGCGCCCGGGCATTAGTTTGGCAACGAAGCAACAGCTTATAAACAGTATATTTATGCTGACTCTGTGCTACCAGTACCAAACAAGGTCTGTCCTGGGCGTGTGGTGAGAGCAGAATTTCGACTTGTGAAATGAAGTGTTTGAGGAAGAATATCGGTGTTACCAGGAGAGACAGAAAGCAGAATGACGGCATTCACGGCAGGACAGACAACTTAAGCTCCCCACAATGTTCAATGGCACAAGTGGAAAAAAAACTAACTAACTAAACAGAAAATCCCTCAGTAACTTGGATATAAGAAAGAAAATATAGACAGCAGTATAGCGCTCCACTGATGTATCATCTTGATTTACAGATGTGAGTTATGAGCAATGTCAGCATTCAATAAAAGTCAGCCCTATACCTCACAAATGAGGTGCTTAAGAAAGGTGATCCATCCAAGTAACAGACTGAGAGGAGCAGCTTCAACTGCAGTAGTTTGGTCAGCAGAATAAAAGATCTTTAGCTGCAATGACAATCAAGGGAAGAAACTACAGATCGAGACCCTCAGGACAACTAACATTTGCTTAGAGGACAGAGGAGAACTAACATTCGCTTAGAGGACAACTAACATTCATTTAGAGGACAACTAACATTTGCTTAGAGGATAGAGGACAACTAACATTCGCTTAGAGGACAGAGGACAACTAACATTCGCTTAGAGGATAGAGGACAACTAACATTCGCTTAGAAGATAGAGGACAATTAACATTCACTTAGAGGATAGAGGACAACTAACATTTGCTTAGAGGATAGAGGACAACTAACATTCGCTTAGAGGACAGAGGACAACTAACATTCGCTTAGAGGAAAGAGGACAACTAACATCCGCTTAGAGGACAGAGGACAACTAACATTTGCTTAGAGGACAACTAACATTTGCTTAGAGGACAGAGGACAACTAACATTCCCTTAGAGGACAGAGGACAACTAACATTCCATTAGAGGACAGAGGACAACTAACATTCGCTTAGAGGACAGAGGACAACTAATATCCGCTTAGAGGACAGCTAACATCCACTTAGAGGACAACTAACATCCACTTAGAGGACAGAGGACAACTAACATTCCATTAGAGGACAGAGGACAACTAACATTCGCTTAGAGGACAGAGGACAACTAACATCCGCTTAGAGGACAGCTAACATCCACTTAGAGGACAGCTAACATCCACTTAGAGGACAGGGGACAACTAACATTCCCTTAGAGGACAGAGGACAACTAACATCCACTTAGAGGACAACTAACATCCACTTAGAGGACAACTAACATCCACTTAGAGGACAACTAACATCCACTTAGAGTACAGCTAGCATCCACTTAGAGGACAACTAACATCCACTTAGAGGACAACTAACATCCACTTAGAGGACAACTAACATCCGCTTAGAGGACAGAGGACAACTAACATCCGCTTAGAGGACAGAGGACAACTAACATCCGCTTAGAGGACAGGGGACAACTAACATCCGCTTAGAGGACAGAGGACAACTAACATCCGCTTAGAGGACAGGGGACAACTAACATCCGCTTAGAGGACAGAGGACAACTAACATCCGCTTAGAGGACAACTAACATCCGCCACCGCTTTTACTTCCCGGACTGAACTGGGAAATGTACCAGAGGCTAACAGCGATATAAATAAGAGGACAATATAACAAAATTGACATGGAAAGATTCAACAGACTGCACACCAAGGCAGGAGGCAGATGACTTTTTTTTTTTTTTTTTTGCTTAGATGTTTGCCTCACTAGTTTCTACTGGCGGAGGCGCGCCATTTTCCACCCCAGACCGTAGTCAATTGGGCGATATCAGGACGCATAAACCAGTGCTTGGATGCATGTGTGCATCTGTATGTACCTATGATAGGTTTGTGCGCCCTCAGAAGCTAGCCCAACCAAAGTGCAATGGAAGGGCTTTACCACGAGGGCGCGTGTGAAAGTTGTGCAAGGGTGTGACTGTGGGATAGAGTCAAATGAAACAGAGTGAGGTAAGAGAAGAGAGAAGGGGAAGAGTGACCCCCAGGGTGAGCCCCATGGGCAGATGACTTTGGAGAACCTTGGCAGCTCAAATAGCACTTGAACTGAACTGTACAAAACCTATTCTTTCCTTATTAGTAATAGGTACAGGTACTCATTTTTACAGCAAGTTAAACCTGAGCATGCATGCCCCAATTGGGTTGTGAATCTAATCTCTTTGCTTCAAAAGTCAAATACTTTAACCACTTCGCCAATTGTGCCTGTCAAAGCAAATAGAGTAAAGAAATTCCCTTCCAATATTTACATAGAGGAAAAACAAAGGGAGACCAGAAGTTGTATGTGCTTACTTAACCTTTGAACCTGTAACGCAGATGAACTGGTGCTTGTGGAAATACCCCAATCCCAGAGCCACCAATGATTTGGTGTGATGGGTGGACCATTATTTTAAGGCATATTTCGAGTAGTATGCCTTGGATTTTGGCCATAATATCTACACAGTACACACAATTCTGGAGATTACAAATATGGCACAAAATTTGGACTTGTAATGTTTTATAAATTTTTGCATAGAAACTAATTAAAAACAATTATGGTTATATGTATATGGATGCTCTAAAAGACTAACAACAAGACTAGCTGTTGAAAGTATCTTCAAGCATTTAGAAGCCAATAAACTGGATTTAGATGGTGATTATTCTGAAAAGGACAAGTAATTATTTGAATGATGACATATTTGGATTATAATCAAGCTAGATGTTCCTGTCTCTCGGAGGATCAGACTACGGACAGGGAGGTATCCAACATATTGTATCAAGAAAATTTAACACAGAATAGTCTTCAGTAAATATATTCCACAATTTTCTGGCATAACAAGTAGGGACATTGGAGATGATCAGGTCAGTCAATTTGAGATAGAATAGTGAAATTGTAGCACATAGTTTTGTCACGGTAAGTAATAGCTTTCCTCAAATGTATACCTCGTGCTTATTTTCTCAGGAGCACAGGGAAATGGGACGTTACGGAGCAGGTGGCCAGGGTTCAAAAGGTTAAGTAGAATGAACAATGGGAAACAAGAAATTATATTTACACCTGAAGAAGAGGAGAAAACAAAATTGTATTTGCCTACTTAAGAAGATTCAACAAATGGTGGCCATAACTTCTTCTTCTTCTGCGTTCGTTCTCAATCTCCTACTACCAAGTCCTGAACAGGGCTTTACATGTAGCAGGATGTGGTCCGGAGAACGGAATGTGTTGTGTCGCTAGTTTATAGATTGACTGCGATATTTGCACCTTTCGGTCCGACACATCCGTCTTCGGCAGGGGCCATAACTTATAATTGCCTACTTACGAAGATTCAACAAATGGTGGCCATAAATTATATTTGTCTACTTACGAAGATTCAACAAATGGTGGCCATAAATTATATTTGTCTACTTACGAAGATTCAACAAATGGTGGCCATAAATTATATTTGTCTACTTACGAAGATTCAACAAATGGTGGCCATAAATTATATTTGTCTACTTACGAAGATTCAACAAATGGTGGCCATAAATTATATTTGTCTACTTACGAAGATTCAACAAATGGTGGCCATAAATTATATTTGTCTACTTACGTAGAATGAACAAAGGGAGACAAGAAATTGGCGGCTGTACTGACGAAGACCAGAATAACTGCAAGAATAGCTAGCACCACGTTGATGAGCTTGGAGATGATTGTGCGGAATGTTGCGTTCTCCACCATCTCCATGGACAGGATTTGTTGTTGTTGTTGCTGCTGCTCTAGTCTGGAGATCTGAGATGAAAAGAAAGGAGAATATGATGAAATTGGAAGTATGAAATGAACAATTAAGATATATGAATAAATGAGATATGTAGAATAATTTAACGAGATATGTGAAGAAATAGGACACAAAAATAAATTATACTTTTATGAAACCAGATATTTTAAATGAAGAAATGAGATAAATGAAGGAATTATATATGAATAAAAGAAATATATACAGAAATGAAGAGCTTAAAGAAATAAGATACATGAATTAAAAAAATTAGAAGTGTTGAGATGAGATACGATGGGAAGTCAGTAAGTAGGTCACAAACTGAAATGGGAAAGCTGAAAAATGTAGTTGGTATGTGGTAGATTCAACAAAGAAAATAAAGAAATGTGGTAAATTCAACAAAGACAAAGAAAGAGATACAAAATAAAATGAAGAAATGGGATCAAGACGCTGAGCAGCGCATAAACTGCAGTGGTCAGCGACGCATAGCTGACTGCCAAGACGCTTCTACACCTCCACGCAGTGATCCTGGATAACAAGCTGCAACAGAGCAGACTGGCTAAGTAGAAGGGATCGAAGAGGGAAGGCAACCCAGTACTCAAATTTGCTTGCTGAAGTCAGATGTGTAGGACCGAAAGGTGCAAATATCGCAGTCAAGCTGTAAACCACGACACAACGCATTCCGTTCTCTGAACTAACATTCCGCTACTTGCAAAGCTTTTTTCAGGGCTTTGTAGCGGGAGATTGAAAACGAACAAAGAAGAAATGTGGTATATTCAATGCAGAAATGAGTTGACAATAAAACACTCCTGCATGTAATTGACCTGCAGAAAAATGAAACTACTGACCAAAGCCTACATAATTTGTCCCACTCACTCTTGTTGAAGCATTGTCTACCAGATCACTGAGGTCAGTAGTTCTCTCGTCCAGCCTGTACTCGATCTTCTCCTCCATTGAAGTGAGGTCTTGTTTCAGGTTCAGCATCTCGTGCTGATGAAGCTCTGTGAGATCATTCAGCTGCTCCTCCAGATGCTCCACCCTGAACCTCTCATCTTCCAGATGTGACCGCAATAAGGAGACTTCTGACTGCATTTGTACCTGAGGAGCAGAGAGCAAGAAATATTTAGGTTAACTGTATAAAAATTTTCATATCTTCTATCGGTATCTTATGAGCAAACTGAAATTTCAGTGGTTTTATCACACGAAGAGGGAGGAAGTGCAAGGACAAAATGTATTGACTGTTCTAAAGAACTGATAGTGATATGGATTGAAAATATTGTCAGCCATATGAAAAAAATTGCATCTTTCCCTGAGTGCCTTGTGCTCAATTATGTTAGAAATTAACTTCTTCCTGCGCGGTCAGATAAATGAAACACTTTGTATGGTATTGAACAACAAAATTTGTGGGGACAGCATGGGCTAGTGGTTAAGTGACACAACTCACAATCAGAAGGTGCTGGGTTCGTTCCCCAATCACAGCACTGGCCGTTACCCCGGGGAAGCAAACCCTTAGAAAATGCAGGAGAAAGCAGACCCTTACATAACATGCACGCAGAAGTCGGATTAACTGTATTGACTGGTGTAAAATAAAAAACATAGTGCAGTGCACACCGCCTTTGGGGAATAGAAAAATGAGCTGCATGCAAAAAAAGAAAACAACAACAATTAACATGCAGATTCCATTCGGCTGAAGGGTTAGAGCCAGAGCACTGCTGGATCTAACAACAACAATATGAAGTTTAATGAAATAGTGGAGAAATGTTTACAAATTCAATCGAACTTGACAACGAAAGAAAGAATTTGGTATCTTGTGGTGTTGGATTGAACAAATGTTTCTTTATAGTTGTGAATTATGGACAATGAATCATCATCATCATTTGTCACTCCAGTTGGCAGAGTATTCCACTGTTATTGGTTCACTCTAACCCTCTTTTATGGAATTCCAAATCCATTTTTTTTATTGTAATGGTTTTTACTGAGTTTGGTAGTCCCATAAACAACTTTTATCTAGTCCCCTGACTCAACCTGCTCAGAAGGAAACAGTGGCCCTTTTATGCATAATCTGGGGATGACTCAGACATTTAAGTGAAACCATTCAAATGTGTTCAACTACACCAGTGGAAGATAAACACATTGATCCATCTGCATTAAGTATATCTCATAGTCTAGGCTGAGTCTCTAGAGCTCAAAAGACCATTCCATGATATGACATTTGCTACTACCACCAAGATCCACACCTGTGTATTGACACTACAAACACACAAATTTCATATTCATACACCCTAGGCAACAGTTGTAGGAGATGTTATTCATCTGCATTAAGTATATCTCATAGTCTTGGCTGAGTCTCTAGAGCTCAAAAGACCATTCCATGACATGACATTTGCTACTACCACCAAGATCCACACCTGTGTATTGACGCTACAAACACACAAATTTCATATTCATACACCCTAGGCAACAGTTGTAGGAGATGTTATTCATCTGCATTGCAAACACATGTCATGATCATTCATTTTGCCTGCTGACTCACTGCTGTAGGTCAGTACTGATTCTATGCATCACTCAAGAACTATCTTCTTTCGTATTAATATGTACTAACATTTGCTTTTAAACGTTCATTATTATATGCACATTGGGATCAAGATACTGAGCAGCGCATGAGCTGCAGTGGTCAGTGACCCATAGCTGACTGCTAGCGCCAGGGCCAGCGAACCAGAGCTGCCAAGACCCTTCTACACCTCCACGCGGTGATCCTGGATAACAGGCTGCAGCAGGGCAGACTGGCTAAGGAGAAGGGATCAAAGAGGGAATGCTAACCCGGTACTCAAAAAATGCTTGCTGGAGTCGGATGTGTTGGACCGAAAGGTGCAAATATCGCAGTCAAGCTGTAAACTACGACAACGCATTCCGTTCTCTGGACTACATTCTGCTACTTATGCCCTTTCAGGGTTTAGTAGCGGGAGATTGATAACGAACGAAGAAGAAGAAGAAGAAGAAGAAGATATGCACATAATTTGGAATTAACCATTTCTATTAGACAATCCTGGAAAGGGAGAAATGACCATTCTGACATTTGGAGAAAAGGGTTCAGGGGACAAAAACGTTTGAAGATTTGTGATATAGCATTACAACTTCACATTAATGTTGACCAACCTAACCTGGCGTATAATAGTACAGATAAAGGGGGTGATGACAAAGATATGGGTTAGTTGCAGTTTACTGACCTTATAGTCCTCAAACTCCTCTGCCAGCCGAAGAAGGACATCGCTGACCTTCCTAGAAGACTCTTTAATTTCACTGATCTCATCTGTGATTGGTTCCAACAATGCTGTATTTAACGCTACCATTTGTGTGCCTGCCTGGGTGCTGTGGTGTGGAGAGCTGTGTGTGGCTTGGGGGCCTGACCCTGATGTAATGCTTGAGGCCTCATCGTCACTGGTATACTTGAAGCTGTTTGGTGTGTGGGATAGATGAAGAGAGGGTGTTGGTAAGGAAGTGAAGAATGGATAGATAAGGAAGCCAAGGGGGGCACTGATAACTAGATGAAAGGTGACATTATAGGAATACTAGATAGATTACTGGGGACAATGGTAAAAATAGGGTACAGATTACGAAAGTGACAAAGATAAGAATATGAAATAAAGGACAATGATAAGGATATAGGATTTCTGAAAGGACAATGATAAGGATATAGGATTTCTGAAAGGACAATGATACGGATATAGGATTTCTGAAAGGACAATGATAAGAATATAGGATTTCTGAAAGGACAATGATAAGAATATAGGATTTCTGAAAGGACAATGATAAGGATATAAGATTTATGAAAGGACAATAAAAGCAAACAAATTATAGATGAAGGTGACAGTGATAAAGGACAATGATATGTATACGTGGCATATGAAGGAGTAAATGATAGATGAAATGGACAATGAACAGAAAGTTTGACAAATGATGGAAAGAATAAAAAGTGGGTCACATAATAGGGACAATAAAACAAAATAGGCAGGTTACTCTATAGTGACAAACAGTGTTGTTGTTGCTCAAAGCTTGATTCTTGAATCTAGGAACCAACATCATCACACAGAGGACTTTCCCATAAGTGCTCCGTTCTCCGTCCAAGCAGCCAGCCAAGCGTATATATACTCAGAGTCCCAGCCAAGGGCTGATTTTGTGTTCTGATCTTTTCAGACAGGAAACACATTCTCCCCTCTCCCCCTTGTCATTCCCAAATCTATCATCCTCTGCACATATGCATTTTCACAACCTGTCTCTTCATCATTCTGTAGACTGTCCATGACTGCCCTTATCAACTCAACTCTCGTCATCACTGCATCGTTCACCACAACGTGTCCCGCAACTGAATCAGCTCTTTCGTTGCCTGAGACGCCTGCATGTCCCAGGATGTAGATCCATGTGACACCCTGTACACCAAAGTTGCTCAGAAGAGAGGTCCACTCCCTTCTTAGCATGCATCTTTGTGTCTTACGGAGCATGCCCTGCGAGTCTGACAGTATCACTGCGTTTGTCACTGGTTGCTCGAAGCTACTTATTCTTAGCTAAGTAAACTACTGATGACAAAAAAAAGTATAGATGTATGTTTCTTCTTCATTCATCCTCAGACTAAGGTCCTGGCTTCTTTTACAAAGAATATCATTGTTTGCAAAGCTATTTTATCTCCATGCAGCTTTTGTATCATATCTGTCTTGCAAGGCCAGTATTGTTCTCTCTCTTCCTGCGTGAGCATGAGGCATTGTAGGATGTGTTCCATGGTCATGGTATGCTCCCCACATAGACACCTGTCACTTGTTCCAGTTTTCATTTTGTTGCAAAGATGACCGCTTTTATGCCCAGTTATCAGTCTGAAAATGGCAAATTACTCTTCTCTAACTAAATCATAGTAGTTGTCTTTTCAGAAGTGGGGTTGTTGATTTACCAATTTTCCCTTGTTTTTGACCTTTTTGTATGTGATGCTCTGGGCTGTTTGTGGGGAAGCACCTCCACACTATGCTAGTCTGCTTGCAGCTTCATCATCTTTGATATTGCAGTGGGAGAGGATTCACTGAATGAACATCATTGGGCATTTGACTAAGATTTGTGTACATGCATTGCTCGAGATCTCCATCTTTATGTTATTTTTGAGCTGCTAATACTGACGAGGCATCAGATGTATTTGAGAGATATTTTTTAATGATAGGGTAGAGAAATAAGTTTCCTTCACAGACATCTCTTTTCAAGCCTTCGACATCAATAAATGACATACTCACCTTGCAGGCAATGTTCCTCCAGACTTTCCATCAGATGTTGGCTCCGCAGCCACTGTGTCATCCAGTTCTACAAATAAATAAGGGAAAAGAGTTACACCGCTTTGGTTCTCAACTGATGTTCCATGGAATTCTAGAGTCCCATCAAATGTCTCTTGGGACTCAGTAAGGGATCATAATGTAGTCAATTTATTTATAAAATAAAGAAAAACTTAGTGTATTTGTGAACAGCGACCGATCAGTCATGTAAACTAACCGAGCAGTCATGTATGTCAGTTAACAGTTGTGAACAGCGACCAATCAGTCATGTATGTCAGTTCACAGCGACATCTTTTTTGTCACAATGTTAAGCATAAGTCCCTCGACCCGCTAGTTAAACAGTTGAATCACAGTTTTAGTCAAAGAATCAATGTCATTGTACACAGTTTAACCCATGAGTGCTCTGTTCTTTTCCACATTTTTAGAAAATCTCAGCACAGTACACAAACTTTATAGCACCGGCAAGGATTCCATAATAGATTGGGTGGATTTTTAACATAATTTTCAATTTTGCTTACGCTGCGGTCGTTAAGCCTACTCTTATCAATTTCCAACTACCTCGGCAGTTGAGTCATTCGCAATTCCTTTAATGTGAAGTGCATGTTTCAACTGCATATTTTTAGGACGCCTGATGATGTAGCTTGCCTCATGTACAACCCTCTTTAGTCCTTTTTAATGACATGTTTTTAAGGTGACCAACAATGTGTGTATGTCCACAACAGATACACAGTTGTGAAGCCTAATATCATGTCAAACTAACTTGCACACGAATCTGCATTAAGACACAGAAGATTATTTAAAAAAAACCAAAAAAAACAGAACAATGAAGAATTACACTCAATAAGTTTCCACAGCTGAAGATGTTGTCCTTGTATTTTAAAAATACCAATGGGCAGACAACTAACTTAACTTCTTTATACTGGTTTAGAAGGTTCTGCAGTCTGTATGCAACCAATCTCTTTGACTACACTTGACCTAAAAATAACTAGGCACATCCAATCTATTCTTGAATGCATTAATTGATCCTGACTCCACAGTTTCTAATGATAGACCACACAAAAGATGGATAGCAGAAATAACAGAAGCAATGAAACTCCCAGTATACGAAGTACATACTAAGGCATCGGTAAAAAAAACCTCTTTATAGCCTGCCGCTGAAAGGCACAAACAGAACAAAAAAGTGAACAGAAAGAAAGAAGAGACTAACATAATTCTGATATGCCAAATAGAACCAGCATAATACAGAATGCAAATCTTGGTACTATTCCAACCTTTGAGCACAATGAAAATATATTCCTAGAAAAGTGAGAACAGTTTATAATGTAGGTAACTGGACCAGAGTTAGCGAGAAACTGTACATTCCCTCTTGAGCTGAGCTTTTGCTACCTGATTTTTATCATGAGACATCAAGATATCAGAGTGAACTTATGATGAGACGTGACGAGAATGCAGTGTAAATTTGCACATAAGCTGATGTTGGAGCTTCATGTATTTTCTCTATGTACTTATACTTGTCAAAAATATAAATAAATGCTGAGATGACATTTTATTAGTTAATATTAACAGTTGTAACAGAAAGTCTAGCCTTGGACTACAAAGTTGATGTTAATATAATGAATAGGACATCTGTTTATTAAGATAGTGTTAATTCAAGAGTTTACAGAACTGATGTTAATATAATTTTAAAGATACTCTTTTTCTTCAAGAGTTTACACAATTTATGTTAAAATGCTGGATAAGTTATTTGTACCTTTCCTCAGATCGTTTGTTAAGAGCAGCTATAGATGGCACCTAACTAGCTGAGGGTCTAATTAGCTCTAGTGTTTGAGTCTATTAAGATGGATTTGCATATCGGTTAAATCACCCTAAAAAAAACAAACTGGTTGTATACAGACTCTGTAGTCTTCTAAGCCGGTATAAAGATGTTAAGTTAAGTTATAATTGATATATAACCAGACATGAACTGAAACCTACAGCAGAGGTGAAAAGTGAGAACGTCAAATAAATAAGGAAATAAAAAAGTTTGAGTTTCATCTGCAGAACTGATGAAGATGGTCCATAATAGCAGTCAGAGGAGAGCATAGTTGAAGCCCTATGCTTAAAGGGCAACTGGATGCATTAATTCATATCCTTATATTCAATCAGTCATAACAAGTGTCTTCTTCTTCTTCTTCTTCGTTCGTTCTCAATCTCCCACTACCAAACACTGAAAGGGCTTAAGTCGCAGAATGTAGTCCAGAGAATAGAATGCATTGTGTCGTAGTTTACAGCTTGGCTGCGATATTTGTACCTTTAGGTCCAACACATCCGACTTCAGCAAGTATTTTTTGAGTACCGGGTTAGCATTCCCTCTTCGATCCCTTCTCCTTAGCCAGTCTGCCCTGATGCAGCCTGTTATCCAGGATCACCGCGTGGAGGTGTAGAAGGGTCTTGGCAGCTATGGTTCGCTGGCCCTGACGCTAGCAGTCAGCTATGGGTCGCTGACCACTGCAGCTCTTGTGCTGCTCAGCATCTTGATCCCATAACAAGTGTCTAATACCAGATGTTTTGGAGTACCATGTTGGACCAATTACTTTACTGGGGCCATCTCTCCATCTCATTGGTGGACTCCTGATTAGATGCTTAAAGCCGTAAGACCACCAACAAACCTACAACTAATAGCCAAATGTAAGACCAAAAGATAACAGGGGAAATCATATGTGCCGATCAGATGGATTTGCAGAACAAAATGATCATATTTTGGCTACCTGGCATTGGGCACTGATCTGTCTTATTGAATGCCAGGATTTCAGTAAACAGACATTGGTTAGCTCAGAAGATTGTTATTGATTTCTTTAGGTATATTCTTTTTAGAAGCAATTTTAATCCTTCTGAAGAAATTGATATTATATACAACTTAGGTAAAACTACAACCACAAGACTTCAGAATGGACAACATAAATGAGAATAACAAACACATATAGGTGATATGTGATAATATGTGAAGATACCACCACAATGCAACAGGCTAAAGAATGTGTGTATGTATGTATGTACAAGGGGGGGGGGGGGGGGCTTCAAATGAAAACCTTAAAAGTGGGACAGAAATTAGAAAAATCATGCCTTTGTATGGTAACTTGTTAATATGGCCGCTAAGGATGTCAAGAGTGTCTTGCATACTCCATAACAGTGCAAACGACCAACATGGCATCATAATTGCAGTTAAAAGATGACTGTCCCACTATTGACATGCATCAAAGAGGAGCAGTGTTCTGTTATCTGTTTTCTTAGCAGTGAAGGGGTGAAACCTATAGAAATTAATTGACGATTGAAAGTCCAGTACGGTGATGAATTCCTTTCACTCATTCCTTTCAAGTATATGAGTGGAGTAAGAAGGTTCAAAATGACAAGAGTTCTGTGACAGATTGTTCAGATGGGGCAGGCACACTGAGTAGTGAGCCCACAGTTCATTGCAGCTGGTGACTGTCTGATAAAAGAAAATCAGAGATTTACTGTGAATGACATTGCCGCACATCTAGACATCAGTCAAGGTTCAGCACACAACAACATCCATGATGTGTTACAAAGTGGATGCAAGTTTGCTGCCACAGCAACTTACTCCAGAATTGAAACGACTCGCTGATGCCTATCTGGAACTTAGCGGAGCTTTGAAGCAGAAGGTGATGATTTATTAAACAAGAATTGTTACCAAACATGAAACTTGGGTTCACTACAATGAGCCTGAAACGAAGATATCGAGCAAGGAATGGTGCCATCACTCCGGATTGAAGAAGTTTTGCATGCAACAATCTGCAGGGAACATTATTCTAAAGCTCTTTTGGGATAAATGATGTATTTTGGAGCACTACATGCCCAGGGGGTACACTGTCACCAGTGCCATGTATACAGATCTTCTCAGAAATCATCTTCGACCCATAATCAAATCCAAAAGATATGGACTTTTGTAACATGACACTGCTTGACCCTATACTGCTCGTGCAATGGCTGCAAGCTCCACTTTCAGGGTCTACCACATCTGCCATACTTACCAGACTTAGTCCGAAGCTATTTCCATGTCTTTGGATGATGAAAAGAGGCATTGAGAGGAAAGACTTTCAGGTCCAATGAAGAATAAGAATGTACGATGTATGTTCAAATGAAACCGGATCAAACTGCAACAAGTGAACATACGTACGATGCGCATGATGACGTCACTTCCGGTGTAAACAGCACATACCAACCGTCGAGTTTTCAAAATTTAATTATCCACTGACTCATAGTTTCCTCAGCAGACCATTGAAAACATGGCGGGTGTGATACGGAATCCATCCGAAGTTGATCAGTGAGTGGTGATTCAGTTTCTAACAGCTGAAGGATGTCGACCAGTTGACATTCATCACAGAATGCAGGCAGTATTTGGTGACAAAAGTGTGTTGAATACAACAGTGAAGAACTGGACAACGATGTCTAAAGGTGGACGCGAGTTAACGAAAGATCTTCTGAGACCAGGTCAGGCACATATTATTGCGTTAACTCACATCCTTCGTTTAACATCATCATGGGAGGATGGGGGGCCCGCTACATCTGAGAGGTAAGGTGCTTTCTTCGCAAGAAACAAATGACCGAAATTGTGAAATGATGAGGTTTTGGATCTGGCAAGTTTCAATCGTTCCCTGGTCTTAAGCAAGGTGGGACCAACCAACGTCTAGTCATATAGAAGATTGATGAAAAACGTGGAGGTCCCATTGCATGCTATTCATGTAAAAGAACCCCTCGTAATTGATACCCCCAGGCAACAATTTAGAAAAATAATGAAATTACTACCCAATGTCATCTAATTCCCCTAGGACTAATAAGCCACAGGAAGTAAAATCGTAATCAGAGCATACCACAGATAGCTTTGACTACCCAGCCGCAGGTATAACCTGTCTGTTTCCTCTCTTTGAGAACCAGGATTCTTCTTCTTCTTCTTCTTCTTCTTCGTACGCAGTCAGACAGTAACCATTATTTTTTCGAAAAAAGCGGCGGTCATCCTGAGGCTGTCGCCACTGCCATAGAGCTTGTCTTGCAGTTCCACTGGTGATGGCCACATCTGCTCTCTCTGATCCTCGTATGTCGGGCAGTTCTGCAGCAGATGTTCAGCGGTCATTTTACCAGTACCGCACGGGCATTTGTCGGTACCACCTATCTTCAATTTGTTGAATAGGTGGTACCTCAGTCTATTGTGGCCAGTGCGAAGTCTGAAGACAACGACCTGCTCTCTTCGGTTCAACTGGTAATAGGCATCGTTTTTGGTGTAACCAGTATGTTCGGTTTCCCATTTGGTCATGTATCTGGCGAACCAGGATTCAAAGTAATACAGACACTTAACAAATAAAAAAACAAAACAAACACAAAGGAGTTGATAAGCAACACAATGTATAAGGTGGTAGAAAATGTGCTAATCCCCTTTATGCCATGTAGGCCAAACAAGAAATTACAATATATAGACAAACGAGTAGACCCTCTCATAGATAGCACAGGAAAAATAATAAGTGAGAATAGGGAGCGGCTAATCTACTCAATCAGTACTTTGGCACAGTCTACAAAAAAGAAGACTGCTCCAAGATCCCAGAGCCTATAGACATTTTTCAAAGAGACATGGATACAGCGGGATTAAGATCAATCTGTATTACAGGGAAAATGGTTTTTAAAAAAATTGGAGGGGTTGAAAGTGAAAGTTCAGGTCAAGATGATATTCATCCAAAATTGCTGTTTGAAATTAGAGACCAACTAGCAAAACTACAAAGTATGTAAACAACCAGTTTATTCCACTTTAAAAATGACTGTGATCATCCAATCTAGTCTACAATGCATTAACTGACCCTGCCTCCACCACATCTCGTGGCAATGCATTCCAAGCATTCACCACTCTCTGATTGAAAAAATGTTTCCTAATATCCAATCTGCACCTGCCTTTAAATAATTTGAACCTATGCCTTCTAGTTCTTGTAGTCGGTTGAACTTTGAAAAACTTGTTATAGTCTAATTTATCCTTTCCATTGATTAATTTATAAACCTGTATTAAGTCTCCTCGAATTCTTTTCTTTTCTAGGCACTGCAGACCAGTTTTTCTAAGACTTTGCTCATAACTATAATTCTGAAATTACACGATCATTTTTGTAGCTCTTCTTTGTATCCTTCTATCATGTCTATATCCACTCTGTGATAAGGACTCCACACCTGAATACAGTATTCCATTGGCTATATTATGTTCTCAATCACTTGCAAAAGGGATTGTTCCAGGGGATTGGAAAAATGCAGAAGTGATCGCCTTATTGAAAAAACTGCAAAAAATCTGATCCAGTAAATTATAGACCAGTGAGTTTAACAAGCATAGTCTGTAAATTGTTAGAGTCAATAATCAAAGAAAACATTTAAATGTATTTAGACAAGTTTAATCTAATTAGAAATAGTCAGCATGGGTTTACTATAGGAAGATTGTGCTTAACAAATCTATTATAATTCATGGAGGAGGTTACTAAAATGATAGATAAAAGGGAGCCAGTGAATTTTATTTATCTAGATTTTGTAAAGGCCTTTGATAGAGTACCTCATAGAAGATTATTTTGAAAGTTAAAATCACATGGAATAGGTGGGGAAGTTGCCAAATGGATTGAAAATTGGTTAATGGATAGAAGGCAATGAGTGGGAATAAATAAGGAGTACTCTGAGTGGAGTGAAGTAATAAGTGGAGAGCCATTGTGCTCAATTTTGGGACCAATTTTGTTCTTGATATAAATAAATGATTTGGACATTGATATCGGATGCATGATTGCAAAATTCGATGATGACACAAAACTATGCAATAGTGTCTCATCTACAGCAGAAGTGGATATATTTAGGTTAGATTTAGTTAAAAATCAAGAACGATCAGAGAACTGGCAAATGGAGTTTAATGTAAATAAATTTACAGTCAAGGGTAGATCAAATATGGGTTTATAAGATAATCATAGGAACAGATCAATTTTAGACTTACAAATTTTTCAAACTACAACCACCTACAAGAACAAGAGGGCAAAGCTACAAATTAACTGAAGAAAGGTCCAGATTAGATATCAGGAAAAATTTGTTTAGTCAGATAGTGGTGAATGCTTGGAATGCATTGGTACAGGAAGCAGTGGAGGCAGAGACAATTAATGCATTTAAGAATAGATTGGATGCTCATAGCTTTAGAGCAAGGAAATGTAAATTAAACTGGTTGTATACAGACTCTGCAGTGTCTTCTAAACCAGTATAAAGAAGTTGTTAATAGTATAGTCACTAACACATACCCCTAAACATACATATATAGTTATAAGGAAAGACTCAGAGAAACCGGCCTACAGTGTTTAGAAAAGAGAAGAATTTGAGGTAAATTAATACAGGTTTATAAGATAATAAAGGAAAGGATAAATTAGACTATAACAAGTTTTTCAAAGTCCAACCACCTACAAGAACAAGAGGGCACAGCTACAAAGGTCCAGATTCTTCTTCTTCTTTGCATTCGGTTTTGTATGCTCGTTTTATGCCACAAGATGGGCTGCCTCCATGAAGTGACACGTTAGTCGAAGTTCCTCAATGGTTCCCCACAGTTTGTCTTGTATTTTTCTTTCCTCGGGTCAGGTATTCTCATGGGAGCCTTGGTGCAGTGGACATTTTTGCAGCATGTGTTCTGGAGTCCTTTCTGACATGTGCATTGTGCAGTCTGTGCTGCTTTCATTTAATGCATGTGTACATTTAGTCAGGTCCAGATTAGATATTAAGAAATATGTTTTTTAGTTAGAGAGTGGTGAATGCTAGAAATGCATTACCACAGTAAATAGTGAGGCAGTGTAAATTAATGTATTCAAGAATAGATTGGATGCACATAGGTTTTAGATCAAAGAAATGTAAAAGAAACTAGTCGTATACAGACTTTACAGAGTCTTCTAAACCAGTATAAAGATGTTAAGTTAAGTTATATCAAGTATGTACAAGCAAAATATCTTTGTTAGGAACAGAGACAATACAAAATAGAACAACAGACCAATATAACTAAGGAAGATGGCAACTAATATACACATTAAAAGCAGCTTAAGTAAATGAATGAGGCAATAATGTGACCATACATACCTAAATAGAACTTACTTAGTTGTGTAATATTGTCAGCACTGCCAAACTTGTTTTTAATGAGGTGTGCAAACTCTTTAGGCTTGGACACGATTGTGCTGGAGATAGAACAAGGTAAACGATCAGACAATAATATCAGTCATGGCTGGAACGTAACATCAGTCATGGCTGGAATGTAACAATGTCATGGCTGGAACGTAACATCAGTCATGGCTGGAACTAACAAAAGTCATGGCTGGAACGTAACAACAGTCATGGCTGGAATGTAACAACAGTCATGGCTGGAACGTAACAGCAGTCATGGCTGGAACGTAACATCAGTCATGGCTGGAACTAACAAAAGTCATGGCTGGAACGTAACAACAGTCATGGCTGGATTGTAACAACAGTCATGGCTGGAACTAACAAAAGTCATGGCTGGAACGTAACAACAGTCATGGCTGGAATGTAACAACAGTCATGGCTGGAACTAACAACAGTCATGGCTGGAATGTAACAAGTCATGGCTGGAATGTAACAACAGTCATGACTGAAATGTTATGATTATTATTTCCATTTAATAATATTCTGTAACCCATGAAATGGTGACTGAACTTGTTCCCTCGACCTTGAAATGTTATATTCATTACCAATATTTCTATATTTCATTACATTTCATTACAATTCATGGACCAGCATGTTATATATTATATATTCATCTTTCCATATAAACAATACATCTCCCAAGTGGTGCTTGCCTGCATAAAAAATAAGCCACTGTAATCTGTCAAGTGTGATGTAAAAGGTGACTATACAGGTTTTCATCAAGGACTATATACATATAAAAATAACACAAAATATGAGATATTGACAGGCAATAGAAGTTTAACAAAGTAGATTAGTGGTACCAGGGGTTATTGTTTGCGAATGTCCACAATGAGTAGGTTACTCTTTTGTGCGCCCTGAAAAGGAGATCAAGTGACGGGTTGCAGTAGCTTTCCTCACATCCTGAGCGTGCTGATGAAGGTGGACAGGACACCTCCAGGTGGTTGTGCTATGCTTGGCTTCATCTGCGTATCACTCACTACTATGAGGATCACGTCGATCCCTCATCTTGTTAGCCAGGTTGCCAGAAAAACAGCCCATTTCCAGGGAGGGCTACTAGGAAGCCAAGGTGAGGGTCTTGGCCAGTATGTTTCGCCTGACCCTGACTAACATGTCTGATCAGTATATTTTGCCTGACCAGATGTTAGTCTTCCTCCCTGGTACCCTTGGTTGAAAGAATAGATTAGTGGTACCCTGGGTGAAAAGTATAGATTAGTGGTACCCTGGGTGAAAAGTATAGATTAGTGGTACCCTGGGTGAGAAGTATAGATTAGTGGTACCCTGGGTGAAAAGTATAGATTAGTGGTACCCTGGGTGAAAAGTATAGATTTGTGGTACCCTGGGTGAAAAGTATAGATTAGTGGTACCCTGGGTGAAAAGTATAGATTAGTGGTACCCTGGGTGAAAAGTATAGATTAGTGGTACCCTGGGTAAAAAGTATAGATTAGTGGTACCCTGGGTGTAAAGGATTGATTAGTGGTACCCTGGGTGAAAAGTATAGATTAGTGGTACCCTGGGTGAAAAGTATAGATTAGTGGTACCCTGGGTGAAAAGTATAGATTAGTGGTACCCTGGGTGAGAAGAATAGATTAGTGGTACCAGGGATGAAAAGAATAGATTAGTGGTACCCTGGGTTAATAGAATAGGACCACTGTAACTTTCCAAGCATACTAAATAAGGTGACTAAAGAACGATGTGCACAAAACTGGCAACCTCATCATGTAAACACATCACTACTGAAACTGAACTGACAAATGCTTGGATACAGGATGCATATAAAGGGCCAGCTGGAGCAGTCATACTATGCTTTATTCACCTTTTTGCTCAAATCTGATGTGTAGACCACCACTGCCGATGACCCCTTATAAAGAAATCCTGTTTGCAACCATTTACCCTTTCACTCCAATGTGAAGTATAGATTTCAACTGCAGTTGACCCCCTTACAGGAAGCCTGAATCTGAGCTTTTGCAGCATCTGATTATAATGGCAAACCACTTTTTACATGATGGGGTTGCTAGCTCCAAGCACAACCAGTTTACAAGATGTCCAAAAGGTCACAATGATTCTATTCTGTCCATCCCAGGTACCAGGCCATCTCATGCATTAGATTGTCCAAAAAATTGAAACGAAACAAACCTATGGGTGACTATGTGCTCATGCTGTCTATACATCACTCAAAAGAACTTGCTAACACTCGCTATCATTCTACAGCACTTGCTAACAGTCGCAAGCATTTTGAAGCACTTGCTAAGAATTGCTAACATTTTGTAGCACTTTTCAACACTCGCTAACATTTTGTAGCACTTTTCAACACTCGCTAACATTTTGTAGCACTTTTCAACACTCGCTAACATTTTGTAGCACTTTTCAACACTCGCTAACATTATGTAGCACTTTTCAACACTCGCTAACATTTTGTAGCACTTTTCAACACTCGCTAACATTTTGTAGCACTTTTCAACACTCGCTAACATTTAGTAGCACTTTTCAACACTCGCTAACATTTTGTAGCACTTTTCAACACTCGCTAACATTATGTAGCACTTTTCAACACTCGCTAACATTTTGTAGCACTTTTCAACACTCGCTAATATTTTGTAGCACTTGCCAACACTTCCTAACATTTTGTAGCACTTGCCAACATTTTGTAGCACTTGTCAACACTGCTTACACTCGATAACATTTTTGTAGCACTCGCTAACACTTGCTAGGTTAACACTTGCTAACATTTTGTGACACTCGCTAACACTTGCTAGGTTAACACTTGCTAACATTTTGTGACACTCGCTAACACTTGCTAGGTTAACACTTGCTAACATTTTGTAACACTTGCTAACATTTTGTAACACTTGCTAACATTTTTGTAGCACTCGCTAACACTTGCTAGGTTAACACTTGCTAACATTTTGTAACACTTGCTAACATTTTGTAACACTTGCTAACATTTTCTAACACTTGCTAACATTTTGTGACACTCGCTAACACTTGCTAGGTTAACACTTGCTAACATTTTGTAACACTTGCTAACATTTTGTAACACTTGCTAACATTTTGTAACACTTGCTAACATTTTGTAACACTTGCTAACATTTTGTAACACTTGCTAACATTTTGTAACACTTGCTAACATTTTGTGACACTCGCTAACACTTGCTAGGTTAACACTTGCTAACATTTTGTAACACTTGCTAACATTTTTGTAGCACTCGCTAACACTTGCTAGGTTAACACTTGCTAACATTTTGTGACACTCGCTAACACTTGCTAGGTTAACACTTGCTAACATTTTGTAACACTTGCTAACATTTTGTAACACTTGCTAACATTTTTGTAGCACTCGCTAACACTTGCTAGGTTAACACTTGCTAACATTTTGTAACACTTGCTAACATTTTTGTAGCACTCGCTAACACTTGCTAGGTTAACACTTGCTAGGTTAACACTTGCTAACATTTTTGTAGCACTCGCTAACACTTGCTAGGTTAACACTTGCTAGGTTAACACTTGCTAACATTTTTGTAGCACTCGCTAACACTTGCTAGGTTAACACTTGCTAACATTTTGTGACACTTGCTAACACTTGCTAGGTTAACACTTGCTAACATTTTGTGACACTTGCTAACACTTGCAAATACTTGCTAACAAAGACAATGCTCTGAACATCTTCATATACTTTCAGTTGGTATTTAAAGACATTTGAATACCAGGATTCAAAGTAAGTATGTGTATGTATGTATGTATTATGTATGTATGTATGTATGTTATGTATGTGTGTGTGTATGTGTGTGTGTGTATGTATGTATGTATGTATGTATGTATGTATGTATATAATACAATATTAATAGTAATTTGAACATACAAAACATTACTGACTTATCAGAAAACTAAAGAATATTAAGACTAACTAACCAACAATATATTTGAGACAATGTGTTATATGGTACTATTCAATTAGTGACCAGCTACAAACAATACATTGCAAACGATGATCATCCATGTGTTACCATAATTTCAACATCGACAGACATCATGCTCAGACAAACACTGCATCAAAACAAATAAATGTAGAGAAAGAAACAGCTCACTATTAAGTGTATCTCAACTTTCTTTATTGTTAACTACATCAGTTAACAACCACCTCTATTAGTTGCTGGATATTCTCTTTGAAATATCATCAATATCATTATACACATTTTTGCTGCGATGTCTTGTGTTCGTTCATTGGTCTTTACACCTTTAGTAAATGAGTTCCTGCAATAAATCGACTGTTATCTGTATCTCCGCATAGCTTTGAGTTTAGCTTTGGGTGATTTGGACAGTGAATCTTCCTTAGCTGGTTATACAGTGGGCTGTCCTGTGAAACATGTTCTGTATCTTTTTTGATAAGTGCACAATGGCAAAGTAGACAGGTGAAGCCTGCTCATGTGTCTATTGTCTATTGTGCCCTGCTTGAGACAAAGAATGGTGATCGGTCTGTACATCCAACCATACATCTATTCATTGACCCACCCAAAATCACTCATCCTTCCCTCTATATCATCCACGCATCCGTTCATCCATTCATATCTATAAATCAGTGCTGTTGTTTCTCAATCAGTGTTGGTGTCTCTCTCAGTCAGTGTTGTTGATTCTCTCAATCAGTGTTGTTGATTCTCTCAATCAGTGTTGATTCTCTCAATCAGTGTTGTTGATTCTCTGAATCAGTGTTGGTGTCTCTATCAATCAGTGTTGTTGATTCTCTCAGTGTTGTTGATTCTCTCAATCAATGTTGGTGTCTCTCTCAATCAGTGTTGGTGTCTATCTCAATCAGTGTTGTTGTCTCTCTCAATCAGTGTTGTTGATTCTCTCAATCAGTGTTGTTGATTCTCTCAATCAGTGTTGTTGATTCTCTCAATCAGTGTTGTTGATTCTCTCAATCAGTGTTGTTGATTCTTTCAATCAGTGTTGTTGATTCTCTAACTCAGTGTTGGTGTCTCTCTCAATCAGTGTTGGTGTCTCTCTCAATCAGTGTTGTTGTCTCTCTCAATCAGTGTTGTTGATTCTCTCAATCAGTGTTGTTGATTCTCTCAATCAGTGTTGTTGATTCTCTCAATCAGTGGTGTCTCTCTCAATTAGTATTGTTGTCTCTATCAATCAGTGTTGTCTCTCTCAATAGGTGTTGTATCTCTCAATTAGTGCTGTTTCTCTCAATCAGTGTTGCTATCTCTCTCAATCAGTATTTTTTTCTCTCAGAAGTTGTTCCTGTCCATCTCCGAACGCCATTTGTTCATGACCTCCTGTGCCTTTCTCTTTTGTTTTCCCAAATTCTTCCCTTCAATACTAGGCTGGCTGGACCATTTTGTTTGACACATGACCCTACTAATCAAATCATATATACGTATAATTATCGCACCGAGACAGAAACAAAACAACATCCATGTTAAGACCACATGTCATCCAACAGGGACAAGAAACGAGATACAATATGTTAAATGGCAGCCATTCATCAGAGTGACCAAGAATATGGGAATCAACAGGATCATATGGAGGTAAGAAGTTAGTAGCATGTCCTTTACAGAACGTCGCATCTTTCGACTGCAAATCTACTTGGCGGGTATAAATTTCTTGGAAAGTATGCAGTATGGTAGGTTTCCATTACTTTCCATATGCAGAGGAGCGAAAAGTACCCATGTTTGCCAAACTGGACATGAATGTAATTCAAACCGGGTGCGTTGAGAAAGTGAAACAGACGCATCACCCCAAGGCCATGCAGTCTCCCTCCTTACATGTGGTGGTAATGGACAATAAATAGCGCCAGCCATAAAATTGAATATGTCCAAATATATTCAAGCTGCGGTGGCGCTGAAGGTCAAACATCGATAAAAACATATATAACTATGGCCCAGCTACTGCACCTGGACATGACTGCACTACTGGAGTTTGTGTGTTTTACAACAGTCAGCAGGTCCAACATTTTGATGGATTGTATAATACATATTGACAATTAAGAAATTATCCCTGTACATTGCACAAGAGAATCTGTCTGATGCATCTACTGTTTTAAGTTAGCAATTAATATCCATGTTTCACGCACATACTGGTATATGGAGAGTATCAAAGTCTGCTCTAACTTGATCATAATGTCCAGTAATATGTTCCCATCCCATCTTTCCATACTCGAATTGAGTTAGGTACTTTTTGGTGGTGGGTTACAGTTGCTCTCCTCCCATCTCTTGATGTACTTGATAAGGTGGACTGGGTTCCTTCTGGCTGTAGTGCAACACCATGCTCCTCTGTAAGCTCACCACTATGGGGATCACAGTGACGAACAGCATGTTTCACCAGACTCTGACTAGCATAGTCTGTCTGATCAGCATGTTTTGCCTGACCGGATGTTAAGTCTTCGTTCCTTAGCCACAGCTCTATTTCTGATCTATCTTCTCCAAACATAGATACCAGACACTTAAACTTTATACAATCCATGTCCATCTACAGTGGTGTCTTCTTTGTTCTTATCCATTTCATTGCTGTTTCCACATTCTTACCATATCATCTAGTGGTAGTATCAAGCCTAGCTTTCAGCGTCAACAGTTCTTTGTCATTTGTGAAGGCTAGGTTTATGATCAAAATTTCATTATGGCCTCTCAAAGCTTTTGTCGCTATTTTTTCATGAATAAATTGATCAATGTGGGTGACAGCATGTATCCATGTTCCACTCGCACCATAATATCAAATCAATCTCCCATGTATCCATGTTCCACTCCAACCATAATATCAAATCAATCTCCCATGTATCCATGTTCCACTCCAACCATAATATCAAATCAATCTCCCATGTATCCATGTTCCACTCCAACCATAATATCAAACCAATCTCACATGTATCCATGTTCCACTCCAACCATAATATCAAATCAATCTCCCATGTATCCATGTTCCACTCCAACCATAATATCAAACCAATCTCCCATGTATCCATGTTCCACTCCAACCATAATATCAAACCAATCTCCCATGTATCCATGTTCCACTCCAACCATAATATCAAATCAATCTCCCATGTATCCATGTTCCACTCTAACCATAATATCAAATCAATCTCCCATGTATCCATGTTCCACTCCAACCATAATATCAAATCAATCTCCCATGTATCCATGTTCCACTCCAACCATAATATCAAATCAATCTCCCATGTATCCATGTTCCACTCCAACCATAATATCAAATCAATCTCCCATGTATCCATGTCCCACTCCAACCATAATATCAAACAAATCTTCCAGATCTCACTCCTTCCTGCCATTGCACAGTGTTATTTAATGCCAACATTGAGTAAGTTTACTATTTTGTGCACCCTGAAAAGGGCATTAAGTGGCGGGTTGTAGTAGCTTTCCTCACATCCTGAGTGTGCTAATGAAGTAGGACCAAGGTCCTTCAGGTGGTTGTGTTATGCTTGGCTTCATCTGCATGATGCTCACTACTACAGGGATCATGTCGATCCACATCTCATCAACCAGACTGCCTTGAAAATAGTACGTTTCCAGGATATGCTACATGGAAGAGAGATAGTGGTCTTGGTCAGTATGTTTCCAGGAAACGCTACATGGAAGAGAGATAGTGGTTTTTGTCAGTATATTGTGCCTGAATATACAAATCAAGACTCCACCTCAGTCTGAGCTGAGCACATAGAAACAGTCTGTTCTACTGTAACCGGGTTAGCGAGATGGGGATTGACAACTGTGATCCATGTAGTGGTGGGCTTGTTATTGCACTACAATAAGAAGATTCAGGTTCCCCTTCTTCAGTTTCTCCTGGCTTGTATGCAGAGCCACTGCAAATTCACTAATATAAACTAAAATGACCATAGATGCTCCCACAATACAGGTAGATGCCCCCACAATACAGGTAGATGCTCCCACAATACAGGTAGATGCTACCACAATACAGGTAGATGCTCCCACAATACAGGTAGATACTACCACAATACAGGTAGATGCTCCCACAATACAGGTAGATGCCTCCACAATACAGGTAGATGCTCCCACAATACAGATAGATGCCCCCAAAATACAGGTAGATGCTCCAACAATACAGGTAGATGCTCCCACAATACAGGTGGATGCTCCCACAATACAGGTAGATGCTCCAACAATACAGGTGGATGCTCCCACAATACAGGTGGATGCTAACACAATACAGGTACTAACATTAATCAGGCTACAAATAAGTGCACATGATACAACACACATGAAAAACAACTCACTCTTTGGCACCTATAACTCCCTCCACTACATCCCTGTTGGGTGAAAATGTTGATCACACCTGATTAACTAATAGAAAGATAGCAGACTGCACCTTCTTATCCATGTGAAGAATAGAAATACTGCTTAAACTTACTCCCTCACAGGAAGCCTTTAACAGACCACGTGAAGTGGCAGTTGCAAAAGCAATGGTTTTACACGATGCACCTCATGCACAACCTTCTGTAGCCACCTATCATGCTTGAAAGGTTTCAGTTGTTCTGATCTGTCCACTCCGGTACCACTTGTTAGACTAATATGTAAATCAATCAATCAATCAAAACCTTTCAGCCCCTATGGAGCACAAGTCTTCAACAGACTAATCTGTAGTAGTAGGTAATTGGTTCTAGCAACCCCATCAAGTACTACATATCCATCACTGTAAGAGAATGCAAGTAATTTGTAAAGGCTTCCTGCAAGGAGGTCACCTGTGATGGAGAGCCAATACTTTTACTTGAGCAAAACAAGGAATGGTTATTGTTGTTCGTTGATAAAAACAGATATAGGAAATGGTTCAGTGACTGCACCGGGACAGATACAACGTGAAACCTAAGTTACAGCCACAAAATCTTTGTCTAAGACAAAGAACAAATGAAAAGTATGAGGCATGTTTAAATTACACCGGACCAAACTGCAACAAGTGAACATATGTATGGTGACATCACTTCTGGTGTTAACAGCACATACCAACTGTCAAGTTTGCAAAATTTCATTATCCTCCGACTCATAGTTTCCTCAGCAGGCTGTTGAAAACATGGTGGGTGTGATACAGAATCTGTCTAGAGTTGATCAGTGAGCGGTGATTCGGTTTCTAACAGCTGAAGGATGTCGACCAGTTGACATTCATCGTAGAATGCAGGCAGTGTGTGGTGACAAAAGTGTGTCAAAGACAACAGTGAAGAACTGGACAACGATGTTAAAAGAGGGAAGTGAGTTAACGAAAGATTTTCCGAGACTAGGTCAAGCGCATATTGTTGCGTTAACTCACATCCTTCTTTAAACATCGTTGTCCAGTTTTTCACTATTGTCTTCAACACACTTTTATCACCATACACTGCCTGCATTCTGCATGCGACAAATGTCAACTGCTCGACATCCATCAGCTGTTAAAAACCTATTCACCGCTCGCTGATCAACTCTGGACAGATTCCGTATCACAACCGCTATGTTTTCAATAGCCTGCTGAGGAAACTATGAGTCGGAGGATAATGAAATTTTGTAAACTTAACAGTTGGTATATGTTGTTTACACCAGAAGTTATGTCATCATGCTCATTGTACGTATGTTCACTTGGTGTAGTTTGGTCTAGTTTCATTTTAACTCGCATCATACTAACAAATCACAACATAAACAAAGACATGATGAAAGGAGTGAACAAGATGATATAGAAGTAATGAGACAAATACTAGCAGCAGTAAAATAGACTAAATACAAATAAATCTGGGGTGGAACTGAAGACCCCATTACCATAGTCATGTTACTTTTTGCTGTCTCGTATACACCACATCATCTTGTTTGCTCCTTTGTATAATTAGATTTTTGTTTTTGTTGTGATTTGTCAGTTGTTTTTGTTTATTCTTTGTCAGTGAAGAAGGTCTTGTGGCCATGACTTGGGTTTGTTTTTGTTCTGGTGCGGTCACTGACCGATTATCTGTATTGTGTTTTTATGAACTAGCAACTTTAAGTACAGTCACAGCCTCAATTTCTTTGTTCGAAGCTACTCTTACTGAGCTAACTTTTGATGACTCTTTGGCAGCAGGTTACGGTGGCTCTTCTTACATCCTTAGCTGTACTTAAAAAGGTGAATTGAGGCTTCTCGCAGAGCCGCCGCTGTGAGGATTACAGTGTAATTCCTCACCTCATTAGCCAGACTGATTTGACACAGCATGTTTCCTGAGGCACAAACAAGGATGTGAGGTGGAGTCTTGATCAGTATATTTTACCTGACCAACTTTGATACCCCCCCCCCCCCCCCCCCCCCCCTGTAGTTATTAGGAAGAAAGGAAGAAACTGGAAGGAGGCAAGGATTGAAAACATAAATAAGTACACTAATGAAGAGCCTTTGAGTAGCTCAGTGGTAGTCTGCACACTTCTCATGACTGTTGGATGTTATCCCCATTATTATTCTGATCTAGTCAGTCTGTAAATAGGTACCTGATCTGGTATTAGGAAAGGAAGCAGAACGATGAAGGAACTGGCACTTCATCTCATAACAAGCATTACTATAGTCATATAATAACAGCTGATTTGTGGTGATATTGTGAGGAGGTGATGGTGATGTTCATCCATCACATGTGATGAAGGTTACTCTCTTTGTTTGGCAGTATGGACAATCATAAAATAAAACATGTCAGTAGTCCATCACGTCAGTGAGATTAAAGACAGATATCACATCCCAGACAAAAGACAAGAAACACAGAGAGCAACAAGAAATTTACCACCACATACATATTTTAAATTCTACTAGAAATTCAAATAAAGCTAGCAGAAAATACAAGAAGAAGTGCTGATCCAGTCAGTCGTATGAGAGCATCACGGAGAATGATTGACATCTACCCAGAAGAATGAATACATGTCTATACTGACGGATCTGCTTTTAAGGTAACCATTAAAACAGGATATGGAGTCTACATAGAGTATCGAGACAGAACATCTGATGAACTGTTTGATGTCTGAGGGGATATATGTTCAAAATACGAGGCAGAAGTAGCAGCATTGAAAGTAGCTCTATACCACTCGAGGAATGTATTTAATGCTTTCCCATCAATAGCCCAATGCATCGCAATCTTTACAGACTCATTATCTGCCCTTCAAGCTCTGGAAGATGGTGGTCATTGTAGGCCTGAACTTACCTAAATATCCACAGATGTCAACAAACTTCTCACATCTCATATCTGAGACTTCTATAACAAGGGCAGTCATCGTGACAGATGTGGAAGTCGTACTTCAGAAGGTACAGAAGGGATGGCTTAGGTACGAGTGGATAGCAGCTGTTGAGGCCTCATACCTCCAGGGGTTGACATGGATCTACTGTCCTGCTTATGCTGGGGTTCAGGGTAATGAAAGAGCTTACATCATGGCTTCACAAGCTCCCATCATGGGCACATTAGTGATGAATAGAAGTGACATTTTGAAATCAATCAATGACCACCTGCTGGATGAGGACACCGCAATAGATGAGGCAGCAATCCACAGACTGCAAAGTTTTGACATTAAACGAGGTTCGAGCGGAGTTCGACGCATAAGAGGACGGAGCAGGAGAGTGTATGACCAGTGATCTACAGGGACTATCAGCATTCATACTTTACGCCATTTGATGAGAAAGAATGAGCACCTATGGGTATGCCCGGAGTGCAGTGACATTGATTCTTAGAAACAGAAATATCCCATGAAGTCAGAATAGTTACACAATGGATCCCTGGTCACTAAAATACACCTGGCAATGACAAGGCAGACTGGCTAAGAAGGGAGCAAGTCAAGAACAACAATACACACAAACAACCCTACAGACAGTCAAACAACTACTAAAGACTGCAAACAAAGAGGCCTGGCTGAATAGATAGGCAATGGGAAATACTGGGAGAAAAATCTAGACACATATGGCCATCCCAAATCGCGAAGACAATATCAACCTCCTGAGAAACCACAGCACCATTTTCAGAAATAATCTTTTTGAATGTTTGCCACTTGCCAGTGTTAGGAAAGAGCTTCTTTCTCAGAGGCCAGACAAATGGAACACTTGTACGAAACTAAACAACAGCTTACAAACACTTGCAGATACCATTATATGGCATTGAGCCGAAGGGCATGAGTCCATAGGCCGCTGAATCAATAACCAACCAACCAGCTATCATGTATGGAAGGCAATGGGATGATGGATACATGCTCATATCCTGTAGGGAAGCCAATGGGATGATGGATACATGCTCATATCCTGTAGGGAAGCCAATGGGATGATGGATAATTGCTCATATTCTGTAGGGAAGCCAATGGGATGATGGATACATGCTCATATTCTGTAGGGAAGCCAATGGGATGATGGATACTTGCTCATATTCTGTAGGGAAGCCAATGGGATGATGGATACACACATGATCATATCTTGTAGGGAAGCCAATGGGATGGTGAATATAAACATGGTCATATCCTGTATGGGGAAAAAGGCTGCCAAAAGTAGGGAAGCAGACCCAAACAAATCCAGATTAGATATTAGGAAATATTCTTTTAGTCAGAGAGTGGTGAATGCTTGGAATGCATTGCCACAGAAGGTAGTGGAGGCAAGAACAGTTAATGCATTTAAGAATAAAGATGCGCATAGCTTTTAGAGCAAGGTAATGTAAATTAAACTGGTTATATACAGACTCTGCAGAGTCTTCTAAACCAGTATAAAGACATTAAGTGCTGAAGACAGATTCATGTGGCCCTCAGGTGCACAGCAGAGTGCAAATCAACCTGCCTCATAAATATAGAAAGAGACAGACATTGTGGTCATTGAGTTGGATGTCCAATGGTGAATAAAGATGTAGAAGAATATTTGAGATAAGGAAAGTTTGATGATGATGAATATGTGAGCTACAACTGCAAGAAGGCCATACATATTTTCTCTGAAACTGTTGTTGGTTGTTGCAAGTTGAAACTTGCATTCCATATGAGAATGACATTTAAAGTGTCTTACTGACCTTAAGATAATTAAGTGAAAGAACAAAAGACAATGACAAGCTTTTATACACACATTTGTAGATCAGGATGAAAGTTTTGATAGGAAAAAACTGGAAAATGATAGAAGACTAGAGAATACAAAAATAGCTATTAGATAATGTGGGAGCGATGTACAATATGAATAAAAATGCAATAAGAACAACTGATGGGATCACAGATGTGTTTGAAATAACTACAAGACTACAACAGGGATGACCTTTCACTATTGATGTTCAACATTGACATGAACAATAACAACACAAACTAGCCAAATGACAAGATCAGCAGTGGAATTCAACACAAGTAGTAAAGAATCAAATATATTAGATGAGCTAACCTAGATGACAAAAGCCTAATTTACAAGGACCAAGACAGACTGCAAAATAATTTTTTTTGTTTTTTTGCGTTCGCCTTATTTTTTTAGCCAAACTAGCCAAATGACAAGATCAGAAGTGGAATTCAACACAAGTAGTAAAGAACCAAACATATTAGATGAGCTAACCTAGATGATAAAAGCCTTATTTACAAATACCAAGACAGACTGCAAAATAATTTTTTTTTTTTTTTTGCGTTCGCCTTATTTTTTCTAATGCTCAAGGCGTTGCACTGTATTTTTATTTATGCGCCTGTCGGCCCAATTCATCCGACTTCAGCATGCATTTTTATGTTAGGGTCTGCTTCCTCCTGCATTTTCTAAGGGTTTGCTTCCCTGGGGTAACGGCCGGTGCTGTGATGGGGATCGAACCCAGCACTTTAATAACCCCCCAAAATAATATGAATGCAGCTAGTACAGTCTGTGAAAAGATGTAATATAAAGATTAGCCTATCAAAGATGGAAACTGAACATTAGTCCATCTTAAGCAAGTTGAAATGATTGGGAAATATTTTGACAGAAGATGGAAAACTTGATAGAGAAATTAAAACAAAATGTGGGATCAAGATGCTGAGCAGCGCATGAGCTGCAGTGGTCAACCCCATCGCTGACTGCTAGCATCAGGGCCAGCGAACCAGAGCTGCCAAGACCCTTCTACACCTCCACGCGGTGATCCTGGATAACAGGCTGCAGCAGGACAGACTGGCTAAGGAAAAGGGATCGAAGAGGGAATGCTAACCTGGTACTCAAAAAATGCTTGCTGAAGTCGGATGTGTTGGACCGAAAGGTGCAAATATCGCAGTAAACTATGACAACGCATTCCGTTCTTTGGACTATATTCTGCTACTTAAGCCCTTTCAGGGTTTGGTAGCGGGAGATTGAGAACGAACGAAGCCAAGCCAAGCCAAGCGAAACCAGATGTCAGAAGAAAGCAGGAGATTGAGAACGAACGAAGCCAAGCCAAGTGAAACCAGATGTCAGAAAGTCTTATCAAGTGTCATCACCGTCAGGTGTTTAACCTGAACATCACCTTGCTAAGGAAAGCAATATCTAATATCTAAGAAAAGCAATTGACCAACTCTGTTCTACCAATGTCAAACTTGGTTCTTATCAAAGGCCCAGGAGAAGAATATTATGCCATGAAATAAAATGTCTAAGAAAAGCCATTTGTGGACTAAGAGATCAAATGAGAAACAAGGACATTTGAACAATTGGTGAGAACTAGCCCTTCTGCTGAAAATATTTTAAGACAGAAATTATGATAAACTGGTCATCATGAAAATGGATCAATGATCACTACATGATTACAGCACAAAAAGATCTAGCTACAAAGCATGAGGATAACCATGTGGCAGATGGATAGATAACATATGAGAAGTCTTACATCACAGGCTTGCAACAACTGAAGCAGCACACTTGGCCCAAGAAAAGCAACCATTTAAAGCCAATCGTTCCTCTCAATGCATCAGTCATTGGCCACATCTCGCTAGCACACGTTCCTGGGTTACACTGGTTCTCTTCGAGTGCAACCATTTAAAGCCACTCGTTCTTCTCAATGCATCAGTCATTGGCCACATCTCGCTAGCACACGTTCCTGGGTTACACTGGTTCTCTTCGAGTGCAACCATTTAAAGCCACTCGTTCCTCTCAATGCATCAGTCATTGGCCACATCTCGCTAGCACACGTTCCTGGGTTACACTGGTTCTCTTCGAGTGCAACCATTTAATCGTAGTTCCCTCTCACATTCTCTTCATGTATTTTTGGGTCTACATCTTTTTCTCTTACCTTGAGAATTCCATGCGAGATTCTTCCTGGTTTCCTCAGTACATGTCCTATCCAGTTCCATCTTCACTTAATTTGCTGTTTCAGTGGATGTTGTGGACTTCATTCACACAGGTCTTCATTCGTCACCATATCCTGTCACTTTATGCCCATTCTCCTTCATAGGCATCTGTGACTAGAGGCACTTGTTGTATCAGATTGGTCGTTTTCCATGTTTCGGCTTCATACAATAGCACAGAATTGACACTGGCACTACACATTCTAACTTTGGTGTGAATCTTGATTTCTCTTGATCTCCATATGTTGTTAATTGTCAGGAATGTCATTCTTAACTTAGCAATTCTGGTCTTTACATCTACATCTGTACCTCCTGACTTGCCAATTGTGCTGCCCAAATACGTAAAGGTACCATCTCTTTCAACGGCTCTCTCTCCATCATGGTTTATTCTTTGTTAATATGATTGATTCTAAGCAGCTTGTTCTGTTCAAGTTGATATTTAGTCCTGTTTTGGATGATTGTTCTTTCACCCTGTTAAGTTCTCTTGCATGTGACTATAACTATGTGACAAAATACCAGATCATTTGTGTAATTCAGGTTCCCCTGTTGTGACCATAGTGCTAACTGAATACCGGTCCTCTTTCCACCGCTTGATGTCTTCATTATCCAATCTATAGACAACAAGAACAGAACTGCTGAAAGAAGGCATCCCTAACAAGAACAGAACTGCTGAAAGAAGGCATCCCTAACAAGAACAGAACTGCTGAAAGAAGGCATCCCTAACAAGAACAGAACTGCTGAAAGAAGGCATCCCTAACAAGAACAGAACTGCCGAAAGAAGGCATCCCTAACAAGAACAGAACTGCTGAAAGAAGGCATCCCTAACAAGAACAGAACTGCTGAAAGAAGGCATCCCTAACAAGAACAGAACTGCTGAAAGAAGGCATCCCTAACAAGAACAGAACTGCTGAAAGAAGGCATCCCTAACAAGAACAGAACTGCTGAAAGAAGGCATCCCTAACAAGAACAGAAATGCTGAAAGAAGGCATCCCTAACAAGAACAGAACTGCTGAAAGAAGGCATCCCTAACAAGAACAGAACTGCTGAAAGAAGGCATCCCTAACAAGAACAGAACTGCTGAAAGAAGGCATCCCTAACAAGAACAGAACTGCCGAAAGAAGGCATCCCTAACAAGAACAGAACTGCTGAAAGAAGGCATCCCTAACAAGAACAGAACTGCTGAAAGAAGGCCTCCCTAACAAGAACAGAACTGCTGAAAGAAGGCATCCCTAACAAGAACAGAACTGCTGAAAGAAGGCATCCCTAACAAGAACAGAACTGCTGAAAGAAGGCATCCCTAACAAGAACAGAACTGCTGAAAGAAGGCATCCCTAACAAGAACAGAACTGCTGAAAGAAGGCATCCCTAACAAGAACAGAACTGCCGAAAGAAGGCATCCCTGACTCACCACTGTTTGCACCACGAAGTTGTCAGTCACAGTTTTTTCATGTACCACTCTGCTAACAGTATCTTCGTATTTACCCTGTATAAGGGTTATGTACTACCATAGTACTCCATGGTATTTCAATAGTTACCAAAGAGTGCTTCCATCATGGTACTCCATAGTATTTCAATAGTTACCAAAGAGTGCTTCCATCAACACTGTCCAATGCCTTTTCTGCAGTTTATAAAATTGGCATATAGGGATGTTTTCCATCTTACTATGATCTATGGTGTGTAGAGTAACTATATGATTATTGCTTGATCAACCCTGGCAAATACCTACTTGTTCCTCTCTGAGCTTTTTGTCTACTTCCTCTTTAATCTGAACATGACGATTCTGTTGAATATCTTGCCTGGCACCGACAGCAATGTCATTCCCCTACAACTGGTGCAATCTGCCGACTCAAGGCCTACCTCCACAGAATGGGTCTCAGAGAAGCCACCACGTGTGATTATGGAGCACACAAGCAAATGCCAGAATATGTCCTGCAGGACTGCCCTACTTATACAGACCAATGAGAGGTGGTCTGGTCACGGGTAGCAACCATGCTTGATAAGCTTTGGGAACCGGCGAATACCTGAAATGCAATCTCCTTTGTGAACCTCACTGGACTAGAAGCATAACATCAGTTGATCGAAGAAGATGAAGTTGCAATCTGTCATGTCTCCCTTCTTGGGCAGCTTAATCATATGTCCTTTCCATTCTGCATGCACTTTCTCCACTTGCAATATTTTCTTGAATGATTCTGGTAATATATCTGCAGTCTTATCTATATCTGCCATAATAGCTTCTGCTGCTATTCCATCTGGGCCTGCTGCATTCTCTTCCTTGAGTTTCAATATTGCCTTTTGGATTTCCATCTTACTTGGTGGTGGTAGTCTAAATCCAGGCTGGTAAAATGTTTGGTGTTGTGGTGGAGATCTGTTTAGGCTTTCTTTGAAACACTCAAGCAATAATTTCTATTGTTTCTCTGAAGATGTCATTATTTTGTCTGTTCTATCCTTGATTGGTTTGTCTTGTCTGTTTATATGAGAGTGGCGTATGCAGTCTTCTGTTTTTAGTCTGGAAATATATAATTTCTTTTTCTTTGTTCACCCTCAGGTCAAGGTCCCGGTTTCTCTTACAAAGGACACCGTTGTTTATAAAGCTGTCTAATCTCCAAAGAGCTTTTGCCTCATATCTGTCTCGCAAGGTCAGTATAGTTGTTTTCCTGCGTGAGCATGCAGCTTTGTAGGATAGGTTTCATGGTATTGTATGCTCCCCACATTGACAACTGTCATCGGTCCAAATCCTCATTTGTTGTAAAGATGACCTTTGACCGTTATGCCCAGTTCTCAGTCTCAAGATGATGACTTGCTCTTCTCTACTTAAATTATAGAAGCTGTCATCTTTTCAGAAGTGGGGATGTTGTTCAGGCCATTTTCTCCTGAAGTTAGCTTTAATTATGGTCTTGACCTCATTATATGTGATGCTCAGGTCATTTTGTGGGGATGCTTCTCCATACTTTGCTAGTGTGTCTGCAGCTTCATTGCCTTCTATATTTCAGTGGGATGGGATACACTGTATGACCAACCTGAGAGCTGAGTCAAGGAGTACATACATTTCTTTGTGTTGTTTTAGCTCTGTTAATACTCACAATACATCAATCAGGAATAATTTGTTTTCTTGACTGATATCTTTCTTTCTGTCTGTGGCTTATATCCAAGTTAATTTATATTGTTTTTCTTATATGGAGCTGATAGATGTTTAAAAAGGTGTCTTCCAGTTTTGGCCTTTGTCCAACCTTCTTTGTACTTGTTCTTTATTATTTGTTTTAGTGTAGTCAAGTCTACTGGTTGGTCAGTTTGTGACATTGAGATTCCTGTTTTTGTTAATTGCGTTTTATTTATATATATATATATATATATATATACATACACACACACAATAACTAAATGCAATATCTGCATTCAATACATAGAAAAATATACCTCAGTAAATATTTATAAAGATTTCTCTATGTGCAAATAAATGCCCTCTGTTTGCATGTACAAAAATTCCCCACTTTATAAGAACAGATAAAAAAACACAAACAATAGAAACCATATTTCAAGGCTGGATAGAACCAAAACATAAAAACTGAAAGAATCAAATAGGAATGAAGAAATACACACAAATTCAAAAAATCTGAAAAAAATATAAATGAACAGAGAAATGTATGATCAGAAAAAACAAATGAACAAAACAAATAACCAAAACAGCTAAAACTTAAATTGTGTAATCTTTTAAAAATCTACCATCATAGATGTTTGTGTGTGTAATATTTATAAGTCTATTTGAGAGATCTAAGGTCTATTTGATAGATCCATATAAATTGCTTTCTATTTTATAATTAATGTAATAATCAATCTAAACAGTGTCTTTTTGGTATGTGTAGTATTTATAAGTCTATGATCTTTCCAAACAGTTTTTGCATGTAATATTTATTTTATGCCCATTTTAATAAACCTCTGCAAACTAGATTTTCTATGCGTAATATTTACAAGTTTATTTTGTAAATCTATCGAAACCACTTTTCTATTTGTGTAATATTTAAAAGTCTATTTCATAAAACTAGCCATAGTTGACTGATGTATAATATTTATAAGAATATGGTCTTAGTAAGTTCAAGCCAGAACAAGACTGGCAAATGGTCTACAAATTAATTGGAAGAAAATTCAGTAATACATTTTTCCAACAAAAGAAACTTTAGCACGAAATGATTCCATCGTAAATGGGAATTCTGATATTCACCTAGGCCAAAATATTTACAATTTACACACACAAATTGAGATTTAATGAAGGAGAGCAGCAGTGTGGCTCTACTTCGCTCGAATCAAACTCATACTTTGGCAGATGTGAAACATCAACGCAATGGTTAATACTTTTAAGAACATGGTGATATATTGTTGTGAGACAGGACCCATATCAACAAGCTGATGCAGAGATGCTTTGAGTCTCTCAATGGCAAATGGAATGAAAATATTGCCTCTCTAATGGATTGAATTCACAACAGTGAAATCGGGCATCAAATCTTGTTCAGCTATAAAAGAAATACAAATAGACTAGGAATTTAGTGAGCATATCTGACAAGTTTGACTAAGAAAGTGGCGCAAAGTAAAATTCTGTTGGCCCATCCATTTGCATGCCTTGCCCACTAATCATACAGAGGTATGGATTGAGTGAGGTCCTTGGCCAAATATTTGATTCCAGGTAAAAATACCAAAATATATTTAAACAGTTTTTGGCTACCCAGAATCAAACACAAAATATGCTTGGATTACAACACAGATGTGATTATTTGATTAATGATGTATGGGAACAAGAGCATACTGAGACAGGATATTTGTGTACAATTTTATAAAACTATCCAACAGCTTTATGCATGCGACATATTTATAAGTCTAATAAACTATCAAAAAAATTTGCATGTGCCATTATTGATAAGCCTATTAAATAGAGCTATCGACATAAATGTTTCTATGCATCATATTGATGTCCAATTTTAATAAAATTATCCAAATTGTTGTTTGTATGAGCTATATTTATATGCCTATTTAATAAAAAATTCCAAATAGCTATTTGCATGTGACATATTTATATTCGATACAATTTTCCAAATGAATTTTTGCATGTTATAAGTCTATTTGATAAAACTATCCCCATAGCTGTTTGCATGAGCCATATTTATGTCTATTTCATCAAACTATCCAAATAGCTTTTTGCATACATCATTTTTATAAAAGTCTATTTTATAAAACTATCCAAACAGCTGTTTACATTCACTATAATAGTGTAAATTTTGTCCGGTTGTCGTTGCAAGGATACGATTATATGACGACTTAAAAGTACTCACACCTATCACAAATAGACTAACACAATAGTTTCTCGGCAATTTGATAACCATGGCATCTCTTGTGCATGTCAGTGCCAATTTAGAATTAACAGCAATACAGTCAACAAATGAAAAAATACCAGGAATTTCAAAAATCTATACCCATTCAATGTATGTAGATACACTATAAGAACCGTAACTCTAGTTAATTCTACACTCACAGCTTAGCTCCCTTGACACCATCTCTCATATTCAGTTTTCTGAAAGCAGTAACAGACTTATATCTACTGAAAGAAGCGATATTTTTTAAAAGTGTCTTTACACTGATTACAAATACTAAACTTGAAACCCGGTGGTATGATATTTATGAAACATTAATGAGGTCAGAAGAATCGAAGTTATAATAACAAACAAAGGAATGACACAATTGCTATTGTGGAAGTGTTGGAAAGAAATAGACACACTACAGTTCATTAGAATCTGAGGAGTAGATACTTACAGTGGATTGGACACATAATAGGTAACCAGCTGATAGCATCTTTTAGCATTACAAGACAGTCTCTATTCTTGAATTACCAGAGTAAGAGTAGTAGAGGAAGTCCAAAACAAATATCAAGATGATACCTTGAGACAAGGATAACGACAACAACACAACAACCACATCAGACCCTACAACCACATCAGACCAGACCCTACAACCACACCAGACCTTACAACCACACCAGACCAGACCCTACAACCATACCAGACCTTACAACCACACCAGACCAGACCCTACAACCATACCAGACCTTACAACCACACCAGACCAGACCCTACAACCATACCAGACCTTACAACCACACCAGACCAGACCCTACAACCATACCAGACCTTACAACCACACCAGACCAGACCCTACAACCATACCAGACCCTACAACCACATCAGACCAGACCCTACAACCACACCAGACCCAACAACCACATCAGACCAGACAACAACCACATCAGACCTTACAACCACACCAGACCCTACAACCACACCAGACCCTACAACCACACCAGACCCTACAACCACATCAGACCTTACAACCACACCAGACCCTACAACCACACCAGACCTTACAACCACACCAGACCCTACAACCACACCAGACCCTACAACCACACCAGACCCAACAACCACATCAGACCCTACAACCACATCAGACCAGACCCTACAACCATACCAGATCCAGCAATCAACCATACCAGACCCTACAACCACACCAGACCTTACAACCACACCAGACCCTACAACCACACCAGACCCAACAACCACAACAGACCCAACAACCACACCAGACCCTACAACCACACCAGACCCTACAACCACAACAGACCCAACAACCACACCAGACCCTACAACCACACCAGACCCTACAACCACACCAGACCCTACAACCACACCAGACCCAACAACCACACCAGACCCTACAACCACACCAGACCCAACAACCACACCAGACCCTACAACCACACCAGACCCTACAACCACACCAGACCCAAAAACCACATCAGACCCTACAACCACACCAGACCCAACAATCACACCACACCAGACCCTACAAACACATCAGACCAGACCCAACAACCACACCAGACCCAACAACCACACCAGACCCTACAAACACATCAGACCAGACCCAACAACCACACCAGACCCAACAACCACATCAGACCCTACAACCACACCAGACCTTACAACCACACCTGACCAGACCCTACAATCACACCAGACCAGACCCTACAATCCCACCAAACCAGATCCAACAACCACATCAGACCCTACAATCACAACATACCAAACAACCACACCAGAACCAACAATCACACCACACCAGATCCTACAACCACACCAGACCAGACCCAACAACCACACCAGACCCAACAACCACACCAGACCCAACAACCACATCAGACCCTACAACCACAACAGACCCTACAACCACAACAGACCCTACAACCACGACAGACCCAACAACCATACCAGACCCTACAACCACATCAGACCCTACAACCACATCAGACCCTACAACTACAACAGACCCAACAACCACACCAGACTCAACAATCACACAACACCAGACCCTACAAACACATCAGACCAGACCCAACAACCACACCAGACCCAACAACCACACCAGACCCTATAACCACATCAGACCAGACCCAACAGCCACACCAGACCCAAAAACCACAGCAGACCCTACAACCACATCAGACCCTGCAACCACAACAGACCCAACAACCACACCAGACCCAACAATCACACCACACCAGAACAACCACACCAGACCAGACCCTACAACCACACCAGACCCAACAATCACACCAGACCCAACAACCACACCAAACCCAACAACCACACCACACCAGGAAACCACACCACACAACCACACTATAAAACAAGAAGAAATGCCCCCATGACAATCACAGCACTCACAAACTTCAGGGATAGAATTGACCTCACAAAGTTAGAAACAAAGACCAGAACAGTCATTAAAATGTAATGGCAAAGATAGCGCCAAAGCAAAAATTGCTGCCAGGGATGAAGTGTTAGAGAGCATTTGACTAGACCTCAGTTTTCTATGATGTAGGGTGGCCAGTCCCCTTAATTGCCTACTTCATTCAAAAGGGTAAGCCTGGTTTAGAATTTGCAGCTGGGTGGACTGGAGCACGTCAACAACGGATCAAACTGACTACCGGGATCAAGATGCTAAGCAGCACATGAGCTGCAGTGGTCAGCGACCCATAGCTGACTGCTAGCGTCAGGGCCAACGAACCATAGCTGCCAAGACCCTTCTACACCTCCACGCGGTGATCCTGGATAACAGGCTGCAGCAGGGCAGACTGGCTAAGGAGAAGGGATCGAAGAGGGAATGCTAACCCGGTACTCAAAAAATGCTTGCTGAAGTCGGATGTGTTGGACCGAAAGGTGCAAATATCGCAGCCAAGCTGTAAACTACGACACAACGCATTCCGTTCTCTGGACTACATTCAGCTACTTAAGCCCTTTCAGGGTTTGGTAGTGGGAGATTGAGAACGAACGAAGAAGAAGAAGAAGAAGAAACTGACTACCTTCGCAGTGAGAAGTGAGTGTTTTAGCACTACCCTTCTCACTCTGTGAAAAGTCATTACCTGGACTAACAAATCCTTTACTTGGCTAACACAGCAAGAGTACAGGTAAACATAATATAATGCAACACAATAACAAGCAACCAAAGAGCATCAGTCCTCAGTCACAGCAAACACCAAGAAAATCAGGTCTTTCTGACAGCTTTGGATAATCCTTTTAAGAGTTGGTATCCAGAGGGCTACGGTAGGACAACAAGACCAACAGCACACTTTACAAGAGCAGGGTCCCGATACAAACATGCTCTACGATTATATGCAACAGCTTGTCAATATCAGAGGTTTAATAGGGGTGTGGCCTGATAAAAAGTGGACAACATTGTTTGATGAAAGTAATGGGGGGGGGGGGGGGGGGGGGGGGGGTAGAGAGAATTAAAGAGAGGGAGATGGCGAGTATGGGGGGTTACATGGGAGAAGAATACAATGGCAGAAGATTAAGAAGGAAACAAATGATGAATAAGAAGAGAATGAATAAGAAAAAGAAGATGGAAAAGACGAAGAAGAAAAAGAAGGCAAGGAAGAAAAAGATGAGTAAGAAAGACAAAACAGGGTTGATAAAAAAGAAAAAGAAGGGAAAAAAAAAATTAAAACAAGCAAGGAGAAGAATAAGAAAAAAAGAAGACAAGGAAACAACAAACAAAAAAAAAAAAAAAAAAAAAAGACAAGGAAGAATAAGAAGGAAAAGATGAAGCAAAAGTTAAAGAAGCAGAAGAAAATTACAAAGAGAAAAACAGCAAGGAAGACCATAAAGAGAAATAATAATAACAATAATAACAAAATGAAAAATAATATGGTGAAGTTGAAGAACTGATGAAAGTGGCTTTACTGCTATGTTACTGAATGCTATTGAATACATTTCGTCTGACCAAATAGTGAACGGGTGCTGGAAATAGATCTGAAGACAGGTCAGTTTTACCCTACAAATGACAGGGCGTTGCTACGGAAAACCAGCTCAAATCGAGAGGAGCCGCAGACACTTTGGTTCACGTACCAGGCTGATAAGCCAAGGGCGCGAGGCTACCATGTGGGGGATTACGGCCGAACCCTTGAAAGCCGCAATCCCGCCCAAAATCTCAGCACCACTGCAATGGGAGGCTCCTACATGCTCGGGACCTGGGGCTTGCGCCCCAGCCCTATCAGGTAGAGCCACAGTAAGAGGTCCTTGCCGCCCGCAAATCAAAGCGGGCGGAAAACTGCTTGATACTCACCCTATACGGCGATGGGGTGCGAAAAACACCAACCAAAGACTTAGAACCTGGTCGGGGTGTCGAAAACAGTAGAGCAGCCACCACACTGTGAACTGTCAAGACTCAACCACTGACCATGAGAGTTGTCCGCACACCAGGCGATCAACATCTCTGTGACACTACCAGGCTTGTCCTCTGGCTAAATGCACTCCGGTTACGATATCTACCTCTGTACGTTATCAGCCATAACTATCATGCTGGACGCAGAAGAGATGCAGACCAGCGGACATTGCACACCTGCCCCACTGTGTCAACACCCCAGGTGGCGGGGAATGCTAGGCGTACCATCCCTGCATAGTGGCCAAGAAAATAAAGGGAAAAGGAGATACCCCACTCACATGCAAATGCTACGTTTCTGGCAGGACGTGACGATCCTGGGATACAGACACACTGGACTGCCTCTCTTCCGGGTAAACCAGTCCATCTCATATATCACATACCATCATTGCACCCTATAGACACGAGTAGTGAAGACTCGATAGTCTGGAAAGACAACTTCCATAGGAGAGAAAACTCTGATCGTAAACAACTGCTGCCTTGCAGATAGGCTGGGGACAGCCAAAGGCTAAGGAGGGCATCCCTACAGAAACGCCTGTTGAAATCGGATGCACGGGGCCGCAAGCCTAACAAAACAGTGCAACGTAAATCACAGTATGATGGCAGCACAACCTATTCGAAAAACGTATGGCGCTCATCCTGAGGAGACCCGCCAGGCAGCGATAGCGCCGGGCCCCACGCCTCGAAGGGGCCCACCCTTGACTACTGGTGGTCACCCACCCATGTGTCGTGGAGTCAAGGCACATGGCTATGGGGAAACGACTATTGGCCAAAACCTCAAGACCCTCAGAATATTACAGTGGAATGCGGAGGGAGTCATTAACAAAAAACTTTCCCTAACACATCACCTGCATGAAGGTAAGATTGACGTGGCATGTATCCAGGAAACGCACCTCAACAAAAACCATAAATTCTCAATCAGAGGATACCAGACTTTCCGTCTAGATAGAGAAGGCCACAAAGGAGGGGTCCTGATACTGACCAGAAACAGCATACCGAGTAGCGCGGTACCTGTCAATCACACCGGACAAGCAGAAATTGTAGGAGTTGACATAATGGCTCAAGAGACGAAGCTCCGCATTTTCAATCTGTACGGACCACCAAACAGAGACCTATCGCTCTCGAGTATGGAGGTCAGAGACTCCAACTGCATAGTGGTTGGAGATTTCAACAGCCACTCGGAGAGATGGGGATACTCTGACACAGACAGCAGAGGTGACGAAGTGGAAGATTGGGAGATAGATGCAAATCTCTCCCTAATCAATAGGCCGGAGGATAGCCCTAGCTTCTATTCAAGAACATGGCATACCACCTCGACTCCAGATTTGGCCTTCTCCACACAGGACATACACTATAAAATAGACCGCCAGGTGCTAAACCAACTGGCAGGTAGCGACCACAGGCCGATCAGGCTAACCATTGACATGGAAGTAGGCCCACAGGAAACAAAACCGCTCCCACGTTGGAATTACAAACGAGCCGACTGGGACAGATTTGCAATCCTGACAGATGGGCTGTGTGAAACCATCAACACACGAAACACCAAAATGAAGCCCATGGTAGAGAGCCTAAGCAAGGCAATAATGCAAGCCGCCACTGAAACCATCCCAAGAGGAGCTAGGAAAAACTATAAGCCCTACTGGAATGATGAGTTACAGAAAGTGGAAGATGCAGTAACAAATGCGAGGAACATGGCAGAACGAGAAAAATCCGTGGAGGCAAACATCGCCCTCAAAGCCGCCGCGGCGAAGTACAAACACACTCTCAAGCAAACAGCAAGAGAAAGTTGGAAAAATAAAACGGAAAGTTTAAACCTGGACAAAGAAGGGAACAAGCTATGGAAGCTAGTCAGAGCCATGAACGACGAAACCCCGTCAAATAAACAAATTACTATCAAGCAAGGCGAGAACTTGATCACAGGTAAGAAAGCCGCAAACGCCTTTGTCGATCACTATGCCAGAGCAAACCACATCGAGGTCCCTGCAGATAAGCATACAGACATTAGCGAAGAGCTAAAGGGGCACGAAAACATAAATACGGCTCCTGAAGAGCACATGATGGCCAAACTAACAATGCGCGAAATGGAAGAGGCTATGAGAACACTAAAGAGAAGGAAATCTCCCGGAAAAGACGGGATAACAAACGAAATGCTGATGGGGCTGGGCCAAACAGCGAAGGAAAAACTACTATCAGTCCTGAACCAAAGCTGGAAAAGGGGTATTGTACCCCAGGCATGGAAAGATGCAATACTGGTACCAGTACCAAAAACAGGAAAGGACAAAACAGATCCGAATGGATACAGGCCCATAAGCCTACTGAGCTGTGTCGGCAAGCTGATGGAACGGATGATAAACACCAGACTGATGTGGCATCTGGAAGAAAAACGAATACTAATTCCACAGCAAGCCGGCTTTAGACAGCACAGATCCACTGAGGACCAGGTCATCCTCATAGCCCAGGAGATAGAAGATGCCTACCAGGCACAGAAACACACAGTAGCTGTTTGGGTGGATCTGGAAAAGGCATTTGACAAAGTCTGGAAGGATGGACTTAGAGTCAAGCTAAGAAGAAGTGATGTTTGTGGGAAGATGTACAAGTGGATCAACCACTACCTCAAACAAAGAACGGCCAGAGTCCAAGTACAAGGGCAGATGAGCAAAAAGGTGACACTCGAGCAGGGAGTACCCCAAGGGGGAGTACTGTCACCCACACTCTTCCTGGTATATATAAACGATATTACAGAGAATATACCAAGAAGAGTCCATAGCTCAATGTTTGCAGACGATCTGGCTATGTGGACCTCTGAAAAGAATCTCACCATAGCAAGAAATCGGATGCAAACGGCCCTAACATCGCTGGAAGAGTGGGCGAACTCATGGCTGGTCAAAATAAACGAGGAGAAAACCACGTGCACAATATTCTCGCTCTCATTAAAACCCCAAAGTACCAAATTAAGCCTAAATGGCAAAATCCTGCAGCCAAACGACAACCCAACCTATCTGGGAGTCACATTTGATCGGCGCATGACATGGAAAAGTCAGATTGAGAGAAACCGAATGAAAGCCAGAGAAAGAATGGCGATCATGAGGAAACTTGCTGGCACAAGCTGGGGAGCAGACGAAGGCATACTAAAGAAACTGTACACTGGAAGAGTGAGACCAGTTCTCGAGTATGGCATCGCGGCATGGACAACAGCAGCGAAGGCGAACTTCGATAAAGTTAACAAACTTCAAAACCAAGCCATGAGAATCATAACTGGTGGCATGAAGTCAACGCCAATTGTAGAACTTGAAAAGATTACAAAACTGCAATCCATGACCGACAGAAGAGACTGCAGAGCCCAGCTGCAGTCAGAGAAACTCCGAAGACTGACGGACCATCCAATGTACCAGAGGCTAAACAATTTGGGAACTGGGAAACTAAAGCGGAGAAACTTTGCAGAAATAGCCAAAGCAAAGATGCACGAAGATCCCATAAACGCACTAACAACACCAAAACCCATCACTACTGTACGAAAACCTACTTGGAGGCAGGATATATTTCCAGAGGTGGTAGAAAATATACCAGGTATTGCAAACAAAAACTGCCAGACCGAAAAAGAAAGGAGAGACACTACCTTAAGCTTCATAACGAAAAGCTACCCAAGCATGGACTGGACCCATGCATACACCGACGGTTCTGTAACAAACACTACACAGAACGGAGGGGCAGGAGCATTCCTGAACCTACCAAATGGCAGAAAAATAACACTGTCATTCGCTACTGGTAAGTACACGAGCAATTTCAGAGCAGAGGCAGAGGCACTGAGGGCGGCAGTGGAAGAAATGGTAACACACAGTGAAAATGAGAGCCATATAGTCCTGCTGACAGATGCTCTCGAAGTAGTCACAGCGCTAAAAAGCCAGAAAAACACTGAGCTTAATGACTTAAGAGCAGCACTCTGCAAACTGTGCCAACAGTCCGCACCAAAAAGGGTAGTGGTACAGTGGGTTCCGTCACACTGCAACATCCAAGGCAACGAGGAGGCAGACAGACTGGCAAAAGAAGGTGCAAGGCTACCACAAATAGATACCAGTATGACGTACGAAGAGTCAAAACGGCTTATCAAAGCCAGGTACATGTCCAAATGGGAAACCGAACATACTGGTTACACCAAAAACGATGCCTATTACCAGTTGAACCGAAGAGAGCAGGTCGTTGTCTTCAGACTTCGCACTGGCCACAACAGACTGAGGTACCACCTCTTCAACAAATTGAAGATAGGGTGTACCGACGAATGCCCGTGCGGTACTGGTAAAATGACCACTGAACATCTGCTGCAGAACTGCCCGACATACGAGGATCAGAGAGAGCAGATGTGGCCATTGCCAGTGGAACTGCAAGACAAGCTCTATGGTAGTGGCGAGAGTCTCAGGATGACCGCCGCTTTTTTCGAGAAAATAATGGTTACTGTCTGACTGTGTACGCAGAAGAAGAAGAAGAATACATTTCTGTGGCAGTACAGCCCACTGTCAGGGTCCAAGTGTTTTTTAGCTACTCAAAAGTTTGTTCAGAATGCAACTAACTTTACATTGCTCAAATGATCTGATAGATCCAAATAAGATGTCTGTCGGTGAAAGCTGTGCACATTTACCAACATCAACAACAAAATTACTTGCATCGGCAGTCTTTGCACAGTATGTAGGCTATTTTATCCCCAGATAGAAAAACCTTAACTATACTGGGTTTTGAACCTATGTCTCAAGACTAAGAGACATGTGTCCAAACTGCTTGGTCATACACTACTCAAAAGCAAGAATACACACATAAAACATGCAATAAGAGCTGAAACACTTCTACAGGTGTGAAATCAACCTGCAAGGTGTGGCATTATGACTGGAATCAAAGAAGTCAGGAGGCCAAACTGATTAGCCAAAGGGGAAGGAATCAAAACCAAACTCAAGTCTAAGGAAATATAGACAATGATAACAATTAACTTCAAAGACACATATCAGAGAGAACACTCAGAGACTGATATACCAGAATCACATTAGTCCTTGACAAGAAGTGATAAAATTATAATATTTAGACTGAACAACCCACTGCAGACCGCAACATTATTTCTTCAACAAATAAAAAATTGGGCACACAAGACACATGTCTGCGCTAAGAGAACAGACAAACAGTGGAACATATTTTCCAGGTCTGTTGGCCCCTCGTCAGAAGCCGAGACAACATAACCTTTGTCAAATCAATTGCCGAAAAAATCGTATTGTGCCCAGTTTGATGTAAATGAGAGCAAACAAAGAAAATAAAGAAGAGAGTTTAGCTAGAAAATAAAAAAAATTAAAACAATACATTCAAAATTAGACCTGTCTGGTTGTGACATTGATAAAGACGAAGGAAGGTAACAAGATATTAACATCAAGATAGCAAGGCAGGTTTGCATTTAACTCTCTTCACCCGATATGGAACTCGGCAGGATCCTCGTAGAGAGTAAGATTAGACTGTTTAAAATGAATGTAGTAAAGTCAGACCTGATATATGGTGACTAAAGGTATCACATTCAGACTGCAGACTTTCATCAACACATGTTTTCATAGCATACTTCATATTGTAATAGCAACCACAGATCTGTGAGAAAGAATACGGCAACAACTATTAGAGCAGAAGACTGGAGAGTTCAAATGGAGATGGATAGGACACACCCTCAGAAAGAAATCAGGCAACATAACCAGACATGCATTGGAGTGAAACCCACAGAAAAAGAAATGAGTGGGAAGACCAAGAAATATCTGGTGACGAATGGTAGAGGATAAAGTCAGTTCAATCGGAGAATCATGGGTGAAAGTCAAGAAGTTGGCACAGAAAAGGACGAGATGGGGTGCATCTGTTGCTAGCCCATGTTCCAAAGGATTAACAATGATGATGAGTATGAAAACAAAAGAAACATATCTCCATCTTATATTTCCTTGTTAGATGGGCCAGGTGTAATAGAAAACACAGATCTATTACAAAGATCTCTACAGCTGGACCTAAAAGAGAAACAGGTGCAGCGTTCTGTCCTCAGATGACTTAAAATAGATACATGTGGAGATCATTTCTTTCATCCCTTTGTTCGCAGACAACTTAAAACAAATAAATGTGCAGAATATTTCTTTCAACCCTTTGTCCCTAGACGACCTAAAATGATACATGTAGAGATAATATGTTTCAGCCCTTTGTTACAAAGATGACCTAAGAGAGATACTACAGTGAGATCATGTTTCAGCCCTTTGTCCCCAGATGGCCTAAAAGAGATAGTTTGAGATAATCTGTTTCAGCCCTTTGTCCCCAGATGACCTAAAAGAGATATAGGTTAGGTCATCTGTTTCGGCCCTTTGTCCCTAGACAACCTAAAACAGATACATGTGGAGATCATATTTTGCAGTCCCATTTCCTAAGGGGAACCAGAAGTATTAATTTCAGCTAAAACAACATCCAACCTACTTCAATCCTTGTCCAACATCTCGTAACACCTCCTTGGCTTGCTTATGTCCTGTGTACCCATGGGTCTCCACCTCAGCTAGCCGATGCTGGTAGTTCTCTAATTTCCGCTGAAGCTGATTGATATTTTGTGCAGATTTCTGGTTCTTCTTCTCAAAAAGAGCCTTTATTCGGGCTGTGGGCTGTTTGTCGGAGGCCATCTGGAGGTACTCGTTAACAATAGCTGTTGAGATATAATGTTAACAGACACTATTATTATATTCATGTATCAGATTATCGTGTGCCTTCAGTTCATATATTTTTGCCTATGTGTTCCATAAGGTAGGTTACTGGGGCCCGAAAGGGTAATAAAGAATAGTAGTACTGCAGCCTGTCAGGCACGCTGTGGGATGCAACTAAAGAGGGTTTGGCATGGAAGCTGGGTATCCAATTTTATAGTTAAAAGTTAAAAAGCAGTACCACAACAGACTTAACCCCTGGTCGGGAATGAAATGTTGGAGACCTCTGTATGCTAAGCCACACCTTGTGGGAATTGACGTAGTCAGTTCCCTTCCTCACTGCCTTTCCTTCCGCAACTAAGCCAGGTAGCCATTTACATCTGTGTTGACTGGAACATACAGTTAGCTAGCAAGGGTTAAACTCTGTACCACTGCTGTGAAAAGCAATTGCTCTACCACTATGCTAATCAGACACTTCTATATAAACAATATATCCATAAGATAAAATAAAACAAGTCTTCTAGACCCAGTGGTAGACGTGGAGTGACCATGTAAAGAAGCAGGGGGCCAGCTATGTTCTCCTGTAGAAGCTATAAGTCACAGAAAATTGTAAAATATCTCTATTGTCAATAGTAGAAGAGGAGTGACTATATCAAGTCGAACATGTAGCACAGTCGACAGTGGCTGTAATAGCAAAGGGGTTATAATAGAGGTAAAGTGAGTGAGCAAGTCCAGGTAGCAGTGAAAAAGACAAATGCAATTTTAGGTATGATAAAAAGAAATGTTAAATATAGAAGCAAGGAAGTGATAGTCAAACTGTATAAACCTTTAGTTAGACCTAGATTGGAGTACTGTGTACAGGTGTGGAGTCCTTATCATAGAGGGGATATAAACATGCTGGAAAGGATACAAAAAAATGTGACAAAGCTGATAGTGGGATTCCAGAATTACAGTTATGAGGAAAGACTCAGAAAACCTGGCCTACAGTGTCTAGAAAAGAGAAGAACTCGAGGTGACTTAATACAGGTTTATAAGATAATCGAAGGAAAGGATAAATTAGAATATAATAAGTTTTTAAAAATACAACCACCTACAAGAACAAGAGGGCAAAGCTACAAATTAACTACAGAAAGGTCCAGATTTTATATTAGGAAATATTTTTTTTAGTTAGAAAGTGGTGAATGCGTGGAATGCATTGCCACAGGAAGTAGTGGATGCAGGGACAATTAATGCATTTAAGAATAGATTGGATCTGCATAGCTTTTAGAGCAAGATAATGTAAATGAAACTGGTTTTATACAGACTGCACAGTCTTCTAAACCAGTATAAAGACGTTAAGTTAAATTTAGTTAAGTAAGTGAGCTACGATTACAGTGTGCCAGGGTTCAAAATCACGGACAGACAGAGAAAAATCAGGGATGTGGTTTGTGCCTGGTACAACTGTTCCTCCAGTCAATCCAGCTATAAATGGGTACCTGATGTATTAGTTGGGGAAGGTATATACCAGCAAGGAAGGGAACTGGCACCCCACTTCCCATAGACAGTGGTTTAGTACATGAAGAGTTATATTCATCCACGACAGCAATTGTTGCCATGGGACTAACCTTTACCTTTGACATCAAGTCAAGAATAGGGAGGCTGTGTAGCAAAATGGTTAGTGACACAACCCACAAGGTGCAAATAAACACAGTACAACAAACTCTGCTTTAACTTAACTTAACTTAACGTTTTTATACTGGTTTAGAAGACCCTGCAGAGTCTGTATACAACCAGTTACATTTACATCACCTTGCTCTAAAAGCTATGCGCATCCAGTTTATTCTTAAATGCATTAACTGTCCCTGCCTCCACTACCTCCCCTGGCAATGCATTCCAAGCAGACACCACTCTCTGACTAAAAAAATATTTCCTAATATCTAACCTGGACCTCTCTTTAGTCAGCTTGTAGCTATGCCTTCGTGTTATTGTAGGTGGCTGTATTTTAAAAAACTTGTTATAGTCTAATTTATCGATTCCTCTGATCATCTTATAAACCTGTATTAAGTCACCACAAATTCTTTTCTCTTCGAGACACTGTAGGCCGGTTTTTCTGAGTCGTTCCTCATAACTGTAATTCTGGAATCCCACTATCATCTTTGTCGCTCTTTTTTGTATTCTTTCTAGCATGTTTATGTCCCCTCTATGATAAGGACTCCACACCTGTACACAGTACTCCAATCTAGGTCTAACTAAAGCTTTATACAGTTTGACGATCACTTCCTTGCTCCTATGTTTAATATTTCTTTTTATCATACCTAACATTGCATTTGCCTTTTTCACTGCTACCTTAACTTGCTCACTCACCTTTCCTGTATGATCTATTATAACCCCTAGGTCCCTTTCCTTATGTATCTTTCTAATATTGTTTTCTCCCATTCTGTAATTATGTTCCATATGGATCTACCCATGTGGATGACTGTACTTTTATCTACATTAAACTCCATTTGCCAGCTTACAGACCATTCTCGAATTTTATCTAAATCCGACATCAATTTGTCTACTTCCGCTTTAGATGAGACACTACTGCATAGTTTTGTGTCATCAGCAAATTTTGCAATCATGGATCTCATATCAATGTCCAAATCATTTATATATATCAAGAACAAAATTGGTCCCAAAACCGAGCCCTGTGGCACACCACTTTTCACTTCACACCACTCAGAGTACTCCTTATTTATACCCACCCTCTGCCTTCTTCCCGTTAACCAATTTTCAATCTATTTGGCAACTTCCCCACCTATTCCATGTGATTTTAACTTTCGAAATAATCTTTGATGAGGTACTCTATCAAAGGCCTTTGCAAAGTCTAGATAAATAACATCCACTGGCTCCTGTTTATCTATGATTTTAGTAACCTCCTCCATGAATTCTAATAAGCATGATCTCCCTCTAGTAAACCCATGCTGACTATTTCTAATTAGATTAAATTTGTCTAAATGCATTACAATGTTTTCTTTGATTATTGACTCTAACAATTTACAGACTATGCTCGTTAAACTCACCGGTCTATAATTTGCTGGATCTGATTTTTTGCCTTTTTTGAATAAGGGGATCACTCCTGCATCTTTCCAATCCCGTGGAACAATCCCTTTTGTCAGTGATTGAGAACATAATATAGCCAATGGTTTTGCTAGTTGGTCTCTAATTTCATACAGCAATTTTGGATGAATACCATCTTGACCTGAACATTCACTTTCAACCCCTCCAATTTTTTAAAAACCATTTCCTCTGTAATACAGATTGATCTTAATCCCGCTGTATCCATGTCTCTTTGAAAAATATCTATAGGCTCTGGGATCTTGGAGCAGTCCTCTTTTGTGAAGACTGTGCCAAAGTACTGATTGAGCAGATTAGCTGCTTCCCTATTCTCACTTATTATTTTCCCTGTATTGTCTATGAGAGGGCCTACTTTGTCTTTCGTTCTTTGTTTATTTCTAACATAAGAGAAGAAGCTTTTACTGTCAGTCTTGATCCTCTGAGCAAGTTTTTTTTCAAAGTCTATTTTTGCTGTTTTATTCGCTTTCTGAGATATGTTCTGCTTTTCCAAATATTTTACATATGTTTCTTTTGATTTTCCTGCCTCTATATATTTTTTTCATGCTTTATTTTTTGCTCTTCTACATTTCACTACAAATTTAGTTATCCACTTTTTACGCTTTGGAAACAAAGTGAACTGAAATAAACAAAAAGGTAAGGCTCTCATCATCTTTTGTAGAACGTCACTCTCATAACAGTTGGTCTGTAAGAATCTCGATCTTTGGCCAGCTCTCCCGCTTCTGTAACACTCAGAACCTCTTTAATGTTTTGTGTCTGTCTTCTCATTGAAGTATTTTAGCTACCTAGATGTAATATTGTTTACTAGACAATTTTGTTCTATATCCAGCTCTTTTAGTATGTGTTTTTCTCTCTTTTATACACAGTATTTTGAGCACTTTTCTTTAGCATGTTTGCTCGAATGATTCAATTTTCTTCCTTTGTGTGTGTGTGGTTGTCCATGACTCAAATCTGCATGCTGCCATTGGGAAGATGCAAGATGTTTATATTTGTGATTTTGTTAGTGTTCTGCTATTATGTTTTTCATTTTAGTTAACCTCTGCAATGCATGGCTGTTCTTCTTCTTACTTCTTGTTGATAATCTTCATTGTTGCTTATAATCGAGCCAAGATATTAAAAACTTGTCACTCTAGTAAACTCTTGCTTCTCTGGGACAACTTTAGGTCTGGTTTTTGTCCTGTCAGTGCTCACTATTTTGATCTTGCTGATTTTTAGGTATAGATTTGGTTCCTCGCTATCCTTATTTTGGGCCATCTTGAACTCATAGTAAAATACAGGGTGTGTGTGAGTGTGTGTGACCGCACGTGCGCATGCATGCATGTAGTTTAATATGGCATTTTCTGTTCTTTAACAAATATTGAAATGTTTTTTGACTGTACTGGATCTCAGCTTTATCTGGGGTGAAGCTTCCTTTTATATTCCATGCCACCTTTGTGATCCCTGACTACAATTCAGGTACCCATTTGCAGCTGAGTATAGTTAGCAAGTCAAGCCTTGTGAGTGAATCAAGTTCTTTTAGCAGTGAAACAAGAGCTCTAAATCGTCTACAACTCTGTCACTCAAATATGCATTACATTATATTTAAATTGTTGAATCCTAACCCATTGTAAAATTTCACATAAATCTTTCTATCTTCTGATGTTAACTGTCCTGTATCTTCTTGTTTCCCCATCTATTCTCTCTTTTTTCTTGCATTTCTGCCTGTTGCCACAAAAAGGCAACAAATATTGGATAACTGTTTCATGGTGCACGCAATAAGTAATGAAAAAAAAACAAAAGAAAAGGAAAGAATAAGAAAGGCACTATTTATATATTTAATAAGGTGGAGCTGCGGATTACAACAAAGAGTAAAAAACATGTATAAGTATGGTGAAGAAGATACTGCATAAGGACTAAGACAACAGATGACCTTAGCTCGTATTGTTTGTTGTACCAGATAAAGGCCTTTAGGTTGTAGAGTAAGTTTATGAGCTAGCACAGTATCTAATCTAAACTATACATATTTTTGTCACATGTGTAATAAGTATGTATGTAAATCATACATATTTTTGTCACACTTGTAATAAGTATGTATGTAAATTACACACTTTTGTCCCACTTGTAATAAGTATGTATGTAAATTACACATATTTTTGGTCACACTTGTAATAAGTATGTGTGTAAATTACACACATATTTTTGTCACACTTGTAATAAGTATGTATGTAAATTACACATATTTTTGTCACACTTGTAATAAATTTGAATGTAAATTACACATATTTTTGTCACACTTGTAATAAGTATGTATGTACATTACACATATTTTTGTCACACTTGTAATAAGTATGTATGTAAATTACGTATATTTTTGTCACACTTGTAATAAGTATGTATGTACATTACACATATTTTTGTCACACTTGTAATAAGTATGTATGTAAATTACGTATATTTTTGTCACACTTGTAATAAGGCAAAGACCGCCGTCCATCGTAGACGAAGATGGCATAAATAATTTTTCTAGTGCTATTTTTAGCAAGGTTTAACTGTGCTACTTTTTATCCTCACTCTCTCGTCTCAAGTCGCCCGACCCTAGTGGCAAGTCAAGGACAATACGACTAGTGGGCAACTACGAAATGCAGGGGACTCAGCATCAAGCACCTGTGAAAAAGACGGCGGAGTCCGGAGTCGAACCCACACCACCTGATCACGAGGTCGACGGCTTAACCACTTCGCCACGGAATCCCCACACTTGTAATAAGTATAATAAGTATAGCTTTCTATTTTATTTTTATTTGCTGTCAAAGCTATACCAGCCATTTCCTACTGCTAATGTTCAACTTTGACAAAACAACTTGATCATCTGGACTTTGACAATGACTTCTGCCCATAAAGTAAAGTAAGTCAAGGTTTGTCCCATAGTAAGACCACTGTTGGGGAATGAAGTTGTTAGAGACTTCAGTATACTAAGTCACAGCTGGTATGAGGTAGGGTGGCCAGTTTCTTTCTTCACTGCCTTCAACTTCCCTAGGCCTATGCCAGGCACCCATTTACAGCTGGGTAGACTGGAAGATAACGGTCATAGGAGTTGAACCCTGTACCTTTCCCATAAAAAATTAGTGCTCTTACCACTACACTAATCAGACAAATGCTGACAAATGCAAACTAAAATAAGTGTACATGATGAGATGTCACAGAAATTGGGACAGAACACATAGAAAAATAAAAAAACAAAAATTGTGAGAATTAATGCAACTAACGATAGTCAGATTCTGTTGGAAGACACACCCCTACAAGATGTGGAATCATTTATGTATCGTGGTAGCAATATGGAGAGAGTAGGAGGCACAGATACAGAAATCAAAATAAGAATACAGATGATGAGAGGAGCTTGCAGTGGAAAACTTATAGAAATCAAAAGATTTGAACACAAAAATACAAATCTTCAGTAACTCAAATGTATGTTGTTTTGTTTGGCTCTGAAACACGTAGAACAGCAAAAACAACAAAAATGCTACACATTTCCATTAATGGGTTTCTGCGTAGAATAGAAAGAATGAAATGATATATGATCACTAATTTGGAAATAGTTGGATAGTACAGATATCGGAGATAAAAATGTGTTTAATCTTGGTTTAGAAGACTCTGTAAAGTCTTTATGCAATCAGTTTCTTTTACATTCACTTGATCTAAAAATAAGTATGCTTATACAATCTATTCTTGAATGTATTAATTGACCATGCCTCTACTATTTCCTGTGGCAATGCATTCCAAGTATTCATCACTCTCTGACTATATAATTATTTTTCCTAGTATCTAATGTTGAAATTGGATAAGACATACATTCAGGAAATCATCTGATAGCATTACAAAACTATCTCTGCTCTGGAGCTCCCTAGGCAAGAAAATTAGAGGCAAAACAAAACCCAAGGGGTACTCAGTGGTCTCGAGGTAAGGTGTCCAGTATTTTTTCACATGGATCTTCTAGTAAAAATTCCCCTGATCTCTGAGTAGCGAGGTTGGACTCTCGTGTTCAGTTTCGAGTATGTTAAAAATCCTTTGGCAGTTAGAAATCGAAAAGAGTAGGCTTAACAGCAGCTGCCGAACAAAATAAAAAAAAATTCTAGCTAAAAATCTACCCAACAAATTATTTGTACCTTCCCAAATGGTTTGTTCAGAGCCGCATATAGATGGCACCTAACTGGCCACGGGTCTACTTAGCTCTAGTGTTTGAGTCAATCAAGATAGACTAACACTTCAGTTAAATCATCCTACAAGAAACTGGTTGTATACAGACTCTGCAGAGTCTTCTAAACCATTAGAAAGACGTTAAGTTAAGTACATTGAGTTATATGGAGAAGAGTTCATGACAAAGGAAACGGAATATGTAGACAGAGCTGAAACAGATGGCACAGGACAGGATGATGTGTCGCATATTTGTTGAAGACAGTGCCTCATAAAGAGCTCAAATGTTTTGATTTATTGTCTGTTTGTTCAGACATGGCTACCTGTGTCAGAAGTCTTATTTGTAATCAGCACTGAGCAAGTACATGAGATGGTACTAACCTTCTTTTGTGTTCTGTTCTTTCTTGATGGCCTCTTTGGTCTTCTGTATTTTTGCTTGAAGTGTTTCAATGATCTGTTTTGTTCTAGTGCTACCCTCCCCACTGTCCACATCATCAGTGCCTGTGTCGCTGGCATTATCCAGCTGTTGAGACGAGAAGGAAGATGCTATTAAGATTGGACAACAATGGTTTCAAATGTGAAGGAAGACTAATGTCTGGTCAGGTACAATTTACTGATTAGACATGCTAGTCAGGGTCAGGCAAAACATACTGGTCAAAACCCTTCCTCATAGCCCTTCCTGGAAACGGGCTGTTTTCATGACAGCCTGGCTAACAAAGTGAGGGATTGACATGATCTCCGTAGTAGTGAGTGACACACAGATGACATCAAGCATAGCACAACCACCTGGAGGACCTCAGTCCACCTTCATCAGCACGCTCGGGATGTGAGGAAAGCTACTGCAACCCACCATTTAACATCCTTTTCAAGGCGCACAAAAGAGTAAACCTACTCATTGTGAACATTTGAAATAACAATAAGGAAAGGCTAGGACTCAATATCACTGGATTATCAATAAATAATCTAAGTTTTGCAGATGGCACAGTTGTGCTAGCTGAAATTGAAACAAAATTGCAGGAATTGGGTAATCAAGTAAAGAACATTAGTCAAGTTTATGGTTTGGACAACAAAAATATGAGAACAGAAAGACTATGATAATTTGCAATGGAGTTAGTTAAGAAATCAGCACTGCAGATGAGAATAAATCATCAAATACTAGAACAGGTCAGCTTTTCCTCTCTTGGAAATTTAATTACAATGGATGAAAATGCAATATGGAAATGAGGAAAAGAATAAGGACAGTCAGATCTGTTTTTATGAACATGAGTAATTTATTGACATCTAAACAAATAACTAACACATTAAAAATGGAAAGATAAAGGGTTATGAATACTGTCTTGATGTGTATGGATTGGAGAAGAGAATTAGTATCTCATCTGAAATATGGATCTACAGAAAAAAATGTTTTCTCGAAAAATATGAGTGTTGAAAAATATGAGTGCACAAAAATTGATGAATAAGATCAGAATCATACAGTTCAGATATATTGATCACATGAAAAGATGAAAACAATACTGGAAGGAAAGGTGGAGGGTAAATGTTCCTGTGGCAAACAACCCATTAAGTGCGAAGATAACATCGAAAGATGGCCAAGGACAAGCATGTCTGACCTCAAGACCACTCAGTCTTCTGGTCTGCCTTCTGTGAGCCATTATAACCACTTTGGTAGATAGTAGTGCATGCACTTGGGTAAAACATTACTGAAGGTAATGTAATAAGTGAATAGGTCTTGAGTACTGGACTTGCAAGGGGATCTTAGTTGCCTTTTACAACATGATTGGTGGACAGTGGACATATTCTTTCCTCAGCAGAAAGAGAATCAACTTTCGGAACAACGAAATATAATGAATGTTTATTTTGTTTGCTGTACTTGTCCGTAATGAAGTAAATGATACAAAACAGTGAGTGCTTTGATTGACCGTGATTGTTAAAGTGCCTTTATATTAAATAACAAGATAAACTAAGTCAAATACAGAACGCCATCTAAATGGGCATACGTTGGCTAGGATCTGGACGGTGATTGTTAAAGTGCCTTTATATTAAATAACAAGATGAACTAGGTCAAATACAGAACGCCATCTAAATGGGCATATGTCGACTAGGTTATGTCATTCGTGCATTTCATTTTGGAAAGGAGTTGCTCACACTGCCGGTCGTCTATGTCACTGTTTCCTGTTATTCTATTACACAAGAGCATTTGATTAGTGGCAGTTTACTGCTTTTCACAGAAAACATACTGAGTTTAATCCCTGCTACCGACATGCTTCTGTTAACACAGATGTAATTGTGTAGTTGGCTTACTTTTAGGGAAGGAAAGTCAGTGTGGAAGCGAACTGATCACCACACATATCATAAGCTGTGACCTCCACAATGAAGACTCTAACACTTTATCCTCGACAGCGTTGTTTGTTAGGTGATTACCTTTACCTTCATTGTATACAAGAGTACACACTTTGTACACATCTAAGATTGAGTATACAGTTTTCTGTAGAACTAAAGAAATGTTAGGCCCTCTGGTAATGTTAGGCCCTCTGGTAACGTTAGGCCCTCTGGTAATGTTAGACCCTCTGGTGAAATGCTTATTAACTATAAAGAGCAAAGCTGCAACATAAACAACATCAAAATAAGTACATAGATCCTAGGAATAAGAAGAAAAGACCAACACAGTGTCCACGAGCTGAAATTTTTTAGCACAAACAATGATTGAGGAGATATATAATACCAACGAATGGACACAGGTGTACACAGATGGTTCAGCAGAGGAGGCAGGCCGAAACTTACTTAACATCTTTATACTGGTTTAGAAGACCCTGCAGAGTCTGTATACAACCAGTTACATTTACATTTTACATTTACAGTTACATTGTAGCTCTAAAAGCTATGCACATCCAATTTATTCATAAATGCATTAACTGTCCCTGCCTCCACTATCTCCCCTGGTAATGCATTTCAAGCATTCACCACTCTGGCTAAACAAATATTTCCTAATATCTAATCTGGACCTCTCTTTAGTCAGCTTGTAGCTATGCCCTCTTGTTATTGTGGGTGGCTGTATTTTAAAAACACTTGTTAGTCTAATTTATCCATTCCTCTGATCATCTTATAAACCTGTATTAAATCACCACGAATTCTTCTCTTTTCTAGACACTGTAGGCCGGTTTTTCTGAGTCTTTTCTCATAACTGTAATTCATGAATCCCACTATCATCTTTGTCGCTCTTTTTTGTATTCTTCCCAGCATGTTTATATCCCCTCTATGATAAGGACTCCACACCTGTACACAGTACTCCAATCTAGGTCTAACTAAAGCTTAAAACAGTTTGACGATCACTTCCTTGCTCCTATGTTTAATATTTCTTTTTATCATACCTAACATTGCATTTGCCTTTTTCATTGCTACCTTAAATTGCTCACTCACCTTTCCTGTATGATCTATTATAACCCCTAGGTCCCTTTCCTTATGTATCTTTCTAATATTGTTCTCTCCCATTCTGTAATTATGTTCCATATTGGATCTACCCATGTGGATGACTGTACTTTTATCTACATTAAACTCCATTTGCCAGCTTACAGAACATTCTCAGATTTTATCTAAATCCGACCTCAATATATCTACTTCTGCTTTAGATGAGACACTACTACATAGTTTTGTGTCATCAGCAAATTTTGCAATCATGGATCCCATATCAATGTCCAAATCATTTATATATATCAAGAACAAAATTGGTCCCAAAACCGAGCCCTGTGGCACACCACTTTTCACTTCACACCACTCAGAGTACTCCTTATTTATGCCCACCCTCTGCCTTCTTCCTGTTAACCAATTTTCAATCCATTTGGCAACTTCCCCACATAAACGGGGGAGGAAGCATATTCATAGGACACAAAAGTGGAAATATAACATAAGAGGCCCTCCCAACAGGAAAGTTGTCCACAAACCACAAAGCAGAATCGATGGCCCTCCTGCGAGCCCTGAGAATACTTCAAACAGAAAGGCAACCTCCAACAGAAATAGCTGTATTCACGGACTGCAGAGAACTATTAGAGACAATACAAAAAATGTTATCAGAGATCAGAGCATTGACTTGGAAAACTCCAGAGATCCTCAACAATAGTGCTCCAGTGGCTACCCTCCCATTGCGGAATCACAGGAAACGAGAGAGCTGATTGCTCTGGCAAAAGATGGCAGCAAAAAGGCACAATTTAATCGAGTACCATACAGAGAAATCAAGAACATCATCAGATATCAGTATATACACCAATGGAGAGAAGACAGAAACATAAGCAGTACACCAGACCCAATTCACCAACTCAAAAGAAATCAACAAACTACCTTATTTTGCCTGAGAACTGGACACTGTAGACTACTAGAACATCTATACCGACTGATGATCTCACACGCCGATAAGTACCCTTGTGGGACAGGATGCCAGAACCCTGAGCATATTTTACAGGAATGCCCAATCTATAGAGAAATGAGATGCCAGACCTGGCCAGAGAGTGTGGAGCTGAGACAAAAGCTGTGGGGCAGCCGCTCCGACCTGGTGAAGGCTACAGACTTCATCACGGCGACTGGCCTGCAGATATAGCATGACCAAAAGATCCTGAACGCAAAGAAAAGACCCTCTGGTAATGTTAGATCCTCTAGTAATAAGACCCTCTGGTAATGACATACCCACAAACCATCTGGTACTGACAGGCCCTCTAGTAATGTCAGGCCTTCTGCATAAACCTTTCATATTAAGAGAGAACAGCAGTGGAATCCTGTTATTCAAATAAGCGTGTCAATGTCTTCGGCTATACGTAGTAAATTTTTGTACAATTTCAAGCGGTCTACTAGGCCTGGGGGAAGAAATACATAATTTGGGTAAATTTTTAACTATCATTTTTTTAAAATTTGTGTCCGGGCAGCAGCCGTTAGGTTAATTCTGTTATATCTCTAAATGCCAGGAGATTTTTAATGTGCTCGACAATGAACACACGGTAGTCCGATCTCACTACCCAGAAATCAAGGACATTTTTACCAGTAGATTCACATGAAAAAAATCCCGGTCTCCATCGTAATTTGAACCAGCAGCCAAGGCGGATACCTGTCTTCGAGACCACTGAGCCCCCTGACTGCCTCTCAATAAATTTCATACGAACATTTTCTGATTCTGTGTCCAAATCCATGTCAAACACAACAGTGGGAAATAAGATATAGCATTAGGATTTGGGCTGGGTATTTTCTGTAGGTTGCTGACCTCTGCTGTAGTGAGATATAATATTTAGATTTAGGATTATGGGCTGATATTTTCTGTAGGTTGCTGACCTCTGCTATAGTGAGATATAATATTTAGCTTCGGGATTATGGGCTGATATTTTCTGTAGGTTGCTGACCTCTGCTATAGTGAGATATAATATTTAGCTTTGGGATTATGGGGTGATATTTTCTGTAGGTTGCTGACCTCTGCTGTAGTGAGATATAATATTTAGCTTTGGGATTATGGGCTGATATTTTCTGTAGGTTGCTGACCTCTGCTGTAGTGAGATATAATATTTAGCTTTGGGATTATGGGCTGATATTTTCTGTAGGTTGCTGTCCTCTGCTATAGTGAGATATAATATTTAGCTTTGGGATTATGGGCTGATATTTTCTGTAGGTTGCTGACCTCTGCTATAGTGAGATATAATATTTAGCTTTGGGATTATGGGCTGATATTTTCTGTAGGTTGCTGACCTCTGCTGTAGTGAGATATAATATTTAGCTTTGGGATTAAGGGGTGATATTTTCTGTAGGTTGCTGACCTCTGCTATAGTGAGATATAATATTTAGCTTTGGGATTAAGGGGTGATATTTTCTGTAGGTTGCTGACCTCTGCTATAGTGAGATATAATATTTAGCTTTGGGATTAAGGGGTGATATTTTCTGTAGGTTGCTAACCTCTGCTATAGTGAGATATAATATTTAGCTTTGGGATTAAGGGGTGATATTTTATGTAGGTTGCTGACCTCTGCTATAGTGAGATATAATATTTAGCTTTGCGATTAAGGGGTGATATTTTATGTAGGTTGCTGACCTCTGCTATAGTGAGATATAATATTTAGCTTTGGGATTAAGGGGTGATATTTTCTGTAGGTTGCTGACCTCTGCTATAGTGAGATATAATATTTAGCTTTGGAATTATGGCCTGATATTTTCTGTAGGTTGCTGACCTCTGCTGTAGTGAGATATAATATTTAGCTTTGGGATTATGGCCTGATATTTTCTGTAGGTTGCTGACCTCTGCTGTAGTGAGATATAATATTTAGCTTTGGGATTATGGCCTGATATTTTCTGTAGGTTGCTGACCTCTGCTGTAGTGAGATATAATATTTAGCTTTGGGATTATTGCCTGATATTTTCTGTAGGTTGCTGACCTCTGCTATAGTGAGATATAATATTTAGCTTTGGGATTAAGGGCTGATATTTTCTGTAGGTTGCGCCTATCGCTGCTGCAAAAGTCATGTTTCTCATAGAGATTAAAGGTAATGGATTGCAGAACTGGGGTTGTGTAGTCAAGGGAAAGTCGTGATACTATGGTATGGAGACTGAATAAATATCATGCGAAGTTGCACAGGTAGGAGTAGGAATGAGAACAGAATTGACAAACATTATAAGAAATAAAGAAAATGTGATATGAAAGGAAAGAAGAATATCTGACCAACTGTCAGAGAAAAAATGAGACAGAATGAAGACATGAAAAAAGGAAACGTATAACATGAGGAGAAATAGAAGGAGAAATGCGTCAACTGTTATTACATCAAAAGGGCTAGAAGAGAAAGATAAGCTGATGACACATACGTTTAACGCAGAGGTAAATATAAATAAATAAAACAGAAGGAAACTTTATTGAAGAAAATTGGACATTATAATATCAACAAGAAGATGAAAGAATAGCCGGGGATATAAAGTGCAGTAAAAACCCAAACAAACGAAATAGAAGGACGTATAAACAATAAGTCGTTGTTTGACTTACCCCATTAGACACACGAATGATTCGTAGTTCTCTCATTGCCCCCAGCAGGTATTAGAAATTCTCTTTGAAATGTTCAGATTTTTAGATCAGTTGCTCAATACTGCACACAATAAACAAACTATTTGAACGAAAACCATCGATCAATACCTTGATCCTCCACTAGCTAGAATCTACTTTTTTTGTTGTTGTATAGAGCTCATGAATAAAGGCAGTTTGTCCCGGCAGCTGCTACAGTGGGCAGGTTACAATTTTATTTCACAAACGAGCAAACCATTTTTTGTATACATATATGTTACAAATCGTTACAAAATCACTTGAAACATAACCTGCTTCATATAAGACAAGCAATATATTATTTACAAAAAGCAATTCTTGCTATACGTGACTCTGGCTTTTCGTAATACAATGCGCTGCCTGCTATACGTGATTCTGGCTTTTCGTAATACAATGCGCTGCCTGCTATACGTGATTCTGGCTTTTCGTAATACAATGCGCTGCCTGCTATACGTAACTGGCTTTTCGTAATACAATGCGCTGCCTGCTATACGTGACTCTGGCTTTTCGTAATACAATGCGCTGCCTGCTATACGTAACTGGCTTTTCGTAATACAATGCGCTGCCTGCTATACGTAACTGGCTTTTCGTAATACAATGCGCTGCCTGCTATACGTAACTGGCTTTTCGTAATACAATGCGCTGCCTGCTATACGTGACTCTGGCTTTTCGTAATACAATGCGCTGCCTGCTATACGTGATTCTGGCTTTTCGTAATACAATGCGCTGCCTGCTATACGTAACTGGCTTTTCGTAATACAATGCGCTGCCTGCTATACGTGATTCTGGCTTTTCGTAATACAATGCGCTGCCTGCTATACGTAACTGGCTTTTCGTAATACAATGCGCTGCCTGCTATACGTAACTGGCTTTTCGTAATACAATGCGCTGCCTGCTATACGTAACTGGCTTTTCGTAATACAATGCGCTGCCTGCTATACGTAACTGGCTTTTCGTAATACAATGCGCTGCCTGCTATACGTAACTGGCTTTTCGTAATACAATGCGCTGCCTGCTATACGTAACTGGCTTTTCGTAATACAATGCGCTGCCTGCTATACGTGACTCTGGCTTTTCGTAATACAATGCGCTGCCTGCTATACGTGATTCTGGCTTTTCGTAATACAATGCGCTGCCTGCTATACGTAACTGGCTTTTCGTAATACAATGCGCTGCCTGCTATACGTGATTCTGGCTTTTCGTAATACAATGCGCTGCCTGCTATACGTAACTGGCTTTTCGTAATACAATGCGCTGCCTGCTATACGTAACTGGCTTTTCGTAATACAATGCGCTGCCTGCTATACGTAACTGGCTTTTCGTAATACAATGCGCTGCCTGCTATACGTAACTGGCTTTTCGTAATACAATGCGCTGCCTGCTATACGTGACTCTGGCTTTTCGTAATACAATGCGTTGCCTGCTATACGTGACTCTGGCCTTACGTAAAGCAATGCACTGCTTGCTATACGTGACTCTGGCCTTACTTAAAGCAATGCGTCTCTACTACATATTTAAAAAAACCCCCATTAAAGTTGGCAAATGTAAATCCCACAAATTATACGTTAAAATTAATGTTAAAAAATCAGTTGTTAGTTTTATTCCAGACGAATCACACAAAACGGTTTATAGTGAACAGTAGGCCAGACTGGAAACTACTATTTGCTCAAACAACACACGGAATAAAAACGAGCTGACCTAACAGTAACACAAGCAGCGGATAAACTAATATGACTGAAGATAAGGCTGTACCGAAAGCTTAGCTTATTCTTCAATTGGGGCTTGTCTTTACAATACAAACTGATAGGATATAAGGTCAACGATACTACATGGTTCCGAAGGTACACAGCAGACACGTCAACGTGTGTAATACTGAGTACATGTATAATTGTATACTAGATGTTGGTTCGTTTTCAAGAGGGCATGCCCCGTTGAGCGATTGGTTGAAGAAAACCTGTTGGTTGTAATGCCCAATTGAAAGGGTCTGGAAAAAATGACGGAGATAAATTATACAAAGGAAAGCGGGTGACAGGTAGGGATAGACACCACAACCAGCCAAAGAAACCAACGTTTGGATACAAAACCCCAACAATTAGACCAAAATCCGAAAGAGTAACAATCCCCTATCCAGATTGGCTTAACGACATGTTGTGACGCAAAACGTGCGAGTTCAGATCGGAGAGTGGTGAATAGCGCGGATAAAAGACATTCAGAAGCGACATTCGGGACATGATCTGCTCTGTTCTATTCTGGGTGATGACGAAACGTCCACTACAAACCGTCGTGACCTAGGGATGATTACGTTGATACTCAATGTACGAGCTAACAAAAAATGGCACAACCCCATGTATACGTGCGTGTCACCAAACGGGGATGATTACAAGGCTACCAAATGTGTGGCTAAAATTTACATATCCGTCCAGTCCTTTCGTTGAAAACATGTGCATACGGTAAATAAACACAAATGCCTAGGCCAAAATGTAAGTATGTGTGTGTGTGTACATACATACATACATACATACATACATACATACATACATACATACATACATACATACATGAATGATTGACATCCTGTCAGTCTCGAGATACAATGGACTTTCACGCTAGAGAGGGGACAGTCAGTTGTTGTCCTAGCTTTCGCCGCAAACGTTTGGAGTGTATCTTGATACATCTTGTCTTCCCCTGCCTGCAGACCAACACACCAAGCCTGCCTCCTGCCGGGTCTGTCTTTAGCAAGTTCCTCCCAGTTACAGGTGTTCATATCCAACGCCTTCAGGTCACGCTTGCAAATATCTTTGTAGCCGAGGAAGGGGCTTCCATTTGTACGCTTGTCCGTAGTCAGCTCTCTAAGTGATATCGTTTGGTATTCGCACATCCTCCATTCTGCACACGTGACCAAGCCACCGCAAGCGGCGCTGGTGGAGGATCGTAACTAAGCTGACAATATTTGCATGGTCCAACAGTTCGTTGTTAGTCACTCAGTCACTCCATGAAATTCCAACTATGCGTCTTAGGCAGCTCATATGAAAAGCATTTAGCCATTTTTCATGTGAGGCATACATAGTCCATGTTTCGTTGGCATAGAGTAGTTTACTAATCACACATGAACTGTACACAGCAACCTTTGAAGAGATGATCAGCATGTTGCTATTCCACACTCTCTGTGAGAGCCTGGCAAGTGCTGATGAGACCATTCCTAATCGTTTTTGCAGCTCTGCGTCCAGTGAAAGGTTGTCGGTGATGATAGATCCAGCTCTGCGTCCAGCGAAAGGTTGTCGGTGATGATAGATCCAGCTCTGCGTCCAGTGAAAGGTTGTCGGTGATGATAGATCCAGCTCTGCGTCCAGTGAAAGGTTGTCGGTGATGATAGATCCGAGGTAGTTAAAGTGATTCACTACCCCAATATTTTTATCGTTTAAGACAATATTTGGAGGATTTGCACCCTGAGTAATCACTTTTGTCTTTTGCACACTGATGGTGAGTCCAACCAGTTCACAGGATTTTGCCAACCTATTAACGAGGATCTGTAATTAGGCTTCGGTGTGGGTGACCAGGGCAGCATCGGCTGTGAAGAGCATATCCCGAATGACAGCCTCCCTTCTCTTACCTGTTGCTCGCAGTCTGGTTAGATTGAAAAGTCTTCTATATGATCTAGTATGCAGAAAGACCACATCTGTGACAGTTCCAAAATCGTGTTTAAGCACGATGGCACAGAAAATACCGAATAGAGTCGGAGTCAGGTCAAAACTTTGTTTAACTTCGCTGTTAATGTAGAAAACCTCAGACTCCTGACCGTCATGAAGCACTGTACATTTTATGCCCACATCAAAATACCTAATCATGCTCAGTAGTTTAAGTGGGCAGTCAACTTTAGACAATACCTTAAAAAGAGCCTCTCTGTTTACTAGGCCGAATGCCTTGGTGAGGTCAATGAAGGCAAGAAATAGGTGTCTGTGTTGCTCTCTGCATTTCTCTTGCAATTGTATAAGTGAAAAGACCATACCAACGGTGGACCTTTCTGCCCGAAAACCACACTGAGACTCCGGATACACCCTGTCAGCCAGATTTTGCAACCTGCTCAGGATGATGCGAGCATACACTTTCCCTACAATGTTGAGGATCGACTTTCCCCTGTAATTATTGCAGTCTTCTCTGTCTTCCTTGTTCTTGTAAAGGGTGATTATGTTATACATACATACATACATACCATACCATACCATACATACATACATACACACATACATACATACATACACACATACATACATACATACACACATACATACATACATACATACATACATACATACACACACACACACACACACACACACACACACACATACATACATACATACATACATACACACACACACACACACACACATACATACATACATACATACATACATACATACATACACACACATACATACACACATACATACATACATACA